>ML675623.1:9367180-9474930 GCA_007922155.1 Mesoclemmys tuberculata
TTGTAATTCTCCATCCCAGACATCAAGGCAACGTAGGGGTGGTATACCCCCACAGATCACCTGGATGCCTGAGGAGCTGTCGTAGGTGGTGTTATAAGAGTGGTTTTTTGCTCTCTTTGTCTTAAAGGAAGATCGAAACTCTCTTCCTTTTTCACAGGAGTTCATAGTTCTCCCTTGCTGAGATGTTTTTTCCTTCTACCGTCTGCCTCCTTAGCTTTACCAGTAGTAATTGGGAGTGCCGGCAAAGGGTAGAAAGTGCACCCTGTGAACCCATGACACATGATGTTGGGGAATTTGATCCTCCTGGACATCCACCAGTGTTCTGACTCCTCAGGTGTTTCCATATGTTCTGGTGGATTGTGCTTTTCATATTCCACTCTGTCAGTGTGGCCCTTTTCTAGAGACTTCATCCAAAAGCTCTTGCAGCTTCAAACTACTCAGGCAATCATATGGGTAGATATGCACATTGCACTCGTTGTAAAAAACCATTTTGTCTGCTATGGACAGGCCATTGTCCACATGCCTTTTGGGACGTTCTAGGGGGAGACGGTCAGGACAGGCTTGAATAGCCGCATTGAATCAGACCTGTGGTCCATCTATCCCAAGTCAGACAGTGGCCACCATCAAATGCTTGAGAAGGAGGAGGAGGAAGAAGAAACAGATTGGCAGGCAGAGTGGCACTACTGACTCGTAATTAGCTTGCACTGCCGTTGCAACAAGCATTATTCTGGGCTGTATTCCCAGGAGTGTTGTAAGCGCCACACACGAGAAGGAATTCTTCTGTTCTACTCCAGCTGCTTAGGCCTCAACTGGAGCATTGTGTCCACGTTCCAGGAACGATGTGGAGAAAGTCCAGAGGAGAGCAACAAAAATGATGAAAGGTCCAGAAAACATGACCTATGGGGGAAGACTGAAAAACCCGGGTTTGTTTAGTGGGGAGAAGAGACAACTAGGGGCATGATAACGGTTTTTATGTACTTGAAAGGTTGTTACCAGGAGGAGGGAGAAAATTTTGTTCTCCTCAACCTCTGAGAATAGGACACGAAGCGAAGCAACAGGCTCACATTGCAGTGAGGCACCGGAATCAATTGCCTAGAGAGGTTGTGGAGTCTCCTTCAGTGGAGACATTTAAGAACAGGTTAGACAAACATCTGTCAGAGATGGCCTGAATACGGAGATCTATCTCAAGTGCAGGGGACTGCACTAGAATAGTGGTTCTCAGCCCGGGGTACACGTAGACTTCTAGGGGGCACATCTAGATATAAAGCTAGGCAAATATCAGGTACATAAAAAGCACTAGAACAAACTACAATTTCATTCAGACAATGACTTGTTTATACTGCTTTCTATACGATACACTAAAATGTATCCCAATAGAGTTTTACCATCGAATTAGAACATAAATGAGAACATAAGCCTTTTTTTTTTCAGTAATAGCGTGCCGACACTCTTGCTTACGAACTCAGACAAAACCAACTTGTATTTTTATAAGTGAGGTGAAACCAGGGGATACACAAGACAAAAGAAGTACAGTTGTCCAGAAAGGTTGAGAGCCACTGGACTAGGAGACCTCTTGAGATTGCTTCCAGTCCTATACTTCTATGATTTGGATAGCACCTCATTTCAACTGCAGTGTGTTGTCCCATTTCAGTGGGCAATTGATGAAAACCTCTCTCTTGAGGCACTCTGGAAGAAATACTTGGTGGAAAGATTCTCCCAGGGCTGTTTACTTTTGCTGACGAAATACCATTCCTCTGTAGCAGTGATCAAACCGAGGCCTGTGAAAGAGACATTACGGCTCTGTGAAGCACTGGGTTAGCATCCAAGCGTTGGGTTGGGGAACATTACATCTGCATGGGCACACAGTAAGTAGTGATCTGTCACAAAGCACCCCTGCAGCTTGCTGTGGTGGCAACTATGTCACCACAACACTGGAACACTCCTTCTGGGGTGTGCTGAGTGAAAGCAGCAGAGCTAATCATGCACCCTACCCTTGCAGCCATAATTTTGGCTTCCTCCTCTGTGGGTGTGGGTGTGCTGGAGGAAGAAAAGAAAGGTCTCGCTGCACACACACCCAGCCCAAGTGTATACGGCATTGGTTATGATTTGACCTGTTTGTTTCAAGTTGCTTTGATAGCTGTGACTATCGGCAAAGGCTGTTTAATAATGAAAATTCTACTGGCATGGGAACTCAATCTAATACCCACAGAACAGGTAATTAGTTTAGTGGAAGATTGAGTCAAGTTCTTGCCTGTCTCTCTTGCTATGTATGCAATTGCTCACACTTAAGAGAGACAGTCTATGGAAGTTCTTGTTTTTTGTCAGTGGAACTGAGCTGCACAAATGTGAGGGAGCATCCTTAGTAGCATTTGTGCTCAAACACGTCAGTGCTTGTCAGCCACAGTCCACCTGGGGAAGCAGATTTCTATCCTTGCTCCCAGCCTGAACGAAGGTTTGAAAATGTTAGCTTAGCTTTTGAGTCGCAGCTCATTGTACACCTTGGGCATTATGCGGTAGTTACAACACATTCAGTATTATTACGTTTCCACATAGGCTCTCAGTGAAGTCAGCAGTATAACTGACTGAGACCGAACCTGCTGCAATCGCCAAGAATGCCCTGAAAGCAAATAGTGGGCCTGACTGACCGTTCACTTAAACAGGCTGTAGCTGCACTGAAGCCAGCAAGTCTCTGCCGAGTGACGACAGTGTAAATGAGAAGGGAATTGGGACCCGTCTGTGTAAAAGCCCTCGACAGTTTTAAAAACACATTGGCAGAAATCAGAATGATTATGGTGTTTGATCATGTTTGGATCATCATCAAACACACGCAAACAAACTGCGATTCACTGTGACGTGTGTCCATAAATCAATGTAATGTGCCTTGCGATCTACCGATGAAAGGCACTATAAAAGCGAGCAGAGTATCATTATCCCTGTTTAATAGAAACAGAGGCCAGAGAGGGGTCAAGTGTGCTGCCCAAGGTCACCTAGCAGGTCGTTAATGGGGCTAGGGCTAGAAGTCGGGGCTCGTGACTCCCAGTCCAGTGCTCTTGCCTCTAGACCATCCTGCTTCTAGCACAGTGGAATAGCAGTTTGAGGGAACTTTCTTCTTTCCCTGTAAGCTCAATCCTGTTCATGATGAACTTGCATTCCATCATAACTCTTCCATTGTACAAATGGACTGAAGTAATAGAGCATCCACGAAACACACCACTTATATTTTTTCGGGAGGTGGTATCATCATTCCTGTCAATGGCAGATCAGAGGAGGAGAAAAGAACCTCTCAGTAAAATGTGGGGGTGACGAGTCCATGAGGAATGAATTCCAGACTACCGGTCTTGCTTCATTTGTTCCCTGATGGGCTGGGAGAGAAGAAATGGCCTTCTAGAGGTCCCCTACATACTACCCAACTTTTAGTAAATACTTCCCCTCTCTACTTGCTGATGCCCACTACAACAGCAGACGATTACTGTGGTTATCAGTACCGTTCCTATGTGTTTCTCTGTTCTGTATGGTATCCTCTCTCAACTGTTTTACCCATGTTAATGATCACGGAAAAAAACTGTGTTTCTCTGTGTCAGATACACAATTTTTTTATTTTGGTTACTTTCTTTTAATGGCCTCCCACTATTTTGTAAAAGACAAGATGACATTTTACATGAATCATAAATTGGCTCCACTGTATTAGAAATTAGGAAATGTTAGAATTTCAGCCATGATGGCTTTGTGAAAGGTAGGTATTCGCAACATTTTTCATCATATGTTTCGGAGTGCTAAAGGAGAATGAGGAATAAAGAAATGGAGCTTCAACATTCAGATGTATGAACTCCATTCATCCAGTGTCTGCACATTAGCCCAGATAGAATTGCTATCAAGCGAGGAGGCCTTGTCACAGAATTACAGACCAGTAACTAAAAATCAAATTTCTTTCAAGGAAGCAAATGGAGAAAGTTCCTCCTAGTTATATGAGGATGACTAGGAGGGAGACAACAGCAATCAGGGTGTAGTGATGGTCATAAAATGAATTTTTGTTACAATGTCTCTCACCAAGCATGCAGGATTAGGATGCACAGTGGGCTCACGGGAAAAAATGAGATGCTGAATGCTATAGAAACAAGCCTTGACACTAAACGCAAGCCTGATACACAGTACCAGAGGGAAGGCTTAGAAATGGTTGTGGAACTAAAGTTTGAGAGGAACATAGCTGTGAAGCAAAACTATTTGAAGAGATTATCATTAGATGGTGACCAGATAAAACGTAACGATGCAAACCAAACAAAGCATATAGAAGCAGATGGAAAATGGGTTTAGGAGAAGCCAGGCCACTCATGTGAAGAGCTGTATTTATGTGTGAATGAACACTGTGCAGCCAATCATGCCACAGAACTGAGGAAAAGGAGTGGACAGAGAAGCTGAACAAGAGCAACTAGCAAGATGTGCTCTCTACGAATGATTCCAGACTAGCCCTGAGCGACGGGGGTATCTGATCGTTACTAAGTTAGAGAGATGGAATTATCAAACCGACTGATTGTTTTATAGCATAATTTTGTCTGCATTTGGGAGAGTGCCGGGGCGAATTTTTCTTTTGTAAAATCTGTTCAGATTATTTGATTTCCAGCCGGGTTTGGGATAAAGCGCTGAACCTGTTGAGGTTTGCGCTGCACTAACCAGCTAAGGGCAGGGGGAGGAATAATAAACAGTCACTGTAAGAACTCCAGCCATATACAATTATTGGCTGTGAAGTGAAAGATTTACAATGCTTTCCCAAAGAGGGGGATTAGTCAATAAAAAAAAGTTATGTTTTCAGCGGGTCCAGTTCCAATAGTTAGAAAATATCATTATTGGGCCAGACCCAGCTAGAACTTTCCTTTCTTTTTTTTGCTCCTAGACTGCAAGGGCACTACATTGCTAAATGGAATGGCAACAACTTCTTCCGATGATCTCTAGAATCCATTGCAGAAACTTCCTGCCATCTTGCAGAACGGATCTCGTCTGTTCCACAGACAGCGTGACAGATTTAAAAGATAAAGAGAAGAGCTAATTCTCACAGGACTTGAAATCCTGTTGTTTAAAGACTCAGTCTTTGATGGTTTGAGACAAACATTAATTAATATGCATTTGTATATACTGTGCTTGAACTTGTGATAAGATCAAGTCGAGTGTGATGAAAATCAAATCCAGAAGCAAGCAGGACAGTCAGAGAGAAAAATATTACTCCATATATGTTGCGCTCCAGATCTGTGCAAGGGGGGTTGCAAACACTGTGCCAGAACGCAAGGGCCGGTAGAAAGATAGTGTGAATAAATAATGGTTCTTGTCTTTCAAATTGAAATCGGGCCCTTAAGGTCTAATTCTGCTTCCTGCAAAATCTGAACTCAGCCCACTCCTCTCCACGTCCAGTCGTTACCTTTGTGTTGAAAGATGCCTTTTCCCCCATTCACTGGATTTGATGCTTGGGGCTAGGACTGGATTAGCAGCCCTAACGCTGAGTGTACTGCCATGACCCAGAGAAGAGTTAAAATCAGGCACCAGCAGAGCAAGATTCTGCGCGTCATCTTGCAAACATGCTTCCAACTGGACTTGGAAACACCTTTCCTCCCCTCTTCCAACCAAAATGGGCATTAGTGCCAAGACGATTACTAGTCATGGGACTGATTGTCACATTTTAACCACCCACTGGGCCATCCCATTAGTGCAGAACCAGCTGTGCCCAGGGAGTGATTCCATCCAGCCCCTCAACATGTAACTAAAATGGCATTCTCCGCACCACGTGACCACACACATACGGTGCATCCCTGACTACAGCTGTCCTGGCATGCCCCTGCATCATCCCCGTGTTCATTTTCTGACCGAAGTGAAATGCTTTGCAACACACCTTCCTGTTAGCGTCCAGTTGCGGAACGTGGAGAAGATCACTTTCTCATCTCATGCGGCATGGTTTTAGCTATGAACTCCTTAATCTTCGGTATCTTAGAGCTGTGCCAGAGCTTGTCAAAACCCTTGCGCTTCGGATAATTGACCAGAGCTGGGTGAACTGGCCAACTTGTGATGTGAAAGTTCTTCCAGTCTGCCAGGCTCATGAGTTTAAGCAACTTCAATTAAACTCAGTGTAGCACTTGAGCATATTCCAGCTGAGACTGCCACAGCCTTGAATCAATCCAAACATGAACCCTGCAATTGGTTGCGGACGTGGGATTTCATTCATGAACGCACATTGTTCAAACCCTGTCCCACCGCTCTCGTTTTGGAAGGAAAGGAGCACTTACGGTGCTATTTTGGGATTCAGTCCTTTCTCCAGCTGTAACCTGCCAGGGAGGAAATTTTTAAGGATGAATTTAAAATCATTGAACCATGGGGCTTCGCAGCAGAAACGCTAACAGATAATCATGACACTGGCAATAATTGTTGCTGGTAAAATATAATTATTATACATGCGCTCACCGCAGAAGACAGTCAATTATAGCAGACCATTTAATGCAGATTGGCACCTTCAGAGGCATGTCATTTGCGACAGCAATGAGATGACGGGTTAAAGTGGCTGATCATTCTGCAGGATTAAATGGGCATTCAGGAGTGGATGCTTGTTAATGCCTGGCTTGAAAGGCCTAGATAAGTTAGTTACAACAATAGGGATGGCAAGAGCAACAACCTTTAAAGAACAGGTGCGTGCACACGCGCACACACACACAGTCCCTTGAAAATAACAGTAGTGGCAGCTTCGGGTAGGCAAACAGCCCGAAAATAAAAAACCTACACTTAGCCTTTTTGTTTTTGGGTTTCTAGGTATTGAACGCTTGTGTTTCAAAGTTTCTTGCTGTAGTTCTTTAAGAAAAACACCGCCGCTGCTTTGCTCCCTTGGTGTAGCCAAAGGCACCTTTATTCACGGATTATTTTTCAAGTAGTTTCAGACTCTCGTGGCCTAAAGGTAAGTTGAGTGAACTCTTTGTTAGTTCTACAATGTGACTATAAAGCACTAAGTCCAAGCTACAGCAGAGAGTGATTACCAACCCTGCTCTCTGGAGGCAAATGCAGTCGGATGGGTGTTGGAAAGTAATGGAGCTGCTACATTTTTGCAAAAGTTCAATGGGAGTTGCTTCTCAGCCTGCTCTTGGTTCCTACCTCCTCTTAATGCCACACAGATCAAGAAAAAAGGCTGATATTGTGCCTGACAATCATTGCAAGATGACAGTGGGGGACCAGCATTTAGCCATAAATTGCGTACACACACCTTGTCCCTAAATCCACGGTACACTTGCCTCTGCTCCGCCTTAATTCAACAAGCTGATGTTTCTGTCTCTTAATAGTGTCACTTCACCCCACGTGTACCCTTTTATTAGGGAGTATGGCTGTTGCTATGCCTAGGCCTCTTTGCCCAGCTATGGACACCTATGTAAAGTCCATGCCCAGCGATACAGTGCAAGGGGATCAATGGCTGCCTGTTCCTAAGTGTAGCCAGGTATCTGTGTTATTCATGGGTGTAGACCGCTGTCGCCAGCTATAGACACTTCTTCCTAGGCACCTATAGACTGGGATAAAATGCTACACATAAGAACAGGCATCTGTGTCCATCTCTGGAAGAAAACAAAATTTTCTCTGCTAAATTTTGCAAATGACACAAAAATTGGGGAAGAGGGTAAATAAGCCACACCACTGATTCAGAGTGACTGAAAGCAAATACTATGCAGTCTAATACAGCTAAATGTGAACATGTACGTCTAGGAGCAAAGACTGTGGGCCATTCTTACAGGATGGGGGACGCTATCCTGGGAAGCAGGATGGCTAGTCAGCGGAACGTGAACTCCCACTGAAACCAAAAGAGCCGATGCAATCCTGGCGTGCGTAAGTGGGAATCTTGAGTAGCAGTAGAGGTTATTTTACCTCTGTATATGGCATTGGTGTGACCGCTGCTAGAATGCTGTGGGCGGTTCTGGTGCCCACAATTCAAGAAGGACGTTGGACAGGATTCAGAGAAGAGGCACAAGAACAATTTAAAAAAAGATGCCTTATAGCAATAAGTTCCCGGAGTCTAGCAAAGAGAAGCTTAAGGTTGATTACAGTCGGGGAACAAATACTTAATAATGGGCTCGTTAATGTAGCCCATTATTAAGAGCTAACACGATTCCAGTGGCTGGAAGTTAAAGCTAGACAAATTTATGTGAGAAAGACGACCTTTAACAGTGAGAGTGATTGAGCATTGGAACAAGTTCCCAAGGGTCATCATAGCAGATTCTCCCTCACTGGCACTTTTTAAATCAAGACCTGCTCAAGGAATTATTTTGGAGACTGTGAAAGATCGGAGGTCAAACCCGATTGATGATAATGGGCTTTTCTGGCCTTTGTGTATATGTGCCTATATACTGGGCCTATACTTTGATACCTGGGTGCATAGTATACACATAGATGTAGATGTGTCTGTCTATGATACAGGTGCGTCTCTCTCTTTCTATTAGAGTGTGTATCTTTATTAGGCCTGGTCAAAAATGTTCTAATGACTGTTTTTTGACAATGACATTTTTCCCAAAAACTTCATTGCTGTCTGTGGAAAAAACCCAATGGTCAAAAAAGCAGGTTTTTTTCTATTGAAAGTCTACATTTCTTAAAGCAGATCTACTAGTCATGTGTATGTTGGGGGAGAAAGATCCCCTCTAGAACACTTCTGCCAAAAGCTGCATGCCCTTTGCGCCGCGCTGTCAGTTCCATAAGGACAGGTGTCATCTAACTTTCCACATCCACTGAAGAAGGGCCAAAAGATCTTGTTTGTTTGATGAAAAACTATCACTGTTCAATTCTTTAGAAGGTATTCTAATTAAACAATTGAATGGCATGTACTTTTTATTCCTCTGTGGCTAGTGACAAATGTAGCCCATACACCACACAGAGAGAAGATGAACTTTCTCCCCGCTCTTTGAATCCCAATATTCCTATGCATGGAAATAGTCTGTCCATGTGGTCTAGAGTGGGGCCTAAAAAAAGCAAATCCAGGTGAGTGAAGCAAAGGCTATTTGAAAAAGCTGTGCTCCATTCTGTGCTGTGTACAAGTAACTTGGAGCCTTCTTCCATAATGACACTCTGGCTGATTATGCTGAGGCAACGGAAGTGTGAAATTACCGTGCTGCATTTATTTCACATTTGACAGTGTTTCTCTCCTTTTCTTTTTTTTATTTCCCATGAGCTTCAGCACAGCATTCGCTTTGCTTCCCAGGATGAATGTAGTGGTTACAAAGCATGCATGTGGGGCATGGCTCTGCATTTTCTTCCACCCCTGAAGTGCCACCCTATCTCCGTCTAGATTACATTTGGTTGAGTTTGTACAGTTACCTCCACCTGGACGGCTATCCAACTGTGGAGGAGGATTGCCCCTGTGCAGTTAATGGAGTGTTTCTTTTAGCTCAGGTGCTAAGAAGGAGCATCGGAGTGCTAGGCCTACTCTTACACTATGGCCACTTCTTATCTGAAAGTAACGAATGGGAGCACTTGACGGTTACTCTTCTGTTTCCTTTCCTGAAGGTTTCAGAACCTCTAGCGTTACAGAGAATCAGAATCAAACACACAGTCTCAACTAAAGGGGACTTTGGCAATTATCCATTTGCTAAGATTTCTCACCCCACGCCCAACGTTTTGGGTTATTGTCCCTCCACTATCAGCTATGCACAATTCATGAACAGGTTTGGCCGAAACTGAAAAGCAGCTAAAAAACCAGTCAGGAGCCAGCAAAGAATAATGATCTCATTACTCTATGCTGGCTGCTGCTAATACAAGATTGAATGATTCTTTCCTGCAGACAAGTCTGCAGGAAAGCGACACATAAATATACATTTATAAATTAAATTATGTACTAAGTATTTAAATATACTGTGCCTGTCTTATGCAAGAACTGGGTAATGTGCCTAGGGTTAAAATACACAGCATGCAAAATCAAAACAGGCCCACCGAGACAACACCCGTAAATCATAAAAGAAGAAAAGACCTCCAGTTATTACTTTCCGGCCCCTCACAACGTTATCCAAATCAGTCAACTTTCCCCTCACTAGGGAAAGCATTTTCCTATTAGAATGCCCTGAAAGTCACCAAAATCCAGGTGGACCAATTAAGTTTAAAAATGGATCAGTGATCATATATGACTTTAAGTGCCATTAGGCTTAAGAGTCAGCGGCTTTCTGCAGTTCAGGAAAGACAGCCAGGATCTTGTGCTACATGCTGGGGTGTGGTATCATCGTCTTATCAAAATTCTACCAACATTCAGGGAGAAGTGACGGCTTGAGGAACTACACTGATGCCCTAGGCTCTTATGAAAAGGACGCCGGCGATCAACGTCGGAGGGATTTCAAACTGTAAAAAAGCAGGGCTATCCACTCCATGTAACTGTGAAAAAACTGACCCTGCTGGAGACTGACCTGAGGCTTTTCAGTGCCACTTGTGCTGAAGGAGAAACTCGAGTAACTGTGGGCATTGGCGTCATTGACTCAAGCGGTACGACGATGGTGCCCAAATGCGTATATAGATTGCAGCTTCCTCAGAAGAGCCCGCGTGGTCTCAATGAATTCAAGAGGGCCAGTACCCTGAATAAGCAACAGCAGTAAGGGGTCACAGAATCAGACACCCAGATGCAAAAAAAAAAAAAAAAAAAAAAAATCTATAGAGCCACATTTCAGGACCAAGTCTCAATCCATGTAAAGAAGACGGTGGCGGCGCAGCACTACGTGTGACCGTGTCTGAGGCCAATCAGGCCTGTAGAGGGCATTGGAACCCACTCCACAGTGGGACTGCAAAGCAGCACAGGGAACAAGGTGTTCACCTAAGTGAGCTCCCCATTTAACTCATCTCCCAGTTAAATAACACCTGCAAAGCAGCCACAGGAAGAGGAAAAACTGAGATGGCCAGAGCTGGCTGGAAACTGGAATTCCCTTTCTGCAAGGAACTTTGTTGTAATTTCAGTGTCCTGGAACGGGAATAAAAACAAAAATTCCCACTGAGCAATCATTGCAAATTTTTGATTTGACCTTTTTGAAATGTTTCGGAGGCTGTAATGGAAAAAACGTCCCATCAGAAAATTGTGACCCAGCTCTAAGAATCCCCTTAAGTGGGTGAGGGTCCTGGGGGGAGAGATGTTCTTCCCTCGGTCCCAGTGGAGTGCAACCTCAGCAACCGCTCTATTTCAGAGCTATCACTGATGGCTTTGACCCAGGTCTCAAATGCACAATCCCCACTGCCTTCCATCGCTCAGGCCAAAACACTCACTGGATAAGCACAGGGTCTCCTCATCTTCCTACCTGGGGGCCAGCAGGGCCAAGACGTGGATGGGGAGGTTGTGCAACCATGTCAGTATTTACCTAGCAGGCGCCACATGGCTACCACCAATGCGGGGGATTCCTCCCCCCTCTCAGTATCCAATTATTACCTCCAGGAGATGGAATTAGCCACAGTGCTCTGGCAGGTGTTAGGGTGTGGGTCTGGGGAAGATACTGTAAGACTCTAAATTCACAAGTGCTATTTATCCCACAAGATGTCACATTGTTTCTCATTTCTGAGATGAAGTCATCAATGATTAACAAAAACCCAGAATTCCAGTCCAGAGTGAAAACGACGCACCAGAATTGCTGTTGCCATTGCTGGGTAAGAATGTTCTTGTCTCTTTCATTCAGGTGCACAGATCTAGCACTGGGCAGCAGATGACATTAAAACAGACACATTCTGTTACTATGCATAATGCTTTAAATCTGCAAGACAATAACCAGGACCCTGAGTCAAAGAGACCTTTACACCACTCTAAATTCTCCAGTTCAAGGCAAAGGCATAAGCATTATTGAACCAGGCTAAAAGAAATAGGCCCCTTGGCATATGAAAACTCAATAATGTCATTACTGTATTCTCTCTAAGAATTGTAATTCTGTGTCAATTCAATTAACCTTGTATAGCGTAACTAAAAGAAGGAGAAGAAAGCAATTATTTTTTTAAAAGGGGAAAACCCAGTTAGGATTAATGGACAGCTCTGGCATTTAACAACTTTGGATAGTTTTTAATACTGCTGACCCTCAACTAAAAGTGACTGTGGATTTGATCCTAGTCAAAGTGACTGCATAACTACTAGATGTAGGACATCTTTAGTTTAGATTCCAGCTCCGCAGGAGAAAACTTGCAGGTAGCTGTAATCAGAAATCAAGTTGGAAATTTCCATTTGGTACAAGGACAGCTTCAGATGCTGTAGGCTTCCTCAACGATATGAATACACTGGAAAATAAACACTTGTCTACATTTACAAAGTGAACTATGCTAAAGACTATCCGGAGATACATCATTTCTAGATCCTTTCCGCCCAATTATTCATGTATACAGAGAGAAGCAAACGAGAATATTTATGCTACTGCCTGCAACTCACCATTTTGCATTAGATGTGTGCATCCAAAGGGATGCACATTTAAATGACCCAAATCTTTTGAGGTTGACTCACGCACTTGTTCTGGGCTTCCATTTGGAGATATATTAACAAGCTAATTTACATGTATTAATGGTCCCAATTCTCTTCTCAGTTCAACTAACAGTGACTCAAAAATACCTCCACTGAAGTTAGGAAATGAGAAAATAATCAGGGCCATTCAGTAACAGAGTTTTGAGACGATCACATTTTTAAAGATGCGGTAATTTATAAAATGCATTTACCATGATATCTGGTATCGAGAATTTTTCAACTGAACTCCACAACAACAGATTGAGGAGTCAATTCTCTCCTGCACTTGAATAATTCCTATAAGAGAGAGGAAACTCCAGAAGTTTCACCTTGTAGCATTTCTAGGAATTCTTCTACCATGGGGTTTTCACCCCTAAGGACGTTCCACTTCTTTACATGTGGATCCCTCCCTCTCCCCCACGCAGCCTCACCAGCTACAACCCTGCTAGTGACTTTACTTTCAGAAGCTCCTCCCCACCCCACTACAGTTGCCTCCAGAACCTAACTTCCTCCAAGGTTTTTGGGGAGAGATTTTGACAGAGCGCCCTCTCGGCATTCCCTCCAGCGTCTTGGTGCTGGAACCACAGGACCCTTCCACGGAGGTTAGGAGCCCCAGGCATGCGAAACTTCATCTTGTGGATGGATAGGGCTATATAGGGCCCAATAAGTAGTAAATGTATTCCTGATCATTAGCTAATGTGTGCATAAACGCCATCCTTTACAAGTGCCCATTATCAGTGTCAGAGCAAATATTGCCTTACATTTTCTTCATTCTTTCTCCTCTCTCACTTGCTCAACAGCCTTCATTAGAGCATATGGGGATAAGACAAAACTGTGTGCTCTTTTGTCCATACTGGCGAGACAAAAACCATAGCTCTAAGGTGTGTGTGCGGGGGGTGGGGGGGGAGACACGAACGACTTAGTCAAAGAACATGAGCCACTGTAGATACCAAAGTCTGCACATAACCTTGTCTTGGAAGTAAAACACCATTATTTTGCTGTAAAAGAAGTGCTCATCACCATTTGAGCTGCATCTCTCTCTGATGTGTGTGTTCCTGGTCTTCCACCTGCAGCAACAGTGTAAGCTATGGGCATTGAGGATCTAGAAGAGCACGATGCAGCGTAAAGGGGCTGTGGGACGCAGGCAAGGAACACAAGATGGTAACACCACTGGTAAGTAGCACTATCTGCCCCCTATTTAGCAATAAAAATGGTTTTCTCCTCCACCCGCCCCCCCTAACTTTACTGACCAATTCTGATAATCAGTTGGCAGTGTTCTTTCTCCATCATCATCTTTCTGTAGTGATCTAAAGGCATCACCACCCCTTGGAAAATAAAAGCAAGCGTAGTATGTTGGAGGTGTGTTTTTGATTGACAGGTCTATGTTAAGTATATATACTTAAAGAATTATTTGAACAAGGAAGATTTGCTGTGTCTGCCCAACTGCTGGGTGTAGGCTTGCACAATGAAAGAAAGAAAACAGAGGTGAGTTTATTCTGTCCATTGTTAACAAGCGGCCTGATAAAGAATTTTTGTCTTATCTACTAACTACATGTTAAGAGGAGCGGTGATGTGTGGTAAGCTTGCAGCTGACACTTTGCTCAATAGCATATGTTGCAGCTTGTGGACAGTTCATGACTTTGTACAGGGATTGATCACAAAAATCAGCAGATCAATCAGAAAGTACATAATATGATGTATTTAACCAATAATCAGCTTATATTCACAGTTTATTATGATGTACATTGACTGGATAGGCTGCATACCCTGTACTTCCTCTCTTCAATAGATGATGAGCCTCATCAATTCAACTGTAGTGGGATGTATGCCAATAAAGAAACATCAGTGACGACTCTTCTATTGGACTGATTTCTTGGGTTCTCGTGAATCAAATAAAATGTTGTCACAGAACTGGCTGAGGTTGTCTGGATAAGCTGAGTGGAAAAGGTCTGGGAGGGAATCCTAAAACTGGGGAGAAAAAGGGAACTAGGATAGAGAGCTAGCATCTCTGCCAAGTGGCTTGTTTGCATTAGTCCTCACCATAGAGGAGGGGAGGGTGATATTTCCTCTTTGTCTCAATTTTGACACCTCAGTCTTTGGCCGTATGCTATCTTTATTAAACTGTTCTTTACTGTAGCAGTCACTGGGAACAAGACTTCTGAAGGAACCTAAAAAAAATGGCTGAACTGCCAACAATCTATCAGTAAGAATGGAAAGTAACAAATGTCATTTTAAAAAGTGCTAGGGTGTTCCAGTGATTTACAGATCAGCAAGCATTATTTCAGTACCAGGAAATTTGGTTGAACCAACAGTTAATGTTCATCAAATTGTTTTCCCACCAGAAGCTGTGCTAGTTTGCCACTATAAAATAAGTCATGTTTCTCTACTTAACTACAATTTTTTGCGCACATCAGTAAGATAGCAGAGGAAGGAAATTGAACTCAAGGGCTGTCTGTGATACAAGAGTGGTGGGCTAAGGTAAAACTGGGTTACACTGTGTGCCTTTGGGAATAAAGGAGCTGGACATGACAGGCCAACACTCCAAAGGCCAGTTGCATTAGGGAGCTAAAAGCCAGCTGGCACAGGCAAGGCTCCCTCACCCTGGAAGCAGGTTATACCTAGTAACTCACGTCCTGGGTACCATGAGAAGCATCACAACATGTCCCATGAAAGAGGCTCTAATGACAATGTATAAAGCAAGAGGAAGCGCTTGGGATTTAGGCCCCGGCCTGCAAGTCTTGGGCTGAAATCCTGGCCCTATTGAAGTCAGCAGAGCTTTGCCTACTGGCAAATCTCACCTGGGATTTTATTATTGGCTCTGCCGCAAAAGTGACCTTAGGCAAGGCACTCAGATGCCTATCTCCTCATCTGTGACGTAGTAGTTAACGGATATAAAGAGTCTCTACATCCCTGTGAAAGGAAAGGAGAACACCTCCAAAGTCATTTGCTGCTGGTCTCCTTGTATTTGTAAAGCATTTTTTACGCAAAGGACCCTCATCGTTACCGCCTAGAGACTGTATTGAGAGGTGCATGACATGGATATTGCCTTCTGAGACTCCCGCAACAAATTGCCAAGTGTAATTTTCCACTGACAGGAGCAGAAGAAAGCGCACCTGAACATGGCCAAGCTCCTTATGCAGTGATGGTTGGCTTCTTCAGCAAACTCCTAGAAAATGCAACTGTGAAGCGCTACCCCAAATGCTACATGCTCCTACAGTGAGAAATGAATGTCCTGAAATCGAACAGTGGGAAAATACCAGCGACTGACTTCTGGATGGTGGATTCCTGACCCTCCCCTCTACTTACCAGTCACTGCCTAGGGCATGAATCTTCATCTAATTTACACAGGTTTCTAATTTTTTCTTTAAACACTTCAGAGGACATTTGAAGTGGCTGATCAATTTTCCTGCTGAATCTTCTCTGCAGCAAGCCTTTGGCAACAGTGAACCCATTTTTACAAGCAATATAGGGCTGATGGGGGAACCAGATAACGCAGCGCTGTGTGCTACAGCAATGCATGAACAACATTAACCGTTTCGAGGCCACGATCCGATAGGGAGTCCAATGATTGGTGGTGTCACTGAACCGCCTAGGCTGCCAAAATGTGAGGCTAGAAATCCCGTAAGAACAGGTGCTCTGGCACGCCTATTGCTAAGCCCAGCCGGAAGAGCAAAGTTGCTCAGCCATGGAAATGAACCTTTTGAAGTAAGTTGAGATTTTTGTATTCAAAGGTCTTGGGCAAATGTTCAGGTCACTTCGTATTTTAGCCTAATCAGTTAAACGATCCCTGAAGCAGATTCTGGGTCTATAAAAAAATGTGGAGACCTTCTTAAAAGTACAAAGATGAAATTACTTTCATGCGTTTGTGCTCAGTAATGCAGCTATATTGAGATCCTCTGGGTGGGAAATTTTTGAGACTAGCTGTTTGAAATGCTATATTAAGCAAACTCCACGCAAGAGTTGGGTTAAAAGACTATTGCTTGGTTGTGACTCAGAAGAATTGTCTGGTAAGGCAAATTATAGAAAATGATCTAATAAAAAAAAAGTCAAGTTTCCAGATGAGGTGAAGGTTGCCTAGTACAAGGAAAAACATGGCTGTGAAATATGACATTAGTGTAGTAGCCTACATTGTGATATTTGTATGTAATCTATATTCCTAATGGTTATGATAGCTCAAGAACCACTCCTGCGTGCGGATGGTAAAATTCATAAATCTAAATACTTTATGGCGTGGGAGGGACACAAGTAATTACTTAGTTTACTAAATAATGTCCGATGATCTTAATCATTTAAAAATAAAAATTATCAGGCATTTTGATAGGTGATTGGGTGTTTCCACTATCTTGAGCTATGAGAACATTCATAATTAATGTCCGTGATCCACTCAGTCTTTGAAGGGTCCCAATTGTGTTGGTGATTTTTACAAATTAGGAAAGCCTTTAAATACAAGTTTAACCAGATGCTCAATTGCTTTGCTGAATAGGGATTGATACTACCAAATATCACGGACATAGGGTATAGCGTCCTTTCTCCTCTAGGTCAATGACTTTTCTGTATACCCTCTCACAGTCTAACCCCTCCCCTGTTACTCCCCCATCCATATATATCTTGTAGCTGCACGGTTCCCTTTATTTTTAATAACATGTTGTTGTCATAATAAATTAAAAAATTTCCAGTAACACCTGTTATGAAGCTGTAGAGTGCTCAAGTAACTTTTTGAAGGAGAGATTTTCAAAGGGCACTAGGAGCCTTTTGGGCCTTCAAAAATCTTGTAGCTTATAGCACATCATGCAGGCAATGAATAAGAGCTGCGTGATCATACTGACCAATATTGTCTCACTCTTTCCTTGTGCTCCCCCATCTGATTGTATCTACCTGTTGTCTCTTGTGTGATACTTTAGATAAATAAAGTAAGGACTGTCTGATGCTCCTATGCATTGTTTAGACATAGCACAAGAGGGTCTTGAGCCATAATTTTTATTCTATTTGCTACCACAATAGATAAGTGACAAACTCCCATCAAAGATGCTGTCTTGAGAAGGAATGTAATGCAAATGAGAACAGTCACAGTTTACACAGGCACTTTTTCACCCCAGTGTTGATGGTCCATCTTCCTCTCTTTGACAAACACAATCTTCCACGTCTCCGTTACCATGGATGACGTGTTGAAAGACCTAAATTCCTCTGGTGGAACGTACGATAACTGTGTGTATATACACACACACTTTTATGTTAGCTCATCTTGCCCCACATTACTGTAATTATATTACTATAAATATTAAATTGCAAACAGCTGTGTACATCGCTAGCAGTAAATGACTCCATCAGCTGTTATGAATGAACATTTTCTTTAAACTGTTGACCAAGCAGACCATCTAATATTTTTGCCTCTTTGGAAAAATGTTGTGTGTGCAGCATCCCGTTTGTAACAATGAATCAAAATGTTTTATGGTGTAGTGTTCAGATCCCATGTTTTAGTTTGAAACTGGAGAGGCCCAGTAATGCAGAGGGCTCTAGTTTGGTGTATTCTGAAAACTCTATGAATGGAAATAAATCTTATCTGACACACAGTTATGTACAAGAGTTGTTATTCATATGCAGATGATAAATGCCTTTTACTACACAGGCTGTAATTGGGAGAAATAGTATTTATAGCCACCCGAGATTATCGGCAGTAAACGAGGCTCTTTGATAATATATCAAGATGAAGGCTAAAAACTATTAGGAACTCCTAAGAAAGGTTATTTCACTTGATTTATATAGAGCACTCTGCAGAAATTTCTGGATGCTATACACTCAATCTAAAAATCCAAACCCCCTCCAGCAAACACTCCTTTTCTCCATAATCAGGAACCTGACCTGATGAATGCTCAAGAAAACATGGATACAAAGGGTATTCCAGCAGCAGAGGCTGTCAATTGACCTAAGTAAACTTGGGGAAGGCAGGAACTTACAAATGTATTATAGATGCTAGTCATTTTCTAACATAAGACGCTTAGCTGCTGGAGGCCTATGCATGCTACCACAATATGTCATACTCTTACCACCACCGAGCCTTTGTAACAGCAGGGCAGTCAGCTCTCGTGAGCATCCTCTGCTGCGCTTGTCAGGCACCTGGCGGTGACTCAGCTGGAGGGACTGCGCGCCCTGGAAGGGGTTTATTTTGCTTCACAATCTCAAAGCTTTAGGTATTGTCCTGCAGTCATGCCTAGTTGGCCAGTTTACGTGCAAAGGCTCCTGATCTGGACGAAGCAGCCAGGGCACCTGCCCTTTGACCAGACTCAGCTCCCTGGGCCTATTTCAGTGCTCTTTCTGAGGGCTTGGCCACATCCCCTGCGGCTGTTAGTGGGTCCCTGGGTTGGGACCCAGAATATCCCCCCCAAGTAGCAACTGTGCACCATGCAGTTTATCTTACTACAAATCCCAGGAGCAATTCCTTGCACCTGTCTACCTCCAGCAAGGACTGCCGCCTATCTCTGCTGCAACTCCTTTTTATAGGGCCACGCTAGCCCGCTTGGAGGACTTGTTCACTGCTCCTGGGGATGTGTGTGGCAGGACCCTGAGGCCCGCAGCAGGGCGCCACTGGGCCTACTCCACTCCAGCTTTGTATGTAAAAATGCAACCACCGAGCAATAGTATCACAAGTAGAACAGGGCATCAAGGGTATAAAACACAAGCTGCTTCACATGGATCCATCTAGCAACATTGCTCCAATGGTCAAGGATTGACCACTGGAAATGGATTCAAGACATTAGATTTGGTTTCAGACTTCAAGCGTGTTAGGACAAATCAAATCCGGGACTCCAATTATAAAGGCAAGAGACATCTGTCCAGGTATAGAGTCAAAATACCCCACCCCCAAATAAAGTACAACCTTAGAATCCAATTCCCCTGTTTCTTAAAACAGCTAAACTCATCAGATCCATGGGCCACTAGAATAATGCTGCCAAATGCAACAAACCGTCTGAACGGACGGCACAAGATCCCTCTTGCAATATTTTAATGGAACAAGACCAATATATGCAGCTTTGCCCCATTGGCACAAGACTGAGGTCTTGGAAAAAATACAGGGAATTGTATATATGTGATACCTTTGGGACAGATCGAGGGTGAGGAGGTCTCAGTCACCCTGTCTGCACGGAAGATCATGAACGGAGGAGGAGGGAAAGTGTTAGAGCGCCTGCATCTTGTTTACATGGTACGCAGCAGTGATTGTCACCAAAACCAATGATGAAATGGGCAAGATGCAAGTGGCTCAAATGGACGTTCCCTTAGGACTTTTGTGGCACCTCTCCTATTGCTGGAAACCATGCACCCTTACATGACAAATCTTTTGACAGTTAGAAGATAAGGAACCTTGAACAAGAGGAGGAAAAGCCAACTTTACAGGTAGTCACTTCACTTTTCACCAGTCTCAAATGGTCAGGTCTTTCCTTTAATCTGGCATTAATGGAATAGCATGCAGAGGATTCCACACTTGTGAGGAAAAACGCTTCCAGTTAGCCGAATATGTCGTCTTAGACGAAGACGTTTTACTCTCCACAACAATCTTCTGGACCTCAGTAAAACACCCTCCCTCTCTACAGGGTCTACATGCTATTAGATAAAAAGACATGGGGTCCAAGTACAGTATACGCCCAGAGACTAGTCATTGGTCCTTAATTCTCCTGCTAGACACAGAGAAAAGTAACAGGTGTGAAAACCAAAACAGGAGCCACACTACAGTGTCACCCTCGAGCACCAGCAGGCTCTACTTGGACCAGTTAATGTGCGCCACGTTAGTGCGCATTATAAGTCACGCTCCCGGACAGTGCATGACCCCAGCGGGTCGACAAGCCCTTAGGGTAGTTCGGATGAACAATAAAACAATTATATTTAGGACACGTTCTTGGCAGTCTTCTCCTGCTGTTCACCTCTGTAGATGCCTTGTGATTTATGGATGATGGGAACACCAAGGCATAGGGCCATTCAGCAACTTGTCCCAGGTCGAATTGCTAGTCAATAGCATGGCTGAGACCAGAACCCAGGTCTCCACGGTCTCAGGTTAGTGCGCCATGCTCCCTTCTAGTGAAGAGGAAATAAAGAGCTTTGTTCCCTTGTGCAAGCATCAAGACAGAATCCCTGCACAGGAGTTGTCTAAGCACACAGCTGATTAGCGCATCAACCCCCTTTGTACCACATCACCAAGGGAACCTATTCTCCAATTTGTGGACATATCACCTATAGCACATACGCTGCTGTCTGGGGGATATGGTGGCAATGAGTGTGCAGCAGCAAAGCGCAACTCAGTACTGTTCCCCACAATACCCTGTCCTGGATTGTAGGCAGAGGCTGCACGAAGCAGCATTGCTGTTTCCCAGAGCAGGATTTGTTCCCCAGTATACACACAGTTCCTCCAGAATGGTACCGATACACTCTTTATCATCAGGGTATGTGAGGAACTGCTCCAAGGATCATCACCTTTTTTATTTCTTGCTTATTACACGTAAAGAATTGAACACATCCTCAAGCAATCTCTTAGTGTGTAAAAGGCTATCTAGGGAGTCTGATTCCTGACGTTCCAGTCGCGGATCTTATCGTGAAGACATAATTTACAATTGTTTTTAATATAGGTCTTGATCCTCAGTTTAGAATTAATTACAATTAAAGCCGCCATGTTCTTTACAAGAGGAAGGAGCAGCTCTGATGCACACTGTACAGAAATTTGCTCTCCTGAATAGAACACTATTTCTCCCAGCCATCTCATGGCAAACTGGAATGCACCAGAGCTGCGTGTTCTCAAGAGTGACATACATTGAATCCAAAGTGATAAACTAGCAGAGACCTTTATTTATTTACTGATTACAGACAGCAGCTGTGCAGGAATTTGGGTACCCATTTATCAGCCACAAAATCAGTATTCATCAACCTGAGTGATGCTTTGGGGAGATGATGGAGCAGCACAAGAGGAAAATGAGAGAGAAGCCACACAAACAAACAAGTTGCAAAGCTCACCAACACCAACTGAGATTAGCCTGGAGGCATAACTAAATTATGCCACTAGCACTCATCCAGCAGATAACCCAGGACATGAGCAGCATTACAGGCAAAGAATGTAGAGACGAAACATGCTAGTTCAATGTCTTGTATTCAGGACTAGAAGCACTGGCTCTAGGGACTCTACCTGCCACCAGTAACCAGGCTGCAGTCATTCTCACAATCACCCAACATTATGCTGTCCTGGAACATGCTTGTGCTCCTCCATTTTGCTTGCACGGAAAGCCCTGAAGACAAGTACAGTTTGGTTTCAATATTACCCACAACTATCTTCCTTTTCCTCTCTTTTTGTTTAACACAAAACACTGTGGATGAAGTTGTCAGATTTAGTGTGGATGCAACTGTGCACAGTAGAGAAGAGGTCAGATTTGATCGAATGGTCCCCTCTGGCCTTCAACTCGACGGCTCTGTGACTCTACGTCCTGGCCCCATTGAAGCCCGTGGCAAAAATCCCATTTATCTCAATGGGGTCAAGATTGTAACCTTTTGACTAATGTGATCCAAACCCCGTTTCATGAATATGCTCTGTCCCCCTTAACGTGGTATTCCAAGGTGTTGGAGGAGCATAAGGCTGGGATATTTAAGCCAAGCAAGTTTCTGTAGAATCCTCCTCTAGACTTTAGGTACTGGGAACAATTACTGCTGTCCAGAGACTAGCAAAGAAATTTGTGCTTTATATTGTTTTGCTCTCCTGGCTTCTGAAAACAAGAATGGTCTCTGGATCTGTCGGCTATAACATATAACTATGAATGGCAGGAGGTTGTTAAAAGCAGCAGCTTTGAGGGCATCAGAAGTGATAACATTAAAAGGGACAACTGTTAAAACAGCTCTCCTATCATACACAACAAAAAAAGCCTGTTTCACTGGAGATGGCTGGAAAAAGAAGAATCGCCCATTCCTTGCCCAAAACCGGAGCCAAAATTAATACAGAGATTAATATACAAACCAGCTTTAAATCATTTATGTTACAAATCAAGGTGAGGAACTGCTTTTCTGTCTCCTGTTATTTTTCAAATACATCTCCAAACTGCGTACCTGCCTACAGCCAAGACTGGTTCCATAAACACCACAGGGAACTGTTTTTGTGACCCTTGAACCCCCGCTGACACACTTAAGGGGCATAGACAGTTAGGGAAACCTCAATGGGTTTGGTTCAGAGAAGCACCCAATCTTTACTACAGAACCAAAAACAAGCAGGAAGGCTTGTACTAAGAGCTTACATAGCCAGTTTTTAAAAAAGGCATTGTCCTGCACACATCTGGCAATGCACACTAAAATATGCAGCTTCATACCTAACCCACGGGATGCAGACATCTCAAACGCAACGCTAAAATCATAAGTAATGCAGATTTGCCACAACCATCCTGCTAATGATAATCCATTTAACATTCATCTCCTTATTAATCGTAGCCTGTTGTTGGTCTGATTGACGTCAGTGACAAAACAGCCATTAAATTGGAGCATCATCAAACCGTACCTCCACAAGTTCCAATTTATAAGAAGTTCTACATCTACTTTACTGGGGTTTTCTGTTGGTAATGTACTACTACATGGATGGTGGTGTTGATAATTTGGATGCTAATGTATATTTCCACAATTATTCACAAAACTATTTTCTCCCTCAAGTACGTGGTGGACAGCAAATCTAAAAATGCACCTACATCTCTCAAAAATCAAAATCAGCTGGCCAAAATGCTTATTCCGTCAAGATATGACATGCTGAACATTTCAATGAGCTATGTTATCCATTCACACAGGAGGCAACTAATCCAGACTCCAGTGGATAATTAATGAGAAGAGAAGCAGGTGGCGTGGGAGGGAATGTTACTTGTCAGCAATAAAAATCATTTTCACTGAGCATTAAGATGAGTTTTCACTCCATCAAGCATAAAAAGGGCAGAGTTCCTACAAATCTAAACTTAGACACCAAACTTCCAGGTTCAAGATAAACTCATAGATCTGTTCTGTATAAGTTTAGCAGAGGAAAACTATTACTGTAAACTGAAATACAGATACAACTTGAAACCCAAGGCCTGGCTTCTAGCGCTGTTAGTCTGGCACCTTTCTAGAGTAACTTACATTTACATCAATATGTATCTTAATGGCAGTGCGAGTGACAGCATAAGATCTGGGACACACGATGCACGCACGGTTCGAGAGACACCACTAAAAACGGTTCCAGCTCTGGCGCCCATGTATGGAATTCACATAGGCACCAGCACTCCACTCCAAGAAGAATTGATGGTAACAAGCCCCATCTTCGTAAAGTACTTAGTGATAATTGAATATAAAGTGCAATGCAAGAACAGAGTGTATACTCTGTGCCTTGATTAAATCCTCAAACACACATTCACTGTACCAACAAGGAAAAGCTGATGTGAAGTCTGCAGTCTAATTCATTATTTAAGTTGGTTGAATCATTCTTGTGCTATTCTACACCAATTGCAAGTACAGTACTGAACAGGTTCTTTAGAGATGCTTCCTATATCACCGCTCCCAGCTTCAGCTTAGGTGATAAATCACAGCAGTGCAACCTAGGCCATTATTCAATGGGGTGTCAGTCTATTGATTCGTATCTATCCTAAGCTTTTATCTTGATTAAACAAAGGGGAGTAGAGGGCACCATTGTATTTGTGGTTTGAGAATTAAGTGTTCAAGTCTTAAGATCACTATGTTATAACATTTCAACAGCCTACAAGGTTCCTGCGTGCTTGGTTAAGTTGCCCAGCAGACTAGTGAGCCTCAGATGGTACAGTGGGTACTGACTAGAGTCAAATCTAACTTCTGATGTTTATCCAAAGTTTGAACACACGCAACCACATTCTGCTTGGCAGTTGCATCAAGTAAAGCCTAGGTTTGTGACACCTTTCCTCTACCTCCACCCCTGTGCGTTGTTCCCATCAGGTTCACAAGCCCTACTCTAAACTTTGCAACCCAGGAGAGCGTAAAGGAAACCGGTATAGTCTCATTTCCCACAAAGTCACCTTCACCTAGCGCACTGGACAGCAGTCCTGACCAGGTGTTATAACTGGCGACTGGGACTGAATCCTGACTTCCAAACTCCACTGTGGGCCGCTTTAGGCAACCCAAAGATTGCAAAGTACGCTGCAAAAATAGAGGTGTGATGTAAAGTAGATCCGATTCTCAGCTGTGCTGGGAACTTACAGCGCCCACTGACGTCATCTACAGTTGTGAGCGCCCAGCATCAGTGAAAGTCAGGTGCTGGATATGTTATTACCAACTCATTTCAAATAAACCACCCTGAAAAGCCAAATTCACAGCTGGGAAATCTGGTCTCCCCTGTGAAATCTGATCTTTTGGGCAAAAGTGCACAGCGTTTCTTAAACCTTACTTTTGTGCTGCCTTCAGAGCTGCATGCCCACCCAGAAGCCACCGCTCCCCGGACGCCCAGCCCTGAAAATGGACCGTAGGGCCTAGTGATGACTTTTGGTCACCCCTGACTCAAGATGAGGTTGTAGAGTTTAATAATGGTTTTCAAATCTAGATGTGGTGAGAAGGAAATAATCCCTCTTCCACGACACAGCAGAAATCTCCTATTTAAGCATTTGCTGTACGTTTGTACAATAAATTACAAGTAGGGGTACCATCATACCAGGATTTCTTACATTTTTTCCTGTGTTCTATATCTTAATGAAGTCTGCACCTCCTTAGCCCACTGCCATAGACTGCTGGTTGGAATAAATCTCAGCCAAGACTGAAATAAAGAGCAATTTAATAGCCATAGCATTTGCTCGCAGTTGCTTCATTCCCAGAGGCCCCCCAGGTTCCAGAACATCAGCTACAGTGGCAGCACATGTGAACCCCATATTTAAGCAGAGATGGTGGGCAGTTGTTACAAATGTCTGTGTGTTAACCCCTTGGAGACTGCCTTAGTCATCACACATGTAGCTGGCATGATGGAAACTGCCAGATTTCAAAGGGTTAAGTAGCTCAGCTGACGAGCCACTGCTTCCACAAAACTGGGGCATAACCTTTTCAAGCACTACTGATGTGTGTTTTCTGCACTTATTTAGACAGGTATGTTAGCTGGTGGTATTCTCTCCACTGCTATTCCCAGCGTTGCTAGATACTGCACAGTAAATGTAAAAAGGTGGCATTAAGGCTGAATTTCAACTTGAGAACACAAATGATAAAAGCCATTTTTTCCACTAAACAAATAGTTAAGAGAACAAAAGCCACCTCAAGTGCTTGCTGCAGGAGATGTTTTTTGTAGAAAAGGGTCTGTGTGCAAATCCATATCTTTAGGGGATCCGGGAGTACTTGAATCCAAGCTCTGACCTGGCTCATTAGAAAGACTGGAAGCAAATCCATCTTTAACATAACTAGAGCAAAAATGACTTGTTTCCGTTTTAGTTCTAGAGCAGTGATCTAAACTAGACATTTGTGTCTGTCTTCCTCCTCCGGGGATTTCACCCTTTGGAAATCAGAGGAGGAAAGCTTCCTTTGGAAGTGCCATCCTGTCCAGGTACAAAGGGCTTCTTCAGATTTACTCAGATCGAGCCCGAGGATGTTACTGATTAGAACGTAGGTTTTACAGGTACAGCCGGAATACATCAAGTGTCAGGACATCTCACAAGTGAAACCTAGAGTGAGAGGGAGACTGTGTGTGGCTTCATCTTAGGAGCTGAGCTATATTTAGCCATCTGCTGGGTCTTCTGCTTTATAAGCAGAGATGTCTATGTAGATACTGGCTGCTTCACCCCTTGGAAGGAGGACTATTTGAAGACCAGCAAATATTTCTAATTAAGAGGAAAACAAACAAGCTAGATTTTGGCATTGCCAATCTTTTCTCTTTTCTTTCTCCCTTTTATACTACAAGTGGTGGCTCAGAAGAAGGCAAAAAGATCTTTTGTAATGCACTGTGTCTATTTGAAGGGAAGTAACAGGATCCCCCTTCCAATGAAAGCTTGAATTTGATCTTACATATATTTCTGAAGTGAGACACAAGATGTACTTCACCTAGTTCGTATGAGACACACAGCAGCACTGCTGCGACCTGAGTCACAGGCAGTTTAGCAGCATGAATATGATTGAAAAAAAGTGTGTTGTGGGGGATTGTTTATACAGTTGAGGAAGAATGCAGTCCACAATGCAGTTCATGGTAAATGCATTCACAGCAAATGCCAAGTCTCAGGAAGAGTGGAGTCTGATGCGGGGGGAGTGCTCACACTGAAATCATATACCTGTAAGTGTCTGGAGCAAACCAGACACACATTCACATAAAACAGCTATCTGAAATAAAATAGTATGTGTGGTAAGGTCTGCCTTGCAGTGCACTGCAGGAAAAGCAAGTCTGCCTCTTTTTGCATAGGGATTCAAGCTGCAGAAACTCCTGATGGTCTGGAATACATTATAACCAATGGTAATCAACGACACTAGTCATTAGAATTTGAAAGCAAATCTAAATTCAACCCTAATGTACTTGCTTTATGTGAATTTTTAAGCCTTCGGGCTCGACTACTCTGAACACTTCTGAAAGGCTAATTGTGAGCTTGAATGTAAGGCTCTTGGAAAGCAGATTTAAATGTTTTCTTCGCTGGTAAAGTTAGCAATTTCCAGTCAGTGTGGCATTGGTTATTTGCAAGAGTCATCCAGTCAGAGCTCAGAAAGAGCATTGTTTGACTTTTGTAACGAAGCAACACTGACACACATTGCGAATAGTCACAAAAATATTTTGTCGAATTAACAGAGAACAAACAAATGTGAGGATTTCACAATTGGTTCGGGGGACAAGCTGCAAACGAGACCAAAAAAATCAAATAAATGATACACAGACCAATTATTTGCTCATCTCTAATTTTGCCTCTGTAATCCATGGAAACATGACTTTCCAGGTGCTGTTCAATAGCAGTGGTACAACAGCAAGTACCTGAAGCCGGTGACTGCTGTTACTGCAAAGACAGAGTGAGACTGATTCAATGGCATTCACTTCCCTTAAGTTCTTGATTAATTTGTCCTCTGTCGAATTAGCAAGCACAAAGGATTGCTTAAAACCAGAACTGTGCAGAAGGGAACTTGCATTTAATATGGAATTAAATGGTGTTACCTTTGCTGTAAACTTGGACAGATTAAAACTGAAAAATATACTTCATGTTTTATCCAATACCATTTTAAAAACCCCACAAAAAAGGATGCTGTTGATAAAAGGTTCAGTCCAAAACATAACCTCACTGCTGTAAGTTGCTTCACTAAATGAATCCCACTCCCACCCACACACACCGAGGAGGAAAGAGTTTATATCTGAAAATGAATAATTTACACTAACTCATTGTTTTTCCTGGACGTGGAAAACATTGGTAACTGTGGTCCCGCTCCTGGCTCTAATTATCATGGAATTATAAGCATTTACAGAAATCAAGGAGGAGACATGCAAAGTGTGTTAATAACTGACTCCTGCACCTTGTCATTTCTGAACATGAGCGTAGCATAGCAAGAAACAGCAAGTAACAACAGTGTGTGAATTCACATCACTCTGTTTCCGCCTAAATAACTGATGCAAAAGGAAATAGAGTAATTAGAGGCAGACCCAACCCACAAAATGTGGACTCCAACAAACATTCCAGCTAAGATCCTCCTCTGGTTCTAAATTGAACTAGTACCGTCAAGGCTCTAACTCAAAACAACCCCTACAGAAATCTCTTCCACTTTAATTGAATTCACTGAAGAAAACCATTGTGACTGTAGTCTAATGCGTAGAGGGTGGGTGGGACTGGATGATGTAAGACCAAGTGGGTCTAACTCATAATTAAGCCATATTAGAAGTGGATTTTTATTCTTTTCCTTTAAATAAGAGGCCTTTCAGGCCCTGGACTTTTACCTTAATTGCAGTTTGTTTGTGAAACTATTGATGATGACTATGTGGTTTAGGTTCCTGTTGATTATTGTGAAACTACTCTCTGTCCTGAGTTTGTTTGTGAAACCACTAATTGTTATGTGCAAAACCACTCTCGGTCGCTGCCTAAAGACAGAGCAACAGAAAGATCTGCTGTTGAATGTAACTGCTTGTACCCATGTAGCCACAAAGAGATATTTTTTGTTTTTAGTAGAATGTTTGAATTTAGTAGATAAGTTATGGTGAATGATGAATGAATGGTGTGTATGTATGAGACCAGGGAGTGACGGAAGAAGATGCCAGCCTTGGAAAAAAGGGGAGTGAACATACGACCCAGATAGCCAAAGAGTGCCCACCACGATAATCCTGAGGTCCTCCCTAACGGAAAGAAACAACATGAACTGCAAAGATGTTTGCGAAGATGCGGGTGATTGATAATCACAGCAGAACACAGACACAGCAGAACCCATAGATTTGTATGAGAACTTATTCCTATAAAAACAGGAGTAAAAAGATGAAGACTTTGGGTTTCATTCTACAGTCATCCTGCAGGAGCATCAGTGCGCACCAGCAAGACCCGGCTTCCCCCCTCGTGGCTAGGCCACCTGGCTAGTGGACTAGCATGAGCAACTGAGGCTGGTAACTATACTTCATCTGTAGAACTGTGTGTGTGAAAATAAGTACAAAAATTTCAAAAAGCAATTACCGATCTATTCACAATAAACACAGCGTATTGCCTTCACCACCACCCCCCAAATAAGATTCTGCTGTTTATTTCATTCATAAGTATAACAATGTTAAATCTCCAAAACTCTATTCCCTGCTCTGTAACTGACTTATATGACATTGAGCACGTATGCCCAGCTCTACACTGGGCCAGAAAAGACTAAGCAACTTTGCAAGGTGCCTGGCCCAAATCTGACCTTTAAAGACATATTAAAGGAAAATACAAATGGTGGTGAGGGTCATTCCTTACAAGTAGACAAGAGCTTTGATATGAAAGTGTATTGTTGGTAGTTATTTGATATTGGAGGTTAACAAGAAGATATACGTAAAGACCATAGATAAACTGCTTTCCTGTCTATCACTGTTCTACTGATTAAGAGTTCAGAAGGAACATATGAACATTCAGCTGGACCTTGAATGTAACAATACGATTGTGTTTTTATTTCTCTTTGAGATTTAAGTAGTAAATATCTGTGAAGGGTTGTAGATTCCCAATTACCTTGTTCTGGTGTAACTAGTTACCGGTGTGCACAGGACGTAGGAGATGATACTTCAGAGAGGAGGCATCTGCCATCAAGCAGATATCGGTCAGCTTTCACACATCTATAAAACACGCTACTGGACTGATCCTTTTTATCTCAAATCTGTCCAAGCTTGTCAGGGAAAGTCTGGATCGCAAGATTGAGATCCCAGCCCCAGCCTGGAATCACTCTGCTAATTCTCATGGGAAAATTTGAACAAACTTTGCCCATGGACTATTTAGTCTTCATTTCTTTGGACTGGATTTCTAAAAAGAAGCTCTAAACAAGGACTGAGGCCCCCCCCCAAGCTGGATGGTTAATTTCAGAGACTTTGCAATGTAAGAACTTTGCAATTCAGTTATCATCTCTACTTCGAAACTAACTTACACAGAGGAAAATAACGTTATATGTATACTGAGCTTTTAACCATAACTAACATTTACTCTTTTTCATTTTTTCTAATATAGTCCGTAAGCATTGGCTTTAAACATGTATTTGGGTAAGTGCTGAACTATCCATTGACCTGTTTGGTAATGTGTCCGATCCTTTGGGATTGGTAGACCTTTTTTACATATGACGGATACATATTTTCAGTAATCACCATCATATTAGACTTGACTGTTTAGGTGCTAGCCAAAGAGTTGGATAGTTTTTAAGGAAACCGTGTTTTGTCTTCTGAATGACCAGTGTGATGACCAGAAAGCTGTTTGTTCCTGGCCTAGTATATTTTATGGAAGAAAAACCACCAGTAGTTAGGGCTTTGCCTGCCCCATTCTTTGCAGTTTGCCCTGTTTAAATGATTGCAGCATGGCTCCCTGGAGGCCAACGTCACAGCTTCTACTACCCAGATTTGCAATCTACCAAACTCCAGCTCAGCTCCACCTAACCCTAAATTCCCCTAAGAATCTAAGTTCCCGCACACCACTGGCTCAGGCCGGCACCCGGCATGCTCATCTCACATCTCAGCCTAGCATCTCCTTCAAACCAGGGGAAGATAGGTGGGGCAGCACCTACCTTGCCTGTGGGGCCAAATCCAGTAGGTGTTCTCAGAGCACATCCACCTCTGCATAAAATGGCTGAAGAATGGTGGAAAGAAGGCAGCATCTCTCTTATAAACTAGCCCACTGGCTAGGGGAGTGGTTTTCAACCTTTTATCATTTGCAGACCCCTAAAAAATTTTGAATGGAGGTGCAGACCCCAGTGGAAATCTTAGACAGTCAGAGACCCAGTGGCTCAAGCAAACATCCAACTACGGCTGCGTCTATACTGACGGTGGCAAATTTGCCGCCGTCAGATCGCTTTCTCTGAATCGACTGAGCGGTCAGTGAAGACCCGCTCAGTTGATCCAGAAATCAACCTAGTAAAACCACGTCCAAAAGTGGCATAGCGCTGCGTCGAGAGGAACGCAGTGCAGTGTGGATGGTGCGCAGAACGGAAGCAGTGACGTTGACAGGAGTCACGCAAGTTTTATACATCGCTTGTGTATCTTCGGTCGACTGTCGCTGAATCTCAGAGGTAAGTATAGACCAGGCCTATGCTTGATTTTTAGAGGTGTTACTCGAAATCAAAACCCTTATCTGATTTCTGCAAATTGGCCCATCATAAAGATCGGGGGGATAACGCCTAAACTTTTGGGTGTTTGATACACATGCAGCCTACCCTTGTGAATCCCAGTTTTGCAGCACGAGTTAAATATGGTATTAACATCTTAATCTCTAACTGTTGCTAACAGCTTGAAGCCTGCCTTTAGCCACACTTCGTAGAAATCTGCAGAGTTACCAATTCTCAGACTGCTTCATATTAGGTCTCACAGTTCTTTGGCTACCACATAAACTCTTGACAGCTATAGCTACCATCTAAATAAAATAGCTATTAATCAACTAGAGAGGCCAGCCATAAGGAAAGCTAGCCTTGCTAGCATGAACTTTGCACTTTGGGTTAAAGCTGCTCTGATACCATAGCTCAAGCCAGCATCTCTGTTGTTATATTATACCCCAAGTCTCCCCTTACACTGGCAAGCCTGCACAAAATGGATTACAGGAGAGAAAGAAAATTGTATTGTCTTAACTGAGCCATCATGAGGCCCTATTTTTAATTGCCATTGATGGAAAGAGCATATCATCGCAATCTTTCTTGGGGGCTGACACACATGCAACCTATCCCTGTAAATTACACCAAAGTAGTTACCACCATTCAAACAGCCTTATTTGAGGCAACCCCTCATTCACTGTATACAGTCTTTTTTGGTACATTTTTGGCTTTTAGTCATAAAACTGGAGGAGGTGTGAAAAAATTTCCATGAAATGCAGAACTACCTGAAAATCAAGGAGACATATTTCCTTACAAGCTTGAAAATGGGCTCATTTTTTGCACTGTACATTTCCTCTTTTTTTTTTTTTTTTTTTTGGTTGGTGGGGGGGAAATAATTAGCTTGATTTCCAGCGAAGACAGGCCCATTTCTGTTTTCTGATCTACAGACAAACTATGAAGTATACTCAGTTTTGATTTCACAATCAGTATGTGAAAAATAGGTGAGCGTAACACAGTCCTGTATACATACAATATTTCAATCCGGCCTTCACAGCTATATTTCAAAAAACATTTTTAATTAACAACGAACAGGGTAAGTGTACTAATGCATAGCAGTATTTTTTTCATGTATTTATCAAACTTTACACTCATTGCATGCAATAAGTCAAATGTAAATTCCGTATAGCTGAGTCACCAGAGAGCATGATAACCCACTAAATTATTGAGTGCCCACAAGCCAGACAATGCAGAGGGATCCCGAGGATAATGATTCACCAGTTTGTGAAATCCCCCTGGTATACACCGTAACTGAATTGTAATCAAGTCAGGGAATAACCTATTAAAAATCTGGGCACACACTGAGCTTTCTCCCCATTTGGTTTGTTTGCTTTATCTGGTATTACATAAAAAAACATCTGAACTGATCCGATGACGGTTTGGCATCAGCTGACTGATCAATAGAGCTGGTCGGGAAACCAGATTTTCCGTTCCATAAGAAATCCCGATATTCTGAAATTTATTTCCATTCCAAATTGGAATAAAAAGCCAAAATTTTCAGCAAAATGAACATGCTAGCAGGGGGAAATAATGTATTTGAAAATACTGAAGCAACATGTTTTAATACGATCAAAATGTTTCCTTTTGATACTGTTGAAATATCACAATAAAGTTTATATTATATTTTATACTTAAATTAATATAATACAAAATATGTAAATATATTAAGTCTAAACAAAGGAATCAAAATGAAATGATTCAACATCATCAAAACAAAAGTAAGTTGAAATGATTCATTTTGACTTTTTCCTGTCACAACTTTTTTTATTGAAATTGACATACTCCCTGCGAAACATTTAGCTTTTGATGGAATAGTTTTCCATTGAAAAAATGCATTTTCATCACTTTTTTTTTTAATCAGCTCAACAAATTAGTTTTGAGAAGCAGTAGGCACAGCACAAACACTGAGATGTTAACAAAAACTATCTAAACTTTCACTTTCTCATTTCATTGACAGTGTTCTATCTTGCCCCTTAGTGATGGATCTGATGGTTCCTATTTTTCATATTGGACTGTTTGCTAGAACACAGGCAGTTGATAACAGATAGGCATTTGCAAGCTGCACGGTATGCACCATGGCAAGCCTACAGGAAAGCAAGCTCATATCACCGTACACAATTTGTTTGTCCTTTCCACTTGTTGCATCTTGTCATTAACCAAGATTATGAGCTCTTTGGGGCAGAGATTCTCTTTTTACTACAAACTTACACAGCACGGGGTACAAGGGACTTTATTAAAGAACCTTGCCAATGAAGACATCTCTCCTGTATACAGCACTCCTATGATACACCCCGGTTCCTAATTGGTGCGTTCTCTAAGTGTTATGGCAATACAAGGAAACAACAAAAGCTATAGGCACATGATAAATACATAGGCAGATTATAATTTGATTTCTGGCTCCATCTAATGTAATGTTCTGGTTTTGTACATTTTATTATCCACCATGTCAGAGAGGTATGAGAGTTTCATAGAGGCATTGAATGCAGCAAACAAATTTAGCATGTGCTTAATGTTAAGAATTTATCATCAGCAGGACATCATACATGCTTGCGTGCTTTGCTGAACAGAGATGGAATTATCATGTGCTTATCAATTTTTCTGACTCAGGGCCAGAAGAGATCTGGGTTCAGACAACTACCTAAGTCTTCAAACTGAGTTTGTGGTCTTAATGCACTAAAGGAAATAATACTCCAGAGTTTGACTACATGCTGTTTTTGTTTTGATTTAACTATACTGCTTTAGAAACTGATGATACAGTTAAATCGGTGCAACCCCTACTGTGGACACAGTAGTACCACCATAGAAGGGCTGATTTTTTACATTGTTTATTTTGGTAATTAAGTTACAGTGATACAGCCACTTTGAGAACATCATAACTGCTCCACACTAGGGAGTTTCATTACATTTAATTGTGTCAATTTTTATAATATTTAACTCTTATCAGTCTAAAAACTGTATAGCTCGGCCCAAACAGGAAAATCTAGACGTGGCTATTTTCAACTTGAAGATGTACTTGTTTATGAACAACCCAACATGTTTTTAACGGAAGCATTTCAATAACCAACGTTGAAATGCCATACAGGCAAAGAGGGAATAATGTATTTATGATGCGAAATGCTTTCATCTGTTTTCATCTCCTTCCACCCAGGAGTGGTGATTCAGTTAAGGAAACACTTCACATTTTTTTTGGTGCATGTCTCAGGGGCACAATTAAACCTGCGTGCTGAAGTGGTATGCATAGCCTGGCTCAGAGACACTGGGTTCTCCAAGTTAATTAGAAGTCAAGGTTAACTGCTGTTGCAGCAGCTCTGAGTAATAAAGAAATGTTTCCCCAGGTATGCTGGATGGACAGATATCTGGAGGTTCCAAAATTTCTCTGCATAAGCTTGCTAATGTTTAAAGCCCATAGACATTCCCCCCACAACAGCTGACTTCAGTAGGAAGCAATGTCACACACTCCCATCTCCTTACCCTTTCCAATTGCATGTTTTAGTGTGGGAACCTAAGAGGCCCGACAGGCTCTTTGAGATAGTGGACCTCTTACCGAACCTCTCTTAATTCAGAATCTCTCTCTACATTTAGCTGCACATGGAGGTTCTCAACTACTTGCAGCTTAGAGGCAAAGCAGCACCTAAAATCTTACCACAGCCAAGGTTTTAAATAGCTCCCAGATTTCAGAAGCCCCAAACAGTTTAGAACACAATGCAGCAGCAGGACACAGCAAAAGAGAGGACTGCGGTTGAGCACCAGCTACCCACCAAGCCATGATCCTAACTGAAGGAAGGCACAGGAGTCATGTGGCCTTCCCAAGACAAGTCCTACAGGCAGAAGTAGGGGAATAGAGAAGATCATCTGGTCTCCTTTAATAAGCAGCCAGTTTCTCTCCAATACATGTAAGTGGGCACGGTTATGACTCAGGGGGGACTCGCTGCAAAAACGTATGCATTCAGTTTGGCAGACGGGCAAAAGGTACAGGTAATTCGTACTTTACTCAAACCAGTTCCACCTAGCTCTAACTCTACTACTGCCCATGGCGCGTATGTGGTTAGTACTACAGATGGGTCTCTGCCCCAATGCTTCGAACCAGTTCTCTCCACGTTTGGGGTGCTTAGATGTGCAGTTTCAGCTCAGCTTCATCTCGGACGATCATAGTACGTGATTACACATATCATTCTTTTATACATTTCTTTATATGGTTTGGCCTGTAGCCTTTGAAAGCCTTTTGCCACTGCATGGTATTTTTTCAGTCTTTCCAATTTGCAGGGGAAATTACTGAACCCAAATAGCAGTTAACTGGTCATTGGATTAAAATGAGAAAAGAGCAGCTTTAATATCTGATTCTGAGAGCTGCTGCACACCTGGGACTCTCCCAGAAGGAAGTAATAATCCCATTTGGGTAGTGGACTTCATCAGCCATTTTGCTCTATTCAAAGTTACATATGAAGAAATTCACACACAAAGACTGAATCAAAAAGAAATGGGATATCTTGGCCTTTCAAGTCACCGCAGGCTCCCACCAATGACTAAGAACTGGGATATGGATTTCAGTCCCTCTGTGAAGTGTATTATCCCTTTCCTTTACATGACAGGACAATTCTACAACAGAAGGGACAGAATGATAATGCTGTAATTGACCTAAATCTCTTGGGTGGATACTAAACAGAACGAAACTAGGTAAAAACATTAATGAGACTAAGGTTAGAAGGTGTAATTCACTCCCATGCAGAGGGCCAGCACAAGATCTGTGACACTGCTTATGTCCCAGTTAAGCCCTCACAACACCCCCTTTCACCTAGGAAGCTGATCTGTTCAGTAAATAGATGCCATTTCCAAAGTCACTGTTCACAGTCAAGCTGCTCTGCAAGATTACGGCACATCATGGCAGAGCCGGAATCTGAAAATACAGACCAACTCTATCCTCCCCTCACAGTATTAACCTTTCAATGAATGAATGCATTTTTAACAATGCTGGGAGTTAAATGAGCATTTATGGCCAGACAAGCGACTATGTCGACTAACACCTTCTGAGTCACCAGTCCTGATCCTTACGTAGCTATGGGAGTCATATCTCTTTATTATACTGGCAGCAGCAACTTTGTGCAATCATTTGAACTGAAACTAGGGAACCATATACTCTCTAACTTTGGAAAAACATCAGCTTCAGATTTTGTGGCTCAAGCTCATCTCTAGCTGTCACCTTAGTGGGGGTGCTTGGTCATGCTTTGATGTACAAATCCATTAGCAAAAGACTTGCAATCAAAATGTAACAGATCATCTTATTTATGGACAATAAAAGGCTGCTCTCCTTTATGGTCTGAGGAGCTTGCAAGGATGGTGGTTCGAAAAATCAACTTTTGATCTGTATATGTTACAAAAATGTTCCTGTGCGAGGACACATATGGGAAGCCCTGCAAATCCACAGAGATCCGTGGATCATTTTCTGTGGATCATGGTCACAGGGGTCACAGCTTGACTCTCTGGGATCTCCATGACTTCTGGGGCAGGAATGGAGCAGCTGCCAGACACGGGGCACCAGAACAGCTGATCGGTGGCAGCCGAGGCTGAACAGCTGATGGGGAGGGGCTGGCGGCAAACAGCTGATTGATTGGTGGTGCAGATTGCAGGTCGGATAGAAGTTTATTGTCGTGGATGCGGATGGGATGCAGGGCTCTAAAGATATGGAACTATGTGAAGTCATTATGTGCAGGCAGCATCATCATTGAACTGTAACACAATAAAGATACTTGCACATTAGATGCCTTTAAAATTACTTCCTTCCTGGGTGCTATTCAGTGTGAAATTAAAACAAACCTCAATCTCAGCCTAAAGTTTCCTATTACCTGGGCCTTTTCCTAGGATTTCTCACTGCAGGACCCCTGTGACCAAGTGCAAGATTCAAACCACAATAAGCAAAACTCTGATGGCGGAACGAAGAGGACCTACCTCGTGTGGGTGCCAAGGTGAGTCAGGAACACAGCTCTACATCTCTGAGCAAGTCCTAGAATTTGACATCCCACTGCAGTCATTCTGACAAAGTCACTTTTTTTTAAATTCTCCACTGTTAAGACAGAGGGCTAAACTGACATACCACATTACCAATTGTGCCACCCCTGCCTTTCAGATTCCCGATGAAGACTTCTTTGGAATTGCCCATATGCCTCAGACTCATCCATTACTAGGTCTGAGTTGTTGGCCTCTTCTTGGAACGTACTCACAGTTTGCATCCCAGATTCCCCAGGAGCGTGGCTCTGCTTCTCTCTCATACGTCTATTTTCTTAGATATTTGCTTTGCTTCCCTATGAGCTCCATATCCATCAATCAATTGCCAAACCAACTGCTGAGGCCACAAGATCCAAAACAAAAACAACCCCAGGATCAATGGCTGCACTGATAAACAGCAAGACCAGCAGTGTACTGCTCCTGAATAGATCAGTCACCTGATCTGTCAGATGATGTTGTATTTCTAGCACTGAGAGAGTTGAAGAGCATCACTCAGCTGTATATTTCTATAATGGATGTATAACTTAATAGAACTTCCAGAGTTCAATCTTAGAATCCTAGCTCAGTCAAGACTCCCACTGACTTCAGGTTAACCAATATCAATGGGTGCTTTCTCTAAGGATTGCAAAGTCAGGCATTGTTGTCCCCCTGAGTTTCAGCCACGCTTTCTTCAACTTTACTGAAAAGAGTCCACGTGAGTGCTCAGGCTGTTTTCAGCACTGACTATGGGGAGCATTGCCGAGAACTCTTTTCCACATCAATTTTAGTACTCTTTTTTGTGCGCAAAAATGAATGCCCTACAAGACTACACAGAGATTGAAACAAGTAGATATTAACTCAACATGACATTATTCAAAAAGCCTAATTCTGCTCTCAATTACACTTGTGCTACCCCCAGTCATTTCAATGGGCTGTACAGAGATTCACTAGATGTAACTGAGGGAAGAACATGCATTGCTCCATTGTTGCATGGCACATACACTGCAAAGTTTAGGCAGTTCAGACAATTGGATGGATGTACATTCCTTAATGAAGTTGAGTCCCATATGCCCCACTAACTCAGGATGGATGTCCTCCTCTCCCATTTGAGTGAAGAAATAGACCTGGCTTGGGTCCCTGAGTGTACAGCTCAGGAGGTTTAGTGATCAAGAAAAGCAGATGGACCTTCTGCGGGGCTCTCAAGGGTTATGTTTCCAAGGTCCCATTGCGGATCACAAAATGCAAGACTTTGATAAGGAATTTGAAAAAGCTTCAATCACCAAAATGAAGCACAGACCATTTTAGCCCAAACCAGAGTCTATCGCCAAGTGTGTGACTATGATTCAATTTCACCTAAGCAATTGTCTGCCTCTTCTCATGCCAAAGTGTGTTTTATAAGCAATGCACTGCAATCATCTTAGAAATCAAATCTGACTTATATTCACGGTACTGTCGTCAGCATTATCATCTGCACTATGATCTAGATAACAGAAAAGAACCTCATTTTCCCTTAAAACTAAAATGCAAAATCTCCGTCTGCCTGTTTGTCACAGGCCAACTGATCCAACAATTACTTTCCTGACTACTTTTTTTTTTTTTTTTTTTTGCCGTGACAGCTGATTTGTGTTTCCCTCCATCTCTACACTAGAGTATTGGTAGCTGGCAGCAGCCAGCAAATGCTAAGTGAATTGCTGGAGGGGACCTGAGAATTGATCACCTTGTTTTTTCCAAGGCAAAAAACTGTATTCATAGCAACAGAGTAACCAGCAGTCTCTATAGGCTTTAACTGAACTTTCTACCTCATCAATAGTAAAAGGGTTTTTAGGGTTGATTTTGATTCTCGGGTTATGGGGATAAGGAATCTCAATGTCACACTTATGGTCTAACATAGTATATGTCTTGCCTCTACAAATGTACTTTACACTATTTAGAGAAAGGAAAAGTTACAAAAAAATAATTGTGCATAAAGCAAATCACAAACAGCAAAATTATGGATACACTCCATATTAGTTTCTCAGATGATGCAGTCTGTCATTTCGAAACCTTTCGTTCACACACTGCATCTTCTTCCAATGCCTCTGACACACAAACTTCCCTGCATTTCATACAATCTTTTCTGTAGGTCAAAACACAAAAATGGGAGCGGAGGGTTGAGTTACATGGCATGAAATTTCTCCTGAAAACATCATCTGCAAACATGAGTGGACATTAGAAAACCTACAGTGGAGTTAATCCAGGCTTTTTCATTGCAGAGCCAACAAATGATGAGCTCAGCCAGTGATGTTTTTAGCTAAATACCGAAGGTCAGTGTTTCCAAAAGTTGTTTTTGGGTGCCCAACTGGACATCTTTAAAGAAGCCTGGTCTTCAGATGGTTGGCAACTCAGCGTGACTTTCTGTAAATCAGACTCCTTTATGGTGTCTCAAGTTGTGCACCTAACACAAAGGCCCCAAAATCATGTAATGGGCCAAAGGCTGTCATCTTCTGTAGCCAATGAGGAATTTTCAAGAACACCTCTTTTCCATTAGAAAATACCAATTCACCAGGGACATCGTTGAGTTTGACAAATTGCCCATTTTGGAAAAAAAACAAAAAACAGCAGAATATTTTTATTCACCCAGCATCCTACCTTTTAATACGTGGTGTACTAGCTGATCTAAACTATCACCTTTAACCCAATGCCAGTCACAGTCCAAATCTAATAATGAACAAAGGAGAAAGTTCTAAGTGAAGCTGGTGATATGAGAATGAACCCACAAGCTAATCAAGGGTATATCCTCAGGCTCCTTTGGGCTGCCATTTATTTTCATTTGTACATAACAAAGCAGTAGTTGGCACATATTAAATATTGCCATCTTTGAGTGAGCCATTGCATTCATTAGGCAGGTAGAACTCCCAAAAGTTGCAGATTGGAACCCTTAATGTATGAACCATTAAAAGGTGCTAGGGCATTTCTCATAACCGCAGCAGCATTAGTCTGCAGTCCTGGCCAAATTCCAACTCTGATCATTACATTCTGCCCTCCCCTACTTCTTCTGCAGTTTCACTTGGACAAGGAATTCCTCTTCTGAACTGTTCTTTACCCCAAGGTAGTGGTGTTTCAGTGTTGGATTAAGTTAGTTCACTAGACACTGTGTATCAGTTTAAATTTGTTAAATGTTTTGGTATGCTTTAGGGTGAGAGATATTGCAGGATATAAATGTAGATTATTATGACTGGATTCAGGAGTGTAGTGTACAATTCTCCACATAGTCAACTAATCATTTAGAGCTATGTCACTATCCCTCACAAAGATATCAGTCCCATCTGCTCGACATACCACTGCACTTTGCCCCAAGCTTTCCAAACTTGGGGTCAAAAGTCAGACATCTTAATAATAGCAGTTCGATTGTCCGAAGCGCTGAGCATCCTCCATAGGGAAATTGTTAGCGATCCAGTTGCAGGAGTGAAGAACTAAAACCAGATTCCCTCTAGATTTACACCCCTGCAAAACAAAGCAGGATTTGGCCCAGAAAGCTTGATAATTGGATAATCACCAATTAAAAAAAAAAAGTATGAGACAATGAAATCTTTTTATAATCAAGCAGTGAAATCTCAGCTCTCCGAATGTATCACTTTTTCTCAACAATACCTGAAAGGTCAGCCTGCTCCTTCTGTCTGCATTTGTCCACGTTACACACTCCAAACTAATTTTTACCCGTTTCATTTACTACATTTTTGCCTTTTCCCCCCATTAGACACATACCAACATTGTATCAAATTAAGTTCTTCAAGACAGGGTCACTGTTTTGTTGTCGCACAGTACATAGGGGAAAACATACTGGTGGCATTTAGAGTTACTGTGCATTAACGTCAAGTAATGGACTAATATTAAAATGTATTCTTTACTTTCTTAGAAGTATATCCTTCCCTTTGAACTGTATGGACTAAATAACTGAAGAATAGCCTGGAACTTTTTCATTAACTCACTCTGCCTCCACTGTCTTTGGGAGGATAATCTGATGCCCAAAAACACACCAAAGAAACTGTACTTCAGTGAAAATATTCTTTTCAGAGCAATTTGCAAGTAAGAACTGTTTGCTGAACATGGCCCACTTTCCTGCTGTATAATTGTACCATAGTACATGACAAATGTAAGAGAGGTTTGTTATCAATTATTATTATTATTGGTATCAGAGGCCTCAACCATAATCATGATCCCATTGTGCTAAGCATTTACTAAAACACATTAAGATAAATCCGTGCCCTGAAGCATCTACAACCTAAATAGACAAAGGTTGGACAGGGAAACAAAAAGCACAGAATCATGAAATGACCTGATCCAGGGTCATATGGCAAGTCAGTGGCAGAGCTGAGATGAAATCAAGTTTCCTGACTCTTGGACCTGGTCTTTGGACTACACTGCTTATCAAAGTCAAGACAATTTCTACAACTATAGTCACTGCTGTATACAAGTATTAACGTATTTGCTTTGGCGGTGCAGAGACCTTTCAGGGCTGGAACATTATTACCCACCTGATATTTTATAATTTGGCCATTAGCACATTTCCTAGCCTACCTGTTCCCGACCTTCATTTAAAAAAAGTTAGTATCTCATTTGTGGGGACACAACCTAGGTGGAATTTATTCACATAAACACTTCTTACTTATGCAATAACCTCATTGAAGTCAATGGGGCTACAGTAAGAACCATTTCTGTAGGACAGGCTCAGTAGTGCTAACTGCTACAAATGATCATGAAATGTGAGTAAATAAAATCAGTTAATGATTTAGGTCCTGATCAAAGACATCAGAGTCATAAGCAGGCATAAGCAGCGGTGAAAGAAAACATGGTGAGATCACTCACGACTATCATAATGCATACGCACAAGAGGGCCGAATTAAGGTTGCACGGGCAGCTGTAATTCTTAACTTTTGAGTGCCTGACTTTGCAATCTTAATCATGTTCTTTTAACATCCTTTCTTTGTGTGTAATTTATATATGTATGTGCATGTGCATATATATATACGTGTATGCGTGTGTATCTATTGATGTATTCCCCTTCTCTTGAAGAAATTAAGTATCAAATGCAATTTATGCACTTGAGTTTGACCTCATAAAAACAATGACAGACTCTCAAGTGGGCGTCAGCTGATCAGAAGAGATGGCTGAATCCTACCCAAATGAGCATAAACAGTAGGTGAAACTGATAACCACCATCCTGACATTCACATGTGAGTGGACCAGATAATTACGAAATGCATAAGGTGAGACAGCTGCGCAACAGAAACGAGCCGCAAACCATGGAAGAATCACAACATGATTCTATAAGCGGAGCCTTCCTGGAAGATACAATTACTGAGATCAGACCAGCAGGAAAATGACATGCAGCATTAAACCCAACGGGAAAAGAAAGGCAAATCGACAGTACTCTGTCCTCTTCTGTATCAACACAGAGACCACGGATGGCAAATCACTGACAGGATCAAAAAGAAAAACCACCTAGAATTGCAAGAGGGCACATATATTCCAATTAACTCATTGGGGATTAAGTATCCACAAAGCTTTCTAACAATCACCCTGAGAACAGGGATCAAATTTTAAAAATCTGAAGGCTAGAAAAGAATCCACGCTCAATGACATTACATACTATAATACATAGAGTACTACAGCCTGGTTTAATGAGATTCAGATAGCCTGCAGCTCCCACTGATGCTTATGAAAGCTATAGGGTGCTCTGAAACCTCTGACATAGCAGGTGTTAAGTGCATGTCAAAACATAGCGCCCAACAGTTCTGACCCTGTTTTTGAAAAAAGGCATCAAATCAGCTTTTGATTTTGCAAGGGCTGTTAACTAGGTCTGCCATTAATTATGGATGTAATTCATACGATGTAGACATCTAACTCTTGGATTGCAATGCAGCTCAGGCAGGTAAATTTTGAAGGTCGCATGAACCAGCCTCTCCTAATAGCTGTGCATGCAATTATTCAACAGTGCAGTCTGCGACATTTTCTCATTATGTCAAAGCACCAATGATGTGTGCGCCATTTCCACCTTTTATGGAGGTGACACGCATGATGCGTGCCATTCTGAATCCCTCCAATATCGAGATGAAATTGGGAAAAGTCCACCTTAGAGAAGGATAATCTTGGCTTAATTTTAGAACAGGCACATATATAGCAAGATGATATTTCTAAAGTACCTAACACAGCATATTTGTCACAGGGCATTTCTGAAACCACGGAGCTCCACTACAGGTAAAAAATTCACAAGAAGGTTTGAGATGTAAGTTTATTGTCTATGCTGGAAAACATGAAACCCTTTGAGACCTGTTTCAGAGCGTGCATCCCAACAGGTTTATAAACTTTAAATCAAAACATTCCTACTTTCTCTTTCCTTCTGCCTCTATGACTAGATGAATCCCCATAATCTATGTCTGAATACAATTGTATGCCTTGACTTTTACGGTGCCTTCAGTAGTGTGTCCATCTCTGATGCATTTTGCTACAGATGACAAATGAAATCAGATGTGGTTGTCAAATAGACAGGATTGAGATGGTGTAGAAGTAGAGAGGGGATTGGATTTTCAACTTGACAATTTTAATGGACTTTAATTAGGCACTTTATGTTGATTACCATAAAGCTTTGGATTTTATGTCTCATATTCAAGTGTGCATGGAGGGTAATTGATATGGGTTTTTAACTCACCTAATTTGATTCCTGTATAGCAATCAACAGTCAGCTGTCTGAAGTGCAATCAGAACAGACTGTTTCAGGAAGTGAGATGAGTACAACAAGATTCTAGTCTCTCATGACCTTTCCTCAATACCCCTGTTCTGAGGGCAAACAGAAGAGTTCCCTGAAGCTATAAGAAAAACAAATAGGTGTTTGCTGATACACAAACAGCTCTATGGGAATTTTGTGAAGAGAGTATTTCACAACTTCCACTGGACCAACAACATTCAGAGAAAGAATGATCATTGCTATAGGCTACAATAGGTATATTTGTCTCAGTAATTGCAACCAAGATGCCCTGACTGCGTTATTTCATTTGCCATGTCTCCACCGCAGTGGACACATCCATAGCAGGCAGAAATGTTCAATACAGTATTCCGCACACGCTTATTTGAGTTGGAAAATGGGAAATGATTTCACAAACATATTTGATGTTGTTTCCATTTTGCCATTTGAAATGGTCCCATTTTCTGTTTTTTTCACAATATTTTCTGTGACCTTTTTTAACCGAAATAATTTTTTTTTTTTATTTTCATTTACCAAACACTTGATTTAAAGTAAGAAAACAAAGTTTGGGGTAAATAAAATAATCCATTTTTTTTAAAATCCTTATTGCAGTAAAATTTCCGTGACAATGTTGGTAAAAGCAGTGCTGGAAATTTTTTAAATACTTGAAAAAGGTCTAATTCTTTCATGAAAAGTTTCATTTTTGTGGGAAGGAGGCCATTTTTCAACAAGGAAAACCTTTTTACATAAACAGTTCTCATCGCTAATTATTATTATTTCCTCTTTACACATTTGTACAGATGTCATCACATTGAGGGCCCATTTTTATTATGGCTGCTAGAGAGCTCTGTAAAAAGTGACTAGTACAACCCCAGAGAGCTTACATTTAAGGCACTGATCCTGCAAAACTGCACACATGCGCTTAATTTCACGCATTGCGAATAGTCCCGTTAACTTTGCACACTGCATGTTGTCTCATTTAAGCTACGTATGTGTATAAATTGCTGCAGAATTGGAGCCTAAATTAAGACAGGACTTAGTAAGCTAGTGTTCCAACCAAGTAGAGGAAATGAAGAGAAGATGAAGAGGACAAAAGTTTGAAACAGGCACTTAGAGCCACTCACTGTTCAGGAAGAAACACAAGATTTCTAAGAAGTGGCCTCCACTCAGAAAATAGCCTGTCACCTAAGAGACAGATTTTAGTAAATCCAGTACACACATGATAAAAATAAATACAAAAAATAAAATCCTCTGAGAGCAGTGGAGTTACTTGTGCATTAAGGTTTGCGGAAAGGAGAATAGTGCTCCCTTCAAGACGTGGTCTGCCTGGACTTTCCAGACATCTCATCATAGCTGGCATTCCACAGAGCCTCAAAAAATGTCCCCAACTATAGAACAGATTTTCAATTGGAGTAAAGTGGCATAGCTCCATTGAAGTCCATGAAGCTATGCTAAATTACACCATCTAAGGGTCTGCTCTTATATTTATAGAATAGATATTTCTTGCCCCTTCTGACCACGTCTCTGGAACACTGTAATAATGTGTTTGTTAAATGTGCAACATTCTAAAAGAATTTTCTTCCCCACCAGATGCTGGAGCCTGTGTGTTTCTTTCACGTATAATCCAGGCTCTTATCCATGCTTGGATTTAAATATCACATGCATCAGTGATGGTCAAAGAATGTGCTGTGTTGACTGGCCTAGGTATCCTGCTTTCACATTCCATCAGGGAGAGATTTGTGTATCACCTGTAATCTACCAACACTGGAAAAGCAATTTAAAAAAGAAATCTTCCCTAGAAATTGTCTGGCTGGAAGGAGCAGATCCCCTTTATATTTGCCAAGCTTGCGTTCAGAAACCCTGACATTTCAATGAATCATTACGTTTGAAACACATTAGAATTAATTGTGTAACAACTGCATTCTGTTCCCTACACAGTAACACAGCAGCATGAAAGATGAGAGAGGGGTCCAAACCCCAAACTTCCATGAACTTTCAGGGGGCAGCATGGGGAGTGTGGGGGTTGTGGGAGGGTTGAAATACAGAGCCAATCGCAAATAAATATATTACGGCTTGTGCCCTTCTATACAAAAGATCTATAAACACACTACTGCAATTATTCTGCTCATATTCAGCCTCTATAGATGTGGGCAAAATTAATCTGGTTTTTCAAATGTATTTACTTTGCATAGCAAGAACACTTTCACCTGCTGGTTGGTGACGCCAGTCTACCCTGATAGTTTTAAATCTGTGAGGAAAGATTGATAAACTCTTCAACACTCTTCATCTAAGGCAGAGGTTCTGAAAGTGAGAGGCGCAAGATTGATCCTGGGGGTTGCCGGGCTGAGAGCAGGGCTGGATGGCGGTGCGGACCCTGGCGCCTCATGCAGGCAGCCCCAGGCAAGTGTTGGAGGTGGGGGACCCGTTGGAGGGGAGCAGAGGCTGCTGGTGGAGTGGGGGACACCTTGCAGAGCTGCCACAGCCCCCCACCGCTACCAGGCAAACCAAGCTTCTTGCACTTCTGCACAAAGGGCCTACAGAGAGTCCCTGCTCATCCTTCTGGTGCACTCACTTTTGCTTTCCGCCAGAAAGCAAGACAACCTGGTCCTGTCCCGCTCCTTACTGTGGGAGGGGGCAATCTGCTCCATCTAAATGGACGGGCATGCATGAGACGCTGCTGCTGCGGGCAGCCACTGCCCCTCTTCCTTTGCCCCCCACTAGGTACGCTCCCTGCGCTCCTCTTGCAGTTGCTGCCACCTCTGCTCCCAGTGTTTTTTCGGAAAGTGGGGGCGCACGATTGCAACAGAACGGTCCACAGGGTGCTCCATTTAGAACCACTGCTCTAAGGAGGACTGGGGTGGAGGTTAAGGGGAACCCTGGCAATGGATCCATTCTCAACCTCACCCCGCTCAGACCAGACAGAATCCTGCAGGTTCTCTCCAGCGCACACAGTGCTACTCTCCCATTTCCAACGTGAGGGGCTAATCCAGACAAAGTGCTTCCTTCAGCAGGCTACACATGGACAGAAGCGCTGTGCTCTGGAATATATGCAGGATTAAACTGGAAATCGGTGGGGTTTTAAGATTTTAAAAACCCTAAAAATGAAATGAAACGTTTTGGATTGAACAAAATATGTCACTTGACCCCAAACAACTTCTTTAACAAACCTTTTAATTTTCCTAAAAAATGTTCATTTTGGGTCAACCTGAAACAATTTAATTTTTCCAGGTTAGCCACCAAACCAAAACATCAATTGTTTGTCTCATTCTAGATCTAAGTGATGTATAGGGGTGAACGTCAGCCTGCGTGTTTCAGTTTGCCAGCCGAAGTAAAGCACTGGGGATTTGTAACAAGCCCACAACGTTCAGGAACATAAAGAAACAGACGCTGCTGCTGCTAAAATACCTCTCTCTTATATAGCGCTTTTCATCACTGGATCACAGAGTGAGTGCTTTACAAAGGCCAGTCTCATTATCCCCATTTCACAGACTGGGAAATTGAGGTTCAGAGAGACCAAGCAACTTGCCTAAAGTCATCCAGCAGGCCATCTATTTGCAGAGTTGCAAACAGAACTCAGGTCTTGTGAGTTCTAACTCCGGTGTCCTAGCCACTAGGTCACATTGATTTTATTTTATATTTTTTTACATCTCTTATTTTCCAGTATGGAATATCTTTGTTTTAAAAATATTATACACAGATTGAAGACTTCGAGGTAAAAATTCCACCTTACCCATTTCTTTTTACTATATATTTCGGTGTTTTACAGAGTTAAAACTATTAAAGACAAGAAATTCCTTTTTTGTAGAATTCCAGAACACATACCTGCTAAGTGAATGTATTTTCACTGGAGGATTACATCATCATTTGATTCTAGGATCATTATATGTTCTACCCTTAGACTTAAAACTGCCCTTGGGATTCAAGCATTTTTGAATGTCAGAATAAAGTACATAGTTTGTTGAAAGCTATTTGAATAACCACAAGAGCATTTCAGAGCCAGAAGTTCATAGCTTTCACATAAGATGCAGTGAGAAAGAAGTGGCGTTATGACAAAACATGAGGAAGTTTGGCTTGAACCAGTAGGTAGGTAGATTTTCTAATCCTGGGGGACGGGATACAGTGAAACACACTGGCTAAGCATGTGATTTTATGTCGCCCCCTCCCCCAGTGGTTAGCTCACAGCACATGTATACATTAATAATACCAAAGCTTCTGTCCTTTGCACCCCACTGGTAGAGACCTATTGAGAGCTAAGTTCCTGCGTTCTATCTGCATTGAGTCCCATGACTCGTTTAAGCATACAACACATGGCTTCATTGAAATTGGTGCGACATAAGACACACTGTGTTGTTTCTTTCACACCCTGAGTGTGGTGCCTCTAAAACGTATCCATTTAATTTATTTTTCTTTTCACTGATATCTCTATCAAAAGTTGGAGTGAATTTTAGGGCTGGTAAAAGTTAAAGCACAGATAACCCCGGAGACAGTTCATGGATTGACAGCCTCTGTATCTTATTCGCAGTTCCCTGAGCTATCCAGTCGCCCAGGGAAAGGTGTCTGCAACAATAAATACACACAGCAAGGACAGAAAGAGATCAAAAATGCAAATCAGCCTCGTAGGATTTCTTTTTTGTCTCAGCTGAGATGAAGGCATCTCCAAGAAATCTTCTACATTTCACTGTCTAACTGGCAGTCTCTAGACTAACTGCTTTGTTCTTGATATCAGGGCTTACCAACCTGAACAGTTTGATAGGGAATCTTTCTGCCTTTCTTTGCCCTCAGTACAAAACCTTGACAAATGAACTCTTGACGTACACTGTCAGATCTCCATTGAAACACTGCAAAGTTATTTTGCTCATTTCACTACAGGGGAAGTTACACATAGAAAGTACCATAAATATTAACATATAAAGAGGGAGATCAGGAATGGTTTTGACCACTTAATATCAAATATCTAATTTACAGATACATCCTTGTATCTCTCTAGTATTTCCACAGACTTCTATGGAGTTATTCTGAATTTATGCCACAGTTACTGTTGCTAGAATCTGTTCCAACATATTTCGTCAGTCTCTTTGTGACTTACATATACTTCTTTTTAAAAAATCACCACTCTGTAATATCCTGTAACATTCAATTATATACAGTAGCAAATCTTTCCCTGACACTGGAAAATGCATCAAGACAATCAGTTTTGGAGAACCTTGTGCATTTCAAGGCATAATGTATTTCTTCCTTTGCTGGCACAGAAATAGATTTATAACTCCACACACAGTAAAATGAAAGGTGGGGGGAAACACAGGGAGAGAGGTACTTTGTCTGGATAACAGTGGATTCATTAAAGAAGAGAGACCTCTGGCATTTCATCAGCTCTCTCTTCAAGTTCAGCATCTTTCCACCCACTCAGAAATGGTAAATCATGTCTCTGCTAGAAATTTTTATTTAACAAAACAACACTTTTTTTTTTCTTTGAAGGAGAGCGAACTAAGACAGCCAATTCTTCTTTGCCAGTGCAGAGGCTGTGGCGGGTGAGGCAAAGTTCACAGTTTTTGCTCCAACATACTGGAGAGTAATTTATTCTATTCTTGCCATACAATCAGTGTCAAACCTGTATGGTGCCTATATGTAGGATTTGTCTCAAAAGCACTTGAAAAACAGGGCCTCTGGTTTTTTTGTTTTGTTTTTTTAAGTGCTAATACGACCAAAAACGATGGGCTAAAATTCAGCACTGACGATGCATGGACTGTCACAAAAGGCAACTTTCACCACAAGGGAGGTGTGCGCCGGAAGTACAATGGGTGTACTCTGGCTGATCCTGGAGGAGGCTGGTAAGGGACTGGGGAGAGGCTGAGAAGGGCACTGAACAATATCAGAGGATGTGATTTGTCAAGGTCACCTAGCACAGAGCTGAGGAGTAGTGCAAGAGAATGTCATGACAGGAAAGGGGTGGTATAACTTAAAAGTTTGATGGGTCCCTTTATGGAGAAAGGCTGGGGGTTTTCAAAGGGAGGTAAGCACCAAAATCCTATTAGGTGCCCAGCTTCCACTGGAAATCAATTCCTTGAGGCTCCTTTGAACATCCTCACCTAGGGAGAGGGACAGATTCCCATAAAGGAGGAAGGAAGGGATGGAGCTGAGATCAAATAGAGGTCTCATGACTGGGGATGCTAAGGCCACAGAGTTATGCATGTACCGTGGGGCAGAATTCCTCATCTTTCTCCCAGTAGAAATCCCCAGTGCCCAGAGCAGTTACTCAGCCTGGGTGCTGGGGAGAGGCTTACGGGAAAGCAAGGCGCTATGAAGCACTCATTCGCAGCAGCTAGCATGGCCCCATCAGACCAAAATAACCACGGCATTTCACAAAGACAGGTGAGAATGTGCCACTGGGGTGGCAGAGCTCTATGGATTACAAGAGAAAAGCTGTAGAACAGGCGTCCACACTCATCGCTGCTAGAATGTTAACGATTCAAGGCTTACATTTTCAAACCCTGCTGCTACCTGCAGATGCTACTTGCTTTAAGCCTGCCTTCTGCACGTGGTTTGCCATGACTATTTTGCTGATATCACTGAGGCGTGCAGTGCACAACCCATATATCATTTCGGGCGTGATCCACCGTCCACTGAAGTCAATGGGAGTCCTTCCATTGGATTCAGGAGTCTTCAGGTCAGGCCTTAAACAGCAGATAGCAACTGACTGCTGTGGTTCCACGCTGGGACGCCAGTGTGCTACCTCTTGTGCGTACATTTAGGGTACGTCTCCACTGCATGGTAAGCCCAGGCCTCTGGACTCAGTGTTTCCAAGCACATGCTTGAGAGTCCACACTGCATTGTAAACCTCAGTTTACAATTGCTGGACCTGGGTCCGACAGCCGTGTTAATGCATCCATAGTGTACTACACAGACCTGATTCAGGTCTTCGCCGTGCCCACACGGCAAAACGACAGGGCGGTGACCCACCCTCCGACAGAGTTCTAGGACCCAGCATTTAGCAAGTACCCCTGAGGATCTCTCTCCACAGCAGGTGGGAGGTGTAATTCCCAGCATTCGCGCTGCTCAAGCCAGCACCTAAAAATAGCAGCGTGGCGATGGCAGCACGGGCAGCTCACCTGAGTATGTAGCCAGGAGGTCCGGCAGGATTGCACTGGGGCAGCGAGTTCAATTCTCCATCCATGCTGCTGCAGTCACATTGCTATTTTTAGATACTATCCTGAGCAGAGCTATCACGTATACGTCTACCCAAGCTAGGAATGGCACCTCCCAACTGCTGTTGTAGATGTATCCCTAGAATCCACATGAGCTCCAGGACCAATTTGTCCCACATGAGCAGCTTAACTTACACACTTGTCATCAGGTTTACGCTACCTCACACCACCCGAACGCCATCCAGTCCCAAACGTATTTTGAACCATCCAGGCTATATTCAGCTCTCTTACAGTAATGTGAATTTGGAGCAACTCAGCTAGAATTAAATGATTCGCTCCAGTTTCACTGCAACTAAGTAACAAAATCTGGCCCTCTGGATGTGTTGCCTTTTGCATTCACTAGTGCTGGTTGGAATCTGTCATGATGTTTGCAAAATATTTTGTATGTACTGAAAAAGTAAGTTCTTGGTAAACAAAACATTCTGGTAACATTTTCAACACTCTTGGGGGGGGAAATCTTGACAAAACAACAAACAGGTCAGCTTTGAACGCTTCAGATTGAAAATAAATTCAACATTCGGAACTTTTTTGTGAAAACAGGTTTTCATTTTTTCCACTGGCTCTAGTGTTCACATACTTCATTAGGAAATCTTTTTTTTTTCTTTTTTGCATCGTTATTATTCTGTTAAGCAACCAGAAAAACATCAGCATATTACAAAAGCCTGATGACAACCACAATAGCCAAAGGAAGGCAGTCTGTAGAAGGTTTGTTCTTTAGCGAAGTTTGCCAGTATTGCAGATTCCTAATAAGCCATTTCTTAGATACGTCTGAGGAGAGGAAGGATGGTTGGGGGCTAGCCTGGGATGTGGGAAACCTGAGCTCAATTCCCTGCTTTAACCAAGACACTTGCTATAGCAATGGAAGGGGTTTTTCTATTGCTGCTGTAAATCACACCCTCAAGAGACAGTGGCTATCAGTGTCTATACTGAGATGAGGTTGCCTTAGCTATGTCTCTCAGGGGAGATATTGTTAGGTTAACCATAGTTTTAGGGATAGACCAGACCTTATTGTCTCTGTGCCTCAATTCCCCCTCTCCAGATTGATGATAATAGCAGTAGCCTACCTCACAGGGGTGATGTGGGGGTAAATTCATTAAAGATTATGGGCCACACAGCATGGGGGCCATATAAATACTTAAAATAGATAAATTATTTGAAGCTGTTTGGAGATCCTAAATCAGAAACAAGAGCTCTGCAGGCCTGACCCAAAAGGGTGCTGAACATCTAAAAGTCCTATTGATTTAAATAAGTTTTGGGTGTGTAGTCTATATTTAGCCCCTGGCCAGAACTGTACTAGGGAAAACGCTTGCTCAAAGCCTGTTTGTTTGTGCTTTGCTCACGATGGAAGTCATGAGTCCTTCATGCACTCCTCCACTGCCAGATGTTATGTTCCTTTGCTGTCTTTTCTTTAGATAAGTTTCAAGTGCATTTCTCCCAACAAGTCCAGCAAAGAAACTTTGAGACAACAAGCAATACGTATTAAAGAATTGCCACCGCTGAACCTATCCAATGCAGACACCACAGGGAGCAATGGAGCCCTGCAGTTCAAATTCCAGACACCCATCAACACAGAAACCTACAGCCATGTGTATTTACTTTTGGCACTCACAGCTCCATTCATTTTTAACTGGATCATTAAGAAAATCAGACTGCACAGTTGCTAATTTATACATCAGGAGGAGAAGAAAAAACAACAGGCACAGATATATCTTGGAAAAGAAAAAAATAACCTCTATGAATTAAGAAATAGTGTGTGTGTGTGTGTGTGTTTCTCCACGTGTGTGACACTGAATGCCAAAATCACCACCTGCCACACTGATAAAACAACATGACCCAGAATGCAGGATGCCTCTTTATATAAATTATTAGCTTTAAATATACCTCAGACAAAGGCTGTGGTGTCTTTTAAGAAGGCTAATGGTATAAATAGGACTGTTCAAGCTATGCAACACAACAGGACTGGGAAGTCGTCTTTTCTCCCTATTGTTGGCTACAGCAGAGGCCTGCCTAGTCTTTTGCTTTGGATCAGAAGCATTTCAGCTTAGATTTTCAAAATTTAGTGATTTCAGATGCCTCTGGTTTTGGAGAACTAACTTGAGATGGTTTACATGGATCTGGTTTTCAGAAAGACGGCGTTTAACACTGTCTAAAAATATGGCCCCATTAGGTGTCTGAAATTAGCCACCCAAAAACAGAGACATCCCAACTCTTGCTTGAAATCTTGGCCTTTACATTTGTTATAGAGTGGTGGAAAGGGTCAGAGGATGGAGACACTCATTACAAGATAAACAGCAGCTTGATGAATGGCATATAATTAATTAACCTAATAAATGCACAACTTCATGTATATTCCAGCAGGTTGTCTGAAGAACTTCTGCACATGATACCTGTGCTATGAACAAACAGAGGTCTCTTCTTGTGCACTGAGAAGAATGGCAGGCAAGCAGAGGGTAGACAGAGTGCGGATGTAAGACATTAGGGGAAAATGAACTTGGGACTCTCAAGTGCTAGATATGCTGGAGAACGCACATCTGAGGTGAGCAGAACATGTGATAAGAATGGGAGAAGAATGACCTGAAAAGAAAACATGGGAGGAAGAGGGCAGCAAGAAAGACTGAGGAGATGAAGAGATGACTCTGTCACAAGACTTGAAGAAAGAAGGACTGGAACTCCAAGATTGATGAGGCCATGTGTCATGGAACTAAAGGAGTGGCGAAGAATCTGGGGCCCCACCAACTCTGTATAAATATGAAAAGGAGTCAAGAAGTGCAGGGAAGTTGTTCCAAGCAGGCAATTCAGTCTGTAATCTGCTAATCAACAAAAGACACTAAAGCCAGGATTTTCAAAAGTGACTTGAAATTCTGGATGCTCCTGTTTTCCAGACAATACTGAGCACCTGTCCTCTGAAAATTAGCCCTCTTTCAAGGTACCTCAAGTTGGGTGCCCGAAAGTGCAGGCACCCAAAAGTACAGATAACTTTTGAAAACGTTGGCTTGTTTGGGTAACCCTTAGTGAGTGCACGTTATACGTATGCCTCTGTGCTAGATCTGCAAAAGATACGAGGGGGACAACCTCCGCTAGTCTCTCTTTAGATTAAGCTGTAGAAGTCCATGCTTCTTTTAGCTCTGGCAGTTCCTGGTTCAATCCTTGGAGCATGGGCCAATACGGTGGCCATCACACATGCACGAGACCTACAAGCATTATTTGACTTGCCTTCACGGACCACAACACATGCAGCAGTCTATGACCCATACAGCTCACTATCTGATTCAGCGATCCCTGACAGATAAGCTTCTGACAGCTGAGCCAACCACCAAACAGTGTGCATCATCTGGAACTTTGACCTATACACTTAGCATTATACAGTTTCGAGCATCTGCCATTATTTAGGACTGCAGCAAATGTTGGCTGCAGTTCTCACTAAAAACTATGAATGAACAGGGCTGCTCCCATACTTCAAAAGCTGAAACACTACCACCTAAAGTCCAGGGGCCTCTCTACACTTGGAAAATTGGTAACAATGTAGCTACGCCAGTGCAAAGTGCCAGTGTAGATGTGTTGCACTGATACAAAATGGAGCTTACTCTGGTTTCACAGTACATTATACCAGTATAATGCACCTGTGCCGACAGATTTCGGTGTTGTAACTACACTGGTATAAATATTCCCAGTACACACAGACCCTTACTTCTCTTAGATCTTAATCTGTTTGATTACAATCAAACTGCTTGGTTTAGCTGCTGTTTTCAAAAGTAAGGGGAGCTGACTAAAGACAATTAATAAAGCATTGACTCAGAGATAGCCCAGATCCCAGACAAAGTGGGAAGACTAACACTAGAGTAGCACAAAATAAAGGGCGCACAGGCTCCATATACACCCATCCTTCAGCCCAGCTGGGGAGGAGGAAATCCATTATTTAGAAATACACTTTTCCAATGCTGGTGAAGAAGTGCAGAGTTTACCACCCAGCGAAATTACATGCCATTTTCAGAGAGATGAAATACATCCTCACTGACTATGACAATGCTAAAAAAAATATGCAGGCTCCAAATTAATTCCTCTGCAGGAACTAGAGGAGGAACTAACTGTTCAGAAGAAGACATTCTGTTAAATTTATCTACTGGACTTAAATAAAAGGGGAAGGGCTTTGATTTTGGATTTTGTCCATCCGTCTTTTTCCCCCTGAGCTTGCAGTGGCTTTTATTGATGCCAGCGGGGTTTCCAAACATTTCCTTCCTTGTTTCATTCTATGAAACCACTAATTGATTGAATGGTTTAATACAGCAGAGAACTATCCCATAGGAGAGTCGTTCCATTTGGAATGACAACTGAAAATAGATTATGGACAGGCAGCTTCTCGCATAAATTCATTAAAGTATCAGCAACAGAAGCCAGGCCGTGTATATGCAACTGTCCTAGCCTCTTGGAATCACAGAAGATTAGAGTTGGAAGGGACCTCAGGAGGTATCTAGTCCAACCCCCTGCTGAAAGCAGGACTAACCTCAGCTAAATCATCCCAGCCAGGGCTTTGTCAAGCCACAGCTTAAAAACCTCTAAAGATGGAGATGCCACCCCCTCCCTAGGTAACCCATTCCAGTGCTTCACCACCCTCCTAGTGAAAAAACTTTTCCTAATAGCCAAGCTAGACCTCCCCCAGTACAACTTGTGACCATTGCTCCTTGTTCTGTCATCTGTCACCACTGAGAACAGCCTAGCTCCATCCTCCCTGGAACCCCCTTTCAGGTAGTTAAAGGCTGCCATCAAATCCCCCCTCATTCTTCTCTTCTGCAGACTAAGCAAGCCTAGTTCCCTCAGCCTCTCCTCATAAGTCTTGTGCTCCAGCCCCCTAATCATTGTTGCCCAAAGCTGGACACAATACTCGAAATGCAGCATCACCAACGCCACATAAAGGGAAATAATCACTTCCCGCGATCTGCTAGCAATGCTCTTACTAATGCAGCCCAATATGCTCTTAGCCTTCTTGGCAAACAAAGTGCTCATAAGAAGCTTCTGGCATCAGCTAACTGTTTTTAAGAGAACCAAGTTCAGGAAAAGTTTAAGACATCTATGCAAGGTTATATTTTATATTCACTTATAAACAGAAAACATCAGTAAAAACCCCTTCTGGACAAATGGCACTGAGATGGAGCAATAGGGATTGAAATATGTAACTGATAACGTTCTCTCCAAAACAGTATTCTATTTCTACAAAGATCTAGCTAGAAATTCTCCAGAGACAGAGAGAAAGAGATCGAAATTAACATTCCCTCAACTCTGTTGATACTATTATTCAACACTAAGTTGATCTGAAATACTCTTTTCAGTGTTATCACCGCCATCCCCAGCCTCCAAGCTCTTGAACCATCATGCAAGAACGTGCAAAGCCTTTCTTTCTGGAGTGGAACTGATCTTGGCTACCTGATCTGAGCGAGAAAGACTGAGGTGCCTTGACAGAAACTGATACTATGCACGTTAAAGCTCACATGTGAAGGAAAATAGGGGGAAAAAAACATTTGCAAAACCCTTCATCCGCCTGATCTCTGCCACTGCACAGTCTTCAGCAGAGATTAATTATTTCTGAATGCCATTACTCTTTACCTAATATTTGCAAAAGGAAGAAAGCCCCAGTTTCATATTATTTCAGGTCCGTCTGTTGAGGGTTCCTCAACACGTCTCTTACACACTCTATTCCCATCTCTTTCCTCTCTCTAGTCTTCTACCATTGGCATCCGTTCTGTCTTCCTGCAGTCCTGCTACTGTTGTTGCAAGATCCTTCCCCTCTGCAGCTCATGCCATCTGGAACAGCCTTCCTGTATCACACCAACTCACTCCTCATTTCATTCGAACACGCATCCCTAATCCCTTGCCTGTTCCTTTGAATTTCTCTCTCCTTCTGCTGCTGTTTATTATTTAACTCTGTCATTATATGATTTAAACTCTGTTTGGAACAGAATCTGCATGAAAGTGCCATTAATATAGGAAGCTGGGGCCTCAGCAAAAAATATCCTGCAAGCCAAAATCGTGACAGTTGGAGAATGAATGATTGGGTGCATAGGGGCAAAGCAGTTTCTGGAAGCCAAAAACCTATCTTCTGCCTCGACAGCTGATATAAAAAACTTCTCTGAGGTGCCTCTTGCCATGTTCATTCTGTGGCGTGGTGCCCCAGGGGACCCTTCAGCTAATAACCTACACAAGACAGAGTTGCATCTTCTGCTGGCTACGTTGACACCTTCAACTGCCTGGGAATGAACATAACAGGGTTGCAGCCACACTCAACTTTCTTTAGATACTTGAGGGAATTTTCCAAAAAGTACAAATGGGCCTTTGTCAACAGGCAATAATCACTGCATATCTCCAAGCCTTTCCCTTCTGTGAGAAAGTTACAAGTCTGCATTAGTGGGATTATGAGCGTGGATTTAGACTCCAGTTCAGCAAGATACTTAAGCATGTGCATTACTTTAAGTATGTGCTTAAGGCCAATTGAAGTGAAGCATATACTTAATATACTTTGTTGTACAGGGATGGGACTTAAATACTGCTTAAATATTTTGATAAATCCAGGCTCTGATATCTGAGCAGGTAAAATACCCAAAGGAAACATGCCACATAGCAGCCCTGCATTGCCCTCTCCTAAATTTTTCTGTTGGCTCTCTCTTCTGAGAATAAGCAGTCAAATTGCAGAGGCACGTTTTAGACAAATTTTACTTACTCAGAAAGAAGAGGGATACATTTTTGTATGCAAAATGACAACCTGTGCATGCCAGTCTTAGATGTGGCCTAGTTGACAGGTCAATGAACTAGGACTCAGGAGACCTGCATTCAATTTGTGGGTCTGCCATTGCTTTGCTAAGTGAGTCATGCCCTCTCCCTGTGCCTCCATTTTTCCATCTAATAAAGATATTGACCTCTTTTGCAAAGTGCGTGGAGATCTCTGAATGAAAAGCACTATATATAAGCTAGGCATTATTATTATAAGCTTTAAGAATATGTACAATTTTTGTACATGCTCTGAAACACACATGCAATTTGGTCAAATCTTTGTTGCCCATAGATAACCTCCCAGACTATTTCTCACATCTCGTACAGCATCTGTCTCCTGAGAACCACAACACTCTGTTAATTAATTCTCATAGCAGTCCTCTGAGGAAGAAGAGCATTATTATTTTCCTCATGGTATAAACAAAGTAAACCACAGCACAAAAGATTTAAAGCTCAGTGGCAAAAAGAAAGTCCACAGCAGTGCCAGACATAGAACCCAGATTGCTGCTGCTCTGACCACACACTCATCTTTCCCCTATTTTAAAACCTCTGCATATCCGGTCAAAGCCATTACCTTCCTTAAAAAGGCAGAAGAATTTCTAAAGTCATTTCTAACTTGTGAGTGACAGTACCTGAATTTAAGGGAAGTGTTTTAACCATTTCTGCTTCATCATGAAAACGCCCAATTCACTAACGAGACTTTTCTTCTGGGACATTTCAGCTTTTTGAACCTGTCTTATGAGGGAAGGCTAGCCACAGGCACATATTGTTTCATAAGACGACTGGGACTTTTTCCTCTTTGTATTAGTCAAGCTCTTTAATACGTGACTCACCTGTGGGACTCAGTGGAGGCTGTAGAAGAACAATAATGATTTTCTGCAGAGTCCTAGCACTTCTTAATGTTTCTTCCAACACTATTTCCTTCCAGATATGTCACAATTCATTGCTGGCTCATCAACACTGAATACTTACTTTGATGAATGAATGGTGGGAATACAGAGCTAAAATTTTCAAACTTGTTTATGATACACGCTGGGATGATAGGAAAACGTTTTAAAGGATTTTTTTAACCCACACAGATATGGCAGACCGAATGTGTCCGAACTAGTACTAGGAGACAGAGCCTTTTATAGTTAGGCTGTCAGTTTCCACAAGAACGAGCTTGGTAGTGACCAAAAGCTGTTAACGACTGAGTGTGTTTGGGTGCCTATGTGAAATCATTCTCATAGGAGCAGAGAAATACTGGACACAGTGGCCCGTCTAGTTCAATATTCCTATCTCAAACCACAGTCAAGACTCAGGCTTGTTGGAAGGTACAAGAAACCTTGCAGGAGGCAGTTAGAAACTTTCCCTGTGGACAGATTATTTCAGATCTAACCCCCAACAGTTAGAGGATTGCATATGTCCTGAAGCATTAACATTTATATCCCTTTCAAATTTTTGGAGTGGGCGTGTGTGTGTAGGGGATTTTCTTTAGTATCACAACTCAGCATGACCTTGTTATCATACAGATGTCCCATGCTTTTTAGAAGCCTGCACAGCTCAGTACCGTTGTCAACTTTACAGGTATCCACGTTGCAAAAACTGCCATCGCATTTGGCACGGACTGACACCTCAGGCAGGAGTCTCAGCACCAACGGCTCAATTCATATGGAATTTGAGCTATCATCTTACTCCCTTAGGGCAGAGTGGAGGCCCAGTGAGATGGGTCAGTGTGGGAGCAGCTTGCAATTGGTGCTGCCTGTCTACTTGTTTTGTGCTAAACAGAGGACTTGGATCCCAAATTGTTTGACCAATATTCATCTTGTAGAACGCGTGTGAGCACCAATATGATATGGTCAGCATTCTGTACATTTGATTGACTTCAGCTCAGTTCAGCCTGCTCAAATGCATACTACCTATTACCATGTGCATGGTGAAGAGTGAAATATGACATCTAAAAGGAGATCACCTGATGGGCCACCATACAGATTACTTTGTCTAATGAGGCGAAGAAGTAGAAATATAATCTATTTTTCCTGTAAAACAGATGTTTGCTTTGCATTCCAATCAAAGTTTCTTGCAAAACCAGGTTCTAAAATTCCCAACAGGGCATTGCAAAAGTATCAAAATCTCTTCAGAAATACCACCACAAACCATCAAATTCTCTCTCTGCTTCACATGTCAAAAGCAGAGAATGATTAAGAGAAAGCCACTCCATCAACACAGTATGGTCTTACGTTATCTGGATCATAACAGAATTGAATAACCTTTATACAATTGTTCAATCTAAGCAAAATATTTCATGCTTCAAACCATTTCATTGTTTCTTGAAATAGTGATATTTGCTCAATGATGTCGCTTTAAAAAGATTTTTACTTACCTGCCAGAATATGCTGTCTATTGTATTTCCAAGAAAACCATCTCTTCCTTCTGAAGATACCAGCTTAGGTCCAAGAATGGTCATAAATTCATCAAAATCAACCTGGCCATCCCCTGGAATGGAAGGGAAAATATTAATTAGTCTTAGTTGATTGAGCTACCTCTGAGATACGAAAGTCCATGTACCACCCTGGAGAGCTCTGCCCCCTAGAAAGAAAAGAGGTGATGAAGCTGTGGGTGCACACATTCACACCCCCATGATCACCAGCCAAATCACATCTCTGGTGCATGGGAACAGCTCTCATTGCCATTCTTATGCAGGGTTTATATAATAATACTATCCAACGGCCAGCCAAGATCGGGGCCCCAGTGTGTTAGCTGCTACCCAAAAGAGATGAAAAGGCTGTGCCCATGCCCTGCTGAGGTTACAAGTAAGCCACTTCTAAACACCAAAGGTTCCCCAGCATTTCAGCAACCTCCATTAGTTGTATGAGGGAAGCAGTGCGGCGGCACTGCACTGAAACTCAGGAGATTTGGCTTCTGTTCTTGGCTCTGCCACTGATCCGCTAGATGACCTTGGGCCCATCATGTCACCTCCCCATGCTACAAAGTCCCCATCTCTAAAAGTGGGGATAATGATACCAACCTCCCTTGTCAAGTGTTTTGAGAGCTGCAGAAGGTAAAACTCTGCATAAGAGCTAGGATTAGTATTATGATCCTGTTTGGAAACCAGCCTGTAGAGAGTAAAATCTTCCCAAGCTCTTATGCAGGTCCAATTCCATCCTGCAGTGGAGCTTCGTGCACAAGAAAAAGGCAGGCAATTCGTACCAGCTTTCATCAACATGTATCTTCCAAAGGTCCTGTGCACTCCATGTGCAGAGAAGAGTTTAGACACAGAGCCAGTGCCACTGGGAGAAAGAGGAGACTGCTCGTGCCGCTAATGAACTTCGTCTGTGCAGTCTCAAGTCTCTGCAGTATATTGTCTATGTCCTAAATGAGCCCTGCTGCTGTTTGTAGCGCGTCCATGAATCAGAAATTATCACTTCGGAGGACTTGACAGAAGGCTTAATAAAAATGCGAAGAAAGCGAGTTTCTGGAGTGCTTAAGGGATCTTTCAAATACTTAACTTTTCCGGGTTTTAAAAAGATAAGTACAACAGACAGACAGGCAAATATGCATTGTACTTCTCTGGCTCCCATCACTATAGTACCAGTGCACCTCACAACCTTTGAATGTCTTTCTCCTCACACCACCTCTCTGAGGTAAGGAAGTGCTGTTACCCTCATTTGACAGTTTGAGAATGCAGCCAGAGAAAGATGAAAAGACTTGCATAGGGCCACACACTGAGACCAGGTCCACACTAGAAACTTTTGCGGGTATTGCAATGTCATTTAAAGGGTGTGATTTTTATGACAAGCCCTAATGTAGGTGCAGTTACACCAGCAAGAAACTGTTATAAGTGCTGTGCCAGTATAAACTGGCTACATCAGGAGGGTTTTGTAGCGCTATTCTACTGTAGACTTGCATCAGCTAAACCTGGGTCTCCCCTGTCTAAGCCCAGTCCCCTAACCACTAGGACCTTCCTGCCTCTCTCCCTGATCTTCCTCCCATTTAATCCAATGGGAACTGTTTGGCCCCTCGGTACCTAAATCTAAACCGCATGTGTGGATGTTGTTCTTAAATGATCAAGAATTAATCACTGCTAAAACCTCAGACGAGAGCAGATCTATGCAGTCATTATGAAAAAGTCAGTGTAACTCGGGTATCTTAGATACTGTGGTGTGTGGTTACTCTGAGTAAATACTGCTTGATGGCAACAACTCCATTTGCATGTACATCTGTGTACTGTGTGCTGTAGGTATTTGCCCTTTTCAGAGTAACCAAGATAATTGTTTGCTATTCTCCATTTGTACGTATGCCCCATTTGTTGAAATCTATATACACTAAATTCTTACCAGAGCAGAAGCACTCTGTCAAATAAGCTGAGCAGAGATTACTCCCTTTCCAGAACAATGATCTCTACCCACTCAAGGGTGCAGTCAATACTTTCGGGAAGACAAACAGAGATGGAAGCAACCTTCTGAGGGGGAAGCAACAACCATTGCTCTGAAAAACATTGCAGGGATCCATAATGAGGTCAATCCTGCCAGCTGCTGATCAACCCAAAGCAGCAAGGCACTTCAGCTTGCACGTAGCTTCATTCATATCACTGGGAATGATGCTCACACTCTTACCATTAAACATGTGCTTAATGCTTTGCTGGATCAAGACCAAAACACTCACACATTGTAGGATTCAGCCCAATGGTAGAAGAGTCAATGCCTACATTCATTTCTTGGATAGTATGTTAAGGGCAGGGAAGGGCGCATGGGGACCCCACATCTTTGACAGCAGCTTTTTTAAATATTCATAGGCAGCGAGACAGTGCTCTTTTTGCTTCCCTGTGGGAGACGCAGCTTTGTGACATCAAGTCGGCTTGTATCAGCCACATCACCATGGATCATGTTGTGCGATGCAATGCAAGGTGACAGTGAATTCAAAATTATGTACATTGCAGTGCCTTACTGACAAGGAAATGCACTAACAGACACACGCTATCCTACAAACTGGGTTGAAGATACTGGACAAATTATCAAAAAAACAATTTGCATTTTACGCATATATTTGGCTTCTGCACTTCTGACCCCAAAATATTAAAATATCCATAGGATATTTTCTACTAGAGACAGAGACAATGTTATTTCATTTAGTAAGGAGAGAAGCAGGGAGTGCTGCATAATAGGAAGAGAGACCAAATGTCAGGATTCCTGGACTCACTTTCTGACTTACTAGAACTTTGGCCAAGTCATTGCTAGTCACCACTCTGTGCCTCAGTTTACCCATCTAAACATTACTACTATTTCAACGAAGTTGTTCCGGGACTGAATTAATTGAAGTTTATACAGTGTTTTAAAAGCCTCCGATGAAAGATGCCACATAAGTGCAAAGATATTTTAATTCCTCATTTACTGTATTTTCAGTTAAAACTGGTGACCAGCATATGACCTAAGCAGAACCCAGATTTTACCTAACAGAAAAGGTCCCTTTAACCTTTCTTTTAAGCATAAATATATTTTAAAAATAAATATTTGCTGCCATCAGACTCCCAAGAGATCCGGTATCAGACATAGAATTCACAAGTTAAACTGTGAACTCCTTTCACAGTGTTTAACAGTCAAAGGAAAAAACAGTGTATGGATCATGGGAAAAGTAACACAAAGGGCTACAATCTGTCCTCAGGTATACCCCCATATAATACTGCTGTAATTGCACAATTAAAATCAATGGGGTTTCTCTCAGGCGTAATGTGCTGTAAGAGGAAGATGTTGAATGATTTCACTCCCCCTCAGGTCAGCAGGAGTTAAGATCACACATCAGCTCATAGGTCCCCTCAGCATCTTGAAAGATTGGGCCCTCGCTGAAGGCAGAATTTGATCTACAGTTGCTCTTTCCTCACTCCCTTAAGCAGCACAGCCAAGCACATATATCATCAAATGAGAATCTATGATCCATTCAGTACCTATACCATGCCCACAGAAATCCTCTTGGGCAGAGATTATTAGATATTCAAAACAATTGAAAGCCAGTTTATTCAAAAGTTCTAGGTTTTAGCAGAGATGGGGCCAAGGTACAAAGTTTGGATCCAAATGTGACCATTCCAGGCATTTGGAGGTGTTTGGATATGACGGTGCTCTTCAGCCATTAGACAGATAGACCTGAGTCACAAAAACATGAAGCCAAACTTCTCTAAAGTTCAGGGTTTGGGTGGGTTTGAATCCCATATTCTGGTTTGAGCCAGCCTCCAGCTTTATTAGTATGTATTTTTTGTCATGCCCAATTCCCGCAGTTCTCTCTATGCCAAGAGATTTGTAATGCGTACACTGTCCACATTCTACACCGGTCTCCCCTTCCCTCAACCTGCAATTTTACATTAATTGCTTTAGCAAATCCTATTAAACAACAGGAACAGGGAGTGAGAGGATGAAAATCTATTGTTAGTTCAGTGCATATATTCCATTTCCTTTTAGTGATGTAGAGCAGGTATTCTCTTTTCCCTGATCTCATCAATTATAAACGTGGAATAAGTTTATAAACCTGAGCCATACTGCACTTGCTGTCGTGATTGATTATGACAATCATACACTGCTATAACTTATTTATAAACTCAGAATGGATGAAAACTCTCCTAGCATCACCATAAGAGAGCTCATGGCATGGCAAAGCCTCAATATTGGTAGTCAACATCACCACTTCAAAGCTTCCCAGCAGCATAAGAAATAGTCACATTTTCAATAGCAGCAGTTACACCTACGCCTAACCAGTAGCTCAGACTGCAGGACTGCAGCGAGTGCCCTGTGAGAATCAGAGTTGAAATAAGGTAATGCACAACATGGAAGGTCCTCGCTGTATATTATTCTTCCCTAGTGCTGCTCTACTGGCTTCCCTTTGTCTACCTAAACGAGGATTTTTGGAAGAGTTGCTCTGAGAATTTTTCTGCCCAATCCTCTATAATAGAGTCCACTAACTGTCTTCCATTAAGTCACAGTGGAAGATGGGCTGGAAATTATATAGCTAATAGCTTGCATAACAATGAAAATATAGCCCAAAATATCAGTCATTGCAGTGTAACTTTAACAGGATAACCTAGAGCCTGTTGTTGTTGTTATTTCTCCTGAATGCACAGGAAATACGAAACTAGCAAACAGACATATCAAGTTACTGGCTGTCTTCTTTGCCGCTTGGCTCCCCCCAAGGCACTCTTGCCCTGCTTTGAGAAGACCGAACCGAGCACATGGTCATTATCCTTTCATTGCTTGGGTTTGGGTTGAGCTCTAATGACAATGAAAAACCTGGTTTGCTCAAATTTCCTGGAGCAGGAATGAGAATTGGAGATCAATCCTCTAGCAGTGAAAATTCACTCAAGGACAGTGGACTCAGCAAATTTAAATACGTTTTCAGGCAGAGATTTTGATACTAAATTAGCAACCGGGGGAACACTTTTTAAAAGTCCCTGGCCATGGCATAGAGGACAAGGGACATTTAAATGGAGAGAAGAAGCTGGTGTGTGTGGACTGATAAGTACTCACATTTTTATTGTGTTTGACCTCCAGTATGAGGGTAGGTGGATATATTTGAAGTTAATGAGGTAGTCACTTGCTGCTTGGGTCATAAGCATGCATGTGTCCGTTCATTTTTATTCTCTTAATAGCTAGGGGCAGTGACTTTCTATCCTGCTCTGTGTCACTGTTTGCAGCCATAAAGTAACTGTGTGCGATAATTATGGAATTTTAGAATTGCCACACTGCTATACTCTAAAACTATTCAGAGGAGAGGTGCAGAATAGCTACAATCACTGAGATATTTCCAAGAAAAGTTGTGTGCCTGTTTCATAGATTTGAAAGCCAGAAGGGACCATTATGATCATCTAGTCTGACCTAATGCATGACACAGGCCAAAGAACTTCACCCAGTACTTACTTCATTGAATATATAACTTCTGTCTGAGCTATAGCATCTTTCAGAAACAGTCTAATCTTGACTTAAAGACACCAAGTGATGGACAATCTGCCACATCTCTAGATAACTTGTTCCATAATTAAATTACCCTCACTGTAAAAATATTTTTAGCATTCATGCGTCTCTGAGCATTTATTTTCTCTACTGTAAGGAAAAACACCATTTCATACAAATTAATTACTCTTGGGGTGGGGGCGTTTGTTTTGGAGGGGTTGGAAAGGCAATTGGAGGATGGGAAAGTGTAATGGGGTCGGCACCGACCTCATGCAAATGCCCCTCTTCTGGCCAATTCATGTCTGCAATCTCAGTTTTGAACGGGGCGGCACCCACCTTTCATGGTGTGAGAGTCTGCTCTTCTTTCAGTTCTTACAACGGGATGGCACCCACCTCTCGTGTGCGCCCCTGCTGGCTGATGGTTGCTTGGTGGATCTTCAGCAAGCCAGCGTCTGGCTGAGTCGCACACACTCTCCCCCCTTCTGTGGTACATAGTCTCTAGTTCTCTCTCATGGCCCTGGTATGGGGCCATAGCACGAAGGCTTCCTTTCCGGAGGCACTGCCTTCCTTAACAACCCAACCAGGGCCCATCTCCGTACCCTTGGCTGGTGTCTTTTTGGCAGCCCACACTTGGGCTCAGTCTCCAACCAGACCAGCAGCAGGGCCCATCACGGTACCCTTGCCTGGTCTGGCTATGTTCTCAGCTCAGTCTGCCTGCACTGACCTGTCCACTGTCTTGCTGCCCTTGCAGCCCGCCACCGGGTCCTCCCTTTTGAGTTCCAGGCAGCAACTGACTGCTTCTGCTGCTTCCTCCTATATGGCCCTTCTGACCCCTGATTGGTCACTCCAGCAGCCCCTCTGATTGGCTGCTCCCCTGCATCCACTCTAGGCTGCCTGAGGATTTCTCTGCTCTTTTCTAGGGCAGGGTGAGGCAGGGAACCCATCATAGAAAGGACAGTGAAGTAGCCAGCTTATGTATAAAGCAGTAATAATATTTTTAACTTACAGGACAATTTTATCCAAAGTCTCCACGCACTTTGCAAAATTAATGAAAAACCTTACAATGCCCTAGTGAGGGAGAGCAATAATAATAATATCCAGTTTTCACAGGTGGGGAAACGGAGGCACAGAAAGCTATAAACTTACTTGTCCAAGGGTTAGGCAAGAAACAAGTGGCAGAGTCGAGAAGAGAACCCAGGTCTCTCTGGCCTATCTGAGCTAATGCCCACATGCACGCTAAGTCCCACCAGACAATAATGTACAGTTTCCATTAGAAAAGATTCTGGTGGCCTTTTCTTTGTGAAGCTCTTACATCTCTGTTGTTTGCAACAGGTGCCTTTTCTTTGTCCCATAAAATTCTGTTCTGATTTTGCTGAGACACAAACTGTTAAAAAATCACCCTGCCCTTGCTCCTCATGTACAAATTACCAAAACGTGCTCTTATTGACTATATATGAACTCTATATAGCTCACTGTAGGATTAAAGTCACATTCTATTATCTAGAAGCGGGGTAATCTTAGAATTTCCCATTTGCACCCTGTTTCAAGTGACCGGCATTTGTTCATTGGCCTTGAAAGGAAAGGGAGTTCAGAACTCTTCCAAATGCACCACTGCCAAGGACTGAGTGACTGTCCCCCCATTAGAAGAGACTCAACCTACTCATATGAGTCAGCAGGACCCTCTCTAGTTGTTAACCCTGCAAGACAGCGATAAAAAACTAGGGCTGCAACTTCAGCTCACATGCTTCCATCTGGGAATGAGAAACAGAAGCTTATTTTCCAAGACAAGAGATCTAGTTATGCTGATGAGTACCCGTTTAAACCTCAGCCTGGTAACCAGACCTTGGAGATGCAGATGTGACAGCGGCTATCTTGGCCCACACACCAGGGACTGAACCAGGATTTTCTGAGCTAAAACAATGAGCTGCTACAGCTTGAGTGAGAGAGCCAAAGCTCTGGAGCTGAGGGCTGTAACAATTCATAACCTCTGTGGAGTGGCACGGAGGGGGACCCGTAACATACACGCACCAGTGGGTTGAACAGACAGGGAGACTAGTGCTTGCTCTTCACAACATCTATTACTAGTAAAAAATGAGTAGGTTGCTTTTTAGCACTTGGGAAGAGCAGAGCAGTCCAACGATAACAGAAACTTACATTGCAGTAAAAATTCACCAAGCATCTGTCAGCTCCACACAATCCCTGGGAAGCCACATAACCTCAATATTCCCTCTCTCCCCAAATGACCGGACTGCAGGTAAACATACCACAGGGCCTGCTGTCCCTGGCTTGCCTCCAGCTCCTTTGGCTGTGCCAGCAGGCCATCAGGCCAACCTGCTGTAAGCTATCAATGCCTCTACTGCAGAAAGAGTCATCATTCCCTCATCCGCTAATGATACCCTCATTTCCACGGTGAAGGTTATTAGAGAACCAACAGATTACTGCAGATCTCGTAAGACTTCAGAAAGTCTTATATGTTGCAATAGGTGATCAGTTTGCCAAATAATCAGTGAAATAAAACAACAATAGGTCGAGCTGGATGAGAGCCTAATCATTTTTGCTTAAGAAGATCCCTGAATGGCAGGAAGCTGTCATCACTGCAGGTACCAGAGAGCTCTGCAACATTTGAAACAACCCTTGGGAAGCTGAGTATAAGGAACTAGAGACTCAGTGCATACAAACTTCCCATACACACAAAAACCTAGTTAAAAAAACACACCATTAAAGCTGCAGAGTCAAGCACTAAAAAGATAGGAAGTGTCAGAACTGAATCCCCATGTGCATTGGGATCCTGTATCGATCACAGACTAGTTTTTCTACCAGAGCCTGCCTCACAAGATGTCCTGTCTTAGGTAAGGAGTATTTCTTGTTACCCTCATCACTCAGTGTGTGGCCCCAGGCACTGAACATGGAATTTGTTGGTGCTCACTGGTATTTTTGTATGGTGGCCGACACTGCGGTATCCTCTTTGCCTCCTGAACAGTAACCATTCCTTTTCACGACACCTCTGTGAGAAAGAGGGGTACGATTATCTCCATTTTACCACTGAGAACTGAGGCAAAGACAGGTTGGAGCCAACTTCTGCACAAATTTCCACTCATTTTTAACGCCAGACTTGAGATTGACATTTGAGGGGTGCCGAGCAACCACTGCTCCCATTGACTTATCTACTTGCTAATGCGCAACACTCAGATTCAAGAACCTGGACAGTAATCAACGATTAGTAGTTGCTTATAAAAGTGTTGCTTTAAGTGACTTCTCCAGCATCATATGGGAAGGCCGGTAAAGGCAATGCTTTTCCAAAGTCCTAGTTAATATGCAACTGGCCACATCCCTTCTTTCCAGCTCACATTTGGTTTAATGGGGGTGGGGGGGTGGCACCCTCTTGGGGGCGCACTGAAGATTACAAGGGGGCCCAGGGGTTTCAGTAATATTGAGGTCATTTAGCCCCCACCCCATCCCCTGAGCTCCACGCTGGCTGGGAGGGGCCAGTCCTCCCAGCCCCATGCCAGTGGGGGCCTGGAGCAGCCCTGGCCAACCCGCCAGAGCCTGCCTCCATTACCGTCAGTCCATGAGAGACGGGAAGAGGTGGGGCCACATGGGGCATGCAGTGGAGGCTGCATCAGGGAAGGCTTAATGTCTTACTCAGTGAAAAGCCATTTATTATTAATTATTATTATTTATGCAATTTCGTGCTATTGTTATTATCATTATGTGTGTTTCTAGGGATTATATGTGTTTATGGCTGGTGAGGGGGCAAGGCGGGGGGGAGGCATGTTTTTTACCTAGTATTAACTAGGGGGCTTTCACTTAAAAAGGTTGGGAACCACTGGTTTAAAGCATGGAAAGAAACTCACCCTAAGGTAGAGTTAAACTAGGAAATTCCATGTTGAGAAGCTTATGAGCCACCGATGAAGTACAAGAAGGGAGAGAGAGGCATCCGAAATCTGGCTGTCAGTGTAGCCATTAGTTTATTTAGTTTACCCGACCAGCTATGCTCATTTAGATCAGATGGTCAGAATGATTTAAAATATAATATTAATGGTAATATGATTTTGGTCTTCACAGCACTGTGTAAACAACGCAATAAAGATCCTAAGACACTATTCCACAGCATGTGTTCAAAATGCTACAGGCCTCTCCTGTTCAACAGTGACAAAGTAAAAGGAGAAGAACTCTAAAAATAGTGGTCTCCAGTGAGAATGAGCGAAGATCCATCACTGGAACCCATTTCCAACAGACTGGAAAGCACATCCCTAAATATATTCTTGTACAGAAGAGAGAAATCTTGCCTTGACCCCCAGGACAAATCGGAGCAGCTGTAAGTGGTTTTTACTGAAATCAAAAATAGCTAGACCTGATCAAATTCTGTAACTGGAATGAAAGGTTTGACATATGCCTGTAAGGGGTGAGAGCTCCTTGGGCTCATCAAAGTCAGTGCCACATAAATAAAGACTAGTCTGATTAAACCAGTTTCGTAGTTGAGCTATTCCATTTGTCAGGTGGATGAGTCTCCCAGCTAAGCAATGTGGTTTAAGCTAGCATAACTTTGTATCTGAGCAAGGGCATTTTTCACATGCAAGGAAGTGGTGAAGTGCTTTTGTCAAGCAATCTGTTCTTTTCCTGTTGACTTCTAGGGCAGTCTAAACTGAAAACACTGCACTGGCAGAGCTGCACTGCTGTAGCGCTTTAATGAAGATGCTCTACAGCGATGGGAGAAAGCTGTCCCGTCGGCACAGTGAATCCAGCTCAGCGAGAGGTGGTAGTTTTGTCGGTGGGATAACTTCTCCTGCCGACATAGAGCGACACAGGACAACAAAAAGCAAAGCTCCTAAGAAAGGAGCTAGTATTCTGCTACCTGGTGTTTTATGACAATCTGTTAGTTGGCCTCATTTAGTACAGCATTAATTTCTACAGGAGAAATTTATTCTCCCCCTAGAATTTGTAGTGCAACGGGGTGCTTCCATCCTGGCACAAAATGCTGTTGATACCAAATACGTTGGAGTTCATGAGACAGATATTGTTCTGTTCTCATTCACGAGGTTTGATCTATTCAGTGTAATCAATCTAATTCTGCCCTACAAGATTTTGACTCATACAAATAACTAAAGCTTGGTCTACACACTGATTTTGTACCAATATAGCTCTTTCGGTTAAGGGTGTGATTTTTTTTTTTAACAAAATAATTATACAAATACAGTCCCTAGTGTGGATGCAGCTATAACAGTGTCAAGATGCCTTATCACTTATCCCCCTTTTCATATGAGAATTGCAAAATTGTGTCCACACGACAGCAGGGTTCTACTGCTTTAATTATACTGGTATAGTTAAAGCAGTACAAATTTTGTTCATAGACAAGGCCTGAGAGAGCAACAAAAAGGTATGGTGCTGCTTCAAAGAGGGGATTGTCAAAAGTGCTCTGAACTACGATAGATCACTTTGTACTGTAGAGAAGAGAATATTAATCCAGATAAACTGTCAAGTCATGATTGTAATGCACCAAATGAGGGGATGCTAGGTAAGATTCTGTCTATACTACGAATACAATCAGATATTCCTAATTGTATTGTGACATTCTCATCTAACCCAGTTATATCAGCGAGACAAGGTGGGTGAGGTAATATCTTTTATGGAATCAAGCTTTCAGCTTACACAGAGCTCTTCCTCCCGTCAGGTCAGTTACATCACACAGTTTAGATGCGTCCACACAGCAGCTTTTTAAACAACACAGTCATGCCTCAGATGTATTTGAGAGTCCACATTAATCACGCTACCTAACTATTTAAAGCTATATTTTTGCTTTTATTAACTCCTATTTACGTGAAATGCCCTAAGATCAAAAAGATCTTTCCTCCCAAAGATTCAACTGAAAGCTAAACAAGATGCCATTCCAGTTCTCTGGTCCTCCTTGGAAAATCCCAGCAAAAACAATGAATAGCAGACTCGATACAAAGCTTTCCTTATACATTGTGACGGAACAAAAAAAGATCATAGATCTGATTTTTCTTTTCTCACTGGTTCCCCCCCCCCAACACCCCTACCGAATGAGAAGCAGTTTTGCACACACACTATTCTATCAGCTTCTTATAACACCTTCATTACAGTAGTATCTCAGCCCCCTTCTGATAGCACATAAAGTAATTTGACTGGTGATTTATTAGGTTTCCTTAGAGACCTGAAATATTCCAAATATATTATTTTCCCCGCAGCTTTATTTTTAACAGTAAAAAAAAGAAAAAGAAAAAGATGGCTAAAATATTTTCCTCTGCAGCAGCCACCCTTCTCCTTGGCTTAAATACCCCTTGGAAAATAGTCAGGAGATTTTAAAAAAAGAGCAGCACCAGCAGCCCCTTTAAGAAAGGAAGTAACTGCTCTGACCTCCAGTGGCTGCCTCCAGTGAGAGCTGTGGAGTTTGGTAGTCAGGGGAAGTATTTTGCATTCTGTCAGGCTGTGCTGGGGAGAACGTATGCAGGATGCTCAGTCCTTCGCAAAGATACAAGAAGAGACGCACAGGGCAAGGAACGTGTTGGTAACGTAATATGCTAAACTGTGTTGTTTTCTACCTGAGCCACAGCATGGGGAAAGGAGGGCAGCAGAGTGGCAGCGGCTCCAATGAGGTTCCCTTAGCCATTCTGTCTGCATAAGGCAGGCACAGGGAAAATAGCTCAGCTAGCCAGGGGGGAAGCAAATGCACCAATGTTCCTGATGGCTGACGCAGACTCTTACAGGGTCACATATCCCCAGCATCTGCTTGCAGACGCTACCACCTGGTGCACAGTATGGCGGGTCTCTGCAGTGCTACACCCAAGATACCTGGAGCTGAAGAGCAGCATCCTCATTCCCTGCCCTCTAGCCCTAAATGTGCTGTCTGGTCCCTGCTTGGATGCACTGAGGCAGAAGAAGGTCCCCCGCTGGCCCCCCCACACTACACGTCCACCCAAGTGAAGGCAGAATTTAGCCACATGTGAGAAGTGAGTATGTTGCTCTCCCCCAACATATCTGTAATCTCAGACACCCCCCGTAAGGGACACACTCTGCCCTACGAGCCCCACAAACTTCCCCAGGGGTGGCCGTTAGCAAACATGCAAAAACCGTCGTACTGGAAGCCAACTGAGGACACTTGAACATGGTAGTTGCTATGGGGGGCGCTGTCTGTTGAAGGTGGTCCTTAGTGCAGATCTCACTGTAACTTTGCACATACATTCCCATCTGCAGATACCTTGGTTCCTTTGCTAGATCCAGGACTGCAGCAGTGACGCAAAGAGCAGAATTCTAACCCACTAGCTTCCCACTTCAGGCCAGTCTTCTAGCTTGTGTCCCTGTTTCCCAGCGAGGCTCCAGTTGCCTGTTCTGTATAAAACAACAGTGCTCACAGCATAACAGACGGAACTACACCCTATAATTAGCATGGCAATCAAGTACTCATCACACCATGATAACAGAAGTGTGGCCACTTAGAAGCTCACGGTTGACACCATAGCGCACACCATGACAACTTCACCCCTGCAGGGCCAGAACTTAGATTTTATTGCTCTGAATTCACATGCCCCTACCATTTGAGTAAAGAACATTTATATCTGTGCTACAGGGTCTATGACACTCAAATGAGAAATTCCAATGCCATCCATAAGAGGGCAGCAGAACAGATACACACTCTAGCTTTTTCACTCTAACAGAAAGCAGATACATTCTAAATAACGTTCATTCACAATCACCAGCCTATATAAGCCCAAAGGACAGCAACATTTCAGCTCAAACTGCTTTTATTGAAATTGTGGGTTTGTGAATCAGTTCTAGTTTTGTACTTTATCAACAACCATCCCTGTGTCTTAATCTCTCATCTCACAGACATTCCCACCTCCTGTCAAATTATTCATATCCATCACTGGTCTTGCCATTATCACATCTGGTGCATCCAGGTCTTCTTAGTTACAGTTTTTATACCTGAAAAAACTTCCATCAGGAGGTTTTTATGTCATTATATTTTTAATGAATTAAAATAGGATGTTTTCACTTTTCTGGAATGCAGTCATTTTGTGGGATAATAGGCCCATAAGAACCAAAAGGAAAATAAAAAGTTTGTTTTCCCCTCCAGAAAAAGAGGCTAGAGTACCTAGAACATAATCAATCCTAATAAAAGAAAATGCAATTCATTATACTGCGGCCGAATTGAACGATTCACAACCTAAAGCCAATTTCAAGAGACAGAATCAGATACTTGAGAAACTACTTCTCTCTGTTCCAACTGCCATAAGAATCCTTCTGAGAGAGTACAACAATGCGTGCTTCAATGCACCAGTGCAGATGATTCTAAACTGGCGTTAAGCCTAGATCATACAAACTGGAAAAGTCAGTATTGGTCAGTACTTACATGGGAAACCTCCAGGGAAAAACTCAGTCCACTGGAGGAAGTTCTTTGGTGGCCCTATTTTCTTTATCTCAGTAATGAACTAATGCCACAGCACAGTGTTATGGACACCAGGCTGCCGGCATTGCCATTTTTCAGAGGAAGCACGATGTTGCTGAAAACTCATGTGGACATAAAAGACTGCATGGCACTTTTAGTGAGGTCCTGGTCAAATTTCAGATTGGGCAATTACCACTCCTACATAGAATTCTACCAGCATTTTCTAACTAACCAAATTCTGTTTGCTTTTTCAATGGGATATGAAATTATCCTTCATTTCTGTCCTAATCTGCTATATGGTTACACTGCACATTGTTAAACAGCTGCCACATGACAACCCCAGAAGTATCTGCTTTTCATTGGGCTAGGAAGTGGTTCCTGTATAATCTGTCAATAGGGTGACCAGATAGCAAGTGTGAAAAATCAAGACACTTCTTTTTTGGGGGGAGTATAGTTGCGTATATAAAACAAAGCCCCGAATATTGGGACGGTCCCAATAATATCGGGACTTCTGGTCACTATCTGTCAATCACGAGAGCCTTCAGGGCAATGGGCACTATGTAGGAGTAGGAGCACTACGTAGCTACAAAATGCTATTATTATTTTAGTCTAGGATGAGTGGTAAGCCATCAAAAACTATCCACATTATTCATGTTTGTGCTCTTCTTTATAAACACAATTTCATCCAAACTGGGTATGACAAACTTGCTCCTGGGCCTAGGACTTCTATTCATTTTCATCCTGAAACAGATTTTTAATAAATGAGTTCTCACTCTCAACCCCCTTGCAAAATGGGATTCATACAGGAATGGAAGTGCTGACTGATTCTGGTGGTGTCATCATAATCAATTTGTCAGCTAAATAAGGCAAGGCAGATAGTTATTCTGCCATCTTGCCATACAAATATACTCCCAAGGTTTTATCTGAACAAAATCTGTCCCCATCAGATTCCACAGAAACCTTGTGTTCGTACTAGGTCTGTACAGACTAGTTCAGATTACACATAAGCCACTGCCAATTTTATTACCTCACTATTAGCAGGCACTGTCATCAGCCTACTGTGGGGAAGCGTACATCTGGCTAAAATATCCATGTGCACATCACATCTTTATCGGTTGTATGCCTCAAATGCACAGAGGGTTTATTGTCTTTTCCATAGCTCCAACATACTTTGGGGGTCTTTTGATTGCAGACAGTACATAATGATTTATCATGCAACCTGGCACCCCAACTGAGATAAATGCAGGCAAAGCACTGCCAAGATCTTCAGTTTTCTGGCTTTATCCTGGCAAAGTGCTGCATCCTTCATCAGGAACATGTGATAGAGAGAGAAACGCTTCCATTGACTTCACTGGACTTTGGATCATGCCCGGAGTACTGAACAATCCTCATAGGGAGGGAGGGGAGGGAGACAGAGAGAGAGAGAGAGAAAGGGAAGCTATTTATAAGGTTTCAGGGTCTCATTACATGTTTCAAGATAAGCTGCAGAAAAGATGTATCCATTAAAGAAAAGGAAACATTGAGCTGCATTGTGTTAGCTCAGTTTGCAGCCTAAATAAATTCTTCTCACAATGTTCTCCACCTCCTGCGCTGCCTAAAGAATTTTCCCTACTAATCTTTGTTTTATTTTTTTGTTTTTGTTTTTAAACTCTGGGTCCACTTATCCTTTACATCACATGCGTGTTCTATTCCAGAAACCCCTCGGTCAAATATTATGACAATAGGCACCTTAGAAACATGAATAATTAATAATAAATAACACAGCTAGAGAAGCTAAATAGGGATGGGTGAATTGGTGGAGCCCTGCAAGTCCACAGGTATCTGCTTTACGTCCACATCTGCAGATGCGGATGTCCATGGGCCATTTTTTGCAGATGGTGGATTAGATGCGGATCTCAAAGGTGGGGACACAGCTGTCTGTTACTCATAGCCTTTGAGGCTGCTTCCCTGCCTTTGAGATCTGGGGGCTGGGGCTGGCCACCGATCAGCTATTTGGCAGTCCACCAATCAGCTGTTCTGTGTCTCCCTCCACAGGCTGCCGATCAGCTGTTCGGCAGCTGCCTGGACAGGCTGGCCCTGAACAGGTGATCAATGGTGGCGGTTCTAGTGGGACGGGCCTCCAAACAGATGATTGGGGGTCCAGAATTACAGGTATCATGGCGATAAGGATGCCGTAGAAGAGAGAGACTGTGGATGATGGGTCAAATGTAAATTGATTCTTGCAGATGCGGATCTACATTTTTGTATCCACGCAGGGCACTATGAATTGATTCAGAAACAACGCTCACCTCCCAATCGTTATGCAAAACCCACAATGAAACTTTTTCAAAGGTCTCAGAAGTTCATTTAATTTATTTTCGTCTCCCCACTATTTTACATTTTCATGCCGCTCTGCACTTACACGTCCCAGCTTTACTAGAAGTGCAAATGACAGCATGCCAGAGCATCCAGAGATCAGCAATGAGAGAATAACTGGAGATGGGCCAGAGTGGCAGTCATTATCCAAATCACTATTTGTACTAAAAACTTGGGACACAGCTAAAATAGCGTATGAATCTGCACCACATTGTTTGGGCTTTTGTAAAACCTAAAGCAAAATCACACTTATGGGAAAATCCAGTAGAATTTAATAGGGTGATCACAATACTAGTCTAGAGAAACTACTCCCAAAATCTATAGCTTTTTTTTTTAAAGGCGATCCTTTCCACAATTTTTTACATCCACCCTATAGAATCCATTTTCTATTGATTTCTATCCCTGCTATAGAATACTGTGGAATATTTTATAGAAAGGTTATTATCCTCTTTTATGTTCCATAGAGGTGTTTTCCCCCTCTTTAATCACAAAAGGATGAGAGCGCCTGTGATCATGGTATATCTGTCCCAACTGGAAACAGAATACATCGGATCGTGTGAGAAATTCTGTCCCCATTAGATTCCAAGCCCAGTTTCTAAAACAAAGCAGCATATGAACTAAACCTAGGAGACATCTGAGGTTTGCACATCACTCACACACTTGTCACAATGAGCAAGTTTTATTTAAAAGCAGAGTGTTTCAGCTATACTCCATAGTGCATCTGTTGCCTACTGAGAATGTCAACACTTGCAACTTACATTTGCAGATTTATAATGCTTTTCATTTGAGAACTTCTTTAGCTGACCAGAAAGATTTTACAATAAAAAACAAACACTAAAACCAAAAACCCATCCAAATTTTATGCAGCCTGACAAGATTAATAGAGTTGTACTACATACACCATAATGTTCTCCATTTGGCTTTGCACCATTTTGTATAATTTTTCACAGTGTTTCAATGCTGTATGTGCCCTTGCAGAAACAGAAAAGAAGGTCTGCTCATTAGTCCAGCATCTATGCCCATTCTAAGCATTAGAAAACTGCTTACCTTTCTGACCTATAATTCTAAGGACACTTTCAAGTTAGCTCCTTATTCTGAGCTAGAATGATTGCAGATGTACATCAGTTAGAAGAAACCCCCATGGTTCCAAAGCCTTGATGTCCTATTCTTCTACTCACTTTAATAATGGCTTCCTTTTCTTTTATTATATGTTAGTAACTATTTGAGGGAGCTCTTGCCACAAGGCTTTGTTCAAGGCTATTCCATGCTTTTCAAAGCCTTGCCCATCAAAACTTCCAAAGCTTCCACGTTTCAGACACAGCATGGGTAAAGCGCCCACCTGTAGCAACTTTCCCTCGCAAGCTATGCATGATGCAGCAGAATTACATCACGGCTTTTAAAGGGCTGGATTGTTCAGGGGAGTGGACTGTTCAAGAAATGGATAATGATCTACAAAGCCTTTCAATGCAAGGTCACAGCTTCAAAGGCAGCTGAGAAATAACCAAAAAGGCCTCAAAATTGATATCTGGTTAGTGACTTAATCAAGCATGTTCAGTAGTCTCAGTGAACAAGCATCCACAAAACCACCACGACTGCCTCCAGTTGGTCCAGCACAGAAACCATGTATTTGAATGGGTCATGGAAACTCAGCTACCGTCTCATTCCTAGAGGTAGTCAGAATAGAGGCACATAGAAGGGACAGTGTGAGGAAGCTGGCACCACTGTATATCTGCTCTGTGAGTGAATAAAGGACTTCAATTTCCTGGGTTGTCAGCTGATAGCTTTCATGAGCACTGTATCCACAATACATAGCTGAAAACAAGCTAAGGAGGAAATGGCTTAGTGGGATACTTTGAAAGGCACTATTTTGCCACTTCTCACTGGACACAGTTTGGAAATTATAGAACAGTTCTATCTGCAAGTGAAAATCTGTTTGTAAAGGGCTTCATCTATGGAATTGTATAAGGTGAGGCAGCATGGTCTAACAGACAGGGCATAGGACAAGGAGTCAGGAGCCCTGCGTGCTCTCGCTGGTGCTGCTGTTGACATGATGTGTGACCTTGAGCCAGCCTCTCCACCTTTCTGTGCTTCTGTTTCCCCTCCCGGCCTTTGTCCCTCATGTCTATTTGATTGTCAGTTCTTTGAGGCAAGGACCATGTCTCACTGTGTATTTGTACAGCACCTACCGCTACTATAATTCGAAGAACAATGACGACTTACCATCCATATCAAGGCGCTGCATGATAATTGCCAGTTCCACCTCACTAGGCATGTATCCCAAAGAGCGCATAGCCATGCCCAGCTCCTGCTTAGAGATAAAGCCATTCCCATCCCTGTCCAGCACCCGAAAGGCTTCACGGATTTCTGCAATAATGAAGAAAAGAAGGGTGAATTAGTATGATGGTGTATTAGCCTCTCCATGTAAAGAACATACATGTCTCTCTATTATATCAGAGATGTTTGTTAAAATTCCAGTAATAGTAACCAAGGTATATAATATAATATAATCTATGGGATAATGTATGGGATATTATCGATCCTCAAGTTTTCAGGCATAAGACAACCACTAGGAATCCAAAACTAACTTGCTCCTATACAAATTATTGCAGAAATGTTCACCTGGGGTTTTTCTGCATATCTCTGCAGCATCTGATATTGACCAGTGTGTGACTCAGGAGACTGATCTGAGTGGACTCTTCTTATCTAGTATGACTTTTCTAGAATTACGATCATCACACCAACACCGGGATACAATAAAATATTTCACCACATGGACTCAGAGTGCTTTTCAATAAGTAATTAATTAAGCCTTTCAGCACAACTGTAAGGCAGAAAAGGACTGTCCATCATACAAGCAGGGTAATAAAACCATTACTTTGTCGCAGGGTGAGGGAACCTAGGCACCCTGCCTGGCTACATGCAGATTCATATAACCTAAGCGTGACCCTTTAATGAGGTCACCCACATCACCACATTGTAAGGAAGCATCTGAACAATGTCTCTCCACAATTAAACAAAGTCACACCAAACTAAATAGGAGACTTTCGCCTACAGCCAGTAACATGCTGGGCCCAAACAGCTGCCTTTGGAAGTTGAGTACCTTTCATAGAAGACTCATATCTCCCAAATGAAGGCCTAAATACTCATTTTCTTTCTTGTCTGATAAATCGTGATGTATGCCTTTTAAATCACCTCCAGGCAATTTCCACCCCCCACTACTTTTCACGGCATTCCTCTAATTTATAACTGTTTTACTGCTATAAACAGCCTCAGATCAATAAAATGCTGTGAGAACCAGAGAACTCACTTCCATCATTCTTCCCAACCCTGGCTCAGTTTTTCACATCTGATATTGTTTTTGTTTTAAATCTGACATCCACACCTCAAGCCTTTAATGGTTCCTTTAAACTCCATATAGCTCGGCCACCATTCCCTATCTGGACTGCCCATGTTCTGCCAATGCCTTGAGGGCACTGATTGTTATCCAACTTTGACATACTTCAGGGCTTTCTCACCATGGAAGTTCCACCATCCAACTCCTCAGGTGAAGTGGTCATGGCTGCTTAAAATGCAGGACATTTTGGCTCATGGCAATTCTGGAGTCTAAGTCTTCCTACTTGAAAGGATTTGAAATCGTGTGGTTTGTTTTGTTAAGTAAGTTTGTCTTCGCAACACGTATTTGGAAAGAAAACACAGGACATTTTATTAAACACCTTTCAGGGAGATAATCAACTATTAACAGGTCCAGTAATTTCACAGCAGTCACCTCTTTATGATCCTTGTGAGGATATGTACACACTCCTTATTTAACATGTCATCAGTGATGTTTATCTTCCTTATGCATTGGTTGCCAAGATGTTGACTGATCATTTTCAGTTTACCCAGGGCCAGTACCTTTCAGGAGTCAAACCTACAAGGCGGCAGAGAACTCGGGAAACACTGCCAGACAAAACAGAGACTTTCTGATGAATGCTCTCCTGAAGGGGAATGGTTCAGGGAACCCCAGAGAAGCCCAATGACACTCTCATAATGAGAGGCATGGAGCAGAAGTCAATATTGCTGGTACTCATATTGTATTTACCCACATGGGCCCCAGAGGGAGCATTCCAAGGTGAATGGCTACTTTTCTGTACCTGACTCACCTCACCAACATGCTGTCTTGGCATTTATGGGGCCCCCACTTCAGAGTGGGATCCTCGAGACTACTAGGAAAGTTGGAACATGACACAGAGGAGATGTTCCCTTCATCTGCTTTCACCACTCTATCTCCATTCACTTTCCTCCCCTTTGCCCACGCCGGAGCGGATGTGCGATGAGCCACTTATCTGCGGAGATATTTCTTTGTAACTGTCGCCTGCAGAAGTTGCTGTTTCTAAAACCGAAGGCCACAGAGGCACCAGTCATGCACTACAAACATAATAAAATCTATATTCTGAAACTGATGAAAAGGCCTTTAGTGGTTGGTTGTAAAATGGGGCTTTTTTTTTCCTGCAGAAAATTCTGACTTCATCAAAAAATAAAAAACCATAATATTTTTATTTAAAAATATTGTTGCACTGCCTCATGGGAGTTGTAGTTCTGGTGCCTCATACTCCCATTCTCATCTATATACTGGTCAGATTACATTTCCCATGATCCACCATGATTCCCTCAGGGAAGGAGAGGTGGCATATCATGTGAGTTTGATGGCCCCAGTGCATCATCGGAGATGAAAACCAGTTCAGAAGCTCAGCCTACAGACAATAATGAGGACACAAGGGCATCAAACGAAAACTCCTATGAGTTATTGTGGCAGCATAGTTGATTCAAGATATTTTGCTTTCATCTGAAAAATTAAATTTTCATTGTCAGGAATTTGGTTTTCCTTTTTGTCATAAAACCGTTTCATCAGAAAATTTTCAATCAACCGAAGGTGGTTAGCGCACTAGCTTAGGATTCGGGAGATACATGGTCAATTCCCTCCTTCACCACAGACTCCCTGAGTGATTTTGGGCAAGTGTTTTATTTTTTGTGCCTCAGTTCCCCACCTGGACAATGGGGATCAGTTACAATAATATAATAATAATAATAGATCTTCCATCCAAGGAAGATTAGATGGTATCATAGCTCACAGAAGTAGGGCTGCAGTGACTTAATTATTTTCTAGTAATTCTTTTAAAGCCCAAATGCAGCTTCTAAATCAAAGCTCACATATACCACTGTTCCTTTGATAAATCTATTGTGCATTTATCAATTCAACAGAAATATGCCATCTTATACTATAATTTCCTGGTTGGTTGGTTTTTAAATCGGCTTTTACAGTCATCCATATAAGGCTTGATCCAAAGACCACGGAAGTCCATTAATTTCAGTGGTCATTGGATCAGACCCATAATAGCTATATTTTCAGTTCATACAGGGATTAACTATGGCCTCTTTATATGTAAGTGAAAGATAAATGCTACCCTAGATGTACCTTCACCCTTGCATTGGAATCGCAATAATGTAAAATGGTGACAAGTCTGTTCAAATCAAGCACTGTTGCAAGTTTCAGGACATAATGCAAAGAGACTCTGGAGTAGCAATGAATCCCATTAGACACTGCCAGCTCAAGTGCAATCTATTATCATATGCTGGGCTGAAGCGCAGTAAATATTATACTGGAATCCATTCATATAAAAAAATCATCTTCTGACAGCTTAAAAAGAAACATCAGAACTAAAAATATGGTAGGGAGCTAACAAAATTTTTTTTAAAGGAAAATATGAGGCGTTAGCTTCAGAAAACTTTACAAGTGGCAAAGTGGGTTAGGCCCTGATCCAGGAAAGCCCTTAACCATGTGAATAATCTACATTCCTATATTGACTTCAGTGTAGGATTTCTTAACCCAAACATATGTCAGGTTTCATTGATTTCATAGGGAGTACTCACATGCTTAAGCGCTTTGCTGGATCAGGGCCTTGATCAGAATCCCTTTATAAACTGCTACTGGGAGAGGAGGTATCCATGAAGTAATAGCCCAGTGAAGTTGCTGTCCACACTATGACAAGTTTGAGAACTCCTTTATTTAGACCAGTGGTTTTCAACCTTTTTTCATTTGCAGACCCCTAAAAAATTTCAAATGGAGGTACAGACTCCTTTGGAAATCTTAGCCATAGTTTGCATAACCCCAAGGGTCTGAGAACCACAGGTTGAAAACCACTGTTCTATGGTAATGATAACCTTTTACGGATCCTTTAGCATAGTCAGTGGACCCCCAGGGGTTGAAAACCACTGATTTAGACTATAGGCTCTTGGGAAGCAGGTACTGTCTATGAAAGCAGGGCGAAATCTTTTCAACAAATAGATTTTTTTTGTTGAAAAATGCATCTTTCTGCGCTCCGAAACTGTCTTCAAACTTTTGTCCAATTCAAGGAATAATTTCAGCACAGAAAAAATATGGGAAATTTTTTTTTAAAGTCAAAACGTTTTGTTTCAGCTGTGTTTCAAAATATTGTGTATTGAAAATTTCAAAATGTTTTGTTTCCACTTTTCATTTTGAGGGGAATGTTGATTTCAAATTTGTCCAGATTAAAAAGAATACACAAAAAGTGTGAGAAACAGCAAAGGCACTCACAAATTAAAAAAAAATAAAACAAAAAAAATTTGAGTACATTTTACAGAACATTTTAATTAACACTAAATAAATCAAAAAACCAAAAATTTTCATTTCAAAATCAACCCAAAACGTTTCAGTTGTTTCGAAACAACTTTTTTATTTGTTTCAGCAAAAAATTTCAAAAAAGATTGCTTTTCAGTCAGAATTTTTGTTCAGAATTTTTTGTTCCGTTCTCAAACTGAAATTCATTATTTGCTCAGCTTTACTCTACTACTCTGGGTTTGTATGGCGCTTACCACAATGTGACCCCAATTTTGGCTGGTTCCTAGACACTACCATAATAAACATAGCAATACTACTAATAATAGAATAAAGGCCAGATTGTTACCAGGGGGTGGGAGTAGGGCAGAGTGGCACCGCCCCAGAATTCTAATTCTAAGCAGTCCAAGGCTGTAGCAAGCAACTGGTATGTTTAAATTCTACTGGGGATTTTAGTATATTCCCATTCCCATGTATTTTAATTGGCTTCACTTTGTACAGCTGTCGCCCTCCAGTCCAACGTAAGTAGTCTAACCCCAAATCCAGAAAACACAAATAGAACTACAAATGAAGAGGAAGTGGTAGATGAAGTATATTGGGATTTTACTATTGGGAGGCAGTGTGTGAGTTAGATGTGAGACCTTAGAAGCATGGACACTTCAAAAGACTATATTGAGATGGGCTAGATGCTACAGGCCCAGGGATTAGTCATATATTTTTGTATCTAAAAATGTTGTATGTATCTTTGTGAGCTAGAGAGAGTATTCTAGGTCCATAGGGGAGGGTTACAGAGCTTTGTCCAAGAACTAAAATCAGAGGGGGGATAATAACGCACATCATGGGGCAAGTTAACAACTCCAAAGTAGTGCAGGAATGAATTGCATTGAATTCAGACCAGGCTGAAGTGGCTGAGTCAATGACGAAGCCAATAGCATAAAGGGTCGGCCTGGATTGGCTGAATGACCCCTCTCTTTGTTCCAGCAATTAACATGAGATTGTAACCAAGAGGACAGAGCCCTGCTGGAAGGGATTGAAGGACTGGAATCAGCCAGGGCCTCCATGCTGACAGATGGGTGCCATCCAGTAAGCGTTGCATGCATGTAGACTGCTGATTGTCTTTATCAAAGCTGCCTCATCACTAGTAACCCCGTCCCTGTCCCTGAGAGAGACCAGGACAGACCTTCTGGGATCAGCACAGTGGATTGCAGGAGGACTGAAAGCCTAAATCCCTCATCTGCAGGCTGAGACGTATGTCCTTGTCCACAGAGAGGTGATGGCTGAAGCCTGAGACTTCGAAGGGCACTCTTGAGCAGACCTTGTAGAAGGCAGAGGTTCAGTTAACCCAGAACCGTGACAGTGTGTTCGAGCAGTAACAGCACTGGACTGGGACTCAGGAAATTTCAGTTCTTCACGGTGATATTGGGGAGTCATTGCCCCGCTCTGTGCCTCAGTTTCCCCATCAGTAAAATGGGGATAGTGAAACTGGCTCATCCTTGTAAAGAGCTTTAAGATCTAAGAATGAAAAGTGCATGGCTCTTCTGCCAGTCAGTCTAAGAACAGAAAAACAACACTGTGCAGAAGAGGTTAGACTGAGCGGCAGAAAACAACAAAAATGAGAATCAGCTGGAAAAAATCATAGAACCAAGAGACAAACAACCCGAAATAGGTCATTCAGAAGAGGGAGGGACCAGAGAAGTACTAATGCAGAAAGAAATCTAGGCTGATATTCATGATTTATTTTATTGACAGATTCAATAATTATAACAGTATCATTCTATGATTCATTTCCAGGTGTAGGTTCTGTACAGACTTAACCAAGAAGTGTTTCCATTTCAGAGGAAAACCAGTGAATCTGGTTCAAAGAGTAATCTATGCAGAAAGTCAAAACTTTTCCATCTTCTCTACCATGCAGAGGTCACCAATTTTGTGGATGTTTGCTTCAGCTTCTGTTTTTAAAACACATTTCTCATGACGCTTTAGCCTGGTATTTTTTTCCCCACTCATGAATTATGTTCTGCACGGGCAAAAAGGTACAGTACTCGTTTCTCAGAGTTATTTGAGCATGCAAGGGTTTTTGTTTTTAATTAATTTCCACTCTCTGATTGCATTTGACATCTGCACCTTCTGGTTTTATTTATTAGGTAGCACATGGCAATTCTATTAAATCCCAGATTCCTCTGGGATGAAGGAAAGAACGATCAGGTGAAATAAGCATTTTTTATTTCCTTTGTGAAGGGCATGAAAGTAGACAGCTGCCTATCTTGACATCCAGTCTAGCAAGTCATTAATTATCTTCATCTACATCTGAATCCATGAAGATTCAAAGACTACTTCCCCATTTACATGAGTTATTAGTTTCTTTCAATGATTTTCATTTCAGAAAAGCCCTTCACAGAGGTAGTTGTTTTGGTGATGCTGGATATTGTTTTCCTTTAAAACTTCCTGAACTTTCTTACCTAAACTTCAGCAGGAAATTTATTTACAGGAAGTCCCTATGTGACTGGTAACTAAAGGCAATGCTCATTATTTCTTGTTGCATGTTCTGATCCAGAGTGAATCACAACTCTGTGTGAAACAAACTCTGCTTCGGCAATCACTGCCTGCTAGCTAGCCTCAGGCACTGCACATGGTTTCAATATATTTCATAGGTTAGAAATAGCCATGTAACAAATTTGCAGTTAAGCTGCAACTATTGACCACATTAAGTATTGTGTAATTGCTAAGTAAGTACTATCCAATTATTTCAGTCATTGTAACATGGGCAGCAAGCCTACATTCCTTATGCTACAGCAGTGTAGACCAGGCCTAATAATTACTGAGTAACCAGCAGGAACATGTTACTATCATATGAATGCACTGAATACAGAATAAGACTGGTGTCTTACTCATTCCTGATCAAGGCTTTTAAGGCTGCACAGCTCCCTTTCTTCTAGTGTGATATCCCCAGCAGGCCTGTCTGCCTGAAAAGGCCAACCCCTGTGCTTTGCTTTGCTTTCTCTCCAAGGACTATGAACAGTTTAATTGCCAGCTCCACACAGCTCTTTCTAAGCAAGCACAATTATTGTTCAGGTGAAAGCAATACTGAGAAAGTGTAAAAAAAGAACACCACCACCCCAAAATGTTCCTATATGCATGCTGACAGCTTACCAGAGGTCACCCATCAGTTTATGGGGCCTCAGTAGGTCCAACCTTTCTTAAAGTGGGTGTCCCCCTGGGACCACAAGTCTTGTCCATTTCCTGGATCAGAAAGAAGTCCCCAAATCAACTCAGGCTATTTATCCAAAAATCCTTTCATTGTCTGTTGGTCTCTGGAGAATCTAGTTTGAACTAGCATATGCAAGCTTTCCCAAGGATCTCTCTGGGGGTATTACAACCTGGGTGATTTGCCCTAATCACCACCCACCAGTTTTAGTTCCTGAGGAAGCTGGGGCAGCCCTCCCCCGGAGTAGAACACAATCATACATAAACCATTCATCTAATATAAGAGACTCTAAAGATACTTAAACTTAATTCAGTGAGGTCTTCCAAGTACATGGCAGGAAGTTGCCATGTCTGTCACAGTATATATTTAGCGTCAGCTATAGGTGCTGGTTTGACAGTCCTTAAGGATGTTTATCTGCATAACAGTGAGGACAGCAGCACTGAAAACTTCCCATTACCCACCTATTGCCAGGCAACTGTGTCTTAACCCTGATCTAGAGGGACCATATAGAGTAGTTATAATTTTATGAACCCTGCAATGTTTTGTGTTTCAGTGTTCTGCGGGAGAGTATGACCGTGAAAGCCAGCTGTCAAAAGTGCTTGGAAAGGCAGTGACTTGTTTTATATCTTTGCATGTCATTCCCATTAGAATTGGCAATCTACAAGTCTAGTTTTAGCAATCCTTTGAGTAACATTTTGGGTCTGTTTCTGCTTATGTTGAAAAGTAAATGGGCGTTTTTTTCACTGATTTCAACGGGAGCAGGAACAGTCCCTTTTTTGCTACAGAGGGTGAAATTCTGAGCCCAGTGAAGGCAATGGCAAAACTCCCATTAACTTAATTGGGGTCAGGATTTCACCCAGAACGCATTATGGGCCTGAACCTGCTCTACTCAAATCAAGGGAGCTCCCTGTTGCTCATTAGTTTCAATGGTAGCAGGATCTGGCCCTCAACTGGTATACGAAATAATGCAGAATAATTCAGTGAGTGGTGATTTTAAATGGTGTACATTTTCCCCTTTGTTTGCAGCTGATCGGGAATAACTTTGCTTTAGTTTCCTGCATCAGAAATAAGCTTAAAAAATTAAAACACCCATTGATGACTGCCACAAAGAATATGTTTGATTCCCAAAGGTCGCCATGCAAATGTATACTGGTTCCAGTTCTGATTGCTCTGTGGATCGCTGAACACCAGTCGCAGTATTAGTGATTGCTCAATCAAAGTTGGTGTGAGGGAAATGTTGACTAGTCTACCTCACTGCTGTGTTTTTACATCTCAAGAGACCAAAGATATAAATCTAAGCTGTGAAAAATAGCAAGTAAGAAAGGGCATGTCAACAAAGAGGTAAAAAAAGAGAAGTGTAAATCTATGTTTGCTCCCAGCATACTGGTGCTCACTGCAAGCATCAGTGCAAAGATGATGCATCATTACCCAGGTGAAAAACGTCTCATCGGCAACACTGTTCTCTACTAAAAGAGGAACGTTCTTCCTAACCAATTTAGAGGCAAATATGGCTCCTGAATGGCCTGTACTTGGGATTTCACTACTGCCACCCTCTGCCATTCCCAGTTCTCCTCCTCCTTAACAGCTTCTCCCTCTCTTCTCCCTAAAACTCACCGGGTGTTTCTGGCCTGGCATTCTTCTCCCAGCTGCTCTGTGGACACGATCTACTGCTCCCCGCTGCCCAACCAGTCTATTCCGTTCGGGATAATTTCATGGCTGAGGCTCCCTCCTGCCAATCTTTATCATCTCAGTCTCTTCCCTGTTTGACAACTTAGTCCAAAGAGCTTCAGCAATGGGGACAGATTGTCTGATTCCCAGTTTAAGTGTCAGAAGTGGTCAGCTGTGCATTCCCATTCTCTCAGTCAAATGGCTCAGAAGAGGGGTCTCTTCCTGAGCACCCACAACCAAACAAGTCATTTATAAATATCAGCATTTGAGACGGATGCTGGCTATACAAGCAAAGGTCTCATTTCATTTCACTGAGCAAAGAGCTGATTATTACAGGTCTCAGCATTTTATACACGACCCTACAGCACATCATGGTCATTGTGCAATATCTGGGCTGGAAGTGTTGCCAGGGCAGCATTTGATGCTATCTGCAGAATGGTTCTGTGGTCTCAAAGCACAAGCCAGGAGCCCCCATCCACCCTGACACATGTACACTTGCGTATTAAATTGCAGAGAGTCGTATGACCTCTTTCTTTTGATAATTGAACCATCCCACGAACAGCTTTGCATAGAAAAGAAGAAATATCAATTGGCTTTTAAACCTGCAGATTGATCCCAAATAAATAAATTCAGAGAGTTCAAAAACATCTGCATTGAGAGTGATGGCTTCATTTTGTTTCTTTCGTTGTGAATTACTGTGCTGCTGAAAGGCGCCACGTTGCTAGACCCGACAGACCTAGTTCTCCGTTTATCCATGCAGCAGGCTCAACACAAGCTGTGGCAACATAAGCCCCCGCCCGAAATTCCTCAGCCCTGTGCGGGGGGGTACCAGATGTGCACCAACCTTGAGCTGGAGGGACTGCAAGAGTAGGTCACAATCCCTAAGGCTCATTCAGCCCTCTCTGATGAGACTGCCAAGGAAAAGGTCAGTTATACTGGGGGCCTTTTGTGATTTTCACCTGGAAGTGGACTGAGGCTACAAGCGTAGTATTTTCAAAGCACAGCTGGGAAAGGAAGTCCCAGGACATCTTATTATTAATTATGGGGAAAAAATTATAACAATGAAATATATGGCTCTTCCCCCACTAAAAGTATCCAGTTAAATGAACATCCCATAATTTTTCCAAAACGCTTTAAAAACTGCTGTTAAGAAAGCTGAATAAGGAGCCAGCTATTATTCTTCATTTATTTCAAATGACCTCCTCTCTTTCCTTTCCCTCATCCTCCTGTTCCCATTCCGTTAGAATGAATTGCTGATGGAATGCTTAACCCTTACTTGATGGAGGAGTCAATAAAACTGAACCTCTCAAAATTACATTAGCTGCATAACAAAACTGCATAAGTCATTCACAAAATCAAAATTGCATATAGTCATTCACAAAATCGGGGTTCCACTGTACCACCATTTATGAACAATGAATAAAGACCTATTTTTCCACGCACATCACTCCAGTTTCTTGCCAAGAGTATTCAATCCATACTCATTGAACATGTTTGCTGGATATAATAAAAATTCAAGACCTTGGTCACTGTCATTTCAAAGATAGATGATAATTTGATTCAAGATCATTTACCAATGACTCATATTAATGTCAAACAGATAATGGGTGGCCATCATTTATTAATTTGCTTCTGATTTACTTCTAAAACAGTTTTTGTGCAGTTCTTAGTAAAATTCAGTCTGCAATCTTGCAGTACAATAATTGTTTGGGAAATGCGATGTCTGTCTTCATTTATAGCTATTTTCCTACCCTGCAGGAAAGGGTTTTTTTTAGATTTTGAAAACTTTCTTGTATAAATTTACTGCCCAATTTTCAAATTTGGGTGCCTAACTTAGGGCATTAAGTTCCACATTTTTATATAGATTTAGGACAACATCCTTGAAACAGCTAAGCAGGGACTGATTTGTTATGGCAACACCTCAAAGTCACCAGGCATTTGGTTCTGATGAATACAAGACGTTGGGCTCCTTCTTCTCCTGGAACCAGAGTTTTGTGGTTGTAATTAACTGTGAGCGCAACCATATGGGGGCAAAAATGATTGAAGTTAGACGGCGTTTTACGAACCCAGCACCTTTAAGTAAATTTCCACATGGATTTCCATGGATACAATAACTTCACCAGTTGCCTCATTTAGGACCCCATCATGGGAGCTGCTGAGTGCCCATTCAGGACCTTGTGTGATCAGGCCCTAAATAGATCACACTACATTTAAATATTGCTCATTATTTTTCTATACACTCCGTCAGCATAAGCCTATTCACTTCAAACACCAGTTTCAACCATCCCCATGTTTCCTTTTCAATCAATAATTTTTACCCTTTGGGCCCTGGATTCACTTCCACTAACTTTGTCCTAAGGCAACAGACTGTTTTTTAAGGACCATAATGTACCTTTGATTTAAGGGTTTTTTTATTAAGTTGCTTTTCCCCCATGCATTTTCTATTCCCCAATTCTCAGAATCTATTTCACCTGATAAGCAGCCATAGATTTTTTTCTCTTCAAAACAATATTCATTATAACATGTAAATTGCTATACTGACAGCATGTCTTGTGAAAAGGAGGATAAAGAGTCTGTTGACAAAACCCAATCTCTCTCTAACGTGCCCTTTCCAGCTCTCACTCATTACCCTCTCTCTTTACTGTTTCAGAGTGAAGGCAAATGAGCTTTTCTTTACTCTCTCTCTCTCTTTTTTTTTTTTTTTTTTTTAAAGCCAGCTACACGGAATCAAAACTTCCCATATAAGCTACACTTACACCATACACCACTTTCGGCAGCAGGTAGCGTATGTGTAACTACACCCTGCGGCAAAAAATAAGCTATGTCCACACTGCAGGGTACAGCTACACATTAGTGAAAGACTTTGGCAGGGGGGAGACAGGACTCAGCAGCTAGGAGTTTTTGCCTGCAGTGAGGGAAGGCTCCAGCAGCATGGAGCTGGCAGAGCCATTTTCTGTAGTGGAGAAAGGCTCCAGCAACTGGCAGCAGGACACTACAGCTAAAAATAGCGGGACAGATGGTGAGGCACAACTTGGGCAAGCGGAGAGCCATGTAGGCTATGTCCTCAGGTATTTCCATAAAGCCCTGACACATACCTGTACTCTATTTGCCTAAGCCATGCCTCACTATCTACATTGCTACTTAAAACCCATGCCAGGGACCTACTCGAGTACGTACTCTGCATGCTGCTGAAAAAAGTGTGCAGTGTAGACATAGATGTAGTGTTCAATAAATTCAGCCATTGTGGTCTTTGTCTAAATGCTGGAGCTAAATTATAAATGGGGCTGTTTTATGATAGACGTTCATATTAGAATTCATGTTATCATTAGATTTATAACTTCTCTGGTAAGCCCAGCTTTTCTTCTGCCACAGATATATTCGCTGTACACTAAAAAGAGGGTTCTGCTCATATTTTCTGCTCAACGACTAGTGACTACATTCCTTTAACTCCTCTGAACACTTTCATATTAAGACGATCTTCACAGGAATGCAAATTCTTTGCAAACCTAGTAATGATCTGACTGGAGAGAAGGGTTCTACAATTCAACCTTCATTATCTCCGCCTCAGTTTTCTACAGTTCAATCATTTCCGCTGGCAATTACAGTGGAAATGTCCTTGATCACCTAATAAATAAGGCTGTTCAGGATTCCCAGTAAGACCAAACCAAAGTGATGGTGCAACCACAGTAAACACTTCAGGTAGTAGTAGAACACGAGTGTAAATCTATTAGTCATATTTTTAGGGGGACATAAAGAGGATACCAAAAAAAGGTGTGGAAGGAAAGGGGAAGAGATGCAGCACCATGAGTCTGAACATGATCCACCTTCTGTGCAGTTGACTAAGATGGCATAACCTTTTGCAGGCTAGCTGTGTCACCGGACTGTGTATAGCAGAGAGCCCTGTTGCCATAGGACTGCTATTCCCACTCCTGCACAAGAGAGAAGGCAATGGCAGAAGGCTCCCTCTCTCACCCTCCATATACCAGCACAGCTGAGCCGAGCCAGATAAACTGCACCGCATACAGGATTCTCTCTACATTACAGTTCAGTGCGTGCCTGTTCTCCTTTTGGGGCAATAGCATCCCTTAACTAAGAGCTTGTGGCAATTCCATGATCTAGCCTGATAATTCTCTGTCCCACCTGTAAAAAGGAGTTAATTTCAGCATTACAGTTGGAGGAAGGCTGAGGAGAGCATCATACAGTTATTTATTGTGAGGTTTGTTTGGTTTCCCAGTAAATTCTTCAGGCTGCCACAATTAAACCAAATAAATCATTCTTTTCCAGAAGTAATTTCAGATTGGAGATAAACTGGAAGTTTTCTAATAAATCTTTGTACCTGGGGACATTGAGAAAAAAATAAAATTCTCTCTCCAGAAAATGCACTAAAAGTCTAGCCTAGGGAGTTTTACTAATATATTTTATTTATAATGTTTTTAATGGGCATCTTGGGCATCTGTCTCTTCCACTTTTTGAGGATGCTGGTGATCTGATGGCGAAAAGAAGATAAGATGTTGTATACGGAAGTATCTGATTCTCTTCACAGTATATGGAGAATGAATGAGAATGGGAAATAAAACCACCTCCACTGACCTACATTAAAACAGACTCTTTCCCCTGGAGAGGGTTGGAACCCAGAATTCTGATTCCATGGAAAATTCTAAAATTTCAACAACAAAAAGCTTCTAAATCAGAACAAAAATTCAAAATTTCATTTAAAAAATAAAAATATCATTTTGTTTTTAGCTTATCAAAAATGATTTATTTCAGTAAGTCTAAATTTTTTTTCCCACTTTATCAACTCAATTACATATTCTCTCATGGCTTGTCTCATAATTTTCACCACTGTAGAATGCAAAGCTCTACCAAATTAATTGCGCACCCACTTTGCACCAGTGTAAAAGATGCAATGCAGTAGAAAAATCATACCCAATATTGCTAATGTGTCCTCGACTGCTGGAATATAGGCAGTGTCAGCTGTAGAAAGAATATATTATTTTACAGCTGAATTGAGCTTTGTCCAATTAGTTTGATCACTCATCCCAAACACTCTTTTACCGAGTTAGAAAAGGTTGGAAGGACATCTTTGGAGGTTCCCATCTCTTCCAGCTTCCGCTGCAACAAATCTGACTACTGCTGGCCAGTGCTGACTGAAAAGCATATGTGCTAAGTACAAACTTTTCATGAGTGAGGGCCTAATGTTCAGCATCCAGTTTTGAAAACATTGGTCTATCTGTACGGCTGTAGGTGTGGCAGTGATGAACTCCTGTACTGTATGCTACATGAACATTCCTTTACTCAGGATGAAGATACAGGTGTATCAGATAATGCTGGGCAAGTATGGAAATAAAACTTATTTTTCATCTCACATACTAAGTTTGATATTGTCCTTCAGCATCCAACAATAGCCATATTTAATGCTCAGAACATAATTATTCTTGGCCCCCACCATATTTTAAGGTAATAAATTTGTGTATTGAACACTAAATCTGAACCTCTGAGATTACCTCTGGATATTTAGAGGATATCTTTGGGTATCATCGTATTTTGCCTCTGGCCCATCTCTGAAGAAGTTTCAGAAGCCACAAGTCATATTGCATGAATATTTAAAGTAACATAATTGCTACAGCACTGGGACAAAGAATTCACACAGAGGCAACATTTCAATCCATTACTAATTCTTGGCTTTGGCCACGGTAGAAATGTTAAACCTATCACTTGCTTTGAGAATATGCTCTGAGGGGTACACACCTTAACATGCTTAAAACCACCTTCACCAAACGACGACACATCACATCACAGAACAGGCCACCCAAATTCCCCAAAAGAACCTGTTTCAGTTCACTGGGGGGGAGAGGAAGGGAAGAAGGGAATGCTGACTGCACACCTCTAGTTGTCACCTAATCACCCCACACTAAAATGCACACAGGGTATCCTTAAACTTCTATAATCCATACTTGGTGGGGACCACATCATGGAAGAAATATTTCCTGAATCCCCTCTTCTGGCCTTGAAACTACCCCCCAATTTCACCAAGCTCATCATCAGAAGCAGGCTCTCCACAGAGCAGGACACACCAACTCAAAATGGCACTTGACCCTGCTAGAACAACAGATGCAAAACTGCAGACATACCTCCACTGCTACAATGATCAATATCCCCACAACACACCTGTCGAGATCCATGAGTCCTACATCCAGTGCATTAAATGCCCAAACAACAACTATGAAGATGAAACCAGAGAATCACTATGCTCTTGAATTAACTCACACAGACAAGATAAAAGACAAAAACACCATATCACCGATGGATGAACACTTTTCACAAAAAGATCATTCCTTATCTTGCCTCTCAGTCCTCATCCTCAAAGGCAAACTGCACAACACCTTCAAAAGACGAGCCTGGGAGCTTAAATTCATAACTTCGTTAGACACTAAAAATCATGGATTTTATGAAGACATTGGACTATGGTTCATTACAACAATCTATAATCCACTAAACCTCCTTTGTCCTATGACCACAAAGACATTAACTGTCCACTCCACCTTGAATGGTCTCTTATAACATGTTCATTTCTTATGCTAAATAATCTGTTTCACCTTATATTTAACTGTGACAATGCTGCTCGCATAGAAGATATTTCCTCACCCATCTTGTCACTAATACAACTAATCTTCATCCAACTATATAGTCTAGCCACACAATGAAGTTGCAGGGATATGACAATAAGAGATCTAAGCAGATTATTCGCGCCACAGAGAAGGGAAATGCAGCTGGATGCGTACTTGATGAATTAATGAAAATCTTTATGGAATGAAGCCAATAAAAACAGAGGGATGGTGCAAGAACTAGCTACCGGGCTCAATCCTTCTCTCCTTCAGAGAAGTCTTATCCCAGCAGAGCCCCACTAATTAGAGTGGAGCTGCTTCTGATTTGCACCAGTGTTAACAAGAGGAGGATTTACTCCTTTGTGCCCATTTCCCATATGCTAGCTCTGATTCAAATTACATTCCAGGATCAGAGCTGACCAATGCCTTTAGTCCTACATAATAAAAAATCTTAACAGAGAAAGATGAAAGCAAGGCTCTTTAAAGAGAATGGTTTATTAGTGTGCATGTCACATTTGAAAAGTTTCAATACGCAGGCCGTGAGATCTCTAAATTTTAACATGGTAACTTGCCTTTATCATCTTTTTATACCCATGCTCACATGATATATCAATAAATAATCATTCCAGTGACCATTTATACTTCAATTCAGAGACCTTTTAGACCACAGAATTAATGAGAGTTTCTTTAAATAAATCAATTGTTGCACCCCATAATCCATTCACACTGCAGCTCGCAAAATAATCTTCCTCCCTTGATCTGTCCACATCACACCCTTCTTCAAATCCTTGCCATAGTCCCCTCTGTACCCACCACATCCAATTTAAACCTCTTGTCCTCAAGACCCTCTGGAGTTCTGCCCCAGCCTTCCTCTTGCTCTCATTTCTTATCATGCTCCCACTCTTTCCTCTCTCTCTGCCAGGAACATGAGCCATGCTGTTCTCTTGCCTTCCTTCTGCTACTCCCGTCTTCTTACCTTCTCCCCACAGCCTCCAAGGCACCGAATGACACCACCACACCAGTACCAGAAGCCCCCACCCTCCTCTCTCATTTGAAGCCTCCCACTCTTTCTCAAGGTCCACAAACACCAAACTACATCAGCTAAACGACTTCTCTGCCCCTGCATTGCATGAGAGTAGCTAATGGGAAAAGAAAAGCTAACCACATCTCCTTTCCCCAGAAGAAGAATGGGTAGAAAATTCAGAGTTCTCCTGCATGGGTATTCATTCCCATACAAGAGAAGATGGGAGCTCAGTAATAACACAGTCTGTAACCTCATCACCTTGTGCTACGATCATAAATTGGGCAGGGCCCACACTTGGATGGGAGAGCTGAAAGGAACACCTATGAAGTGGTGTTAGCAATTTGGCAAGCGGCATTTTTCTGACTGAGTCATTACAGAGCTAGCGTCCAGGTGAATGGTAGGGGGCATTGCATTACGCTGCTGGAGTTTTTGTTTGACATAAGGCAAAAGGCTGACATGCTCAGAGATACATGGGGATGACGGATTCTATCTGCTATAAACATAAAAACATTTTAATTAAGAAAATTATCTGCCTAAAGATTCCAGGCGTAAAGCAAATCAATAAATCAACATCAAACGCAGACATAGGTAAAACTTGCACTATGTGCATTTGATCTACTATGTATTAGCAAAATAGATCAGTTTCACATTTCTAGAAAAGGATACCAGATGTCTTTGACATCATCTAAATTATCTCTATTTTTAAAAGTTACTCTTTTCCATTTGCTGCCAAACCTGAAAGTCCAATTTGCCAAGATAACATATCCAGTATGGATGAAGATTTCCAAACCTGAAGTATCAGTCTCTTAGCAACCGTAATACCCTTTGTATTAAAATGGAGCACAGTGAAAATGTCATCTTCTGCAGCCTTTTATGCACCTAATCAGTGAATTCCCATTAAAAAGACAGGCAAGTGGAGTAAAATAGTACTTTGAAAATCTCCCTCTCCCCCTGCACAACGAAATAAGCAGCAGATCGTAACAAAAGGTGCAGCACACCCCGATCAAGAAGCTGGTATGATTCATGGAAATATTAATACCCTTTCCTTCCATTTGCCCAAGAGTTCTGAATTTAGTAACAGTCTGTAGGCACAAGCAGGATCGATAAAGCCCTACTCAGTTTTGAGTCCACAGAACAACCATTTGACAGCTCCCTCTCTTGAAACCTGCAAGAGTTCCTAAAAGGTTTTTTAACTCCCACCCTCACATCTGTTGCCTCCATTCGAGTCCTTCGCAAAAGCTCACACTCTGATAAACTGTCCTTCGTAAATTAACATTCTGGGATCCTCAGGGTTTTCCTCAGGTGCTATATAAATACACAACCATATTGTAAATGTATGAAAGGCCGTAAGAAGCTTTGTAGTTCTCAAGGTCACATCAACATCGGAGCTCAGATGTGGCCTCCTACACTTTCAATTCATTTTATAGGAATATAAAATAAAAATAGGAAACACAAGGCAACTAAAGCTGAAACTCGTGTCTTCTGAGGAGTTCAGTTTACACAGAGGGGCCTCATATTCTCTCTCATGATCTCTGAGCAGATTTCTGACCTCAGTGCAATTATCTTCCTGATGGACACTAGTGTGGAATCAGTCCTGGGTTGTGTGTGAGAGTAGTGGAAAGGGGTTCTCTCACTGCTGTCACCTCGTTGTGGCCATGCGTGGCACTGCAGCTCTCTGCCCATCTTCTGCTGACGGCTGCTCTGCCTCTGCAGCAATCTGCCTCTTCCCGTGACGTGGCCCTCTGTGGCTTTAAAGCCCGTCCCCTTCTGGAGTAGTCCATGAACAAACAGCAAGGGAATGAATGCAAATAAACAGAGCCAGTGAGAGAGAGGGGAATGACTCCTTCTAAGGGTGTATGAGAATCCACGAATCCTGCTCAGAATGCATCAGAATCTGGTCCTCCCAGCCTCCTGGGAAGCTCCTGCCTTCAGTCAGGCCTTTCCTCGGGAGCTGAGAGCTGACAGTCTGGTCTCTTCCCTGGTCTGCCAACAGGTGAGCTGCTCTGTTCCTGTTAAGCGCCTTCTCCAGCATGTGCATGCCTGCAGGTGTGGTGGTGCTAGCGGTGCGCTGAGCAGCTCCTTAGCCCCTTGTTGTCCAGTGTAGAGTCTGTACACCCCATCACACCCCCTCCTCTTGAAGATGCCACCTGGCGTCCCGGGCCAGCAGACTGTACCCTCCACCCTGGAAAAAAAATGGCATTTGGGTGAGCTTTTCCTGCTGTACGCTGAGCGTGGAAGGTGTACGGCAGGAGAGACAAATACCAACACTTAAGCTGAGGGGTTGTGTTTTCCCTGGTGTTTAACCACTGTAAGGGGCATGATCGGTAAGAAGCTTCAACGGATTTGCCAGGAGATTGTATTGGAGAGAGTTCACAGCTCATTTCACAGCCATGCCTGCCTTTTCCATCACGGAATACGCCCACTCCCAAGGGAGAGGCTTGCAGTGCAGACAGCGTAGAGAGCATTCCTCTCCATTTGCTTCCTAATCCAACTCTGTGCCTACTCCCACTTCTCAGGCCTCAATTCGCTAAATACATTCTTTTGAGAAGTCATGATTGAACAGGACAAGCACTTTGCACAAGTGGTCTTCCAACTTCTGAAAGGCCCTTTTGCAGACCCTGGGCTTGTGAACCTCCTAGGAGCTATTGTTCCTCAGTAAGTCTCTGAAGGGGGCTCCTGTGATTGCAAACCCTGGTGCAAATAACAGTAGTAATCAGTGAGGCCCAACAAACTTCGGACTTGTTTCTTCGTGACTGGGGTAGGGCATGCTTTGAGGGCCTATGCTTTGTCCACAAGGGGCCAGACCCGGCTCTTCCCAAACAACATCCCAGAAAGGTGGTCTTTTCTTCTCCAGTCTTCCACTTTGTTGGGTTTGAAGCTGGCCCAGCCTCCCATAGGGACTGAAGTGCAGCAGCAACTTGTGCTACATGTTTATCTGGATCTCAGCTGTAGATGACCAGATCATCTAAAATAGCACACTGCAGGCGAGCCATGTGGTTGAAGAACTTGATCCATGAGCTGTTGGCATGTCACTGTGGTACCATGAAGGCCAAATGGCATAGTCCTAAATGATAGAGGACAAATTGCATGGCGAGGGCGGTTTTCTCCCGTGATTCCAGTGTGACTGGGATCTGCAGTTGTGGCAGGTCAGAGCTGTCTGAGCCCAGAGCAGTTCCTTAACCCCTTGCTGTCCACTGTGGGGTTTGTACACCCCATCACATAGATTGAGAATGTTTTGTATTTAAGGCACTGAGGTGGGACTCAGGAAAACTGAGTCCAGCTCCCTTGCCAGACTTCCTGTGAAACTTGAGGCTAGTCACACTTGGGTTTAGATCCTGCAGATGGGTCCCCCAGAACACATCTATTTGCAGGATCTAGTCCTTAATCATTCAGCATCTCAGTTCCCCAACTATACACTGAAGATAATCACATCTCCTTTTTCCCACCCTTTTTCCAGTTAGATTTCAAGCTTTTTGGGGCAGAGGCTGTCTCTCATAATGTGCATGCACAGTGGCTATCACGAGGAGTCCCCAAATTCAGCTGGGTCCTCTAGGTGCTACTGGAATAGTAATAGTAAATAATAATGATATGGAAGCAAGCTCTTGCTCATCCTCCTTGTAATTCTCAGCTAGAGAGAGGGACACTCATATAAATGTGAGCCTCTCTCTCATTCTGCAGCCCAGAAGCATGGGGAATTTGAGTACTTTTTTGGGCAAAAGGAGAGTTTGCTTCCCAGGTGGGATTGTCTTTGCTCTCACAGAACAATTATCACAGCCCGTCAAGACTGCATGATCAGCCGTTTATTTCTTGCAAAATACAACAGTTGCCTAGGAGGAGACGGGATCAATAGCATGAGGAAATGCTACTGATGTCGGCATCTCCTCGATCACACAAACAGGCAAAGGAAAATCCTTGAAACTTTTAAAAATATTGCTGGGCTTCTATTCATTTCCCCACACCCCTGATGGATAAAAGAATCAATCCAAACTCAACTCTATTTGAGCTCAGACCTCAGCTCCTCTATGTATTATTTGCGTTATTTTTGGGGATGACTAAAACCAATAGTTATGATGATGATAATGGCATGGTGACTATCTGGAGCTCCAGGGAAGGAGACAGAGGTTGTCTAAGTAATTTACATTTAAGAGAGGAAAGTGTCACCATTTACAATCAGATATTTCCAGGCTGTCATGTATTTGACTGCTGCAAGGTGATCAACAGTTCTGAAATGATATAAAACTGAATGAACAGTATTGCCCTTTAAATAATCAATTTGGCTATCGGAACTTTCAAGCCCGGTACATTACTTGCATGCTTTATTTGTTGTCTCAGGTCACAGGGGGACACATCATTTGTAATCCTATCTGTTTGTGAAATAAATGAAACGGATAATGTTTTCCCTAATTAAAGACCTGATAAGTTATATATATATTTTATATTGGAGCTAATATTTACAAAGCACAAACAAACATAGTTTGACACCATACAGACTTGTACTTCTGTCTTATTATATAGCGAGCCAGATTTTGAGAACAACTATTTCACACTCAATGCAAGGAAGAGGGAATTTTACTCACATTATAATTATTTATTAATCATGTCCATTGTATACAGTGCCCTCCACAATATGCAGAGAATCATTGTATACACACACAGAAAATATACAACCACAGTATATAGAGAGACAACACAAACACAGACACAATAAACAGAAAGAATCTCTATACAGTCAGCGTACACACAGACATGAGATACAGTCACATTACGTATGTAGATAATATACAGAGAGTCACAGTATGCAAACAGATTCAATATACAAACAGTTCCTGCTTCCAAGATCTTACAGTCTAGAGACAATAGTCATCATCAGGTGGAATTGTCCCCAAATTAAGCCATACTGAAACAGCTATTAGGGAGGTTATTTGATAAATTTACTATGACATTTCTCCTTGCAGATATTTAGTTACCTAAATGTATAAGAAATATACTAAAGAAAAAGCCCCTGAAAGCTCTTGGCACCTTTGCCTCAATTAAAGATACCATCAAGTGAAAAGGAAAGGCAGCAGCTACTCTACACCCACAAGCAAAAAGTAACCGTCATAGTACAAAGCAAACCCAGCAATACACCCCTTGCTCACACAAAGATCGACCACCTGTCATGTCCCTCCCTCTGTAAAAGTCTGGGTAAATAGACAGGCTTGCAGAGTGCCTGAATGTCAACAGATGTCCGGGTAGGTGGAAAGAGTAGGTTCGAAAGTTAAGGACCCCTCACATCACAAAGAACACCCGTCTGTCAGCTCCCTCTGTTTTATGTCAGCCCATGGCACTACTCACGTGCATAAAGATATGCATCTTGTTGAAGCGGCACCATAGTGTCTATACAGCACTTATTACATGTACCTGTGAAGGGTTGAAGTGTTAGCTGTTCTAAGGACATGTCTATGAATGTTTGTCAAGTAAAGCTGAACTTTATTTAGGGAATGACAGTAACTGTGCAAAGCTGTATATTGTATGATACTTGACATATTTTCTTATCACAGAAATAGCCTTGTAGCCTAGGCCAACTCAATCTAATACACAGGTTTAGCAAAACTCTGAAATCAGGTAAATTTGAAGTTTGCCGGGAACCCACCTCAGAGGAAGCAGGATCAGAGGAGCATCTTTCCACTGAGGTGTGGCGAAGATAAGGGAGCAAAATTTCTAATATAACATACAGAAGATTACATTTTTTTAAAAAAACATTAAACCCTTTGAGAGACACTGAGCTTTACCATGTGAGAGAGAAAGAAAAGCTCAGGGCAGAGGAGAGGCAAAAGCTGTGACATTCACCACTCAAATTATCCTACATGTGAAAAGAGGGTGAAGGAATTCTCCATTGCCTTGTGCAGTCATTTACACCTGTCATGACATTTTGTACACATTGTGCAAAGGTGTAAATGACTCCACAAGGTAAAAGGCAGTAGAAAATCAGGTCCCACTCCCTCCACTCTTTTTCTTTAAGGGCTGGTCTCCACAAAGTTTCTGTATCACTATAACTCATAAACTGACACAGTTAAAGTGGTATGACTCCTTCATGTGGACATAGTTATACTGGTATAAAGGGGCACGGTTTATTGCAGCCGCACTAAGGGGCTTCTAAACCAACACAGTTCTACCAGTAGAAAACTGAGTGTAGACCAGCCCTAAACAGAGGTTCTTTTGAAATGTGACTCTCCCGTATATTACCAGCCATCTCTGCTGAAAGTCACTTCTCTCTCAAACAGGAAAGCTCATTCCTGATTGCAAGATCAGGCCCAAGACCATGATCCAAATTCTACCCTCAGAGGCTCACTGACTTCCACACAGTCCAGACACAGGCAAAGGACAAAATCTGGCCCAGTTTGTTCCCCCGGAAGAAGCAATATACTAAAATAATAACTCACGGTATTAAATTATGCCAGCAGCCAGTAGCCCCAAGGGGTTATTACAGCAGCCAAGGGTCACCAGATAAAGGGAATTCACAGCCGTAACACACACACCTCTTGGACATGTTCCCTATGCCAACTGAATGGGGAGGAGATGTAAAGACCATTACACCAGCTCTGTGGCATGTGACACAAGGGGGATTCTTGACTGTCCAGCTTTAGGGCAGCTTTGTGTTGGCAACAAAGCACAAAATGGTCCTAATGCAGGGAAGAAGAATCAAGCCAAATACTGTTGTTTTATTCTGTGCTCCACTCCCTCTCTTCCTAAAATATTTAAGCTCTCCCAGATCACACAAAACATAGAATAAAAGAAGATAGGGATGGAAAATGCCAGTTGGGTTACCTAATCCATCCCCTGTTAAGGAGGAACTGCTCCCTATATTATATGTTTTGTCTGGTCAGGTATCTATCTCTATCTATCTTGTCAGGTACCTATCTCAAGCAATGTGTTTTCCATCATTTCCCCTGGCAGATTATTGTTCAGTTCAGTAATTATCAATGTTTCCCCCTGATATTCAGACACAATATTGTTCCCAGTGCCTTTCACATGGCCCTACACTGAATTATGCAGCTTTAAAAGACTGAGCATTTTGCAAAGATATAAGTTCCAAACAGAAATCACTTTCTCTGCCATGGAAATTCAGACCCACATGAGGTCAGTTCTGTATCCTGGAACTCTACAATAAATATATAGCCCCCATTACCATAATATCTGAGCACCTGACCATCTTTAATGTATTTATCTTCACAACATCCATTTGAGGTAGAGAAGTGTTCTTATCTCCATTATATAGAGAGGGAACTGAGACAAAAAAACTAAGAAGCTTCCCCAAGGTCACACAGAAGAAGCCTGTGTCACCGCGGGGCCTTGAACCCCGGTTTTGCAAGTCCTAGGTGGGACAGGTGGGAGTAAAGCCACCAATCCCTAACTCTTGCAAGAATTGCCAATGGCTAAGGAGATCTGGCATAGAGAACCTATGGTTCTATATTGCCACCTGTCTCCCTCCACGGCTTCCTGTGACAGCAGCTCACAGAACCCCAGCTAAAGAAGAGCCTGTGGAGACAGGGCACACAAGAGCTAACACAGCCCTGGGCTATGCTCATTATGTATGGGCTTGCTCTTATGTGTACAACATATCTGGTCCTTCCACTCCTACCCATGGATCCATTTCCTCTTCTCATTAGATCCCATTCACCACAGAGCTTTCTCCATGGTTCAGGGAGGTGGAATTATGACGACACAAAGGCAGTGACCTCCCCACTTCTACAACCCTCAGCTGGGAATGTACCAGGCTTTTGTCCCCAATCCTCCCATGCGAGAGAGGTAACAATTTGGCCTCCAGTGTTTTTTTTCCCCCATTCTCAATCCAACTGGCTGAGAACGGATGGAATTTGCCATTTGCCTCACAGAACAAAGGTGCAATGAATTGCAATAAAGAAGTAAGGGTAGTCAGTAACAGGCACAATGTCTTTTTTTTTTTTTTTTTTTTTTTTTTGCCTCACCATCTCTGTTTTAATAGAAAAACTGCAGAACGATTCATGGTTATTTATATAAATGCTGTACACTGCCCCAGCTGCAGACCTTAGCCAATCTATATTTTAGAAAAGCAGTGCTGCATCATTTCTGTCAAGCAATTAACGTACTCTGTAGCACACCAAGCAGTGAATTTTAGTAGCACTAAACAAGGTTAGCAAATTTGTAAACAGCTTGCTATGGCGTAATGTTTTTTCTGCTCATATGGTCTAAAAATATCTCGGGAGGATTTGCTCCAGTACAAATGGCTCTGCATGAAGGAATTTAAAACAACTAAAAAAGCTTATGATAAAATCTTCTGCTATTTGCTTAGCTGTCTCTCTGTCTTTTGTTTTCTGGCTGGCCAAGTTACCAACAAGTCAAGGTCCACCAATTATCCAACTGAGAACTTGGTTTTAATGGAGAATCCAGTTTAAACAGAGATGAGGTAGAACACATTACCACCTAAGTTCTAACTCTAAGCGCCACAGACTTCCCATATGACCTGCATTGCCAAGAGAGTTAAAACAAATCTAATTCCTGTAGATAGGGACTACATAACACCCAAGTAAGGGATTAAGTTATCTGTAAGACCATATGTGTGGCATTGGCACTACCACCCCTTAAAGTGCACATGTACTCCAAAAAATGACTTTCCATACAAGGCATTGTAGAAATCTATACTTATCATTTCCAAGTGACTTCCAGATCAAATGCGATCAGTTTAGAAGCAAAATTATATTATTTCTGTCTCTTATAACACCCCAAATTCAATCTGGGTTCTGAGAGTTAACCTGAGTTGGTCTCCTTCATGCACCGCCTTCAACAACAACAAAAAAAGTTTTTCAAAGACAATTTAATATCATGTATTGGACAAACTTCTGTTGGTGAGAGACACAAGCTTTCAAGCTTACATGGCACTCTTCTTCAGATCTGGGAAACTAACTCAAAGTGTCACTGCTAAATAACATAAATAAACCAACACTGCATAAAAACTCTGCAGCTCATTTTATGCCTTCAGTGACTCTCGAGCAACCCTGTCCCTGTCAATGGCTGCACAGGTGATACTGACTAGAATTCAAGGACAACATTTGGGTGATGATACATAAGCACAAGCAGAACCCGGCTTCGTTCTTCATAGCTGAATTGGCTCTTCAGGCCTAAGCAACAGGAAAACAATATTTTTGTCCCTAAAGTCAGCAGATCCAATTCTGAATGTGCAAAATGAGCAGATCTGCTAAGAAGGTGGTGCCATTTTCAGATAGTCACAGTTCAGAGCAATGGCACATGTTAATCTCATGTCTCAGCTCACCTATCTTTCCAGCTGGAGTGCCAGGAATAGCGATCTACCTCACAGGGGCTTTGCAAAGCTAAATATATTGTTTATACAATGCTTTAGGTCCTGAGAAAAAATATGCTATAGAAGTGTAAAGTATTGCTTTTTATTACTTGTTTGAGGCTAGATAGAATCAGCTAGCGGCTGTGCTACCAATGGGTAGGTAGGATTCATACGACCTGGGTTCTGTCCCTGGCTCTATCACCCACTTGCAATGTGACCTTGGGTAAGTCACTTCCCCTCTCTGTTTCCTCTCCTCTCTTGTCTATTTAGGCTATTAGCTCTTATTCTCTCATTTATACATCCCCTATTACTACTATTAGTTATTTGCACTGCAGTAGCATCTAGGAGTCCTAGTCATGGGCATAGGCTGGGTGTACACTGACAGCAGCAAATTCGCCACCCTCAGATCGATTGCTCTGGATCAACTGAGCGGTCTGTGTGGACCTGCTCAGTCAATCCAGCAATCGACATAGGAAAACTACCCCGGTAAGTGGCGCAGCGTAGTGTGGACAGCGCGTGGAACAGACGCAGCGAAGTCGACGGGAGATACGCAAATGATTTACATCACTTGCTTATCTCCCGTCGACTGCCACCAAATCCGGAAGGTAAGTGTAGACCGGGCCTAAGATCCCATTGTGCTAGGTGCTGTATAACCACTGAACATTAAGAAGGGACAATGGGACCCCAATCTTGCTTACGGCTTCTCAGTGTTTTGGTAACAAATAATAAATATTAAATTAATATTATTAAGAGCATCTAACTTCCCTAGATCTGCAGCACATTCTGCCTGTTAAATGGTTCACTCCATAAGCTTCTTTGAAAAAAGAATGGACCACCCTCCTGTTTGATATTCCATCCATGCTTGTTGTGATGAGGCTGTTAATGAAATGGCAAAGGCCTCCTGATGCTTGTATATGTCAAAAAGATGTCTACAAAGCGGTATACTTTTTACACTTCATTTAAAAGCTCTATAAACTAATTGAAGTACAAAGGCAGGTCTAATTGATGTTTGTATTGATTGAGCTGCTCCACGTCTTAATTTTAGTTATAAACTTCACTTTAAAATAAAGCCATTCATAATTAAAACAGGATCTGTAATTAATGGATTTTTATAGTCATAACAAAATGCCTCTCTCATCAATCTAAATTAAACTCTGCCTCAAAGTTAGTGCAAATTAACTAGTGCGGGTGACAAATTTGCTGTCTGCAAAGCTCTCTCTATTTTTGTCAATATCAAAAACTAAATAATTTCTGAACCTACACAATTGTTGAACGTTCATATTAATAAACATGTTATATCAGAGATGGAAAGTCCTTATGTCTCAGTGTTTGGGACACACCCACATACACAAATGAAATTAATATTTTATGCCTTTTGCAGTAAATTGTGCAAAATAATCAATGTAATGCATGTACCGCTTGATTAATTGATTATTAATCAATAATAAACAAGGCTTCTTTTAAAAATACCTTGTCATTGTATGTTATAAATATATTATATGGTGGCTGTAATGAGGTCACACTCACCTCTCATGAGCGCCCGCTGGTCCAAGTGCGTGCGCCTGCATTCACTCTCTCAAACTGGGGTGGATCTTTGGTGACTCAGCTAGAGAGTCACCAAAGACAGTCTGTATGTGTAATAAAAACCCCTTCCAGGGAAACAGTCCAATCTCCCAGGATTCCTAGTTGGTCTTTCTTTCCCTGTAGCACTCCCTGGCCTTAGGCCCTTAAATCAGTCCGGCAGCCTTTAAAATGGCCTCGGCCCTGGATTGAGCCATGCTCCAGATCTTCCTTCTGGAGGCAATGTCCTTGCCCTCTCTGAACCTTTCAGGCCCCAGGTCTCTAGCTTGGCCCCTAAAAGTTTATTTCCCCTTCTGGGATAAATTCAAGTCCAGGCCACTTTCCCAGTAGCTGGTGGGACCCTGGGCCCGCTCTCTATTCTGGGTCCCAGTCCAGGGACCCTAAAGATAGCAGCTGTCCTTCAGGTCACTTTATCAAGGCCACATTGCTGCTCTGATTCCCTAGGCCACTTCCCTGCAGCCTCACATCTTCTTCACCCATACCTCAGGGCCTTGTCCTGATGGGAGTCCCAGCAGCCAGCCCAGAACGCCTCTTGCCAGCACATCTCTGTCAGCACTGCTCTGTCCAAGGTCCTGTAGCTCAGCCAGGCAGGCACACCATCCACACTCCTGCAGCTCCAGCAAGATCTCATTCTGGCCCTGCAACTCTTCTTATATTAGCCTGCTGAGCCCTGATTGGTTGCTCCTTGCAGCCTCTCTGATTGGCTGCTTCCTACACAGTTAACCTAGGCAGCTTGGAGGACCTCTCTACTGCCCTTTTTGGGGGCAGGGTGGCAGGGCACCTCTGGCCCAAGTCCATCACATCACGATGGCAAAGCAGTTCATGGTGCCATAGAGTTAACCATTGGAGTATTTAGCCTTTGCCCCCCAAAATATCCATCTGTGTTTAGACAAATGTAATATTAAATTTCTATTTGTGCAATGTCTCACAAAGGCTCTTTATCTGTTAGACCCATTGGTGAAATCTCAGATTCCTGAAACTTGGGTTGACATACAGCTCATCCTGCCTCATGTTACTGGAAATCATTCCAGCCATAACCCAAGACACGTACAAAGCACAGGAAGTTTCAACTTCTTGGCAAAAAAAACCAGAGTGTGGGGCTTGTCTACATGGTAGGGTAATGCTGTCTACGGCGGTGTGATTTCTAAAGCGCACTAAGATGCTATGCATTAATTTGTCTGTGTAGACCCTTCTTGTGCACTTTACTGTAGTGTGGTCTGAAACAGTACTACGTTAAAGT
>ML675623.1:9474940-9516390 GCA_007922155.1 Mesoclemmys tuberculata
ACGGAACCTTTAGTGCTTTCCAGCAGGATTTAGCTGGACCAATTAACGTGGCACACATTAGTGTACTTTAGAAATCACAAATCCAAAGAGCGCATTACTCCACTACGCCGATGAGCCCTCGGGACATGTGTACAGAATTTTAAGCTCCCTAATAAATAATCTTCCATGTATAGTACTCTGCCTTATCCTTCTCTGGGTGATTAGTTATTAACTTCCAGAAAGGCTCCAACTTAATGGAGGTTGGCCCTCTAAGTGGAAAAATTATTGTCATTTCCTATAAGGATACCATTTTCCTCCTGTTTTTGTCTGGGTGCCTGACTTCAGTTTCTTCACTACAATTAAAAGGGACACTGCAAAGATAGCCAAGTATTTATCACTCTAAAGTAGCTAGATATACTTAAATATGATTTCAATATAGTCTTTAGAAGTACTTCTCACTACATTAATTGTCAACAGTTGCAGCGCCTCTATCAGTGAATGCTGCCATTCTGACTTTTCTCCATTAGATTGCTGGGAATTTGGGCCCCAGTCCTGCTCCCACTGCTGTTACCAGGAGTTTTGTTAGTAGGACCAGTGGGAGCATAACTGGGGCCTAAGCTTAAGGCACAGGGAAATCATCTCACCGCCGAAAAGCCTGGGCAGGGCAGAGAATTTCAAAGCTGCTGTCAGACAAATTTCACTAAACACATCCAAAGTTTGCTTCAAAAATAGTTCTCAGTTTTCGTTTGACAGAACCAACTGACATGATGTCATATGACAACTGGAACTGGAGAAAAAGGGCCGGTTGCTAATGAAACATGGGTTTGCTTGCCATGAATTTTGAAAAGACCCAACTGTCCAGGAATGTTGTATATTTCAGCACACGTTTGGATACATTCTTCTCTCTACCATCACTGTCAAAAGACCTGTCAAAGTCACAGTTCCCAGTTTATGAAAATACAGTTGCTATGGAAAAATGCTGTGACACATTCACATCACACCAAGAAACTGAAGTGGGAAATGAAAGGCAGAGACAGATCTGAGCTGTGCCAAATTTCCCCGGATAGGAGTATTCAGATCTTGGGGTTTGATTCACTTGGCTACACGATTTAATTACAGCATTTCGATCCAAACTTCCAGGATCTGAAATTTCGGTTAGTTCCCATGTGTACTACAAAGTGGGGGGGAGAGAGAAGGCATGTTAAAAAAAAAAAAAGAAGAAGGAAAGCTGAGGCGATTAGCCACCTATTTAAGATCTCAAATTACTAAGGGTACCTGGTCCCATTAACATCAATGGCAGTTTTGCCATTGAGATCAGTGGGATCAGAATTTTACCCTTTCAGAATGTGTATTTGACTTTTAAAAGAACAAACCTATTCTAAAGCTAACTGGGTGGAATCAGTTCCTCCATCAGCCAGGCAAATAGATTCAGTGTTTCTCTGTAACACAAAGTAGCTCATCGCCTGAAGTAGCATTGAAATGCTCTGATTGGGTGCTAGTGAAGTTACCAATCATGACTGGAGGAACACAAAGCTCTGAAATCAAAAAGCTTAAAGACAGCCCAAAAGCTTTTTATGTGCCAAGACTTATTAATAGGACCCTAATCCTGTATTCCTTTTACACTCAAAATCCCCTTTGAAATCAAGGGGGATTTGGAATATACAAGTAATGGAGCATGTCCCTGAAAAGAAGAGCATGGGGCTGCTGTTATTATTATCTAAGAACAAGGGAAACTGTGGGGAGAAATAAAAAACCTGTATAACACTGAGTCATCAGTTTTAAGCATCATAGCTTCTCCGTCTGTGCCATATCAACAGCCATAAAGCCTTTAGCGTGCATCAATCATTAAAAAGAAAACCAAAGCTTTGCCACTACTGGATTAAAAAATATGCAAATGTGGACAAAAATCTATACAGCCACTTGTTCAAAACATAAAAGTGTTAACGTGACCACTGCACAAATGGGGCAGCATTTATATAATACGCTTTATTCTGCATTTGTATTGATCTCATCTTCTCTTCCTAAAGAGCAAAATTAGTCTTATCAATGCGACTGAAAGAAAATGACCAGTGACCATTGCATGCTGTAGCCAGGAGGAGGTAGGATAAACACTTTAATACCTTCTGTTGTAGGACAGCGGAAAGTCACAAGGGCAGCTTTGAACCTGGGAGTTGTAAATAAGTGGTTCCCTTCACAAGAAATTTTCTAATCTGGTCTCACAGCTCCCTGCTTCTTCTGGTTGGTTTGTTTGTATCTATTCTTTATTATTAAAAGGGGAGACTGGTACAGGAGCACACAGAAACCACAGCAAAATAGAAACCACAGAGAAAGAGACAAGAAAACCTAACAAGCTCTACTGTCCTGCTCCTCACCATGTCTTATCAGCACTAAAGTCCCAATCTAGAAACCACTTAAAATCGGGCACGAATGCTTTCCTGAATTAGGTCTAGAAGCACCAGACTCTGCCACTTGAACTAAAGAAGTAATTCCATTACCTCGCAGCAGTAATAGGCTGTTATCCTGATTCTGGACCACCCACTAGAATGGAACATGTAACATAAACTGAACATAAACTGTAATCAGTTGAGTTATTAGGCAGATGTTTTCTATGCTTATATACTATACAAGCAGAAGCAATGAACCAATTATTATCCTGATTTCTACCACTGAAGTCTTTGGTGTTACACAGGCTAGTAGTCAAAAGTTTTGACTTATCTGACTGCTTTCTATCCTTAATAATGGGCTTGATCCAAAGCCCACTGAATTCAGTGGGAAGACATCCATTGGGTCTGATAAAAATGCAATGAAATCAATGTGTATAAACTATAGCCAGTGGTTACACACACCCCTTCTCCATGAAGATAAAGAATTGAGTCAGGCAGTTATTCAGACAAACTGGCCTGTTAGCTATATGGTTAATTAGCTGTTGGATTGCCCTCAAGCTGTGCCCCTTGATTATAAATTAAATGGAATCCAATGAAGCAGAAATCCAACTCAAATGAGTACTTCCATGTAGCAACTATGTGCCCAGGAGACAACGTCGTCTAGTGTCTGGAGCAAAGGCCTGGTAGCCAGGAACTAGGAAGTTCTACCACCAGTTCTGCAGATGACTTTCTGGGTGGCTCTCAAGACATTTTACAAGCAACCTGCAGTCAACAACACTAAGTACTTTAGAGGACCATGGTGAAGATTAAATTAATGTGTGCAAAGTGCTAAGTATTGCTATTAATGCCAATGTGAAAATTTCACATTTCACTGTAATTCAGTCTTTGCATCTGTATCAGACATTATGGAAATACCAACACACAGTATTTTCTAAATAAAATCTGCTTCCTAGGAACCTGACAGCTGCTGAGTGAAACTGACATTCTTCTCACAGCTACCAGCTGGCACAGGAGTTTGGAAGTCCTAGGGATCGCAGACCTGCATGTGGAAGGACTCCCAGGGCTTTCAGGCTACCAGCAATATGACTGGGAGTCTGGAAGCCCTGGCATGGCTGCCTGCCCCAGAGCTGCAGATCCTGGAAATCTGGGCTCCCCAGAAATCTGGCAGGTTTCCCATGCATACCTGCCTGTCATTCACCGAAAATTCACTAAACTTGAGATATTTTTGCTCAACATTTCTGGTTTGACGAATCTGTGTTTTCATAACACAATTTCCAGCCAGTTCATAAATAGCGTCTGCTATGGCCCACAAGATAATGGATTTGTTTCTTTAGCACAGGTAACAGGAACCCATGCTTTTAGACCCAGAGGCACCAAATTCAATATCTGCAGAGTAATCAACTATTGGTGTAATTATATCTATTATTATTACAAAGCCATAAGTGAGGCAATCAATGCAGCTTTATGGAAGGGGGATAATCAAATTTTCAGAAAGCTACAATGCCAAGAAGCCAGGTGGGGAAAGATTATTGTTGCTGCTGTGTCCTTCAGCTCCCTCAATATTTTTCCATTTCTCCTACAGCAGCACTGAACTAAAAGTTTACTTACTGCCACAGCAGTCAGAGATAAAATTTAAGTCCTTGTGACAGGCATCTTACTCATCACATGCTTTGGAAAAGTAGGTTCACCTTTCAAAGGCAGAGACTTAGCTGTACTTGCAGAGCACAGCTGATGCCACCTTCACATTAAAAATTGCTGGAGAAAAAAGGCACCAAACATATTCAACTATAGGGAAAAAATACCAGTGATTAGTGAAGTTATATTTTCCCCCTCTCCATTCAAACCTATTTAAGAAACACTCTGGATATGCATTAGATTTAGATGATAGAAAGGTAATGAGATCTGTCTTTCCCAATCAATTTCTGTAGACAATTGTCTAAACGAATGATCTCATTAGTAATTAGAAATGCCCTGTTTCAGATGTTGCTAACATATTTGCGTTCTAGTGCATTATCAAAAAGATGCACTACTTCCCTTAAGTGATATTATAAAGATGTGGATTTGAGAAAATGATCCTGGATACCATTTTACTACTGAGGGATTATTTTAGTTTTTACGTGTTTCTCAGCAAACTGAAGAACAGATACGAAACATTAAGACTGACCACAGCTCTTGTATTACTGAAGACTGGGAAGTATACAATAATAAAAAATATCTGCTTTAGTTATTCTATCTTTATTATTTGTATTATAGCAGTTTCTGTAACATACCACGGCACTGTCTACACATATAGGAAGATACAGACTTTCTAATGAACACTTTAGACCTGAGTAAGTACTGCAAAAATAGCGTATGTGAACATTCATTCCAATTCCAATGTCTTTTTAGACTAACCAGCTGCAGATGCCAACGGCCTTGCAGGTCAGATTCCCAGTGGAAGAGAAATCAGTGACTTCGAGTCTAGTTATATTCTGAATATAGCTTGTTTTATTTACCTATATACAGTTGTCCTGGAACCCAGGTGGTCACATACAGTGGACAAGCAATTCCTTCTTTCAGGAATCTCTGCCTACCACCAATGCCTGGTTCCCAGGAAACAACTGATTTGAATCAGAGGCCAAGAGAGAGAGAGAGAGCAAACTCTCCGGTTGTTCACACAGCTCCCTATCTACTGAATTCTGCATAACAAAACTAACACCACTTGTCTTTCCAAAACTCACACACTAAGAAAAAGAACTTGGAAGACTACGTGTAACTGTGCACTCATCTTGATCACGGGATGCAAAAAGAAATGTAATTTCTAACATTTTAATTTCACCCAGAGGAGGATTTTGCTAATAGTCCTGGACCAAATTCATCCATGGTGTCATCCTATTAACTTCAGTGAATTTGGCCCACTTATCCTAAAATGTAATAGCATTACTGATGCCAGAAGATCACAAAGAACTTTACAAAGTACTGAGAAGCTTCTTCTTTTGATCAGCACTACAGATCTCTACTGCAGACCTCGCATTGTTTCCACTTCTAGACTCCATCTGATATGAACAGAGCTGGAGTGGACAATTCATATATACATATATATTCCACAGAGAAATTGCTTCTCCTACGGACCATGTGCCAACTTGGAAGTGAAATGAGGCAAACGGTTAGCCCAGTGAACCACCACACTGGGTTAATGCAGAAATGACGAATACCTTAACCCCGGCACACACACTAAAACCTGCTATAAGCAAACTAAGAGTTCTGGGTCTTAGTGCCAAGTCTGCCTCTCACCTGCTATGTGACTGTGGGCAAGGTGCTCAAACTCTCTTTGTCCCTCTCTGTGAAATGATAATGAGGATACTTGGCTGACACACAGGTCTGCTGTTCCATTTGGATGATTAATGATTCTTAAGTACTTGAGATTCTCACATGGAGGGAGCCATATCCCCACCAAGTGATATATTAACCGTGGTGATATCTGAACCTCTTCGATATTCATGGGCTACGCAGAAGCAAACTCAGAACTCAAAGGGTTTCCATTTAATACCCTTTGATGGTTCGAAACCAGCCAGGCCAGGAAAAACTTCTTCCCAGCTGAGTTTCTGCCCCTCCATCTGTCTGACGGTTGGATATTGCTGCAATCCCACACAAGTCGAAAACTGCTGCACACAGTCCTAGCTGCCAGCTCATACTGCTCAGACGCACCTCTAGGATGGAACCCGAGTGGTGAGACACCACACCTAGCCAAATACCAACCACCCCCTCACCTATGTTCTCCAGAACAGTCTATCCCAGCTATCTCCCCCAATACGCCTCCCAGCTCTGACGCTAATATCCTCCCTGCATATTCTGTTCCTGCTTTGGTCTTCCAACTAAACTGGATTCGCCTCTTCCTCAGTCTTCTCTCTCCCCTGGCTTTAAAGTTCCCTCAGCCACTATCTTGGTGGCCTCCACTCACTTCCTATCTTAACTGCCACCAATTTTCCATCCCTATCCTCTTCCCCATTTCTCAATGTTTTGCAAATATTCTGACAAAATTATCAGGCATTTTTGTGTGTTTTACTGGCTGTTTAGGACAGGAGCTGGGTGCCCCGTGTGAGTTTCACTGTATATTATTGTGCATTCACTCAGTGAAAAAAAGAAAGCCCCTTTCCTTTTAAACAACACAGAGATGTTCCCAGCTTCCTTTCTCTGGCTATTCACATCTACAGTATTGCTTATTTCATTTTGTGGTGAGCTATCGTGTGTTTTTCTATTTCCCATTCCTTTGCCTTCAATTAAGCATCACTCTCAATGCCATGACCTGGCAAGGTAAACTGGGATACAGTGCTTTTACAACAGCTGGTCTCATGCTTCCCACAGCTTTGTAATTGCAGGGAGAATGGAAAGATGGGTCTGAACAAGATTCAATGCACTCGATTAGTTTTACTTTTCTGAGCATAGTGTACTTAGCTTCTCTCTTCTGGATCTATGCTTTGCTAAGTGACTCGTAGCTCTCCCAACCATGAGACATGAGTCACAGCCCTGCCCCCTCAGGAAGACAAATGTACTTTATCATAAGTGTGGGGTAAATAGGACTGGGGGGGGGCTCATAATCAAAACGAGTTATTACAGATTTATGGACAGCAGTTGCCTGTGATGGCTTCCAACCAATAACAGCAGGTTTTGAGATGCTTTATGATATCACAGAACAGATGCCCTGAAAGTCAAACTGAAGTCGTTAACATTAACCTAGACATTTGATCTTACTTTTCAAAAAAAGGTTCTGTAAAAATGATCACATATGGAAGATACAGGCAAAGTTTTCTGTGGATTTCTGGAGACTCTCTATCTCCTCTGCCCATGGGATAAATGCAAAGCAGAGGTTTGTTCAATGCCATTCATTTAGACCCCAATTCAGCAGAGGGTTTAAGCCTTTAAACATGTGAGTAGTCCCAGGCAAGACATGTGTTTAAGTTAAGTACTTTGTGAAAAAGAGGCTTTCCTCCAAATATTATACCTATAAAATCTAATAGCACCACAGATAGGGATATAAAGATCATTCTGCCCTTCTTACAAACATTTGCTCCAATTAGGTAAAATGAGGCACAGAGCGATTAAGGACTTTCACAGAGTCTCAGTGCAGAACTGGAACCCAGAAGTCCTGGCTCTCAGTGCTCTGTAGCTGCCAGACCTAATTATTAATGAGGCAAAATCTGACATTTATCCTTGCTTTATGAAATGCACTTAAACATCGTGGAGAACCAACGTCTAATCGTAGACAGCGGTGAGTTTGGCAAGATGACTCTTCTGGACTTAAGGAAGTTGTCTTCGGTTTTGCTACAACTTGATCAAATCTGACATGCCGAAGAACACAGGGAGCTAACTCGGCATGGCTAAAACACTGATCACTGAAACTCTAAGGGGCACCAAGAGCAGAGAACTCAGCAAACAGACGAAGACAAGGTTAGTTGTCAGCATTAGCAGGAGTACACAGCTTACGTTCAAAGCATTCATTATTTAAAATAATGCTAACTGAAAGGGAAACAGGCAAAGTATGCTGGCTAATTGACACACCACAGTGCACGCTATTCTGAGGAGCCCTGTTAGAACAAAAGTACCGCAGAGGTGCCCTTGACTGGGTCCAGCTAGCTGAACAGAAGTCATTTCCCCATGTCACAGGAAATATGCATCCTAACCACTGCTGAGCCTGTAAAAACCTTTCCCCTCATTTCATACATTCATGCAGTCTCATTCTGTCCCAGAATCTTGCAACTTTAAGGTCCCATTTACTCCAGGTTAGTTCTGGCTTAGATTCACCAGAGCACTCTGGTACCATTCATCCTCCTTTTGGCTCTTTGTTCACTGCCTTTTGTCTGAACTTCCCGAATACACTCCGCAGCAGCCTCAGGATCTTGGTTAAGATATGAAGGCCCTAAGCAATGAGATAGATGGCAGTCGGTATTAGAACAGATGTAGAATAGAAAATAGAACAGGCCATTTGACTCAGCACTTACATAGCAAATTGGGGGCTTGAGTATCCTTGTATACACTTCCTGGGTGTGACATTAGTCTAAGCACCACTGACTTCAGTGAAGTGACTCCCAGTTTAAATTGGTCTAACTGATACAAGAATCCTCCAAAAATCAACTAATCCTGCCAAGTTGGGCAACTACAGAAGCGCCATCCAGGGCCCAGGCAGTAAAAGGTCTGAGAACGTAAACCTTAGCTGCTTTGTGCTGCTCCACCATTTCCATGCTGTAGCTTTTTACCACTTGTCTTCTGAGGGTTCTCAGTGCCTCATAAAGCATAGCACTGGCCCTCTAACCACAGCATTCCCTGCTGCGTCACAGCATCCACAGCCTAGAAGATGGGAATGAGGCTCCCTACAGAGCCCCACCTCCTTTTAATTCCAGTGTTGTGTCATACCGGCTTTGTGTGTCTGAGTGATTGATGGTGGCTGTGAGTGGCTGGGACCTGTCATTTATTTACCTGTTAGCTAAAGCGCCTGTAGCTCAAGTGCTAGAGGCCCTGTGTTTCTGGAACTGAATTACAGTCCGTGTGTGTGAGAGAGAGAGTTGTCGAGTAATTGTGTCTGTCTGCAGCACAAGAATTTCATTACAGTTCTGTGCAAATGGGTGTAAAGTGCTATCAGATCAGAATGGTAGATTTTACTGCTTGCTTTCCACCGTCATAAATGGCTATACAAGATGCAGCTGAATGGAGAATTAGGCCTGATGTCTTTTAGCCAGCATATAAACATCAAAGCAGACCCACACAACACTGGAATGTACAGACTCCATATTAATTTTACAGAGGATAAAATAGATTGGGACACTGCTGTGTCCTCCTTTTGTCTCATTTAAATGAATGCTCTCTAACCTTAGCCCACAGTAAATAAGAAAACAAGCCAGAACAGATAGCCACAATCTCTCTGTGTGCATGTAGATTCTTCCTGTGGGTTTCATTCTATGGGCTTTTTACAATCCATACTATACAGAGATTATCAGCACTGTGCCAGTATTTATGATTTTTAAATGGAGGTTGTTTCAAACCTGAAGCAACTGGGTACTGAAGAAATGCACACTGTAATTAAAATGTTATATATATAAATATATAATATACATAAATCTTTGGGCAACTGGAAAGAAAAACCCTACAGAAATCAGAGGCACCCCAGGTCCAGCCAGGGAGCATTTGCATCATCAGCACGTGGCTTTATACCCACAAAAATCAAACCGTATTTAAACACAATTTAAAACTTAAATTATTCCATTTTCAGCCCCAATCACTGGTGATGGGGAATCCACGGATAAAACCTCTCCTTTACAAGCATTCTAAGAAACAGAAAATGAGCTTTATACAATTCCATCCACTTAATTAACAGGCTGCTCTCAGAGCTTACATTGAAATATGGGCTTTTGAGAAACCTCGGTGCTATTGCCCTCAATACAATGCATCAAAGCTGCTAATCTGAGCACCAGCCTTTAATGACACATGAGCACAGCTAGTATTTTGGCTTAGTTCCTTCTGTGTCATGCCTGGCCATTTCAGAAGAGACCCTTGGAAACCCAAACACACCTTATCTTTCCCTTTTATCCCTTTCCTTGTCCGTGTGGTTGGCCAAAAGGCTAAGAAAGGCAGAATCACTCAGTGTCGTTCCATGAGTCAACCAAGCAACTAACAAGACATATCCTCTTTGGATTTCCCTCCCACTGAGTGCCTTGCTTCTCCAAAGTATTGAAGTTTCCCGCTGTCTGGGGACACCAAAGCAGCCCATTCTGCAGCAATACATCTCATCTGTAAATATACTGTGCAATCAATCAGTTTGATTTTTAGACTACCAAGAATCTAACTGCTTCTCTACCCTCCCAGAACTCACCAGCCTGGTCAAAATAACCACAAAGCCAAAGGCACCTTCTAAAAGAATCGTTTTCTGAGAAGAACTTCTGGGAACAATACTGTGGTTCCCATCTCTGATAGGCAACAGCCTTTTTATCAGATCCTCTCGGTAGCCAATAGCAAATCAGGTCCCAATGCAGCAAAATGTTTGAGCAGCTCAATAAGACTTGAGCGCCTATGTACGTGCTTTGCTGAATAGAGATGGGACTATGGTTACACGTGTGATTAAGTGTTTTGCAGACTCAGGACACAGAACACATCTGAAATGCATTAAAAACTGACCTTCCTGAGGCCACCCCCACTACACAGTAAACAAGCATGACCTCTGCATTAATTTCAACAGCCATGGCCAACTTTTGTAGACATGTGTCTAAAGTTGGGTGAGAACTGGGGTCCACAGTTTTAGTTCCTGCTTCCCAAAATAGCCTATTTGGTGATATAATCTCCATAATCCTGATGCCTTATTGTCCTGCTGTAACTTTGACTCTTTATAAATGATTCCTGCTTCAATATATCCTCATCCAATTTTTCACTGCCTGGATTATTGGGATATGCGAGCCAACATCTAATTGCAAAATCCACCTGGACATCATTTAACCAGGCCCTTTAATTTTTGCACGCGCTGCTGTCCAATATACTCTAAAGCCACTCACTGTTGTATCAGATGCAGCCGCTAGCATACAAGTGACCTGGTTAAAGTCGTTTCTACAAGTATTGCTCCCACCCTATAAGAGCAGAGAGTTTGCAAATTTGAAAGCCTGGTAATGAAGGTGCTACAGTGCCTGCAAATGTGAGCATATCTGTCTTCAACTCAAAGAAAATAATCCTTGAGGAAGACCGCCGATTCAGGAAAAGCCCTAAAGTTCACCTGACCTAAAGCTCATGTAGACTGGGGATTTTCCCCCATTACAGCCATCACTATAGTTGCACTGCTGCAATCCTTATTAGGACAGGCAAAGCCATGATTTGTACTGATGGAGCTTCCCTCAGCTTTACTACACTCAGAGCTTGCACCAGTGCAGCCAGGCTGATGTCTGTAATTAGGGTAAATCCACAGTCTAGAGCAGGTCTTACAGGCACAACTAAGCTTTTATGGCAGAGGCCATATGATCTAAATCTGCTGATGAAATACCTTGTTGCTTCAAGTTACTTTAAACACACCAGGGAGTAAATCCTAAAGAGGATAAAGAGCTATTTAAGATGATGGACAATGCTGGCACAAGAACAAATGGGTATAAAATGGGCATGAATAAACTGAGGCTGAGAATCAAAAAAAGATTTCCAACCAACAGAAGGGTGAGGCTCTGGAACAGGGAGCAGTATGGGCAAAAAGCCTAACTGGTTTTAAGATGGATTTCAATAAATTTACAAAGGGATTCTATGGTGGGGTGGCCTGTGATAGCAGGGGACTGGACATGATGTCCCAGGAGGTCCCGTCCAGTCATATATTCCTATGATTCATAGTGACCTGGAAGGGCCAGATCCAATTTCCATTGATTATACAGTGACCTGGGCCAGCCTCTGAGTTACGATGACATCTTTCCACCCTAATGGTTGCTCTTCTGGTTCTGATTAGCGTGTGTGTGAGTGTGAGAGATACACACCTTCACAAAGTTTACCTAAAATACATATATTTTCCCTTCAGGTGATATTTGTCAAACTCTTACAATGGGAACATTTTGCCTGCTGACGATACCCTTTAGATAGTGCCTGTGTGGGTGGATGACTCAAACTTGCAATGATGATTCCATCTCCTGATTTTTTGTCTAAAAAAATACATATATTCTTAGCAATTTGTAATGTTAAGGCAGCAGCCGATTTTAAAAGGAAGTATGGGCAAATAGTGCTACGATTCTGAAATGACTCAACAATAGTCAGGAAATTCATAGTTAAAGCAGTTGCTCTAGCCTTAATTTAAGGTCTCACGCTGAACATAATACATAAAACATTCCATTCAAAATCTGCCCCATACTTTATGATCCCGCAGAGCCAGATTATGGATGGCATGTCAGTTTCAACTTTGTTATTTTCTTTATGTTACCAATTTTGAAAACACCTAATGCAGCTTTCCATGAGTTAATTTGTTTTGCAGCCATAAGAGTTTCTCAAAACCCTCATGCTACTATGGGACCACAAATAGCAAATGACACTATGAGGAATAGACAAAGAATCAACAGAGTAACCAACTATTGTTTCAGCCTCTTTTCTTTGCTGCCATGATAGTATTTACAGCAGAATGGAAAAAAGAGAACACATTTAAAATAAACAGATGGCTGACAAAAGTTTGAGACATTCTCATGGGAAGAGAACGACTAGCCAGAAAAGAGGTGTAAGAATTGCCTGGGCATGTGGACATATTACTCTAAGATGTGCTTATTCACCCTACAACCCAGAATCTTTGCACACCTTTGCTCCTTATTAAAAATATATGTAACCTCGTACAATTTAAATTGTTTGATGTTCATACCATATTGCACTGTATGATCCCACGGACCTCATAACAGCAATGCAAATCTGAATTCGTTACATTATCCCACAATAAAAATAACACTCTAATCTATTTGGTTCTACTTCGGCTTTGACACTACATTCATCACTGTAGTGACTTATCACATGCACTTTTTAAAAACCATTACAGAAGTGAATGGGATTGAACCAAACACTCTAGATCCTAGGATAATGCTCGAGAAGCCTGACAGATCAGATAGATATTTAGGCCCAATCTTGCAAGAAGTTCCACCCCAAATTTCCATTAACTTCTATGGAAGAAGGTTCAATCTTTAATGATTTAGCATATGTGGCTGGTATTTTTTAAGGGGATTTAGGCACCCAAATCCCATTAAAAGTCAATGGGAGTTCAATGCCTAACTCCCATAGGCTCCTATGAAAATCCCGGCATGCATTATTAATTTCATATTTGTTACAATGCTACACAGGTTGTAATGGAGCCATTCATGTTTAGTACATCAGTGTCACTCCCATATGCCCTCACTAAGGCCCAAAGTTAAAATATCTTAACAATAGTTACCGAGGCCTGGTCTACACTCCCGGCAGCAGTCGATGGGAGAGACGCAAGCTTGGTCTATACTTACCTTGGCGATTTGGCAGCAGTTGATGGGAGTTATGCAAAGTACGCAAAGAACTTGCTTAACTCCCGCCAACTTCTGTGCTTCCCTTCTGCACGCCGTCTTCACTGCACTGTGCCAACGGGGATGCACGCCACTTGAGGAGGTGGTTTTAGTACATCGACTTCTGGATCGACTGTGCGGGTCTTCACTGACCGCTCAGTCGATCCAGATAAGTCGATCTGACGGTGGCGACTTTGCCACCATCACTGTAGACATAGCCATAGCGTAGCTTGCGTACCTCCCATCGACTTATTAACTTTGACTTACCGCGGTGCCTCCACTGCGCTGTGTCAACAGGAGACGCTCTCCGGTCAACACACCCTTATGCTATTGGGGGTTCGGGGGGTGTCAATGTAAGACATCAACTGGCAAACACTTCTGGGATTGATTGAGCGGATCTCCACTGCCCGCTCAATTGATCCTCTGGCATCTATTCGGCAGCACCAACAGAGCTGCTAGCAGTGTAAACATACTCCTAGACTATAAACTCTTTGGGGAAGAGATGGTCTTTTATTCTGTTTGTACAGCAGGCTCCTGGTCCCTGGCTGGGGCTCCTAAGTGTTACAATAACACAAATAAATAATAAAATATTAACTGTTGTTAAAAAACTAACGACGGCCAAAAGGAATTCCGTGGGTTTTTTTATATGACTAAGCTATATTTTAGTACATAGTGCACAGGAAAGCATTTCCACCTACGAAATCCTTCTGTGCTGCTATGGTTTAAGAGGAATGGAATCACTTTAGCACCAATTTTGTGTTTAAGAAAAAAAATGCCCCTGGGTTGAGATCACTTCAGCTAGGGTAAAAACTGGGACATATCTGCATGGCAAAGTTATAAAGCTTTTGAAAATAAGTGTTTGTAAAGTAAAATGCTGTCAAAAATTATAACTAAATTCTAACAAGAAGTCTGTGTCTAATGTCTAAAGAATAATTGGGCAATTAGCAAAAGAGCCTGGACTCCTGTATTTTGAAGAATGAGTGGGATATCCTTTGTGAACAGAGATGAATGAAATAAGCAACTCTGTGGTGCAAAGGCACAATTACAATGAGGCACAAACCACATTGAGCTGACCGGCTATTAACATTCATAGCGACTGCCACTGGTTTTATAAACCTGCTACCCAGCACTTATTCATGACATTTCATATTAATTACCAGTATAGACACTCAAGTGGTTCATATTCAGGTTGACTCTGTTTAAACCAGGTACCTTTACTCACTGGGCTGAATTTTGTGATGACCAACAAACAGCCTCTGAAATCAAAATGGAGTCCACCCAGTTACAACATGCATGAATTTTAACTGATTGGGGTGTGACCCAATTGCAAAGTACGATAGAGATGGCAAAGGTGGCTGAAAGCTCTGGTCTGTCACGGTTCTGTACAAGGCTGGTTTCCCTGTTAGAGCAGCTTGAAGGCCAACTGCAAACAGCCTGGGGTCAGTGAAAAAACAACTGAGAACCAGCACATCTCAACAGCGTTCTGGTCATTCTCCCTTCCACCAGCGAGGCCCCCGTTTCCCTGAAGTGCTAGCAGCCCAGAGGGTGAATGGCACAAAAGTCTCTCTGCCACTACAGGATCAGAAGTGTCACCCCTTCCTCAGCTCCTTGAGTCAGTTAAATCAGTTTCACTGCCAGATTACTCCAGTTCAGTGACACGAAGAAGCTGCACTGCACTAGCAGAGTTTGCTTTCAAGTCTGACACTGATATGAACATTTTAGTTTGTAAATTCTTCAGAGCACCTGACTTTTCTGTTTGGTTGCCGCTAAATGCAAATCTTCTAAATATATAAGTTGCAATTCCTTCTTCAGTCACTAGGAGGTTGTAGAGGAAGTTAAAATGAGAATGCTCTGGTTAGTGTGTAGTAAGGAAGTCCTCCAGAGCTGCATTTGAGCAAGACTTAATTCACTGCCAACTTGTCTGCATTGTGCAGTTCATCTAAACTTCACCTAACCACATTATTTTTCCTGACTGAAGTCTACAATGGGCAAGCCAGCTCAGTGATATTATCAACCAACCCAAACTCATTAGAACTTCCTCTGTCCCTTATAAGTAACACAGAGCAATGCCATAAAATCTGCATGTTTACCTTAAGTGACATACCTTAAATAACATTTTCAGTTAAACTGAGTTTAAAGTGTTTTATATTAGGTACTGCATATTTTGTACCTTTAATGAGTACGGTAATTTCACACTAGGGGAAAAAACATTTTAATAAACATATTTGGGGAATGTACTTTTTTTTTCTTATTGTAAATTAATGTACTGCTTGCAAAATTGACTTATACAGGGTAGAGATCAAATAGACCTGCCAAGCTTATAAGTGAGATATGATTTACCCCCAGAACAAAGAAAACACTGGCAAAAGTGTTTGGCCTGCTCACATGTTGCCCCACCCATATGCTTCAACCCTGTTCTAGAGGGATGGTTTCTATCTAGCTCCATTTCCATGCTCATTGAATCATTAAGTTCCCTGCAGAGACGCCCCGTTACGATCATGGCTTGTACAAAATGTTCACTGGGAAGTAAAGCAAGAGCTTCAACTTCTTCCACATTTCACACAGAACAGCCATCAAACAATAAGCACGTATGGTTAGCAATTACTTGGGCAAGAACAGAGGAACCATCAGAGTGAATCAGAGTCAAAATCCATCTAGCCCACTATCTCTGAGAGTGCCCAGTACAAGATGCTGTAGAGGAAAGTGCAAGAAACCCTACAGTAGGTAGTTATGGATAATCCACCCATAAGGAAAATTTCTTTCTAACGCCCTTTAAATAAAAGGTTTATTTATGCCCTCAATCATCGACCTCGGCAAGTTAATCCTAAAGCACTTTTCCAGCCCCTGAGCCATATTCAGCTTCTACATATCTATATATCTATCTAAATAGATATAAATAGACTAAAACCTCCTTGCTTAATGGTCATATAGCAAATGAGAAGACACATTTTGGAAGACAGATGCTGGCCCTGCAGCTCCCTGAATAAATAAAAAGGCATCTTTATCCAAAATGTTAATCTAACTTTCTCCTGCAAAAATTTTGCCCATACAGAAAGTTCTTGTTCTTTTAAAAGTTCTTGCCTTATTTCCAGGCAGGAGGACAGACACTGAAGCTAAAAGCAGACCCGAGATCTGAACATAACTTTTAGACTGTGGCCTTCCCCTCATTTTACATTGGGTGAGCTGTGCCATTTCAAACAAGCCTTTTATTCTCTGCTTCACACACAGAATGGCGTTCAAGTCATTTTAAGATTACGCAACTAACAAAATGAATGCAGGCCCAACAACTGCCTTTCCCTACAGTCCAATTCTCCCACCCCACACACACCTCAAACAAGGCTCCTTACCATCCAATTCCTCCACAGAGATGTTGGCTAGCTGTTCACTGTCACTGCCAGCAGAGAGTGATCGATTCAGATAGTTCCCCTTGTACAACAAGCCAGCCGTTACATGGTGGAATGGCATCTTCTCCCTGCACATGAAAAGCAAGCAAAAGGGCTCATTATAATACTTGGTCTATTCTTTCTTTTCAGAGAGCAACAGGATGTCTCTGAAAGAACAATAGGATTAAAACCTTCTGCATCTCAGAATGATGAATGCTCAGAGAAGCCAAGTTCATGATCGATGGATTGCAGGTTTAATTTAGTCACTACACCAGGAGCTAAACGAACAGCCATGTCATCTTCATTAAGGGGGAAAGTTAGCATTGGCAGAATGCAGATGTCCTAGTAAAATAATAATCCTTTACATTTACCTAGCAATGTTTAGCCTGCAGAATTTAACATAGTGCAAAATGTGCTCTTAAAAATCACAAGGGGTCAGAACTGGGATTTTCAAAGCTGCATAAGGCATCTGAACTCCCAATTTCCATTCATTTAAATTAAACATGCAAATCCCTTAGGCATCTTTGGCCATCTGAGCCAGGAAATGGTAGTACTAGTGTTGAATAGCAACCCTAAATGAGACCTATGTCCATGCCAATGTTCAAGATGCCAACTGCAGTGGTTTTTGCTTCAAGCAGGGACTAGAGATGAACATTTTCATCCCACAATACGAATGTTTCAGAAAAGTATTACTAGGAAAGCATTACAGGAGATTGCAATGGAAACTTATTTGCAATTCACCTATAGCGTGAGCAGTGCCCTCCATAAATCGAGAGCGGGGATCATCGCCCTCTACTGAAGGGCAGCCATTTCCCCAGTCAAAAAGGGCAGCTGTTTCACAGCAATAATATACAATGATTTAGGAAGGACAAGAAAGGAGCAAGTTTGTCATAACCAACTTAAACTATAAGGGAAATGTTTATAGGCCAGTTCCACAGCTGGCGTCAACCAGACTCCATCACAGCCAGAGCACATTTTAAAGTATAAATGACCCATCCTCAGCGGGTGCAGTCAGCAGAATCAATGGAACTATGTCGATTTCATACCAGCCGAGGGTCTGGCCCAATGTGGGGTATGGGTCTTTTTTCTTTGTTTGTTTTGGGGGGAGGGGGAAATTGGGGGGGGTTGCTTTTGTTGTTGTTGGGGGTTTTTTGGGGTTGGGGGGGGGTGTTAAACACAAATTGGAATTTGGCCAAGACACAGAGGCCACAACACCTTAGGCCACATCATCAGGTGGCGTAAATTTGATGTAATTACATTAACTATGCTGACTTATACCAGCTGAGGAACTGGCCCCATTCTATACTCTATAAAAATGTATTACAGTCTCCCCTTTACATCCCATTAAAAGGACATCACCTCTAAAAACATGCTGAGGCACTGTCTCCAAGAGACAAGTGCCACCTATTGAATCACGCCCTCAACTTCCAGCCACCCTTGGGTTATAATTACAAAGATGATTTGGCTCTTACACCGCCATATGTTTTTAGCAAAGTCAAGAAAACAAATGCATGCGTGCGCACCCACGCACGCACGCACACACCCCTTAGACCTGTAATGAACGATTTTCTGCCTCAATGAGTTTATGAAAACTTAAATAGCCTTACATAAAGAGCAAACCAACCTGATATGCAGGTAAACTAAAATGAGAAAGAAACAAAGTTTGTTTCCCTGTCATTACTTTGTGCATACATAGCAGTTCTCGTACTGTAATTATGCAAACAAATCCTAATTCTTTTTTTTAAATATATTTATTTGGGAACTGGTTCTTCAACAGCACATTACAAAACCTAAATAGATTTTCTTTTCCATTAAGCATTGATAATTTCCCTGAACTTACCACTTATTGTATTTCACTCAGATATATTAGTTTGAGCTGCCAAGGCACTAACCTTACATGCATAGCAAAAGGAGTATAGTGCACATCCATTTTAGTGCCAGTTTGGATATTTTAATGCTGACCAGTTAGACAGACAGTTGCAGGAAGCTGTGCATTCATGTTGGCTCCCATGTCACACACTGAAGTATTTAAAAATAAACGGATCTGCATTTATCCTCCCTAATCATGCTTCCAATGTAAAAGCAACTACACTGACTTTTGAAATCCCATTTAATTAGAGATGGGCTTAAACCAAACCCCCTAAATCTGAACAGTCGCATATTTGGGGTTAGTTTGATATCAAAAATCCAGATCTCAACTCCTCATACTGGCTTGCAGATTTAAATTGACTAGGTACATACACAAACCAGGTACCTGAGGACACACAAGCCAGAACTGGTTTCCAGGGTTACTCAATTTGTGTGCACAGTTGCAATAACTCCACATGTACATTAGGTATGGATTTCTGCATGCAGCTGCATACTGTACCATTTTAAAAACCATGCCTGTGATCTCTTGTCTTTATAATGATTTTAAAAATAACAGGGCTAGCCATCCCCTGAACTTTGAGGTGTTTGAAATCTACATCCAACTGTATGTAGCAAGAGTTAAGCTTGAGGCATCCTGCCACCAGAATGGAATCCTCCCTGGAGACAGATAAAGAGGAACCTCTGGATTGTAACACATGGATTGTAGGGGAGCCGTAAGAAAGGGAACATATTTTGAAACAAGCAAAGGCTTTATTGGAAAGTGGGTAAATATCAACCCCTCTGGTAATCAGTGATATCCTGTACCGTAGACTGTTTATAGACAGAGGGCTGGGGGTTTTTTTGGTCATATTTGCTAGTGAATTGTTGCATGATCAGCCTGAGCAAAATCGACCCATCACAGGAAGGGTCACAGAGGGCTCCAGTGCGGTAGAAACATGGCTCTGCTGTGTGAGGTAAGAATGACACTGCACACAACATTGCCTGCATGAGACACAGCTGGACTACATGTACACAAAGGAGTTGGTTAAGATAGACTGTAGGTCAACGATTACACTAATCCAAGCAGACACAAACTCTAGCAGTGGGCATGGGTAGAGGACATTCTGTATTAATTACAGCTGGGTTGCAGGGCTGGCTATGTCTGCAAATTGGGACAAAAAGTGTACTCCATTCTCCCTACTCCAAGATAGGGCCTCCAGCGCAAGGATTATTTACTCCAGCTTTGTGTGAGGCAGCTGGATTTCACACTATGCACCTCTTTATCCTGACAATACCTACGTTTCAATACTAAAGAAACACTTTTGGAAACACTAGAGGAGCATGACACCTTGAGGAACAAAATATTTGTGTAGGCCTGACCCTACCAGACCTCAAGTCCCACAGTACTTCATTGGGAGTTTTTGCTTGAGTAAGATCTGCAAGACAAGGCCCTCCCTCGTTCGTATTCACACTGCTGTACTGAATATTTTATGTCTTTTCGAAAAAGGCCCTTTGTGGCAGAAACATTGACCTTTTCCTCTTTGCCTGCAATAAAGAGACAGTGACTCTATCTTAATGAGTCTGAGCACTTCATTAATGGCTCAATGGTGGTTTAAAGACAGCCTTGGTGGTTCACTGTTCAGTCAGGAACTCCTGAAAGGGATTATGCCTTAAAGGAAAAGAAACAGCAAGTCACTGTGTAACCCTTTCACAGAGGGGAGCAACCAGGCATAGCAAGGGGCTGGCATTGCCCTGCATCCTTTGGAGAGGCTAGCCTGGCAGTAGTACTAGCCTAGGGACATTCCTGCTCTGAAAGGTGCACCCAGCCCAACCCCTGCTCAACTGAGAGAGGATGGCACCCAGCACCCTCCTCATCTGTTGCACGGGACAGGAGTGCCGACTGCTGAATTTGCAGCTGTGTGAATGCCTTTCCCACTAGCTCACTGGACAGGAAATGGGACACAGCCCTTTCACAGAGATGGCACAAGAAGAAATCCAGAACTCTGTCCCATAGGAAGCAGGCTCCGCAGCAGATGCAGTCAAAATACCCAGCTCTTCCTTAGATGGACAGTCACCACAAAGGCTGCTCCTCCTTCCATTGGAGGTGTCCCCACCACTCAAGCAGCATCCTTTGCCTGGCTGGGCTCGAAGATGGAGGTGTCCGCAAAGAAGAATGGGGATAGTCCTGTGGAGGATCTCCCACCACCTCATAACATTAATGACTGTGGCTGGGAGACCAGGTTTCACACACACACAATCTCCAATTCTGGAGCTCACTGTAACGCTTTTCAAGACCCGCCAGGCTGTGAGTCACCTCATTGCTACCTGCCTCCATTGTGTGGGAGTCTTACCTGTGTCACCTGGGTGCTAGCTCTATAACACAACCAGCACTCAAACAGTCAGGCACGCAAACACTCCTGGACTACACAAGCCCTGACTTTGCCCTGGGTTGACAATAGATGCACCCTAGCCCCGAGTCCCTTCAAAGTGTCCTCCTGTGATATCCAGCGTCTGATTGCTGGATACCCAGAGAAATCCCTGATCCTCTGCTCGCAAAGGAACATTGTAACCCAGTTTTAGCTTAGCCCACCACTCCTGTATCACACACAGCGCTTGAGTTCAGTCACAATAATACAAAAGGACATTTATTTAAGAGAAACGAAAGATTCAAATAGAAATAAGTATGAGGGATGGGAACAAATCGTTAGGTGCAAATCAAAATCATAAAACGTGAACCAAAGCTTACACGTTTTAATAGTTACCTTTTCTAGGTAAGAGATTAGATTCTCACCCCAAAATTCAGCCTTTTGCAGCGTTGGCTATCCCCAAGGACCCAAGACCCAGTCTTTCACGAAGCCCCCCTCCTCAGTGAATGGATCCAGAGGGTCATTCTCCACCCTGTGATATACTGAATCAGTCTTTTGTCTTTATTCCCAGACAGGATGCTCCCCTGACTGTCTCATCATTCCTTTTTCACTTCCAGCTAGTTACAATGTTTACAAGTTGTCTTTTACAGCTTTCCATTGACTTTCCTGGGTTGGCGCTCTGAGCAATGCATTATGTAGCGAACTAGCCATAGGGTGGTGACAACTCTATGCCACTTGAATGGGCCATCACCAAAATATATGATTCCCTGCCAACTAACTTTTACTCCAAGACCATAAGGGCATAATTTTCAATATAATTATATTATTCATTAAATACTATCCATACTCACATCAGTAAGTTACAAGCTTTCAGTACAGACCTCACTTGCTACCTTTTATGGAGAAACACCATGAAAGTGGTGCATTAGGGGTACTGAGTTTGTCAGGTCTGAGACAGAAGCTGCTTGTAAGGAACAGTGAGACCTTTGCCAGTTGGCATTAGGGAGCCCGTGTGACTCCCACTCCCAACAACCTCAGCACAGCCTAGAAGGGGAAGTCCACCTCAAATTCCCAGCAGCAAATAAAGGCTGAAGAGAGCAGCTACTGATGTGCGTTTCACATGCTGTACCTATTTTGCAAAGTTCAAGTAAGACAGACTCTCATTTAGGGAATGCAACATTGGTAGAACTGGATGAATACTACAGCAGGCTGAAAATTTTCCACTGGAACTGTTTTTTTAAATAAAATTGTATTTTCGATGGAACAAGGTTTTTCGCAAAAAGAGTGTTTCTATGGAAAATGTTGACTTTTCATCAAAAAAGAATACAAAAAAAAATTTAGGAAGGCAACAAGCCAACCGCTGATATCAAAACAGTTGAGAAACGCTGCTCTAGCTTACATTCTTCTTTAGCTCCTTTGGCGTGCGTAAGAAAAGGCGTTTCAGACATTACTGAAAATTCATCTGATCATTAAACTGGAAACTTCCTTTTAACTAGAAATGAAGCGCATCTGAAGACTACACTGCAGGATTAGGATCATTTAAGTGCCTCTGGTGAATAGATTGCTCAAACTTATCTGGAAGGTATACTGGCAGATATGCGATGGCTACCAAAATATGCAACATTTCTTATTAAACACTTCATTATCTCCAGCAATATATGATTACCAGTTAGCCCCAATCTCCATAATGAAACCAAAAGCCCTGACCCAAACACATGCAAACTCTGGAATGTTCAAAATCAGTTTCAATTTTTTTCTCTGTATCTACTTTTAAAGTGAAGATCTACCTTCCAGTGTTTTCCCCAAATACCTTCCACACGAAGAAGATATGCAATCAAACAGCAGATTTTATGAGACGAGAGAGAGAGAGGAGATAGAAAAGACACAAAATGATTAGACTGTAGGGAAACCAATTTATCAGCCATAAAGCACCCTGGCCCTATTATATGTCAAAAAGAACCGGGAGAAGGACTGGAATTTGGGGGGAGCATGGCAGGGATAGAGGAGAGACAGGACAAAACTGGGGGTGGGGGAATCAAATCAGTATCTTAGATGTTTGTATACGAATGTGAGAAGCATGGGGAATAAGCAGGAAAACTTGAGATGCTAGTAAATAAACACAGCTATCACATAGATGACTTCACAAAGACTTGGGTGGGATAATACACATGACTGGAATATTGGTATAGAATATTGGCTTGCTCGTGAGGGACAGGCAGGGAAAAAAAGGAGAGGGTGTTGTCTTATATATTAAAAATGTATACACTTGGACTGAGGCTAAGATGGAAATAGGAGACAGACTTGTTGAAAGTCTCTGGATAAGGATAAAAGGGGCAAAAAATCAGAGTGATGTCATGGTAGGGGTCTACTACAGACCACCAAATCTGGAAGAAGAGGTGGATGAGGCTTTTTTTAAACAACAAACAAAATCATCCAAAGCACAGGACTTGGTGGTGATAGGGGACTTCAACTACTCAGGTATCTGTTGGGAATATAACACAGCAGGGCACAGACTATCCAACAAGGTCTTGGAATGTATTGGAGACAGTTTTTTATTTCAGAAGGTGGAGAAAGCTACTAGGAGAGAGGCTGTTCTAGATTTGATTTTGACAAACATGGAGGAACTGGTTGAGAATTTGAAAGTGGAAGGCAGCTGGGCAAAAGCGATCACGAAATGACAGAGTTCCTGATTCTAAGGAATGGTAGGAGGGAGAACAGCAAAATAAAGACAATGGATTTAAAGAAGGCAGACTTTAGCAAATTCAGGGAGTTGGTAGGTAAGATCCCATGGGAAACAAGTCTAAGAGAAAAAACAATTGAAGACAGTTGGCAGTTTTTCAAAGAGACATTATTAAGGGCACAAGAGCAAACTATCCCATTGCGTAAGAAAGATAGGAAGTATGGCAAGAGACCACCCTGACTTAACCAGGAGATCTTAAGTGATCTAAAAGTCAAAAAAGAGTCCTACAAAAAGCGGAAACTAGGTCAAATTACAAAGTATGAATATAAACAAATAACATAAGTATGCAGGGACAAAATTAGAAAGGCCAAGACACAAAACGAGATTAAACTAGCTAGAGACATGAAGGGTAACAAGAAAACATTCTACAAATACATTAGAAACAAGAGGAAGACTAAGGACAGGGTAGGCCTGTTTCTCACTGAAGGGGGAAAAACAATAACCGAAAATGTGGAAATGGCAGGGGTGCTAAATAACTTCTTTGTTTCGGTTTTCACCAAGAAGGTTGGTGGCAATTGGACATAGAATCATAGAATATTAGAGTCGGAAGGGACCTCAGGAGGTCATCTAGTGATCGTCAGTGAAAATGAAGCAGGATCAGAAGCTAAAATAGGGAAAGAACAAGTTAAAAATTATTTAGAAAAGTTACTTCCATGGTGAAAAGTTCCAGAGGGGTAGCAGTGTTAGTCTGTATACAGCAAAAACAACGAGAGTCCTTTAAAGACTAACAAATGTAATTTTTGCAGGCATAAGCTTTCGTGGGCTGTAACCCACTTTCGTCGTTGTTTTAGACAAGTTAGATGTCTTCAAGTCACCAAGGCCTGATGAACTGCATCCTAGAATACTCACGAAGCTGACTGAGAAGACATCTGAGCCTTTAGCGACTGATTATCTTTGAAAAGTCTTGGAAGACAGGAGAGATTCCAAAAGCCTGGAATAGGGCAAATATAGTGCCCAACTACAAAAAGGGAAATAAGGACAGCCTGGGGAATTCCAGACCAGTCAACTTAACTTCTGTACCCAGAAAGATAATGGAGCAAGTAACTAAGCAATCAATGTGCAAACATCTAGAAGATAATAAGGTAATAAATAACAGTCAGCATGGATTTGTCAAGAACAAAACTTGTCAAACCAACCTGATAGCTTTCTTTGACAGGGTAACATGCCTTGTGGATAAGGGGGAGGCGTTAGATGTGGTATATCTTGACTTTAGTAAGGCTTTTGATGCTGTCCCGCATGACCTTCTCTTAAACAAACTAGGGAAATACAGCCTCGATGGAGCTACTATAAGGTAGGTGCAAAACAGGTTGGAAAACTGTTCCCAGAGAGTAGTTATCAATGGTTCACAGTTATGCTGGAAGGGCATAATGAGTGGGGTTCTGGGTCCGGTTCTGTTCAATATTTTCATCAATGATTTGGATAATGGCATAGAGACTACACTTATTAAGTTCTGCAGACAATACCAAGCTGGGAGGGGTTGCAAGTGCTTTGGAGGATAGGATTACAATTCAGAATGATCTGAACAAACTGGAGAATTGGTCTGAGATAAATAGGATGAAATTCAGTAAGGACAAATGCAAAATACTCCACTTCAGAAAGAACAATCAGGTGCATATGTACAAAATGGGAAATGACTACCTAGGAAGGAGTACTGTGGAAAGGGATCTGGGATAGTGGACCCCAAGCTAAATATGAGTTAACAGTGTCTCACTGTTGAAAAAAAAAGCAAATGTCATTCAAAATTGTTCTTCTTAACCTCTGAGGACAGGACAAGAAGCTATGGGCTTAAAGTGCAGCAAGGGAGGTTTAGGTTGGACATTGGGAAAAACTTCCTAACTGTCAGGGTGGTTAACCACTGGAATAAATTGCCTAAGGAAGTTGTGGAATCTCTATCATTGGAGATTTTTAAGAGCAAGTTAGACAAACACATGTCAGGGATGGTCTAGATATTACTTAGTCCTGCCATGAGTGCAGGAGACTGGACTAGATGACTTTTCGAGGTCCCTTCCAGTCCTATGATTCTATAAGCCCTTTTTGCAAAGATTCACCAAATTAAGTAGTATGGCTGGGTTGAACAACATTGAAAGAAGGGTCCCAGTACAATGATTGAGGCAAATTAGAGCAGCAACCTATGGTACTTTACCCATCTCCCACTGAGTTGAAAGACTGCTGATACAGGTACCTAAGAATGTATGAATCTGGCTTCCAACTTGGCCCAAAGGAAAGATCAGACTAAAACTCAGACAGGCCACTGTGCATCAAGAGGGCATGTACTGAATAATTTCACCCTCCATCTTTGAGCATGTCAGCCAGGCAAGACAGTTGACTTTCCAAATATTTTTCACTGTTGTTTTAGTGCATTCTGCGCTAGTTGCTGAAGGGTTGACAGACAGTAACCAGAAAGCCATTGTCCAGCACCCTCCTTCACAAGAGCTAATTGTTCTGGAGTTCATCCACATCTCTCCTGCTGTAGCCAATATATTTGATGGGAGTCAGCATCCTGTTGCAGACATGTGCTTTTGGCAAGACCCCTCTGTTAGTAAGTGTATTAAGTGACCTGGAGCATGAGCACTTGGATTTGCTGTTGCTGACAGTGTATTTTTTTTCTTTTTTGCTTTTCTCCTGTAGGGCATAGAGCTGAGACTCCTTACATTTTAATACTAGATCCAGCTGCAAAGAACTTGGATGCACCCAAAAACCTCAATACAGCAACAGAAGTAAATTCGGTGAATTAACTGGCATATCAGGAGTGTTTGATTGCTCTTCTAACAGTGTGCCAGATTCTAGGACCCTGCATAGGAATGCAGAGGTCTTCTCTTTAATCATCCTAACCTCAAGTGCATAAAGATAAACAAGAATTATAGCTCACTCATATTGACAGGTGGATCTTGTTAATAGCTCAAAACGGGATATAAAAGAACTTGGGAGTCTTTGGGGCAGAGGGAAATAAGGTCTGAGACAGAGAAGATATTACAGGGCAAGCCATAAGAATAAACCCGGGATGAAGTTTATATTTTGCTGCTCTTTAAGTTACAAAAGAGCCAAGGCAATGAAATAGCCCCACCACCTGAGCCCTACAAACCCGAGTCGGCTGGCATTGGCCAGCCATGGGTTTTTCTTTGCCACGAGTGACCCAATGGTGCCTTCTGGCCTTAAACTCTATGAATATATGACGGATACCACACCTATTAGCACAGCATAAATGCCCAGGTCAGAATATCTACTATGAAGGAACTTAAAGGTTATACTATGCGTTCACTTGCCTCTTTCCCAAGCATTATCTCCTTGCTCTCACCCTCACTGGCTTTCTTCAGACTCTGCCCAAAGTAGGTTACCCTGCTAATGAATGATGATGCCAGCAAAGATCTCTCTGAATCCATGCCTAGCAATTACTTACTGTTTTCCCCCTTATTGGCATGCAGTGGTAGTCATCACTGTTTCTCTTTCCTCTCATCTAGGCAATCAGCAATTTCCCCCCCCCCCCGATCACCAGAGCACTTGGTGTACGGAGAAATGAATGAAGTCAACAGCGATAATGTCTAACTGAACAAATGGGGCCATCAAAGGTCACCCATGCAATAGAGTCTTTACACTATCCTCTTTGTTTGTTCAACCCCTTATGCCAGCAAACACACCAAGGATCTTTACTTTTCAAGTACAAAAACCCCCAAAGATCTCTCTCTTTCTGGAACAACTTATCTCATTTTTTTTTTTTGTTGCCAATGTAGAGCTTACTGAAGGATCAGGGCCTAGAAAATAGGTACAATGTGGACACAATAAGATGATACAGAACTAACTGACAACACCGAATAAGAAGATTGTCATTAGCAGTAAGGAAAAACAACTATATTTCAAATCTTTTTGCTAAGAGAATATTGAAGTAGCAAGGAAATGTCACTTGTGCGCATCTTTAAGTCTCCTATTATACCTATCTACATCTTCTCCTGACCTGCTTAAAGGTCTTATCTTCCACATAAACAAACCCACAACAGCCATATCCCCCGTTAGTGCAAGTGTTGCAAGGACTCTTTTCCCCAGCCTGTTTCAGTGCATTTTCCTATGTCCCATCGCCTTCATTTCAAACAGTGGTTGCAGAGTCCAAGAAATAAATTCAAAGCAATCCCTATCAGCGCTAGTACACTGAACTAAAAGCCTCCATTTAAAAAAAATATACACACAAGTTATTACTCATAATAGATTGAACACATCACAGCAGAGTAATAAATCTGAAATACATCAATAATGAAGAATTTTTACAACAGATTTAACAAAACGACATGGCAGTACAAACAGCCTCAGGGTTGACTGTGTGTTTTTGATAGACTACCAAAACATTTAGTTTTAATAATGAGACAATGAATTTATTCCCAGTGAATGTGATATCTGCCAGCCCCCTCCTTGACTGGACAGCCTTCAAAGCTTCATTTTTAAAAGCAACAACAGATAGCTCTGACTGAAATTGCCTGTGCCCAGATGCTATGGTAATTGGGGGCCATCCAAATATCATAAATGAGTTAGAAAGTAGTAAAACAGGCGATTATAAAGTTGGACTAACTAGAGATGAAAGGTAATAAAAATTCAAATGCAGCTCTGAGTTTCAAATTTTACCCTCAACTTTCAAAGTCCAGAGGGTTGCAGATATAGGCTTTTGGTTGAGAATATTACAGAGAAATTGGTCAGCCTTAAATTAGAATTTAGATGTAGACTCCCAAAGTCCAAGATTGATCAGATCAGGACTTTTGATCTAGGCTTATGTTTAACAACAACAAATTTCCAAAACTGTAAGGCTATTTTTTATCACCGAAGATATTGCAGGATGTATTAACAGAGTGCTTTAAGACTATGATTACAACAACACTGTTTTATGCAGAGGATTCAAAAGCATTAATATTATGCTTTTTACATTGCTACCTAAGGTTGTCGCAATGTCCTCCCAAAGAAGAAGAGCTAAGTACTGCACTGTCCATCTGCGGGATTTATATACAGCTCCAGTTATGCACCTAGGCACTGAGCAGGTTGAGATCATCTGATCTGAAAATGAACTCTGCACTGGTACAAGGGTCTGCTGGCAGAGAGAAAATTTCAGGTTTAAGGCCTATGGCCCCAGTTCAGCAAAGCACTTAAGCAAATGCTGTAGTTCCATTGAAGTCAATAGTTTTTATGCATTTTAGCACCCAATTCAACACCACACTTAAGTACATGCTTAAGGCCTACCGATTTGAATCGGACTACACTTGTATAAGTGCATTGTTGAATCGGGGCCTAAAAGCATAAGTGATAATTATGGGATAATCAGACTCCATAGTGCTGAAATTCTTTAGAAATTATGCAATTCTTTCCTCTCCAGGTATTGGTCTTTGGAAGATTGTCACAAAGCTGTCCCAAGATTTTGAACTGATAATTTCCTGATGAAGCATAGTATTTAGCTCTTTAGGTGGCCAAATTATAGGATTCTTATTTTTATTCATTATTTATTTGGAGGAAATTGCACAAGAGAGAAGTGTGATGCTGGCAGTACTTTAAACCTGCTGGTGCTCCGTAAACAAGTTAGCTCCAGAGAGATTTTCATGTCGCTTCTTGAAATATAAAAAGAACCACTGAGACTGAATAATTGAAAACAGCTATGTAGCCTTCATGTCTTTGTTTTCCCTGGGCTTAACTCTGTGCATTCTTGCTCCCAATTGTAATACCTGGCAGGGACAATTAACTATTTGGAATCTCATTTACATAACAGTTCATATGCTGACAATACTTCAGGGTAGATTATTGCCCTGGAGGACGACATACCAGGCAGAAAAAAACTAATAAAAAAGGAGATATTCTTCTTAAATTGCAGTTTTTAGAATATGTAAGATCAAGGAATTCTATAAAATATGGCAGTGTGTATCAACAAATACACATCAATCTTACATTTGTATAGTATCTTTCATCAAGATAGCTCCCCAAATGCTTCAGAAAGCTAACTAATTCATTATACAAGGCTTGGTCCTTCAAATATATCCTCACAGAAGTACACTTTACCCACATGCTGCCACCATTACTGAAACTCAATGGCAAAACTCCAATTAACTTCAATGAGAAAGATTGCACCCATCAGTTGTCCCAAACTGAAGTCAATGGAATTATTCACATGAATAATAAATAGTTTCATTAGTAATGTTCTGCAATACGGGGCAGTCATTTAAAAGTTTTCCTCGAGTCTATATGACAGTTTAATGGCCCCAATCCTGCCAACAAAGAAGCATGGGCGAAAGCTCATTGACTTGAAAAGGTCTCAGTACAAACCTAAGGATCCACTTTCACAGTATCCTACTGAATTCAAATCCCACTGATGTCAATGAGATTCTGACCATAGGGATCACCTTTGCACAATCAGGGCCACAGGCAGGAAGTGAAAACAAATACTCTATGCAATTGTTTGCAGACACAGGTAGAACATAATTACCTGAACAGGATTTTGGCCAGCATACCCAGGGATATCATTCAACTGTCCCTCATTTCAAGGAAGGTCATTCAATTTAGTCCCAAAGTTACCTGCATTCCAAACAGACTTATTGCCCCCTCACTCTTCTTATTGAAAGCTACTGCTATCAGAAGCAAAGGATCATTAAGCGAGGTGACAGACAAAAAGTTATATACACTAAAGAAGTAGATCCCATGGCACTGAGTTTTTTGCACTAATGCTTTTTGCGTGTGTGCACTGCACACACACGCTCACCCCTCATCCTTGGTCTTCCACACACAGTGTCCCACATTTTTCGATATTGAAGGGAATGACTCTCCTAAATCTTGTTTAAAAAAAAATAATAATACTGTGGGATCCTTAATGACTGCAAGTGATCAAAACTTCTGTTTAGGCCTGACCTGAAATACAGAGAGCCAGCTTATGATCTTAATTATACCTGTAAAAATCCACTGAATGAATGTCTTCAGATACCAACGTGATGAAAACAGGATGAGTGCTTAGAGAGGCAGATTGTTTAAATCAGAACCTGGCCCAACACCACCACCTACATCATGATCCCTAACACCACACTGGGGCACTGGTTAACATCTGGTTCAGAGAGAAGCATGACAACTACTAAATCACCAACGCCATGTCCTGGAACATCACATGCTCCTTGGAGATTTCCCATTTATGCTGATAGAATCACTGCACAAAGTGACATGGCTGCAGGCAACGAATGAAATGATTCCTAAACCTCAGATCCAGACTAACTAGTTCTGTCACTTACTATGAAAAGAGGTGGTATGCTGTACGGATATTACAGCCATGAAGCCAGGCTCAGTGACAGCATGAAGTGCAGATGTTTAGGGTTTACTTGTATTATGCTGTGAACAGGTATGTACAATTATGCCAACAAAGAATGCATAAACAAAAATTAAGTTCAGTGACTGAAAGGGCAGTTTTAAAACCACTCATTATTTCTTTACATTTTTCATGCCATACCCATGGACTTTGGGTTCAGAAGACTAAATCCACAGTATGATTTCGATTACTATTGTTTAGCATCTTTAGTCTAAATCATATTTTAATCCTTTAAGCCTTTTAGCAAAGCAGGCTGCATTTAATTACAGGTAATAATATAAAGTGCAGTGCTTCTATTGCATCACATTAACGATAATCCAAGTCCTGTTACATAAAATCCTGTATTTTCTACAGTTTCTGGCTTACAGTTTAAAGCAAAAAGTCAAATTCACAGATGCAAAGTATAACCAGCAGGTATGTACTCTCAGCAAGTCTATCTAGAGATATCAGTTCCTCCAGTTAATATCCCAGTTAAGTACGTCACTGTATTGCTTACCACGCAAAGCAGACTTAAAATTTTTATAATACTCATTCAATTGCTTTAGTTGCCATAATCCAATCCCAGTGAAAGAAACAAACATTCCACATTCTCCATGATATATTTAAAAAGTTCCCATCTTCTTTTATATCTATTACCAGATTTTCTCAGTCACATTAAATGCTGACTCAATGTTACATATGCAGAAATTGGCTAAAAATGATGCATGCTGGTTTTGCTACTGCAAACAATTTTTATATAGGTATTATTTTTTCAATTTACAAATCACCATTGAAGATTAAATCTGAATACAAACTAGGTGCTATTATCTTGTCACTCATTAAGCAATGTTTTCATATACCTTCACAATTAGATCACTGGGGAGAGGGAAGAGTTAGGGTTTTGCCTTGCATTTAGGGTAACCAGATGTCCCATTTTTATAGGGACAGTTCCGATATTTGGGGCTTTTCTTTATATAGACACCTACTTCTCTCCCCCCGATCCCAATTTTTCACATTTGCTATCTGGCTACCCCACTTGCATTACAACTTAGAAGGGAAGGTTTTCTGGGGACTGAATCAGGACTGGGTTTGCATTGGTTTTGTAGCGGTAAAGGCTGAAACAATTGGCCACAAGATAGAGAGAGGGAAATATCGTGTGTGTGCGCACACGTGTGAGAGAGAGAGCGATCAAGAGGATGTGCCATAGATAAGATGCATCAACAGAGAATCCTGACCCATGATTTCAAGACATTTTCACAGACTTCATGACATTGAACGGGGGTTGTGGGGAGAGAGAGATTATAATTTTGCCTCGTGTAAAATGAGAGCAAGGAATAAAGCAGAATTGTGTATACAAACAAAGTTTGAATATACAACTAGAATCTTTAAACTGAATACAATTTTCGCACTGTAAGTTTAGTCCAGGGATTCCATAATATATTTTGTTTCTCTAACGCCCTGCCCTATAATGTAATTCATCAGCATACTTTATGAGCCTTCTTCTTGCACCACTGAAGTTAATGGGGGGCTGTCAGTGACAACCAGGCTGGGTCCTACGTAAGTCAAATGCAGGCTGCATATCCAGCACTTTACAAGACAGAGCTCACCCTGAGGGGTCTGACCTGGCAAGTGGATATTTTGGATGAGGAAAATCTGACCCATATGTACCATAATCCAGATCCATGTACAACGTGGTCTGAATTTCGCCTTGATTTGCATCCCATGCTACCTCACTGATATCAGAGCAGGATTTGGCTCTATAGGTGCAGTGCATATGCCAAGGAGAAGAGTACAGGATCTAGAATAAGTTAGAAAACTTGACTAGGGGTAAATCTGTCACACCAAAGCTTCTCCTGACACACAAATGAGGTAATAAAACAGTTCCCTGCAATAAATAAATAAAAATTTCCCAGAAATACCATACAGTAAAACAGCTGGGACAGCCTTTTTTAAATTAAAGCTTTCAGGGTGCTCACCTGGTAGAATTTATATTCCAAGCACCCAGTATATCTAAAATGTAAAGCTTCCATTGGTTATTGTATGAGACTGGAACAGTAAATTATTTCAAGTCAAGGAAGCTTACATCAGCATTGATTCAATGTAAAAGCATAGCCAATATGACCTAAATGTTGTTATCCCTTCTATGGAGGGCTCATAACAAAACAACAGAGGTGGGGGGAGCAGAGAGATTTGTATTTGCACTAAGACATTATATATATATATATATGGTCTAATCACAGATAATTACTCATATGGGTATTTTGGACTTCAGACAAACGTATCATTTTGATGTCAGATGCCTACATAATGTAAGCATCCTAGTCAATCAAATCCAATCACCAACCACATCCACTGCATCTGTTTTACCCCGAACAGAGAAATCCCATTGCTAATTAAATTAGGAATGTTTTAATAGCCTGATAAACACAGTAACGGTGTGCCATATTCCCTCATTTGTAATACAAAATATATAGATATAGACATTTTAGACCAACGATGGTAACTTGGACAGCTATTTCCACAAAAGATCAGATTCTGCTATAGCTGTCTGATTGAGGCAGTCAGTCTCTTTATGAATTTCAAAATACAAACGACCATTGCCACACTAAAACTATACAATCCTACACTGTGCACAATAAAGAACTGAAACACTGTACAACTAGTACTAAGAAAACCACAGCTTCCACATGCTGGAAAAAACTTCTTTGAATAGAACATGTTTGAGCTGCTTATCAGTGTCAGCTGAAATAGTATTATACAGACTTAAGACCTCAGAAAGCAAGCAAAGTAAGTCAGGATAGAGGCTCTCTTAAATGTATTCCTTTTGCTCTTTAAGTAGATAAATTAGGATTCAAGCACTGAAAATCATCTTCTCAATCTGGTGATTGAAATTTACATTTAAAATAAAATGAACCACGGTTGACTACATAAAAACCTATTAATATACATGTGCAAGTGACAGATATGACCATAGCCTTTTGATTACTGCTATTAACGTCACTGGACATTACTTACGTTGACTCTCCTGACTTCAATGGACTAATTAGGACTTGGATGTTCAAATGGAGGCGAAATCATACCTCTTTGTTTCCTGAGTCTCTCCGTACACCTACTTATACCTACATAGTGTATTACATAGCTACCAAATAATCATGTTTTCTTCTTTGGGAGGGAGGGAGTTTGGAAAACACAATGGAACACTAATGGGAACAAATACTGCAATGTTGTTAAATGAAAACTTGAGTGCCTCTCTGTCTCTTGTGAAAGTGTGTCCACCACTAACATATATCCCATATGGATACACACAACAACAGATGCGGGTATGTGTTACCGGGTGCTACTGAAAATAAGGAGCGAGAGAATATCTGTGCCTGTAGAGAGAGAACGTGCGCCCAGTGTGTGTGCAGGATGCATGTTTCCAGTTGCTAAAATACATAACCAGAACATTACAAAGGAGGAAACGTAGCTAACCTCTCTCTGGCCTCCTTCCCCCTTCCAGCACAGCGGCAGCCCTTTGCTGGGAAGTTCAGCACAGCTGCACCAGCCCCACATTTCTCCTCTCCTCCTCCCCCAAGCGCAGCACCCACCTGTTGCCCAACCAAGCCCGAATTGTGCCCCGCCTGCCCCGAGCCAAGCGCAGCCGGATGCACAGAGCTGAGCTGCCCGCCCGCCGCCGGCTCTCGGGGGCTGCCGGCGGCCTTCGCGCGGGTGGTCCCCCCCTCGAGGCCCGGCGCGAGTTCACAGCATCGCCTCCCCGGGAGGCTGGGGCACCTGCGCCTCGCGCTGCAGGGCAGGCCACATGTCGCCGGCCGCAGGCGCACACCCCCCCCGCGCGCACCGCGGCGTCGCTCGCGCGCTCCCCGGCCGCAGGCGGGCATGTGTCTCGCGCCCGGACGGGCGGGCGGTGCGCGCGGCAGGCCAAGGGCGGCCCGGCCCGCACTCACCTCGCGAGCAGGCGGCTCGGCGGCTACAGGTCCCCGCGCCGCGCCGCGCGCCGGCTGCCGGTCTCCGCCCGGGACGAGCGGTCTGCGCTCAGCCGCGCACGGGGGCAGAGCGCCCGCACCTCGGAGGGGGCCCCGCCGTCGAGCCCCGAGCGCGGCCGGTCCCGTCAGCGCGCCATGCCCCGCGGCGCCGCACGGGGAGCCGCTCGCCCCTCACGCGCCGTTCGGCGGGTCCCTGCCCATGGCGAAGTTACAGCGCCCGCCTTCGCCCCGCGGCGTGGGCAGCGCCCCCCATCCACGCCGCTCCGGCTCCGCTCTCCCCCGAGTGCCGCCCGGCCACACGCACACGGACCGAGGCGCGAGCGACAGCGCCCTCTCCGCCTAATGAGCAGCTGCCCACGTCAAACTCCCGCCCGCTGGAGCCGTCTCACATTGGACCCTTGCACCAGTGCCCTCGGTAACTCTTTCCTCCCCGCAAGCGACACACGCATGCAGAGCTGGGGCGCGATCGGCAGCAGGAGGCACAGAGGGGCTACGGCCAGAGAATGACAGGCCGAGGGGAGGGATCTGAGAGCAGGGCGACAGGGGCAGAGAACATAGGGAGTGGGGACAAAGCATGAAAGAGGGAGAGCCAGGGGGAAAGGAGAGCCAGGGGCAGATTAAGACGGAGAGGCAGAGAAAAGACGGGGCTAGGGGCAGACAGCAAGGCTGGTCGGGGACGCTAAGAGATGGGAGATAGGGAGGGAGAGGAAAAAGGAGGGCTTGGTGCAGATTAAGAGAGTTAGAGGCAGAGAGAAGAGGGAGAGGGGCACCTATGGAGAGGTGGAGAGCTGAAAAGAGTAAGGGCAAAGAGAGAGACAGGGATAGAAGGGAAAGAGATGAGAGGGATCAAGGAGAGGCACACACCACCCATCCTAGAGCAGCATCCCAGGAGAGAGAAGAAATATGTGGGCCCATATCTGAAGAATATATTCAAAGACACACTACCTACAACACCCTGTTTACAACTTGTACTCACAGCAAACCCACTCTAGCACCACCTCTGCAGCAGTGGTGCCTTCTATCTATCTAGCTATCTCTCCATCCATCCTTCTATGGCTCCCATCAGGGTAGTATCTGAGCACTTTACCATCTTCAATGGGTTTATCTTCATAACACCACTGCGAGTTATAATTATCCCCGTTTTACAGATGGGGAGCTGAGGAACAGAGAAGCTAAGTGACTTGCCAAAGGTCACACAAGAAGTATATGGTAGAGCCGGAACTTGAACCCAGGTCTCCCAAGTCCTGGGCTTAACCACTAGACCATCCTTCCTCTCTTGTGGGTTTGTGGCCCCCTTGCTACTACTCTGCCCCATTTATTTATGTAGGTTGCACAAATGCTGTCCAGCTTAAATATCCTATGAATCGTGAGTCAAGCTGAAGATCAGTATAAAAGTAACATTCAAATAAAGGCCTGATCTGTCCATTATACTCCTCAAAAATCCCCCTTAGTCTGAAAACCTTTACAAACATGAGTTTCTTTACACAAGCGAGTGATCTCATTGAAGCCCAGGGGACTGCTCACATACACAAAGTTAAGCATCTGCAGGGACAGCTTGCAGGATTGTGGACTTGATTTACAACAGTTTCCATGGAGTTCACTTGCTACACAAAAGCTAGGCTGTGGCTGATGTGTGAAATGTTGCACACATTCAATCAGAAGAGTCTCCTCATCCCATAGATGAATGGGCTGGTTCTGTACATGCATCCTGAGGCCAAATCTCAATCTAGCACCCTCATGATCAGATAGTGAGTCAAATGGCAGTCAGCAGTGGCCATGCCAAACCTAACCTTTGAATGTTACATTATAATTATTGCTTGTATTTCAAGAGTGCCTAGAGACCCCATTTAGGATAGGGATCCATTGTGCTAGATATTGAACATATACACTAGTGAAAACATCAGACCCATTCCAGAGATCTCACTAGGCCTGATTTGGCCTGCTAGATCAGCCAGGAGAGACCACTGATTTTTATGTCTTTTTAACCAGGATATCAGGGATTAGTAGGATTTTTTTCTTCCTCCGTCTCTCCTTTCTGCACTTGCACTCTCCATGTCTGAATAGCACTGACATGGTCACTCTACTGTGAGTGAGCAACTGTTTCTCTTTAGTTTAGCATGTTTTTTTTTCCCCACCATGAAAGGTTTTCTATAAGGTAGCACCATGGGAATGCATGCAAGTGACTTGCCTGGCAAAGCCAGACAATCCTTATATACATAGGGCCTGACCCTGCACCCCTGACACTTCGGACTCCTATGGAATAAGCAGTACCCAAGGAACACAGGATCAGGGTACCACGGTGTGATGAAATTAAACTAAAAACTATTTAGGCCGATATCTGGAGAAATGTTCTAACCAGCAGAACTGGGGCATGGTCTCCAATAGAAGCCTGCCATTTGAGCCAACTAGAACGGTCTGAATGGTATTCAGGAAACAACATGAAGAGTTCTCCTGCAGCTAATAGAACACTTTGAAAATCACATAAATGTTAAGCAGAGACTGTGTAGCCTTGAGGATCACGTGTCCTCTTTATATTTCAAGAGTGTTTAATTCATAGACTGGTAGTGTTGTACTTTTCCAGTGTAAAATCTTTCCTACCTGCTGCGCCTCTCTCCAAGCCAATGAATCACTATGTTACCAACACTTACAGCTATATGGGGCTTTTAAGGAAGGGATCCCACCTCTCCTTGTTCCCCATGTGCTCTAGTGAGCTAGTTAATGTGCTACAGACCCTGACCAGTAGCAGATTCTTGCCCCCTGAGCCAAATCAGTTGCACTGACCAATACGTTGGAGGCTCTTCTTTGCCCTGCTCACTCCTCACCCCAGGGAGGGCAGGGATATTGGGTGCATGTTACTCATGTGAGCCTGGGCCCCTGGTTTGGGGAGGCAGTGCAGGAGAATGGGGTTTCTCTTACTCCTCCATAGATTGCAACAAGCATGCATAGGCCAGGTTACAACCTGGCACTGCATTATCTTTATTATATAGTACACATTTCCATGTCCAATGAAAACACTTCAACTGTTGAACATAATTCCGCCAATGTCAATGAGAGCCGAGCAGACCATAGGCTGGCTGCATTTTCATTACATTTTACACAAGGGTAGGGTTGTAATTTATTGATTTTTCATTCTTTTGCTTTTCCTTTTCTCTTTAGTTAACCCTTAAAGGAAACAAGCCTGCTTTCCTTACATGTTACCTCATGAATTTTAGTAGCACTGCTGGAATGAGGAAACCAAGCAGGGTTTGGTCTATTATTATTCTAATCAATTTATAGAACAGAATTCCCTCTTCAGTCTTATTTATTCCCAAAGATATATCAAATTCCTGCCATTCGGTAGGAAAAGCATCTGCTTTGAGGTTTGAAAATAGTAATCAGAAAATGAATTGGAGTTCTACATTTATATTTTAAATTGTTTATGGGTCAGATTCTAAACTCTGCTACACCTGCATAAATCCAAAGTAACCCCAGTGACTCTGGATTTATGTCCATAAAACTGAGATCGGAATCAGGCCCTCCCTCTGTCTTACTCTGCGTCCTTTAAACCACATTACTGATTGTGTACTATCTTGTGTTTTATAAGAATAAATATTAATTACCAATTTTGTTCCTACATATAGATGCAGATGCAAGCTCTACAGTGTGCAAAACATGGCACAAGTATATGGAAATGTATGTTTTTCATTAAGGGATGAAAGTTTCAGAAATCACAGGTATGTCACCTGCATTATGTTTCTGCAAATGATACAGAGGGAGGCAATATAATCCCAATGTGACAAAGTAACAGTGAAAAATTATTAAAGACAGAGAAAGTTGTTATCAGAGACAGGCCTAGCTGCCGGCTGGTAATTGCTGAGAGTTATCACTGTCAGCACTGAGCCATCGCTGTACTAACAAGTGGATCGCCGTTTGATGTAATTTGTCATAAACACGCTGCAGATCAGCCAAAATTATTAATCAAACATTGGGTATCACCCATCCCAAAGGAGGGGGCTCAGTAAATCCAGGACTGAAGTGGTTTCCATGCACCAGCTTCTGAGCTGCACTTTCAGTGGTAAAGCACAGACTAAGCTCTATGGATACATAGCTATGACCTACCATTTAACAAGTGACCACCAGTCCTAGGAACACATCAGCAGTATTTGCCACACCAGACTAGATCACTGGTCAACCTGCAGCAGAACAAGGGAGAGGCCAAGAGGCAATCAAATCAAGCCAATGTATAATTTTAGAGAGGGCTGACATTTTTTAAATATCTCCCCTTTATTAGCTATGTAATGATTTCATAGACTCATCAGGTCAAACTGTAGAGGTCTTTAAATGGTCAATATTCCAGTGAAAACAGTAGGAATTTTGCTCAATTGAGGAAATTAAAACCAGAAAAGATCTATTAGGTCCATGTAGGCTATCAACCTTTCAGTGCAGAATTGTTCCCGACAATATATTAAGTGTTCTAGTCCTCTGTCTACTCCACTTTTAAAATGTCCCAAGAAGTGTAGGTTCTAAAATGTCTCTGGGAGAGTTCACTAATACTTCACCCCCCCCACTAGGTCTCACAATTAGGACACATTTTCTGACTTTCCACTTACATTTTCTTTTTGCTTCATTTCATCCCAGTGCTCCTAATTAAACCTTCTTGCACCATCCCAAACAATTGCTAACAGTCTGGATATTTATACCCTTCTAATAATGGTTACTTATTCCAGAGGAAAGTTGTTCTTAAACTTTCTCCTTTATCTGACTTCTATATTAGATGATTTATTTTGAAGTTTAATCAGCAATTTTTTGAGCTAAATAGCTAGATTTAATAATTAGTGAGTGGGTTCTGCTTGAGGATTTATGATCGTTCTGTGCAGTGCTTATTGTGTTTGCCAACTCATTTAATTGATGTTGATTGATTCGGTATTTGCAATGGGGCAGAAGAGGAACCATATGAAATATCATTGGTAGTTTAGGAAACAAACAGAACAGTGCTTGTTCTGTGCTAAGAGAGGTAAGGCAGACCTGGCCCAGCTTTTTAATAACCCAGTTCTGTTGTCATTACTCACACTGAATAGTACCTTCCTCCACAAGAAGGATTGATCTGAATAATCAATCACGGAATAAAGTGCTACTCACCATAAATAAGGGTTGCAGTGTCATTGCTTAGACTGTGGCATTGCTTAGAATATTTGTAGACAGTAGAGGGATGCTTACTAGAAATGGGCCTGAGAACAAAACTTCTAGCAGATCCACATCTCCTGGCTGCTTGCCAGGATTATATGGGTATAATCTCACTTAATCAGTTTTCTTCCATTGCAGGGCCCACAAGCACTAGTGTACCTCGGTCCCTCCTATTCTTTTCCTGTGGCACCCAATAATTTAGTCTCCTGTTGACTGTAATACCTTGGTCTAATTTCAGTTGTTGGGTTTGGAGTGCAACTGCTAGGTGGTGTTGGTGGCCTGTGATACACTGGAGGTTAGAATAGATAATCTGGGTCCCTTCTGGCCTTAAATTCTATGACTGACTCTACTTCCATCGCCTCTATGTGTTTGGTTCCAAAGTTTCAGTTCAGCCCATTAAAGAGATGGGACTTGCTATAAAAATCAGAGCTAGACTTAGCTTTGGCACCCAACTGCCTCTTCCCATATTTCGAAGTCCAGTGTTTTGACTCAGGCTCATCTACTAGTGCTAGCTAAGGCCTCAATCTTGTAATAGGTTCCCACCCAGCATGAGGCTCACTGCAGGATAGGGGGCTTAGAAATCAGTTTGATTTTGCAGGTCCCTTTAGTTAACTCTTTCAACCTGGACAATAAAACAAGTACTCCTTTTAATTACAAAATAAACTTGTAGGTAGCTGTGACAACACCCACAAAAATCTGCTCGTTACCAATTGCAGCTCCAAACCCTTGTGACTTGGAGAGGATGAGGAAAACATACCATGAGGGCCAATGTACATTTGCCTTTCACCTCAAGAAGTAGCCTCAACTTCCAGTGATATCTTGCCAGATCTCGAGTGGTGGCAGAATTGCCATTGAGCCTGAGAAAAAAAACACCCTAAGCTCATGCCTTGAGCTCAGTGTGGTTTAGGAATGTTTAGCTATAGACAGTGCCCTGGAACTCTATATATTGGAAATGGAATAAAGGCGCAGTCCCAGGCCATCCTAGGAAATGAGACGACTGCTATCTGAACAGGCCATTATCTGTATGTCTGCACTGTAACTGAACACCCACAGCTGGCCCGTGTCAACTGACTCAAGTTTGCGAGGTTCCGACGTGCGGGGCTGTTTGATTGACTTTCAGGGCTCTGGGACAAGCGGGGGTTCGAGAGAGTACTCTGCCGGCCAAACCCAGACATCTACACCACAGTTAAGCTGCCCAAGCCCCATGAGCCTGAGTCAGCAGGCATAGGCCAGCCGGGGGTGTTTAAGTGAAGTATAGACATACCTTATAAGGTGCTCTGTGTGTGTGTGTGTGTGTGTGTGTGTGTGTGTGTGTGTGTGTGTGT
>ML675623.1:9516400-9647660 GCA_007922155.1 Mesoclemmys tuberculata
GTGTGTGTGTGTGTGTGTGTGTGTGTGTGTGTGTGTGTGTGTGTGTGAGAGAGAGAGAGAGAGAGAGAGAGAGATTTGCAAGTGAGTTTCGGTGAGGAGTTTTTTCTGTTATCAAAGATAGCCCTGTAATTTAATGAGTCAGATGTTCTGAATCTTTTGTTGCTTTTCATTTTAAACATTTTTAAATGTTTTGCTGAGAATGTGCTTATTTTTAGACTTCCCATCGGCAAGAGACATTTTCCCTGTTTTGGGGGGGTGGAGAGCTCCATTCAGACATTATGTTAATTGAAAGTTTGACTGTTGGAGAGATTTCTTTTTTCTTTTACACCTAACTCCCAGTGCACATCCTGATCTCTAAGATAGGCAGTTACGGCTCCTGACTAAACACCTGCCTATCTGGAATGCAGCAGATCTATGCACCAATCTCATCCCTTCCTGGCAAATCATTCCTGCAAGGGGATGGAAGGATCTGCAAAGGAGAAGCCCATGTAGGGCCCATCCTACATCCAGGAAGACACGCATCAATGTGCAGACCTCCTTTCGCCCCTGTCCAAGAATGGGTCTCCACAGCAGACCTGTGGTGTGGACTTCCTATAGGTTTAGGCAGCGAGCCAAAATGCTTCAGCCAGCCTCCACCACATTCTCTTGCCACTGTTAGTGGGTTTACAGCCCACCACCTCTCTGCAGTGTCTGCCTCATTTGGTCCTTAGGGGCAAACCTGCTCCCCAGAACTCAGCCCAAGTAGCTGTGCTAGATTCTGGAGAGATGCAGAGAGGGCAGCAGCAGCAGAACTGCATCCCTCTCCCTGGGGGGCAGAGCAATACTGTGGCTTTGAGGCTCCTCTGGGGTCCAAAGGGGGAAAAGAAGAGGTGCTACCTCCACCCCATATATTGTCCCCGCTCAACTACTACATGCTGGTTCATAGGGATCTACTGTGGAGCTCAGCTCTGTGCATGTGGTGTGCACCCCCTGTACATCCCTCCCTTTGCATAGCATAACTACTTCAGAACTACAACTGGGGCAGGCATAGGATTGGCTCCTTTAATTGATATTGAACTAAAAGTTAGCTAACCTCATACCTGGTGTGTTCGGTTTGTTCAAGATGCCCCAGTTGGGCTGCCAAAAATCGAATGAACCCCTAAATCCTAACATCCTAACAGACTGCCCAGTTTAGGACTGCATCTTCTGGCATACGTTTACAATTCTGCTGAATTACCATAGACCCAACAGGCCGTTATCTTCCACAAATGTCACAAACAGGTCAAAGAGCATCAATCTTCTGTGCTGGACTTGCCAACAACCCACATTTACTGACACCAAGAGTCTAAAGCAAGATTGGCAGCATTTTGTGCCATGCAATTTACTGAAGTAAATCCATGTCCCAGGACCTCCTTTCAGCTGTGCTAACCCACCAAGCTCTGCCATTCTGGTGCTATCTTGTGTCATTAAAGCAGCTGTACAGGGATTCCAATGATACACACGCCACAAAACAACGCAACTCTCTGACACCTGGTCTAAACCCCTCTATTTCACTCTGCTCTTTCAGAGATGGAATTCATGATAAGCCACCAAATAATACCATACAGTGTAGCTTCATCTCTTAAAGGGACACTACTACCTTGAAATTGGACTTTTCAGAAAAATTAGCTTAAAGTAGACCCCCTCTCCCCCAACCAGTGGTCAATTTTTGTGGTTTTGCAATCACATTTTTTCCCATTACAAAGTGCTATCAAATGCTCAAAGTAAACAAACTAATTAAATAGACCAAAACAAACTTCTAATATCTATCAGCTTAGTGATTTTAGGTGCTTCTTGTAACAATATTAGGTAACAATTTTTAAAACAGATGTGTGGCAAACAGATAGTACACCTTCAAGAAATATATCCATCCCCTGCAATCATCAGCACACGGAGACCCGGATCTCAGTGTGTGGTACTGCTCACATGCATAAAATTAAGCATGGACATAAGCGTTTGCAGCGGCCAGTGTGAATAAGACTGATTCGTCCTGTACTTATCGTATGATATGCCCAGTCACTTTGGACACAAATTGAATTTTCATCTGTGAACACCTATCAAGGAATTAATTTTCAAGTTTCTGGGTAGAATAACTGGAGACAAAGTGCTGGCAATCAAAGTGCATCAATAATCAACTCTTGAAATGTAGTGAAGAAAAAGAAAGAAAGAAAGACTATGATGCAGTCAAATCCTTCTAACATGTTAGCAGAACCAGGAAAAATTCTTAAGTGCATTGAAATAGAGGTTAGCAGAGCATGTATCATGATTCCTTGGTGAAGAGGAAATACACAGTACACAGGGTCTTTCAACCTGCCTGCAGGAGACAAAATCCCCACCTAGAAAACCCAATAAAAATGTATTTCTTTTATAACAACTGAATCAACAGTATATTGTTTCTCTAAAAAAATGGAAGTTACTCTGAAATCATCCAAAAGCTATTTTTCCAAAGAATATCAAAAGTGGACAAAAAAAATATATAAAAACTATTGCCTGAAAAACAGCTGAAACAGATGGTTGGTATGATGGTGGAATCAATGAAAAAGTATTGGAGATTATTGGAACTCAGCAAACACTAGTCAGGGATTTAATAAATAGAAAGATTCAATTTGCAGGGCATATTTTAAGAGGTTCAGCAGATGAAGTGTGTTTTTGGGCACTGGAAGGAAAAGTGGATGACAGAAGAACACAAGGCAGAAAAAGAAAATCTTGGATGGATGATGTGGTGTGGTGGGTGGATTAAAAGGAATATTTATTCACAAAGACCTTACTAGACAATCATACAGAATGGCCTAACATGGCTGCAAACGTCTACTTATGGATACGCCATATAAGAAGTACTGGTATATGATTAAGGACAGTTAGCATCAGTTTTATTAAAATATTACAGTATGGAAGGAAACCTCTACTGCAATGGGAATTATACTGTGATTTTGGTTAATAAAAACTGCATATTATCAAGTTCCCACAAGTCACTGCCCAATCAAATCCTCTGTGTCATCTCCTATCATCACTTCCCCACAGATACACAATCCTCCAGAAAATACCCATCAAATCACACACCACATCAAGTCCCCTAGCTGCCTAGCATCACACTCCTGCTGTCACATCTTAACCAATCACCAGCCACTTCCCAATCTGATGCCATGTGAAATCCCCCACGATAATGTATAATGATTGTAGCAGAAACCAAGCTTGAGTAGAAAACCACCGCCACCCAAGGCTAGACTATTTTGTTCAACCACCAGCCAAGAATAGGGAATTCACTCTACCCCAACATTGTTAGTCTCACAACATATCGATTGCATTTCGTAAGCAGCCCATCAGGAAAGCTTGCATTATTACATAGAATAGTTTGGGATTAGAAAGAGACTTGCCAGACAGGGAATTCTGGTTGCCTGCTTCTCTGCAGAGGTTCTGAGAGCTTCTCCTTTTCCCTGGGAGACTCTCCCCTTCGATCATCTTCACACTTTGGCTGTCCCTCTCCACTTTCTTCTATCAGCCCCATCAAGTAGATGAGATGGAAGGTTCCGGAAGATAGGTGACCACATCAGGGGGACATCAAAGCCAGCAATGTGACACTGCAAGGAGTTGACAGAAACTTACTGCATGCACTGTACTACTTTATAATTTATTTAAACTCCACCTTTTAATAATGCACACCGTCCTTTAACCGGGAAGCAAGACACCCATGGCAGCACAACAGGGACATGAAGAATGAGTAGTTGCAGCTATAAGCGATGTTTAGTTATTAATAAAAGCTTGAAATTACCATAAAATATTAAAACACAAGTGAAATGACATGATGTCAGAGAGAGTCCCATTATTTACAGGTATGAAGGAACCTGTCTCATTTTTCTTGCATTGCACACCATGTCCGCAGCCAAAGGACAAGCCCAGGGCTGGATTCAGTGATGGGGATGTTAGAGCTGTAGCACCGGAAAAGGGTATTTTCCCAAGCACTGGGTCAGATACAGGCACAACGGTTCCGAACTCACTGATACTGATGTAAATGGGGAGTAACTCCACTGGAACTTAAAGCCTGGTTCTGAATGTGTTTACATTGATGTAAATCGGGAGTAATGCCACTGGAACCAGTGAACTGGGGCAAAAACCAGTGAGAGATTCGAGTCAGGCCCAATGTGCAGATGAGCGTACAGGGTGCTATAGGGCCCAACGTGCAAGACTCCCTCTAATCTCTCTGTTACTGATTTCCCCCTCTCTGACTGTCATCTACCAATATGCAATGTCACTTGTTTTTTCTCTGACTTCCAGTACATCAGCATACAAACCTAGGAGGTGCCATGGGCCCCTGGGTACCTGGAATGCCTGTGTTCAGAACAGAGAGATAAGGGGTAGAAAAGCCAGGTTGAAAGTTGACTGGTTAAATCTAATTTCAGATGACACACACAGAATATAAAAAGGATAGGTTTAGGAGTGTAACTTTGATAGCACACCTTCTTTGTAAAGTGAATTTAATAACACTGCATGAGACGGCTTCCCAGAAACTTGTATCATATTGAACCCTCCTTCCTCTACTATACTACTATTGACTTTTACCAGTAAACCTGACAGACGTTGGTTATTTGGCCTCTTGAATATATTTCATACTGAACCAAAGTGTGGTCAAGGAATTGGCTACATAGTTAATCAACAACTCTTGCTTCCTTCTTCCCTGCCAGAGATGCAGAAGATTCTCATCTGATTTCTTCTAGGCCCTCCATATGCCACAGTGACCCCATCCCATCTTCTGATTGCCCAAACACACACTCTTATCCCCTCTCTTACTCTTCTCCTTAACCTCTCACTCTCCTCTGGCTCTTTCTCCCTTCACTATGAGCAATTCCATCCTTGACCCCACTTGCCCCAGCTTCCTTCTCTCTTTCATCTCTCAGGTCATTGATCATGATGTTTACAATGGCTGTCTGGAGTTCTACTCCTTCACTTCCATCCTAGGCCTCCTCCAGTCCAGCTTCCGGGCCTTGCACTCCACTGAAACTGCTCTTGGCAAATTCTCTACATTACTTCTTCCTAAGCCAAAGCTCAGAACCTCAAAGCATCCTCCTCCTCAGCCCGTCAGCCACCTTCAACACACCAGCTGTGCTTTTCTTGACACCTTGTGCTCCTTTGGCTTCCATGACTCTGTCCTCTACTGGTTCTCCTCCTACCTCTCTAATTGCTTCTTCAGCATGTCCTTCAGAGGATCCTCCTCATCTGCCCTACAGTTTTCTGTGGGGTTTCCACAGGGCTCTGTCCTTAGTCCCCTTGTGTCCTTCCTCTACACCTTATCTCTGGCAAATCTCAACTGCAAACACAAAGTCAACTACCATCTCTCTATGGACAACTCACAAATCTATTCCAGACCTCTCTCATTCTGTACAAACTAAAGTCTCAGACCTGTTTCTCTGACACCTCCTTGTGGGTGTCTAGCTGTCAGCCCAACCTCAACATGGCTAAAACAGAGCTCTTAATCTTCCCCTTGCCCCTCTCCTCCCCCCCCAAGCTCTCCTGGCTACCTCTTTTCTTGATCACTGTGGACAACAACACCATCCTGCCCATAGCTCAGTCCCATAATCTGGGCATTATCTTTGATTCAAACCTCTCTCCAGAGTCTCATATTCAAGCTATGTCTATATCTTTCCAGTTCTTTCTGCATAGCATCTCTAACATACGGTCTTTTCTCATCCATCCACACAGCTAAAACTCTCATCATCTCACTCTTTTCTCTGGCCTCAACAAACGTCATCTTGCCCCACTCATATCCATTCAGAATGCTGCTGCAATGATAATTTACCTACCCGCCTCATTTTGATCATGGCACCACTTTTTGCCCCCAGCCCCTTCACTGACTGCCTCTTCTCCAGAGCATCAATTATAAATTATTTGTCTTCAATTTCAAGGTCCATCACAGCCAATCACCACCTCCGTATCATCTCTCACTCACTAGCGAGATATGGAATCCGACCTCTGATCCCTGATCATTGCCTCCATCACCCACTTGTTAATGTTTCAAACAAGCACCTTTGTGCTGTCTCCCATGCTACCCCTCACTCTTGAGAGGAGCTCTCTGTAAACATCTGCAAAGCTACCTCATTAACCTCCTTAAAACTCTCGTTCTGGGATGCCTTCAACAACTAGCAAACAGTTAGCCCTCTTGTATGCACAGACCACTGCCTGTCACGTTGACCAATATTATCTAACTGTTTCCTTGCACTGCCCTATCTGTCATCTCTTTGTAAGCTCTTCGGGGCAGGGACCATCTTTTTGTTCTGTGTTTGTACAGTGCCAGGTACCATGGGATCCTGGTCCATGACTGCTGTCCTAAGCATGACAGTAATAAAAATAATAAATGATGATGATGATAATAAACTAGACTCCATAAGGTTCCATTCGAGCTTTGGATAGGGTATCACATCTTTCAAATTATTTTGCCCATCCCTACTTATTGCAATGCTGGGCTTTCAACATAACCTCTGATAACTGGATTCTTCCCTCTCATCATACTTGTGCAGACATAGCACTTATGAAGACTTCTCTTACTAATAATATCCGAGTGTCAGTTTTAACAAAATGGAGTATTTCACTCAGCTAGCCAGCCTCTTAACGCCAGCAATAAATTGCTTTTTTATACATAGCAGCTGATCTTCAAGATCAGTTAGCTAATCAAAGCCACAGTGATATGAGGAACCCATCAATCAGCAGGCAGCACTGAATAACGCAGACAGAATAAGACTGTCAGTGGTTGTAAAAGGATTAACTAAGAAGAACCACAGAGAGCTCTTGTGGTCTGTAAAGGTGTGGGCATATCTGCATGCCCCCCTGGCCAGGTCTGCAGGTGAGAGCCACCTTATGTTCCTCGATGGGCATCAATCAGTTCACTTTAACAGATCAGGGCAAGGAGAAGTGGACACACAGTATCAAAGTAGTAAAACCCTTTAATAAGGTTTCAACATAGGAGCAATTACAATGACTGTTTTTCATAAGTTCGGTGCTCCCAAATTTAATGTCCTCAAACAAAGTCTCTGAGTTTGGTCAAGCTGGTCTCCTGGAGCCTGAAGAAGAAACCACCACCCACAGAAACCTGCTCAGCTTCTCTCCACTCTTCCTTGACAGCTTCCTGTTTCTGTTTAAATACCCCAGGCCAGGCTGGGGCAAGGCCTCCTTATTACACTCCAGCTGTCCCTGGTCATAGGCTCCAGCCTGTCCCTTAAAGGAATAGTTCATGCCTTCCCATACCCATTCAGAACCTGTCCCCCTAGTCTATACCTCAGGTCCCGAGTTTTAATCTTGGTTTAAAAGGCCAACAGTCAGCTCTAGCAAAATTGTTTCAATGAAGTTTCTAGATGGTGCCATTTAGGAGATCATCCATATTAAACCCTGGATACCCAAAAGGGTTTCATTCCATCCACAATTCTGTTGAACGTTATACATTACAAAAATCTACATGTAGCAATTTCCTTGGCTCTCTGGTAGAATGCATGAAAAATAAGAGAAGAACCCAAAGCTGGTAGAAGAGCTTCTCTTTACAAACATTTCTGACTATAATTGTCAGGTGACAGGAACAAAACAACTGAACACTTGCATTGAGAATTTTCTTTTATAAACCTTTTGAAGTTTGAGCCAAGTCTCCCCAACAGCATTATTGTGAGAAAAGAATATGCTTTGGTATCAAGGAATGTTTTTAGTTGCAATGACAGTATGCATATTTGAGAAGATATTAAAGCAGATTTCAGCCAAAAAGGTTTAGCAATGCATCTAAGTGAAGCCACCAGTCAGTGAGAGCAAACCGGAGAGTTACGGCCTGGATTCACCTCTAACAAGAGAACGTAATGGTTTCTTTATATTATATGCTCCACTAATCTGAAGGTTGGACCAACAGTCCTGATGATTGTGCAGCCACAGAAAATGTGACCCTCTGTGGAAATGGTCTCATGAATTTATTGGCACTTGTTCCAGAAACCGCATTTACAAACTCCTGTCTCAAGAGACTGCCAAAAGTACCACGTGATATACTGATTACAGTTTTGCTCCAACTTTGTCAGAAGGGCAACCCCTGCACATTAAGTTTGTGCTCCTTCTCCCTGCTCCCCCCTTCAATATATGCAGGAAGCATCTTTAATATTCATAATTCAGGTCTTGTCTACATGGTTTTTCCCGAAAGATGAATTACTGCAGAAGTAGCAGTAATGTAGTGTGACAAGTAACAAAACAATGTAACCTGATGGAGGGAAGGAAGAAATATGTAGTCAGACTTTAAAAAAAAAACATAGATTTTTGTTTCATTATTCTTAAACCTATTTTATTCAAACAACTAACAACCCACTGTCAGAAAAAATACTTTGTTAAAGATTCAACACACACATTCTTAGTTAAATTCTGAGAAAGCTTCTCTGAATCTTCCAAGACAACCGCCAACAGGAACAGGAGAGAGAGGATTTGATATTCCTGGTTGGTTTGGTTTTTTTGCATGGTTAAAAAAAACAGCAAAACAATATTAAAAAGAAATAAAAAAGACCTCAGACCTTTCCAGCCTGCTAATTAATAAGATCTTCACAAGGCAAAAATCCTTTTCATTTCTCTGAGTAGGTTCAATTTTTGTTTGCTCCTTTGAATGCTTGCTTAAGATACATTTCATTGTAGTTGAACTCAGCTTGCTTGTAGCTGTAAAACCAGCACAGAGGTCTTCAGGTTTCTTGGATGATAGCATCATCCTTTAAAAGGTTGAAAATAATAGTGATCACTAATCGAGTTCAGCTGGCTACCCAAGCGCTGCAATGCTTCTTGCCTGAAGTTTTCTTTTCTTTTCTCTTTTTGCTTTTTCTTTTCAGTCTGTCATGACAAATGTAAAAAACCCTGGACTGATTTACAACACAACATGCCAACTCAAACTCAACAACTCATTCAGCATTTCTTCATCTTAATGTATTCTTTCAGTAGGGTTTCATTTTAGGTGGCACTGCCTTAAAAATATTATGCTGGGAAAAAGGCAAGAAAATCATAAACATACGGTATATCTGGTGTAAAGCAAATTAACGGAGAGCATCTTAGTTAGTTCCAAAACAGATGATATAATCAGATGGAACAACTACTTCCTTTCTTCCCATAATAGCAAAGATGCTATTGCAAAATGCAGACAGAGGAGAATGGCTTCAAAGATCTCAATATCATGGCTTCTGTGGGATGGACACCTCTACATACTGGGGATTTTCACATCTGTTCTGTGATTCAAATAAATTGTGGTTATTAGGTCTTATTAATAGCTCAAAACCTAATACTATTAAATTGGAAATCAACAGCTGTTCCAGACTTGCCCTCTTTGTAAAGTAGATGATATCAGGTAAAATTAACTCAGCCTGTTTAGAAGCCTTTGTTCTATTCTTTCGTTGGATACGGAGCCCTTCGTTAAAATGGTGTGAAAAAAAACCCCACTTTGGATTTTTTTCTCTGTGATATTGAGGCTGCTGGATTTCTACACCATCCTGGTCAGTTTTACTTCACTCTTCTGTTGTTCTATTCTATACACGTGCTTTATGTCACCCTCATCACTGTAGCATCTGAACATTTTCCAGTAGTGCACTGAGTGGCTTCCAGTGGCACTGGTTTTGTTTTGGGGAATTTTTTGTTTAAACTTACACATTGCTCTGTGTATATGTTAGAGAAAGCAGGTTGAAGCAGCACACTTCGCATTTGGAGCACTGGTGGTGAGCGGAAGGTGAGGAGGTTTGTAATGGTCATTAGTTCATGTAGGAATTCAGAACTTGCCCCTCTCACCTGTACCAATATTTGGCCTCATCCTGTGAACTGTCAAATGAGAAGACCCACTAAAATAGTTACTTACTTATAGAAGGATTATTCATGTAAGGGTTCCATGACCTGCCTTGTTTATCTCACTGCCTGGAAATAGCATTATTCAAAACAATTGCATTGCAGCAGAAAGAGCACGGTTTCAATGGATTACCTGACATAACGGGCCTGATTATAATTTTACTTCGGTTTCATACCAGTGTATCCCTAGTCTCTTCAGTGGAGTCAGTACTGATTCCTACCAGAGTAAGCAATAACTAAAACAAGACCTGGACGGATCATCTGGGGCAACACATTTCTAAAATATTGCCAGCTTCCTAATGAACTGAGATAACAAGGAATACTTGTAGGGAAACTTCCCTTCAAGCCACCCAAGTTTGTCATCTCCAAGTGGTAGATCCTCCAGCCTGCAGTGCATGATTTAGGGTCAGCTGGATGCCATTCAGTATTAGCATAAATCTGTAACCACAGGATGCTAGGAAGAGATTGTGCCGAGTAGCCAGAAAACTCCTAAAGAATTGAGCAGTTTGGCAAGCATCTAAGAATAACTGTTCCCCGACAAGCAGATCTTATATTATGTATGGTCTTTAGAAAAAGCAACTGGCAATGTCAGGACAATTATAAAACAAGGGTTTAGGTCAAATGACCTACTGTTCTCATTGTGCAATTGCAACATAATGAAAGAAAAACATGAGAGAAACTTGCCAAGCTGCATGAAAAAAGAAATAATCAAGAAGAATGAAAGATTTTGTTGGCAGTGCTGACTAAATGACTTGCAAATCATTACTGCCCCCTTTCACCCACCTTCTGTAAAGTAATTACTGTGTGCAGAAGCTAACTCACCAGAGATACTGCTGCTGCTAACACAGAACTGCCAATTAATTATCCTGCATACAGCCAAACAGTGCCAATCTCAAAAGAACTAGGAAAAGATTTTGAGGGAAACAAGGGACCCAAAAAGTCCAGTATTAAAGAAAGGGGGGACTGGTCATTATTTGGCAGTGCTGAATCTGTGTTTAAATTAAATGTTTGATGATGAGAAGGAGCTAGGTTGAAAGATCAATGAATTTTAGTGCAAACTTATAAATGAACCTAGAGGAGCAAATACATAGTTATTCTGAATTTGGAGCTGTAGGTCCTAATAACCAAGACTGCACAAAGGCCTTTGCATAAAGTACAAACCTGAAAAAATATCTGTTGAGCTTAACTGGACAGTGTTATTATTCAGTAGCACTTACACATGTCCAACTAGTAGGTTACTCATGGCTATTTGCGTCTTTCATGCTTCACCCCTCACTTTTATAGCAGTGGTTACAATCAAAGGACTAGAGCTACATGAGGAAAGTTGTTTGGGCTTCCAAGAGTACGTGCAAGGCTTTTTGTTAGTTTATTTTTGGGTGGCGTGAACATGAATTCACCTTCCTTCCACTTGAATTTCAAACCCAAAGGCACCTAAAAACAACATTAAGCTCAGTCAAAGCCACCCCCTCTTCCTGAAACTGGATCAAAATTAGAGGTTGGCCCAAGAGAAAGTGTTCAGGTCTGGATCAGATTTAAGCTGGAATCAGAGTTCCAAATCAGAGCGCAACCAGGGCCCAAGTGTTCATTTAACACCAAACTCTTGTGAGGTGTCCAGGAAACATTTTGGCCAAAAAGCATGGAAATGTCATGAGGTCAGCTGTCCTGCTTCCTATGTATTTATTTTGTAAGGTACTTATTTGTCTCCCTTTACTGTAGTATCTGAGCTCCTCACACTATTTAATGTATTTATCCTTACAACATTCCTGTGAGGTAGGGAAATATTATTCCCATTCTGTAGATGGGAAACTGAGGCACAAAAAGACTAAGTGATTGGTCCAAAGTCACACAACTAGTTTGCAATGCAGCAGGGAATTGAGTCTCTCACATCTCAGATTAGTGCCCTAACCACAGGACCACCCTTTCTCTCTAGGGCCAAAAGCCTTACAAGAACACCTAAACCAGAACATAGAAAAATCAATCTGTTCTAGACTTGGATCAGAGTTTTCAGCATCCACATTGGGGGAGGCCAGATGTCAGTGAAATTCAAAGAGATTAGAACTGAGGTCCAGGTTATAACCTAACTAATCAAATCCACTGAGTTTCTCATGGTTTCCACCCAATACTTTAAATTGCCCTGGGCTTGCTCAAAACTCAACACATATCCTCCCGTAATTCAGCACAACTTCATTTGACTATCTGTCAAGGGTTGCTCTTTATTCTATTATTGCGTGCGCATATATAATCCTAAACAAAAACGTTTGTTAGGGAAGACTTAAGATGGAACATATATTTTAATGGAGTCCAAGTAACACAAAAATAATATCGTACTTTCCTTGCAAAAATTCCGCATCTTTTAAAAACCTCAAACCTTACAACTGGAAATTAACATTGATGGGAACAAGCTCATCCCTTAACGCCATAAAATAATCCTTCATCACTAACTCTCAGCCACCTGATTTATACCCCCCATCAAGGTTTGTTTCTTTAGTTAGGAGAAAAGTTATAGTCTTGACTTTCCATTCCTGGAGTTTTGTGATTTGCAAACCCTAAATATTCCTCAGTTTATTTGCACTGATTTTCCTTTCTTATCGTCATAAAAAAAGGTTTTCCAAATGAGTATTTGTTGATCATCCAAAGGCTGTTTGGGGGCCTTATGTAATGAATTAGTGGGTCTCGGGCCAGTTCCCAAGGGACATATGGCCTCATTACAAATATCACCATAAAAATGAGACTGATTGTTGACAGGGATAGCTGAGATGGCAGAGGACTGCATGGGCACAGCAATGTGGCTAACCTCTCACTCTTCTTTGGTGGTCCCTCCGGATCAATGCACATTTGCACTGTGGTTGCTTATTCTGCACCTGTTCTAGAGATGAATGAAGCCGTTACATTTCCAGAGCTATCATCACGGAGGATACTACTATCAGAAAGCAGGAAGATGAAACTGATGCACAGAGGTGCATTCAGAGCCAACCTGCTACAGGAGAGGAAGAACAGGTTGTGTCCGATTCCAAAAGAGGTAGGCAGTGCCTGCCACAAAAACCTGAGACCGAGGAGCCTCTTGTTCTAACCAATAGCGCAGCGCCTACTCCGCTGCCCCTCAAACAGCCTTACCCAACATTTTTCATAACCACCAAAATACGTAAACTTAACAAAAGCAACAATCCACAACGTATTTCTGATCCTCCTCCTACCCCACTATCCCCATAATCAGCCCCGGACTAAAATGAGATTAGCATAACTAATACCCGATGCTACCCTAAAGCCACACTAGCGCGGGGCGGGAAAACAGATCTAATCAAGCTGGTGCAGGTCATAACATTGGTTTAAAGCTGCTGCTGTTGAAGTCAGTACCAAAATTACCATAGCCTTCAGTGAATGCTGGACTGGTTGCACAACTGTATATGCAGAAGACTTTGACCTTGATTCAGGAAAGCACTGATGTGTATGCTTAAATCCATCCGTACTGAGGAAGACACAAGCTTTTTTTAACTTTACATGTGTATTAAATCCCATTAACTTCAGGTACTTCAGTGGAAGTTAAGCCTGTGCTTGAGTGTTTTCCTGATTAGGGCTTTGGCTAGGGACTCTGTCTGCAAGATAGTACTATTTATTATTCAGATCATGTTACACTCTCACCCTAAGGCCCTAGTCATCTCTGGGGACCCACGGGGTTAGCTGCTGTGCATATCCCCATTAAACAAATATACCAGGCTGCAAAGAATTTCCAACAATCACTCAACTCTTTTCTCAAGTGCTCTGTAAACAAACAAGCTCTGTGCTAAACTGTTGAAGCTCTACCACATGTGATATCACTCTGCTAGGCTTTTTTGCTCAGGTGATCATTCTTGACTAATCACACTCCCTTTTGCTTTCTCCTATATATTATTCAATTAATGGTTTTGTTTGAATTAAGCACCAGAGTCATCACTCATAGATCACAGTCATTTTTCTCAATTCTTCTTCTGCAATCTATTAGGGAAGCCTATTTAAGGCTGACCCTGCTACCTGTATTCATTTTCTTTCAAGCATTTCAATTCCTATAGAGTTTTGATCCACTTGAACAGTCATTGCGTCTAATATGAGCACTGCCCCACCAATGTCTACTGTCTCTCCAAACTGAGATGTTTTTATTGTCCCTAGAAGGCATGCGGATACCACTACTTAGTCTAACGCAGCAGTCTCATTATCTCATGCCGATGGAGGCACTGGGGCACAGAGGTTAAATTACTTGCCCAAGGTCACACAGGAGGACAATGACAGAGTGGGAACCAGAACTAAGGTCTCCAGCGCTCTAACTATTGGATCGCACTGCTGCTGCAGCAAAAATATGATGTGGATAGCATGAGAGGCACTGTGAACACTGGGTCCTCAACTGACATGTGGGCTTGGATGGAAAATGTCGACTAGCTCTGCCAAGCATTTGAGTAAGTGAAAATGGGCTGCACTTCTAGTTAATATATCAGTGAGTCAAGACCAGATCCAAGTTTAAAGGGTGACACCTAGCACTGTTGCCTTTATCACAGAGAAGGAATAAAAACAATGAAGCTGGAGGTTATTTAAGCAGACATTAGCTGGGAGAAAGTTACTGCCTCCCCCTTCCCTTGCTCCCAAACACACACACGCACAAACAAATACACTGACATCCAGTGGGGAATCGACACAGAAGGAAGTACAGGCTTGTTACAGGAGAGCTCCAGAAACAGTCACCTGTACAGGATGCCCTGTAGCTCCATTGATTCTTGGGAGCAATAGGGGTTCAAACAAGCCCTCTTGTAGAGAGATGGTATGTCTGTACAATTCCCTGATAGGCACAGGTTTTCCTGCTGGAGGAGACAGAGAGAAAATTGCTTCTTCCCTTTGCCTAACCCTTGGATAGTTAGATCTTGGAAGATATTCTCCACCTGGCCTCAGCAATTTTAAGGTAAGTCACATTTTAGGCATAAACTACTTAATCTAATGATAGGAGAAAGATGCACTGAATCAGCTAATTTGACCCCTCCTTCTGCTTTGCACAGGGCAATCTCCCTGTGTAATTCCCACTACTAGTCTCAGCTAATCTGTTCTTGAATACCTCCCATGGTGGTGCTGTGTTAAACACATTGGCACAGAAAGAAAAAATATCATTCTTCAGTGACTTTCCTGGGCATACCTTCCAAAAGCTCTGGAATAGAGATAGATGCCCTGGGATATCATTATATTTGTTAACAACATTATTGCTATTAGTATTAGCATAGGCCTAGGAATCCTAGTCATGGGCCAGGACCCCTTTGTGCTAGGTGCTGTACAAACACAGAACAAAAAGACACTCCCCTATATTTTATATTAAAATAATAGGACCAAGGGTACCATTTTCAAAAACATCTGTGTCATGTAAGATCCTAAATCCCTTTGGTTTTCAATGAGATGTTGGCTTCCCTAAGTCCCTTTTGAGAACAGACCTATTAAGTCACTTAGGCGCTTGTGACAATTTTTCATCAAATTTGGGATCATGCTTCTAGCTAGCAACTGAATGCAGCATAATTCAGCTGCTCAGAACATTAGGCCCCAACACAAAAGAAAGAAGCAAATTGTTAAGCCTCTATGAAATGAAGCACCACCTCCAATATACATTCTCCTTAAATAATTACTTTAAAGCACCCCCAAGGCCTCTATTACAATTTTGTTTCACTTTATTTAAAAACCTACTAGGCCATTGATTTTTTCTGGTCTCCTGGGCAATCCCTGACGACAAGGTTTTCAATGTCCTCTGCATATTCTTTTTCTCTCCTCCTTGCAAAATACATTTTAAATAGTGCATTTAAAAGTAGCTTTATGTTGAGAAGGGTGGGGGGGACACATCAGTCACTGAATAAAGAAGAAAAACATCCAGAAAGAAAATTCCCCAGCAGATGCTGCATTAGCCGATATTGAAAGGGGGCCCAAATCTAGCTAACATGTTCAGATCAACAGTAAAGATTATTCCACCATTTGGGATCACTTAGTTTTCTCCTGATGTGAGTTTCCCACTCCTCCCACTTGCAGGTTCATGTTGATGCTTCTAGTTCAAACGCATCAGTTAATAATTGTGTGATTTCACTCATACAATTTATTTTAACAACCTAAGACTGCTGTACAGTTTTATGGCGATTTTTAATTTATCCTACTAATTCAAGCAGTAATATTTTGCCAGACAGGTAGAATGGGTTTGACACATGTTCCTCACTCTGAAAAACAGAACAGGCTAGAGCAGTGTTTCTCAACGACTGATCTATGGACTGGTGCCAGTCCATAGCAGCCTACTTGCCAGTCCTTGAGATTTCCCTGACACAGTTTAGGAAGGTAACAAGCCACTCCCTGGTACCAAAAAGGTTGAGAAACACTGGATTCGAGTGAGTAAACTTCGCTATTACCTCTTCAGACACACTGAAGTCCCCTCCTGTTCTAGGTATAAGTCTATGTCTTTAGTTTTAAAGGTGACTTACAAATATGAAGCTGTGCTTATTGTAGTTAGGTGCTCCTTTTAAAATACAGTATAAACAAATCCTGAAAGGCGGTCTCCGACAACAAAAAGAGAATGATTTTCTGCTTGTTCTTCATACCAGAAATTCAGGTCTTGTATATCTTTGAAAATGCTATGACAACTGGAGATTTGGGAGCCAGATCCACAGTGGGTGTAAACTGATGAGCGATGTTAGTTTACCCCAACTGACTACCTGTCCATGGTAAGATTACTATGAAGTTAGAAAGAGAAAGCTGAGCATTTGAGGAAGGAACAGGGGTTGAGTTTATTTTAACATTTTTGTTGATTGTTTTTGATAAGATCTTACGAAGCCTAATGCGTAATGAACACTTATCTAAAAGGCTATCGGTTAAAGATTTCAAGCTCCTTCTTTTAAGATGTGAGCAATCACAATAAACATCTCTAAGACTTCCAAGAAGTCCACTATCAAAACCAAGGGAACATAGGAGTGAATCGCAAAATGTCAAAGGTTAAAAAAAAATCCAGGTCTTCTTTATCAAAGCAGCAACAACAGGGCACAAACTCAATTTGGAAAAAAACAAAAAACCACCTTTTGCAGGCCACCTTTAATTTAAGTGCTGTCAGGTGAGTGCTTTTCTGCTGGGTACGGGTCTCCCAATCCCCTCTAATTCCTTTTCTCATTACAGTTCAAGAGCTTTACTGAAACACAGAATGCAAAGTTTAATTATGAAGGCCAAGACACTGAATTATACTAACTGCTGATCTTGGCTTTTTCTCCTTTCTTTTTTAATAGCCACATTCATAGAATCATATTAGAAATGGAAAAAATCTTCAGGCATCTACTCCACCCCTTGCCAAAGAAGCATTGCTCTGTACATTAAGTTCTGTCTAGTCTAATTGTGCAGGGCCACAGCTAACTCCTTCCACAATGCAGCATCCCCTCCCTACTGTTTGTCACCCTTACTTGGTGTGTCACATCCAACATTTAGGCCTTGATTCTTTATGTGGATGGGTCCCTGTGCCTGGATGGAGCCCCTCTGTCTTCAATGAGGCCTTGCACAGGATTCTGTCTACACAAGGTTCATTGAAAGACTGGGACTTTAGACTGTAAAGTCACTGGAACAGGAGCTGTTTCTCTCATCTGCAAAGTGCCAAACATGCTTTTGGGTGCTATAAAACACATCAGGAAGTTTTTCTGGATAGCATGAATTGTCACTTTCTTAATTTTATACCATTACTCCTGGTTATACCACCTTTAATTACTACTATTCTTGGTGTTTGCACCTGTCAAAATGTTGTTGTTCATCTCTGAATTCCTTCTAGTTTGTCAGTCTTTCTGGTAGTGAGGTGCCCTGAAATTAATACAGTATTCCAGCTGACATCTCCCAACAACCATACAGAGCTCAGAACCACCTTTCTGCTCTATGATGTCTTCCCTGGATATGCAGCAGATGCTTTAACCCTCATCACAATGGCAAGGACCAAAAGCAGCATCTGCAAGCAGCAATAGCTTAAGAACCCAGCAAAGTTGCTGTTGGAGTTACTGAGTAAATGTCAGCAGGTCTGTGCCTCTTTACAAGCAAGCTTTTTTCAGTGAAAACAGTTATAATATTTCCTAATTTAAGAGATGGGTCAGCAACAAATGGGAACCTAAATGCACTTGTCTTTTATCACATGGCTCATTCAAGTGCCCAAGTAACATATTGATAGACACACCTGAATGAATAAAATATAGTTACCATTTTTGAACTACTTAAGTCGTGTGTAGAGCAGGCCGAATTATTCATTCAGTTTCCTCCCTGCAACAACAGAGTTGTACAGGTGCAAATTAGTGCTGAATTTGGCATTTTGTGTTTGTGCAGCACGTGTCATGTATCCTTCAGGTGGCTGTGTTGTTAGCTTGATGTAGGAGCCACTTGGGGAAGTTCTTTGGCCTGTGTTAAGCAGAAGGCCAGGCTAGGTGATCAAAATGGTTCCTTCTGGCCTAAAAATGTATTAATATAGTGTACATTCTTGATAATAGCCTAGTATAGCTGCCAGCTAACAGAGTTACTCCTTTAACTCAAGTGATAGAGTTCTGCACTATGGATCTGAAGGTGCTATGGTCAAACACTGCTAATTACTAAGGGCAAGGAGGGAGGGTTACACAAGTAGTAAGAATTTACACTTGAAAAGCCTCTAGCCTGGGTCAGACCATACACACAATTTTTTTTTTCTAACTAGAGAACTAAAAGGTACTTTCAGGTTTCCTTGCCAGGTTATTACTACTCCTCTGCAAACAACAGACCTATTATCCTGGGCCTTAGTCACAAGGCCCAAGTTCCTTCATATCATCACCAGCGCGAACAAACAGTTAACACTTTACAACCAAGCAATTCGTAGATGACAGAGTAAATGATGAAGGAAACCAGCACTGTAGAAACCTGTTAAGCGCACAGGGCACAGAAAATGTATATCTTCCTCAGATCTTCTCCTTTAATAGTTAACAATAGAGTCTACAGTGAAGATTTCACTGTTTTTTAGCATCTTTAGCTTTGGTTTGCAGGGAATGCATCCCCTCGCTATGTTTATTCCTTTAACTATTCAAAGCATGGCACCAGCAGCCACCTCTTGGTATACAGAAAATACACAGTACCTAGAGTCGCACCTGTTTTCTTCTTCATGCAACAGCTGTTGGTATATTACTCTACATTATATTACTCTCTTGAAAGTTTCTTGCCCCTTCTTCCTTCAAAGTACCTGGTACCCAGTCAGAGAGAGGGTACTAGTTAAGACGGACCATTGGTCTGACTTTCCAGGCAATTCTTATGTTCCTATGCATTTTGATACTTGCTGAATTGACAGAATTTCTTAAATGGGTGGGCTATTTCTCAACAGGTGTGGCTATAGTAAGGTACAATCTTCTGCCAGTGGATTAATGGAAGAGTTTTTGCTGCGCTAACACTCCATCTGTAAACAACATGACTCATTACATGCTGAAACTTGTGGTTAAAATTCTAGCCCTTTTCTGGGAGATTAGTGGCTGCTTTTTCAGTCCTACTTCAAGACGGTCTGTTATTTATCAAAAGTGTTATTAACCTCAGATAGGCATCAGCCACAGCACATAAAGGGTTATATGGACTCGTAGCTCATCTGGGACCTAACTGCGAAGATAAAGAGAATTGCTCATTAAGATTAAAGAATTGTAGCTGTGCTTATCACCGGACTCTCAGAGATGGAAACGAAGAAACATCAATGAATAATTTAAAGAAACAGCTCTGCTGTTGGGAACTAGGAATTAAGATATCACTCAGTAAGAAACAATGGGGGGAGAGGGGAAAGAAAAATCAATTGGTGAATGTGATGGGTCATTGTTAACTATTCTCAGTACACACTGTTTTCAGTAAAAGACAATTTGTAAGACTAGATAAATCTACTATGGTTATGATCCCAAGTATATCAAACTCTAGTACAAATGCAGCACAGTCCTAAATAGAGCTAACATTCAGTGGTTAGGTTCCCAAGAAATACTTTGTATTAACAGAAACACTGTAGTCCAGCTGGGGTAATTTGCAGAGAGTAAGTGACAACAAATGAGTTCTCCAGTAATTTATGAAAGAGGTAGCCCAATTTATCTTCCATTGAGTGGCAGGTCATGGATTTAAGGGGCAAGAAAAACTCTAGGTCATGCACTTAATTATTTTTTAAACAAGGAGATGGAGGGTTTCAAGACATGCAACTGTGCCCTAAAGGAGGACAACTCACACTCCTCTTGTGATCAGTTTGTAATCAGAACAAGGCAAAGAGTCACAAAAAATCAATTACATTAATGCCCAGAAATCAGAAACAGATGAAAAATAGGTATACTTTCAAACTGGCAGCCAGAAGAGGAAGAAAGCATGCAATCAGCCCATTTTCAATATAAAAGCCCCTCAAAGGCCATCAGAAAACAGCATACCTACTACAGTTGATCTCAGGTGAACTGCTTCCAAAATCCATGATGTGGGGCTCGTGAATGCTTAAACTGTTCTGAAGAAGCTAAAGTAACTGCCGCTACTTGGAAAGATAGGATATACAAGCTGTAATTAAAATAGTCTTGAAGGCTCTTTTTTTTTTTTTAAGTGATTTAAAGGGCTAGAATCCCAATATGGTGTTGTTGCTCCCTTACTAGCGATCCTCTCTCACTTCCGCCCGTCAGTTGCAGCAGCAAATCAGAGCCTGTATATAACTTTCCTTGCTTCTGCCTGACAATCAGGCCATAGTTTACCACTATCTTGCCCCATTTTCATTTACATCTGTGTAAAGTGAACTGAAAACAGCTACTACTCTCAACTGGAAGCATTGTTTGTACCCAAGGCAGTAGAGAACCAGGCCCAACATATGCACATGATTTCCAGGCGCTCATATTGCAAAAATACTTCATCTTCCTTTGATTTCACAGGCTTCTCCATCAGCAGATACATTCAGTCCTCCAGTTCTCACATGGATCTCAGAATTCCAGCGTGCAACATTCCTTAAAGCTGCAGTGTCTCCATTTTCTTCAGCATGGCAGTTATGACAGAAGCATGTTTCCTAACTTTGCTGGGTCATCGTCTCACTTTTGTCTCAGCAAATAGCTACTGGAGATTTACTACGAAGTACTGAATATTGAATCAACACGATTTGGTCCTGGTTTTGCCAAATCTTGAATTAAATGAAGGGTGGGGAGAAATGGGGAAAAAAGTTCATTCCTCCTCATCATCTTTTCTAGGATTGTTTGAGACTGCAGCAAAATGCAAAAAATGCTTGCCTGAATTAGAAATTGCATTCCAGTTCCAAGCTGTTGAGATAATGAGCAGGATTATAAGTGAATGAGGAAAACTAGCAGAATGGAGGAACTAAAATATGGGCGTGAAAGCGTCATAGGAGACTTGTGGGTTTCATTCATATTCCAAAACAAATGCATCAAAGTTAGAAATAGATTCAAGCTGCAAAATTGAGATCTAGGGGCAAACCTCTCCCTTTCTAATCCATCTTCTGGCTTTCTGTTCCTTGTTTTCTGAGTGGAACTCTCATTAACGTCAACAGGCATAACACCGCATTGCAGATAAGAGAGTTCTGCATAATGGAGGATTTAGGCCTAAATTTGGAGTCCTTCCATTCTCTTTGGATTGAAATGGCTTCCATCACCTTACAATAGCCTCTTGACACCCCTCTGGCTCTGAAAAATTGAGAGAAAGCAACTTTGGAGCCTGATTTTCAGAGCAGACAAGCATCCACAGCTTCAATTTGTATCACCTGAAACTGAAAATCAGTTTCTTTAAAATATCTGGGACCTGATCCAGATCAAAGACTCCTCTTGACTCCAGTAGGCTTCAGAGAAGAATTTTCATACAGCTCAGGAATATTAGTAACCCACATGACTCTGATTCTTCTTTCCAAATCAATTTGATAAAGAGCACTGATGTAATTTCCACTCTTCCTCCAGTTGAAGTTAACCCTCAATTGTAAGTTGTTAGTTAAATATGTTCTTTGGGAAAGCATGGCACAAAAGCACTTTGCTAAACAAAGAGGTAAAATGCCAGCAGAGAGAGCCTGTCTCTTTAGACTCATGCCTCCAATCTAAGATGAGAGATATTGCTTTCTTTTCTGAGTTTCAGAGACATTGAGTAGTTATTGTTCCTTGAATAGTTAATCTGTGTAGTGACGTATATGAAGTTGTATGGGCTTCTAAGGGATGCTCACGAAACAATGACAAACACACATCCATATGATGCCTTGTCTTCATCCCATGACCAACTGTATTGTCTTTTCAGCCTAATATTAAACAGACCATGAAATACAAAAGATTTAAATTAAAGCACTCATCCAGAAAGTTAAAAACTGCATCACATGCTGCAGTGGGATACAAATGAAAAATCCCAGTTTGATAAAAATGTGACAGACCTTCATGTGTGGAATCTAATTTCCTGATAAGATCCCTTTGCTGACAACGTTATCACAATATTCACTGCAACCACCACACTAATGGTTTGATCTGACAGTCAGGAATGAGAGTTATCACTTAAGTGGTTATGGAGTTTTGCTTTTTGATGGCTCTTCAGCATTGTTTTCATCTCCAAGCCTCAACTCCAGGTCTATGTTTTTTTTTAAATATGGATCTTTCATTCAAGTCTTCCCATTTAGATTGAACAAAAAATTAAAGACAGCACCTCCCAGACAACTAGGTAAGGAGCCTGATAAATCTCAAAGAACATCCTTGAACTTTGAGGATGTCTGAAATCCAGACCTGAATTTTGCATATGGCCCTTTATCTTTGTAGTGGGTTGAACCAACAACAGAGCACACAACACCCCCAATACTTCAGAATGTTCAAAATCTAAATTTGAAACTCGCTCCCTCAGGCCCATTAGTTAAATCCATATTAAAACCAGTTCTCGTTTAATCTACATTTTTGAGTGTCTTGATACCATTTCTATTCATGCAAGGTTTGTAAAGCTTTCTTCTTTTTTTATTGAACCAAACCTAAATACTGTGTCCAATTCCGGTGGCATTATCTCTTTAAGCAAATAAGTCTGCTGGGATACTTTCAAGGATGAGAGATGTTTGTTTTAATATATGGGCAGGTCTTGTTACATTGTATACATTCACGCAGCAATTCTTGTGATTCTGAGAGTGGTTTCATAGCTTCGGAGCACATCACACTCTACATTAACAAACAGCAAATATAGCTGCTCACCATGTTTTGATCAGCTGAATTATTTACAAGTAAACATACCTTGTGTTTACCATGCTTTGGTAGCTGAAGCAAGCTAATGACATTATTTAATATCTTAGTATTAGCACAATAGATATGCATAGTGTTTACATAGAGATAAAAGACATGGGGTCAAATCCAGGCCCCACTGACTTCAGTGTGATCTGGATTTCATCCATGGACCTCACTCAAACAAGGTTAGTCTCATTGATTATGACATGAGGAGACAACAGAAAAAAAGGATAGTAAGTAAGGCAATAAAATTACAGAGTTGCTTGATTGGTACAGTAGCTGTTAGTGCCTAGATTTTTTTGTGAGGTCTTTTTTTTTTTTTTTTAATAGACATTGCAATACAATAGCTAAAATAGAATTACAGGATCATGAGTTAAGAGACTGTGGAGAGAGCAAGTTTTGAGAAGTCTGAAAGAGCAGATGAGGTTGCATGTTATACAGTGTCAGGTGTCACATGGAAAGCATGAAAAGCATCATGAGAAAAGCCACTTTTGGAAGAATATGGGAATTATCAGGCTGGATCAGACCCATGGTCCAGTATCCTGTCACCAACAGTGGCCAGTGCCAGATGTTTCAGAGGAAGGGGCAAGAAATCCCACAGTAGGTTATGGAATTATCTACCCACACGGCTAGTTTCTTCCTAATCCCCATTAACTAGAAACTAGTTTATACTCAATTTAAGCTCCCTTCTCAAAACTCTCGGGGTTTTATAATCCTTACTATTGTAACTGTGGATGGGAAAGGAGCGGAGCAGAGTATTGAGGCAGATCTGATGGAGCACAAACAAGGAAGTGGCAGGTGACAAGTAAGGACTTGTACAGTAGGCAGGAACAGAACTGTGGAAATTCTTGTCCAAAGCCAGCACCTTATCTTCTTTTAAATCCCTCTTTAAAACTGTCTTGCCATGCTCCCTACAAATCACTACCACTTTCATGTTGGCTAGGCAAGGGGGGAACTGAGACTTCTGCTCTTATGCTAAACCCTGTTCATTTCACATTGTTACCTCATCTTTCTCCCACACACTGTTTTTCTGTTGCATCGTCGACCATCTAAAATGTGAGCTTTCTAGGGCAAGGACTATCCTTTTTCCTCATTTTCATAGATTTAAGGCCAGAAGGAACCATTATGATAATCTAGTTTGCTGCATAACACAGGTCAGAGAAATTCACCAATTTTACTTCTCTGTATGGTGCCTAGCACAATGGGGCCCAATCTCAGATTGAGGTCCCTAAATGCCACCATAATATTAATTAATTAATTAATTAATACACAAACAGTAACAAGAATAATAAATGGGTTTGGGTTTTTTTGTTTTTTGTTTTTTGTTTGTTTTACATATTGTGCTTGTTTCCTACAAAACAGAAGGAGAACTAAAAACAACTGCTCCGTGAAGGGAGCAAAGTCTTGAAATGCAGGATTATGTTAAGACAACAAAAATCAAGTACAGACATTCCCATTTATATTTATTATACCAGTTTCATTCTGCTAGTGAAGAAAAAGCAAAGGGAATAAAATATATCAGAAAACATGTCCAGTTTGGCTTTCCTGATTTCCAGCAGGAAGATTTGAAAGCCTGTTTTACCCAAGTATCACAGGAGATTATTTAGGATTTCAAAAGAAGTTTGGAAAGAAAAATATAGTTAAATATAGAGATGAGCCAATTCACATTTGGAAATTTGCCCCCTATCTCACACATTCCTGGCTCTGCAAATCATTCTGTCATGAGGAAATCAAATGTGTCTCTGAAATCTAGATATGTTATAAGCTCTGCTCCCCTTATCTGAGTGAGTGGGTATTTAACCAATTTCCATAAAAGACTACTTTTCAAAGTGCTGGTTACAATGATAAATGCCCCAGAAAAATCATAGATGAAAAGATAAAAGAAAACAGAGGGTTTAAGAGGCAAACTTTTTGTTGAGTGAGATATTGGAGTCAATGAACAAGAAGAAAACCCTAGGAATTATTGTTTTATATAAAATATAATCTCACCTAGAATATTGTGTTCAGTTCTAGTCACCTTATCTCAGTAAGGGATTTAGGAAGCAAAAATTGAGGAGGTCCATGGACAGCTGACATGATTAGAGAATGATTAGAGACCTGAAAAAGCATTCATACAATGAGAGATTGAAATGACTGGGGCAATTCACCTATACAATGAGATGAGTAAAAAGGAGCATAATATATGTAACAGAAGGATTTTTTTTTAAAAAAAAGAGAAGGAAGATTTTGGAAAGAATATAAACACTCTTCCATCAAGGCATAAATTAAATTCTAACTAATAGGGATTTAGGAAGAAACTTTGTTCATGGGAAGGTTAATCCATAACTGCCTATTCCAGGGTAGATTTGGTCAAAAACTTTAAAAACTCAAAAAAGAGCAGGAAAATGTTTAATACCATTTTTATTAAACTACCTGCAACTTAATCCAACCATTGAGGTGGTTGGAAATTTTCAAAATTTCTATACTTTTCCAACATCAAGAACATTTTCAATTAATAAATTATTATTTTTCATCAATCAGATCAGCTACTGTGTTGAACTTTCCTCTTCAGCCTCTGATGCTGGCCTCTGGCAGAGACAAGACAAGTGAAAAAATGGATCACAGATATGATCCATTATAATAATTCTTGTGCACCTCTGAGCATTGTCATATGGTCACTGCTACTTTATCATCTGCCCATGACCAAGAGTCACTAGCTACAACAACGAAAAACAAAGATGACCCTAAAAATACAGTTTATAGAACCACTCCCTTTATTATTCCAAGAGGAAGTTCTTCAGGTCTCTTTATGGCATTTTTGACAGTTTTTCCAGGTCCCTTCCAGTTCTGCATTTCTATTCTTTATTCTCTTCTGCTCCACTTCAGCATATCTTTGAGCAGACTTCTTGGGCACAGGTCCCATTATAGAGTGAGTCAAGAAGAGGCTTTCATTATAACAGCAAGACAACTGTCAACACAGCCTTTATGCTCTTATCACACTCACCAATTCAATAGGTTAGTGTAATTTTCAATCCATGTTCATTTAGGAGGAGAAAAAGAGTCTTGATGATAAGGAAGCTACCTAAATATGTTTTACTCCTATTGATTGAGGAATCCCAACCCTACGGCTTGGTTTTACTGCTGCATTTCTGGCTTGAGCTACTTTTCCAATAAGGAGCTCTCACATTTGTGGACCATGTTCTGTAATGTGCATGCAATTGCAAATGCCCGGTAGTCTAACACAGTGATTCTCAACCCGGGTACACGTATCCCTGAGGGTACGCAAAGGTCTTCAGGGGAGTACATCAGCTCATCTAGATATTTGCCAACTTTTTCAACAGGCTACCTAAAAAGTCAGTACAAACTAAAATTTCATACAGACAACGACTTGTTTGTACTGCTCTATGCAATAGACTGAAATGTAGGTACAATATTTATATTCCAACTGATTTATTTTATAACATGGTAAAAATGAAGAAGTAAGCAATTTTTTAGTAATAGCATTCTGTGACTTGTATTTTTATGTCTGATTTTGTAAGCAAGTAGTTTTTAGGTGAGATGAAACTTGGGGATTCGCAAGACAAATCAGACACCTGAAAGGGGTACAGCAGTCTGGAAAGGCTGAGAACCACTGGTCTAACAGCGGTGTGACTGCAGACTCCCACAAACCTGTACAAAACCTCATTCTTGATTTCAGCATCCAAAGAGCTTTTGCAATCATCAATTGGGTTATATGAGTTTCTGTATCTCTTGTTTGAGTGACTTTGAGGACTAGGGAGGTATGGGAAGAATCATTAAGCAATGCTTTGAAGTGTAGCTGTTATCACCTAAACATTAAGCAAGATTTAATGCTAACCAATTATGTAGTTTGTGTTCACCTATAAATAATGTAAATCAAATCATACTCTCTCTCTCATTCATATATCTGACATATGATTGTGAACAGGAGATAGAACCATAAAGATTTCAAGGTTTCAGCTTGACTGTTAACATTTCAAATGGATCCAAGGTATTTGTTTAAAATAAAAGTGATAAATGAATCTGACAGCAAAGACTAACTGCATGTTTATAACTGTAGCAAAGCTTTCTGAGCCAGTATTTCTTAGTACGTGCTAAGGTTACAGTAGTACTGTGAATGAAATTCATTACCCGCAGGATGTTGCCAAGATCAGTGTGGCTTCTACCTTGGCTTTCTGTTGCCATGGTGAGCAGGGCTGCATCATCCTTTTACAACGGAAACCCAGAACTATGCAAGACATATTCTAGTTTTGGGATTCTGACATGGAAATGAAGCCAGCAGAGCTGCTTGTGAACCTGTCTTGGGCCCATAGACATTTAGTCAAATGCAGAGTGCTTAGTCTGTTTGCTGTGGTTTCATAATGACAGGAGGGACAATTAGTCAAAGCTGATCCCAGAAGGTACACTGAGCTGAGCTGGGGGAATGGCACACAGATATCATGGTGACATGGGGCATCATAGGCAGAATGAGCCAGATCCACAGCCGCACCAACTTTACACTCTACACAGTTGAGGGGAGCACAGAGAGAGCCAGGCAGTGGCTTAGAGCCACCTTTCTTCTTTATTGATCCTGGGCTGTCCAGGGGTCAAAAGGCTCTGCTGTATAACTTGCTGTAGCCATCGCACAGGGATTGCTGTGGCTACTGTGGATCATGCAGAATGCCACTCACTCTGCCTCAACCCCCAAAATGTCCGGTCCCTGAAGGGAAGACGGGAAAGGGGCGTCCTGTATCAGGAGACTCCACAGCTGATGCTTAGGGTAGCTTTCTAGGTTCTTTGCATGGTGCAAACCAGCTGGAACCAAATATCTGCTCTCTAGATAGGAATGCTTAAAAATACTCACCAGTTTCAGTTGGCCTCCATATTGGTTCAAACACCCCCCAAAACCATAAAGCAAATCTCACGAGGTGCAAACAGCTCCCAAATTGTGCTGCAACTCACGCAAAATGAAGCCAACACATTGTGGTGCAGATTAAATCATTGTGCAAACATAATATATTGATGTCATCCAGGAAAAAGGTAAGGCATGTAGGCTGTACTACCCTTTGCAAAGATCATGGGCAAAGGCCAATCAGAATTTAGTGTCTAATGCCATTTCTGCCTTTGATAATTTCCTCCCCTTATGCTTAGTATGGAACTTTCTCTAGGACAGGAAAGAATGAGTTTGCCTTGATCTAGTATCAAGTGACATCTGTGGAGAAAATGGGTAACAAGAATACAAGATGTTGCTTCCTTTCCAAAGTGACTCACTCTGTTCTTCTGGCCCTCTGATATCATGCATACATGGCAGACAGAACCTGTCTCCCTCTCACTGCTCTGCTCTTCAGCAGCAGCAGCAGAGTTGAGAAAGTGCACAGTGACAGGCATGATAATTCTCTCTCATTTTGCATCTGTTGTGCAGAAAGTTGCAGTATAAACGTTAATCTACCTCAATTCATATGCTAATGTAGTCCACAGGAAGCAAATTGTGAAAGAAGGTGCATGCGTGCGTGCAAGAAAATAAAAGGAGATTTTCTTGGGTGGATCAAGGTACAATAAATGGGTCTTTATGAATGGCAGATAGGAATCTAAGGAGCCCAGTGATGCAGTGAATAACCAACAGTCTATTTAGGGAGGCTGCTAAATGACTTACTTGAGATCCCCAAAGAAACGGAGACTTCCCAATCTAGGGTGAGGGAGACAGGGTGAAAGAACCTATTTGTGGGAGCTATAAAACCAGAGATGAGGGAGTTTGGATTGACTGATGCTTGTATAGGACCCCGGATGGCCATTATTACTGATCCGGGCCCCATTCAGTGTTAATCCACTGTGGTAGCTTTGTTCAGAAGTAAAAATTATGGATTGTAATGGCTTCCTGCTTCTCTACGGCTCTGTCCTCTTCTGCTGCAGCATATGCTTGCATCCCTTTCTTAACAGTGAGATATACGAATCCCCTTAAACTAAAAAAAAAAAAAATGTTTCCCTCATAAAACCTTGTTCTTGGGTTAATCCTGAATATATATTAAATGGGAACAAATCAAATAATGTTAGGACTAGGATGTGACTCCTGTTAATATCTTCATGCAGAATTTCCCATTAAAATATGTAGGATTACATCAATTCAATTCAGGTAGTGAAGAACAAAGATTAACCACTAGTGTGACCCTTATCCCTTAATCAGGATCCTTTTGAAACCTCATCATTTGATTCCCTTCTCCTCCCTCCACCATCCCCCAAAGGCTATCTGAATGTTTTAAATAAGAAGCTCAAAGAAAACATCTTAATGATAACATGCAGGGAGAAGCATCTTTTATGTTGATAAAAATTAGGAAGGTGCGTTGTCTTTTCAAATAGCTACAATCACCTATGTGTATGGAACAGGATGCTGTGGGCATATGTGATGCTATAGGAATGGGAGATTAGCACCTGACTGGTGGGAGCAGGAAACCAATGAAGACATCCTTATCCATCCACACACCTCTCCTCTTGCAAGGGCCAGACAGTCATACTTCCTGAGCTTGGGAGAGAACAAAGAAAGCTCCTTCCTGGGGACAAAGATTACCTCTAAAGGTGGTAAAAATTGCCCCAAGGGATCGGGGAGAAGGCAAAGAGATGGGGGTAAAGGCAGGACCTTGTGCTTATTCCCCACCCACAGACATCCCTTTGCAGCCTCTAGAACTGTGTATCAATTGGAGGCCCTTATTCAACGTTTACTCAGTCAAAACTCCCTTTAATCTCTATGGGGAGTTTGCCAGAATAAGGAATGAACAAAAGCTGAGTGAGGGCTTTAGGATTTGGACCATACAAAAAAAACCATATGGCACAAACAGGGACAGGAAAGAACTAATACAGTGGCAAGCCACAAACATCTATTCATTATCATACATTTTTATATATGCTGTACTGTTCCTTACAAGGTATTCCCCCTCACCACCACCATTTCTCACCTCCCCTTAGCATCTATGAATTTGGGTACGGCCCCATTGCCTTCTCCCCAAGGCAGAAAGAAGATCAAACCATGCTCATCCCTAATAGGATTATTTGGGGAGATGCCCAGAGATGATCCTTGAGGAGATAATCTCTTTAAACCCCTTTCCTCTAGGTTGGGCTGAGCCTGATGAAGGACCTTGCTCACAGATGATATGAAACAGGTGCAGTGGGAGGAGACATTTGCCAGCTCCAGTTACTCTTTTGTAGCTTCTGGCAGCTCCAGCGGTGCTTGTCTGACTTCCTACAGAGCCACAGTATACTAAAAATGCAAATACAAGCCTGTAGGTTTAGTCAGATTGCTGGAATTATTCAGTTCAAAGGAAGATAAGTAACAGCCGCCTCTGTCGAGGTTACCTGAGAGCTGTCTATTATATTAGCATTACCCTGTGCTGAAAAACGCTTACTTTTATAATAGGCATTCAATCTACAGGAAAAGCATTTGCCAGATTGAATTAAGTATGGAAATTTCAGGGCAGTGGCTCTTTTCCACAATAGAAATAGCTTCTTATGAGCATTTTCGCTTCCGTTTTTGTTGTATCATCGCATATTAACCTGCTATCAATATTGCAATCACTCAATGATAATTTTATCATTTCATCATTCCATATAGAGGGACTGAGGATGCGATACACTATGAAAATAAATTGCAGATTAATAGATTCGAAGGCCAGAAGGGGCCTTTATGGTCATCTAGTCTGATCTCTTGTATAATACAGGACAGAGAAGTCCATCCAATGATTCCTGCATTGAGCCCAATAAATTACGGCTCAGCCAGACCATCTGTTTCAGAAAGACAACCTATCTTGATATAAAATACACATGAACATGTTGAAATATAAGCCTGCCATCTAAGAAATGTAAACGAATAAAACTGATTTAAGGGACATTCAAGAGGAATGGAGATGAAAGTCTGGAGTTAAGAAATATAAGTCCAAGAATGGATATTTAAAAAAAGAAACCTTTGGCAATGGGGAATAAATTACAAATTCAGTTTTGGGCTTGCCTTGGCAATGGTCTTTCAAAATAACATGAATCAGCCTCTATACCAGATGACTAGAAGATAGCTAATGTACTCCTAATTTTTAAAAAAGGCTTCAGAGGCAATCCTGGTAATTACAGGCCAGTAAGCCTAACTTCAGTGTCAGGCAAATTGGTTGAAACCACAGTGGAGAACGGAACTATTAGACGCATAGATGAACACAGTATGTTGGGGAAGAATCAGTACAGCTTTTGTAAAGGGCAATTATGCCTCATCAATTTATTAGAAGTCTTTGAGGGCATCAACAATCATGTGGACAAGGGTGATCCAGCTGATATAGTGAAATTGGACTTTCGGAAACACTTTGACAAGGTCCCTCACCAAAGGCTCTTAAGCAAAGTAAGCTGTCCTGGGATAAAAGGAAAGGTCCTTTCATAGATCTAGTTAAAAGATAGGAAACAAAGGGTGACAATAAACCAACAGTCTTCAGAGTAGAGAGGGGAAAATAGTGGGGTTCCCCAAGAAGCTATACTAGTGCTGTTTAACAAATTCATAAATGATCTGGAAAAGGCAATACACAGGGAAGTGGCAAAGTTTGCAGACAATACAAAAATATTCAAGACAGTTAAGTCCTAAGCTGATTGAGAAGAGCTACAAAGGGATCTCACAAAACTGGGCAACAAAATGTCAGATGAAATTCAATGTTGAAAAGTACAATATAATGCATATTGAAAAAAGTAATCCCAACTATACATACAAAATGATGGGATCTAAATTAGCTGTTACCACTCAGGAAAGAGATCTTGGAGTAGTCATAGATAGTGTGGCAAATTGCCAGCCTCCCCCGGTGGGTCTCAAGCTTTACCTTCTGTCCGTGGCCCAGGGCGCCCCCAGCTACCTCATCTCCCCTGGCTGTAGAGGAGCTCTGTCTCCTGGCCTGGGTGGGAACCTTCTCCTGAAGCTGCTCCATGCCTTCTGGCAGCTTCCCCTGCATTTGTTCCCTCCCCGTCCTTTACAGAAGGCAGGGTTTAAACACCCCTGGCCTGGCCCTTCATTGGGTCCCGGTGCCTTTAATTTCCCTGCTGTGCTTTCTCTTCTGCCTGCAGAGCAGAGGGTTTTTAACCCTTTCGGGCTCATACTGGCTCTGGCACACCCTTTTATAGCCGTCCGGCCTGACTTTATCACAATAGTTATATGAAAACATCTGCTCAATGTGCAGCAGTAGTCAAAAAAGCTAATAGAATGTTAGGAACCATTAGGAATGGATAGATAAGACAGAAAATATCATAATGCCACTGTGTAAATCCATGGTATGCCTGCACCTTGCTTACTGCGTGCAGTTCTGTTTCTCCTATCTCAAAAAAGATGTATTAGACTTGGGAAAGGTACAGAGAAGGGCAATAAACAAGATGATTAGGTGCATGGAATAGCTTCAATACAAGGAGAAATTAAAAGGGCTGGGACTGTTCATCTTAGAAAAGAGACAATTAAGGAGGGATTTGACAAAATCATGAATGATGCAGAGAAAGTGAATAAGGAAGTATTATTTACCTCTTCACATAACACAAGGACTAGGGATCACACAATGAAATTATTACACAGCAGATTTAAAACTAACATAAGGAAGTACTTCTTCACACAACGCACAGTCAACCTGTGGAACTCATTGCTGGGGAAGTTATGAAGGCCAAAAGTATAAATGGATTCTAAAAATAATTAGGTAAGTTCCTGTAGGATAGGTTCACAAATGGCTATTAGCCAAGCAGATCAGGATGCAACCCCATGTTCTGGGTGCCCCTAAACCTCTGACTGCCAGATGTTGAGGACAACAGGGGATGGATCACTCGATAATTGCCCTCTTCTGTTCATTCTCTCTGAAGCATCTGACACTGGCCACTGTTGGAAGAAAAGCTACTGGGCTAGATGGACCATTGGTCTTACCCAGTATGGCCATTCTTATATTCTTAATATACAGGCACCTAGATGCTATAGTGAAGAGTGCCATAAATTAGATAAATAAGGGCAATGATAGGACCTTTAAGCACTGAGCCATGTCTGAATGCAGCTACCTATCAGGATGAGGCTTGAGGAGATCTCAAACACAGCTTGGTCTACATCAAACCAGCACTGTATGTGTTTATTATATTCAATTATTGGCCACAATGCAGACTTTGGGTATGTCTACACTGATGGTGGCAAAGTCAACTGGGCGGTCAGTGAAGACCCACTCAATCGATCAGGAAGTCGACCTAGTAAAACCAGCTCCTCAAGTGGCTCAGTGAAGACACCACACAGAATGGAAGTACAGCAGTCGATGTGTAGCTTGCGTAACTCCCGTCGACTGCCACCGAATTTCCAGGTCAGTGTAGATTAGGCCTAAGTGATTACACTCAGCTACTGATGGACACAAGCTCCTGGACCCTGTGAAAGAGAGAGGTTCAAATATTTGGACCTGATCCCAGGTTCAAACACTGAGCCTCAGCCACAGCTCTGCTGTAGACCCACAGTCAGGAGGGAAGCTTACAGAACACACATTGATTAGGTGTGGATGGTGCAAGCTGGCTGAACCTTTATTTTCGATTTGGACTTCGGTCTTCTTAACTCATCCTACTTTAAATCAGTTTACAAGGTCATTCTTCCCAGGAGACAACATTAAATAAAGTCTCCATGTAATTTACAACGGCCCCAGTCCCTGACACCAACTGTGTGGATCACAGTTTGCCCAATCCAGTAGAAAAGACAGTCTCTTGAATTTACCAACCTTGCATTAGCTTCACCTAAACATAAAATCATTCCACGTTAATATTATTCTTCCTATTGTGCTAGACTTGGTCATAGTTTTCTCTTTTCACTTCATGCCAGGGATACCAATTTTGAACAGAGGCAGGAACAAGCTTCAGAGATCATATCTGAATCCAAAACTTGCACAAGGGTCACAGCCATTCAAAGTCGTGTGTTCAGTTTTAGGCCCATGATAGAGACAGACCCGAGCGCTGAAGTTTACATCAAGAGCTGAACACAGAGCAGAACTTCTCCAAAGTTCAGATACAGTGGGACCGATCCTTCTCTCACTCGCATTGGGATAAGTCAGGAGAAAACTGGAATTGTGCTAGCAAATAAGGGGAGAATCAGACCCAGTATTTCTATTCTAGCTAGCTTGGTGCACAGTCTATCATGGTAGTATCTGGGCACGTTGCAATCATTGATATTTTTATCCTCACAACACCTCTGTGAGGTAGGGCTAGCCTCATTTTACAGACAAGGAACTGAGGCCCAGAATAAAGTAAATGATATTTCCAAGGTCACACAAGGGATCTGTGCCTCAGCCATGAATTGAATTCAAGTGCCCTAAATCCAAGTCCAGTGCCCTAACCACTAGATCATTTATCTTCCCTTCTATTCAACCCCAATCTTTCATTCCAAACAAAACAAAGTAATGGGATGAGGGAATGCCAGAGAGTTTTACACCTCTGGTAATGAGGAGCAAGAGCCCCAGCCAAGGTTAACCAAGATTACCTGGATGAGATGAACAGAACCTCAGTGAAACCTCAATTTGACTGTGCAATAGTGGCTCCACGGAAGGTGATTCCTTCATACCCTTCTTTCCTCACCGTTCTTATACTGAATTCCAAGGAAGGCACAATTTTAAGAAAATTTATATCACTTATAAATTTAAATTTATATCAAGCAAAAAGTCTGTAGCCTATTCATATTCTTTGCCTTTCAGCTAAACTTGGAATATTTCTTAACACCTGCACATTCATACACTCTTCTTCAAAACATACACTACAAACAAACTTAGCATTGGGTGCCCTAGGGTGCAACTCAAGTGGAAATATCTGAAAATAAATACACCTCTCCTATCACTCCTGTAACAAGCAAGGCAGAGACAGTGACATAGTTTGTTTTCAATGCAGAAATGGCCCTTCACAAGATGTTTCTGTGCCTCTCAGAACAACTTTGGACAGTGGTATGCCACAACCAGAGTGGGGCCAAAGTATCTGAAATGAAAGGACGAGGCTTGATCCAGTGTCATTGTTACAGCCCCAAGGCTGTATTCCAATATTGGAATTCCAATATTCCAAACTGGAGTATCCGAACCCTGCATGAAATGAAGGACATGCTTAGAAACCTCTTAACTTACACACAACAACCACCGCAGAAGTGAAGCCACAAGCAAGTTCATAGGATGCATCTGCCAATGTAAATATCACCTAGTATACATCAGTAATCCCCAGATTATCATGTTACTAATATATCATCCAGGGAGACTCCACATCCCAATTGCCCCATCATTCATTTTATGAGTAATTTCAGACCAAGAGCCATCTTCTGTATGTTCTGTGTTCAACAGATAGCATGCTTGTGGGTGTTCTAACAGTTGCCCTCTGCACACACTCTCAAGTAGCATATTTGTGATGCAGCAGTTTGGAGGATGTGTGTATTGAAGGTGACCTTGTTTTCTGTTTTACAAATGTGTTGGCTATCATGAGAACATTGGTTCAGAGGAAAATGGTGACTGTAGCCATGATAACACCCTGTAACTATTTTCCCACAACTGCTTTTGCATGAGTTAGTTCTACATGTCTGCATGAGTACTTTCTGCATTATAGGAAAACAAAACCTGTCTGTATTAAGATTAGAGTTTTATGTATTTCCCATCACATCACACAGTGCCCTCTGGTGCATGCTTAAGTGAGGAAAGTTTAGGTTTTTAAAAAGGGATTTAGGTATTAAATACAATGCAATTCAAAGTTCAATTCATTTTAATTCAAAAATGGCTAGTTCAGAAATATTTTTGTGGAGACTTGATCCATTTAAGATGGGATTTTAAAAATGATAGACACTATTGAGCATTAAAAAAACACCTTTCATAACATTTTTCATACACCCAATGATATTACAGTACATGATGGAACTCTGGTAAGGCTGTCTGGAAAACAAGAAAACTGTTTTGTGAAAAATTGTGAAGTTTTGACATTTGTTTCTGCTCCCTGTTGAAACAAAACCCAGACCTTTCCCAACTTCTCAGGAAAAGACAGACAGGCTCACCTCAGAATAGATAGTGGCCTGATGCTTAAGGTACTCACATGGGATGTGGGAGATCCAGGCTCAAGTCACTTCTCTAAACCAGGAAAAGCAGGGACTTTCACTCATGTCTACCACACCCCACCTGAGTGCCTGAACCACCAAACCATTGATTACTCAAGGGTAGTGCCCTCTCTCTCCTTCCTTCCTCTCAAAATTGCACCGTGAACCCAAAACACTGCCCAAATAAAAATTTCATCAAGCCCAATATGTTTCTATGGAAAGTTTTGTTTTTGACATACCACTATTTTCCAATGAAAAACACGGTGTCAAAAAATTCCCAACCAGCTTGAAACATTAGCTACAACATCACAAATTTCCATTATTTAAATGGATGCTGCCAAGGTAAAAACCAATGATCCTGCCCTCAGTTACACAGTGTAAGTCTGGAATAGCACTCCTGGTGGCAGTGGAGTTACTCTGGACTTACATCTGTGTAACTGTATATTACAAATAAATAAATAAAATTTATTTCCATACATTAGCAACAGACAGAGGCCTGAGTGCCAAAATCTGGATCAGGGTTTTACACTTAAAAGACTGGAGACGCCTGGCAGATGAGCTGTCAGCGTCAATCTGGGAACGGAGGTGTCAGAAAAGGTTTCCTAACACGAGGCGGTAGGTGGCATGGGAGTCCCTCCAGACTAGAGCTGCACTGCCCCATTTAGCTGCCAGAAAATATTTCAGGACTAACGCCCACACCTCCTCACCTGACTCTCAGGCCTTTTGCATGCTCACCATCAAGGTAATTTCTGTTTGAAAGCTCTTCCGTGGAATAAAGGTTAAGCTGAGGTTTACAGAGAAGTCACTTCACATGAGGGCAATATGGCTGCCTAACCTGCTGGTGAGATAGGTTGAAGAGCTAACATTAAAGTACTTATTTTTTCTTACTGACCAAAGATACTTAAAGTGACACACAGAAGTAAAATGGAGAGATGACTTAAGACAAAGAGCAATTCTGTTTAGTGTTGTTATAGAAGAAATTTTGAACTAGATGGTCTCCTATGGAGAAACCCAAGGTTTCATGAGAGATTTCTTACCAGGCCCCCAAACCAAGCACTATTCGCCAACGGTCAACAGTGTTCAGGCTTAGAAATCCCTTTCCCTCACCTACTGAAGTAAAGACAAATATGAACTATTCACTGATTCTTCCTCAACTCCATTCTAGTAAGGGAAACTGTTCAATTCAGATGTGATATGAATAATTACCAAAATAGTTTCCACAATTAGAAGAGAAAACTAGCCTCAAAGGATTTGATTGCTATACTGAATAGCAACTGAAAAGAGTTCCACTCTCTGAAGAGAAATAATCACAATCAAAATGGGGTTTCAGGAATTAGCTATGAAGCTCGAAAGAAACAGAAATATGCAAAAGTGAAAGGGACTTTAGTGTACGACTAATCAAGGAAGTGGGAGACAAAAACCAAGTAGCAAATACTAGTATAAATATTTGATTGAAGGGAAGTACAGAAGAGGAGTGACTTGGCTTTGTAGAGCACTGAAACACTCACTGCTGGGAGAAAAATAATTAGCACCTAAAAGGAGGTAGTGGGGGGGAGAGAGAGCGTTTGGTGCAATAAAAAGGGCTAGAAATAGATCAATGCCTTCAAAAATCTGGTCCTAAGTGCTTCAGTCATTTTTTAAATTGTAAATTAGGCTCTTAAGTGGCTTTGGAGCTTTTAAAAATTTTACCCTAAGTGCCATTTTCAAAAGGGACTTAGGACCTAAGTGGCTAGGTCACTTTTGAAAATGGGACTTAGGCAGGTTTTGAAGTTTACTCAAGATGATTAGAAGCCGCTGACCAAAAAAATGGAGAAAGATGGACACTAAATTTTGTAACTACAGGGAACAAATCATTCAGATCGGAAAGTGACTGATATGCATAAATGTTTGCAGACACAGGTCCGAACAAAACTGAAAAAATAAACTGAGCAGCAGAAACAGTGAAAAGTCCATGCGATTGTTAAAATTCCTTAGGTTTCAATACTGTAAAGTTTTAATAGGAACACAGACACTTGTTTTTTCATATGAATACTATGCAGCTCACCGCTCCCTTTTACTATTCCTGCAAATATTTGCTTATTCATAAAATAAATGTCTTTAGCCAGACCCTCAGATAGCATAAATCAGCGTAGCTCCACCAACCTGTTGGGCCACTAAGCCATGCATCATTTATACATAAATGTTGGGGCACTGAAGGCCTGGATCCTCCCTGGGGGGAGATATAATCTGATCTGGGCATTATGGATATAAGCTCTGTGGAACTACACTGATTTATGCCAGCTGAGGATCTGGCCATGTGAGATGAACAAAATAATAATGGAAACAGAAAAGAAAAGGACATGAATACAAACAGGGAGGGATAACTGGAGATTGGCATTTTGTTCCATCTAATGCTTTTTTCTGATTTATGAAGTAGGCACATGGCATGTGATCTGGAAACAGTTCCCAGATCTCAGGAGAGTTGTCTGTTATCTTTCCATCAGCAAATTAATCCCTCAGAAGCAGCTGTATCTGATAACGCAACCCAACTTTCTTCCAGAGTAGGTGCAAACGTGCAGATAAGCCCGTCCATCTTTTCTCCTGCTGTCAGGAAACTTATTTTGATCCATTGAGACTCTCTCCTCTTAGTCATATTGCCTAGTACAAAGAAGGGCAGCTCTAAAGTTTCAGTATGCATTTATTCTCCTTCATTATGCTTCTTCACAAAATTATCTGTAAGGCCTGTCTATAAGCAAATGGAGTGTTAAGCACAGTGACACCACAAGATGGAAATCCCAATTTACTCATGTTCTCAGTGGTCCAGCAGGGTTAGCTAAGAGCCTAAGAAGTGTCTGTTTATCATTTGAATTTCCTAGCAGCTTTGTAGTTAGAATTTCTTAGGCTGCTCCACTCATTCTAGGTTTGAATTTAACAGACATGCTCCATTACTCCCAAGCTCTCCTTGTGTAATCTGATGTTCCTGTGTGTAATTAGGTACTGATCCAAATTCCATTGAAGCCAATGGCTCTCATTGGCTTTGATGGACCAATCCAGTCTTTAGATAGCAAGAAAGTTCCAGCTCAGAGCCGGCTCTACTTCAGTGATGGGTGAAAAAAATCCTTTCCCCACCACACAGCAGTACTGTTTTTGGAAAGCACTGTAAGATCCTCACATCTTGTACAGCCCCTACCATAATAGGGCCTTGATCTCAATTTGGGGCCTCTAGGCCGGACCATAATACAAATAGATAATACTATAATAATCCAACTATAATGCTAACACAGGCCTAAAAATAATAGCATTTTAAACAAGCAGTGTTAAGTTTGGGGTTCTGCTGTATATTCATCTCTTCACAACCTTTAGGAGGTAATCTATTTCTACACCGAGGATTCTTGAATCATCAGGCAGTACCCACATCAACTTGTGAATATTCCAGTTAGCCCTCAGTGAGAGATTCCATTACCCTATTGCTGTATCATTGAGAATGATAGCGATAAAGCTAGCAATTGTTCTTTGGTAGGTAAAAGAAAAAGATGTCAAAACACTCTCCAATGTCACGTGTAACCCTATTATTAGGAATGCAAAGGAAATGATCAGATGCATGCAGGTAACACCAAGACGGTTTTTTTCTTCTTATTATAAGAGATGAAAAGATCCGTGGGAACAGTGAGCCTATTACAGGGAAAAATATGAAAGGAAATTGTAGAGGAAGACAAAATAATTGAAGTAATAAGTGAAAACATGTACTCAGAAAAGAAAATATTATCATCTGATGTTGGCTTTCAATGCAATAAACTGGAAGGCGTCCATATAAATAAGAGTGAGGTTTATCCTTTTAGGGCCTGCTATATGACACACTGGAGGTTTTTTCTGAGCTTTAAAGTACATCATGGAAAAATTATCTGATAGACCAAGAAGAACTAGAATAAAAAGAACATATGAGTGAGACTAGCTGAGGAAATGACAGACCTGTACCTGGCTGCACGTAATAAAAAGAAACTGTGTAAGAGGGTAAATTATGAGAGCACAAACCACACACAGGCTTGTAATCTTCAACCAGATTCATCACTGGTGCGACTCCACTGATTTCATTATAGTTGAACTAGTGATCAACGTTACTTTTTGAATCTATACGGCATTAGAGGATCTTTCATCCTAATGGCTCCCAAAGTTCTTTACAAACATGATGCCTGCTCCCTTTAATTTAAAAAAAAAATCATCTGGATTTCAATGGGAGTTGGACTGGGCCCTAATTACATCAACGTATATAGACACCTTTTCTCCCACTAATAAAATACAGCCCCCTGTGGAGTGAAACGTAGCAGCTCTTTAACAATGAAAGCTCAACAACAGTCCAGAACAGGAAATAAGACCATCAAGTTTTGTATTCTCTCATTTCTGTTCTAGTCTATTGTACATAGGTTCTTATACCTCCCTCATCACTGTGGTATCTCAGTGCCTTCCAGTAGTGCAATAAGCATGCGTAAGTAACATCTGTCACATTTGGTTCAAAACTGTAAATACTCTGAACTCTTTCCTTGCTTCAGTTTCACATTTCATTCAGCAGATGGCACCTTCAGAAGCATGTCACGCCTTAGTATCTTTATGGAGTGTTGGTTCCATGCTAAATCAGATGCATTTCAAGCCTACTTAGATTGTAAATGGATCGGGGTACGGGTCACTGTTTTCCTATGTGTTTGTACAGCACCTTGCACAGTAGAGTCCTAATCTGTAATGCAATGCTTTGGATATTTATCTAAACTACTCTAGCTATTTAACATCTGATTTCCATCATGTAGTACCAGAGCATGACAGTAACTCTTTCCTGGCTTCCATCTAGACTCTAGTGGTCATTCAAGGGTGCCTGTCTAGGGGCGAGGGAAACCATCCTCTTGAACTTCCCTGAAACATCTGCTTAATTGGGGGCACAAAGTCATAGAGTTTAAGTCCAGAAGGGACCACAAGATCATCTAGTCTGACTTCCTGTACCCCACAGGTCGCCAACACCACCCAGCATCTGCACACTAAACCCAACAACAGAAATGAGACCAAAGTATGACAGCCTACAGATTAGACTATTGTGTGAGGGACCAAGGAACACGATGCCTGAGGCCTCCACAATGGCAAGAAAATGGTTAAGTGAGATAAACCCAGATAATCCTGGCAAGTGACCCGCACTCACAAAGACAAAGGACATCCATGTAATCTGAGCATACTTTGTATATCTGCAGGAGGCTCTTGTATGATGCTATAAGTGACCACAGTGCTGGTGACACACACACACAGAGGAATGTTTTAAAGTGGAGGTCATTGCTTAACTTTAGCTTACTGCTGTTTTTCATTCCTCTGACAGCAAATGACCTAGACAGACCAAGTGGCTGCAGCACAAATTAGTACAATTTGCTGATGTGCAAAATCAGGAATAAAAAGAGGAGAGTGCAACTGTGGTGAAGAGGAAATGCTAAAGGATTTTGGGTTTTGTTTTATTTTATGATTGGGCATGTAGAAAATTACATTTGAAATTGATAATGGTGAAAAAATTTAGATTGAGGTACAAATAATGATCCAAAAGAAATGAAAATGCACTAGTAGCAAAAGTGGCTTTTTAAATTACCTTTGCATCTTGCATAGCTATTTACAGAAAAGTGGCGTTCAAGAATAGACCACTATAGGACATATCCTATTTCCATGGTGATTATTAATACAAATAGGATGTTTAGTGTGGCTTCCAAAATACCAAGGGATGAGGGGCCGAGGTCTCAAAAAGGCTTGAGCTCGACAACACGCATGCAGACATACACACAATCAGATGCTTTTCTGAATTATCTGGACATCTCAGCTCTGCCAAGTGAGGCTCTCTCATGGAAAGCTCAGTAACTTCTTGTGTCTGTCACAAACAAGCCTCTCCCATGGTAATTTGGCACTACCTCTTTGAAACCCTTTTGAAACCCACAAGGGTAGAAATGTTCAAGAATTGGGGAGGAAAAGAGGAAGATCTAAGGGCTAACTCCTCCTCACTCACGTCCAAGAAGCTGCACTTGCCACAGTAGAGTTCACAAAGGGAGGAGAAAAGCTTTCCCCACTCCCCAGACGACTGAGGGGTAACAGAGCTGCTTCAGGGATGCTAATGCAGCTCTCCATTTACAGCTACACCCTTGTTCTTTGAGTAGCTGTCCCCAGCCTTGCCTCATCCTCCATCTCCCAGCTGCATGGGGACATGGAGCGAACTGGACCCTACAGTACATGGGGCTATACGCCCTATATATGAACTACGCAAATCCTGGCTGTACCAGCCCCACATCAGTTCCACTGTAGTCAGGATCATCTAGAAGAGGTGATGAGGGCAGGGGCAGAATTTGCTCCTCTGTAAGCCTTGTTGACCAGAAAAATAGGTTTGGCTGGAGTTCTGACGAGTGTCAAGGGGAATTTCCAAGTCTCACTAAGCCAGTTCAACCATCCTGAGAGAGTCATTCTCCGCATCGTCAAAATGCAAAGCTAGTCACAGCCAAAATACCACCGAGCAGTTATTTTCCATTTCCAAGAGACCAGAATAGTGACATACTTCAAAGGGATGTGTGAATATTGCTAAGTGTTACTACTACAAGGGCTTGCAAATGCATAGCAGTTCCTTGTTTTCCTGTAGGATTCATTTAGCTTTTTTCTCTCTCACCTTCTTTGGTTTTTAAGGAGCAACAGTCACCATGGTATGTAGATATATGTTACTCCAGAAGGTTTTACAATGGAGACATCACAGAGGGTTTGCACGTGTAAGGCAAGATTTTGTTAAATCACCAATGATTTTGAGTTTCTAAAATGTTAGCAACTGAAAGTGGATTTCAGAAAGTGTTGAGCACTCTGGAAATCAGGCCAGTGTCTAATATCAGGCACCCAAAATCAACAATCACGCCTAAAACTGAAAATCTTGCCCACTGATCCCAGTACTTCCAAGTACCTGGAGTCAAACAGTGAGGATCTCCCAATGGGAGCAAAATATAGAAAGAAGAAATGTTAATCAATATATCTGGTGGTTTTGATTTTGAAGAGTATTCTTTAGAAACACTGCGGACCATTCTAAAATCTTACAGAAGACATCACTTTGTCTTCAGAGTAAAACTTGCTGAACAATCAGATGGTTCAACATGCTACGTTGGGAGACATAGATCGGCTTATCTCTGTGCCACCGGCTAGATCCAACCTCGGTTAGTAATGATGAACTGATAGCTTTTCAGAGATCTACTCTCACCCACTGGTCAGCATGTGTTATACGTGTGCCCAATCTACAGGGCACAAGTCTCTTACATCTTCTCTGCTTGACAGCCTGGCTCTGTATATATAACATACCAGTCAGTGGGTGTTACAGTCTCCCCATCCATTATGAGTGGTTACAGTTCTCTGCTTGAGAGACACCAGGGATCTCCAAAGCTAAAATCATAAGTCTCCACAGCTCAAACTACAGAAACAAACTATCTTGGGCCGTACAAGACCCATATCCTCCATGGACCTGGCATTGTAGGGGACACAACACACTCTGACCAACTTGCTACATTACCATACACATAATGAGTTGGGACGGGGCCGGTTCAGCCTAGCTCTTAGTAGACATGCTCCCATAGTGCAAAATCAAAGGCCTGGATGGGCCACTGAGTCAGAGCGATCCTCTCATCCCTAGATATAGTTCCTTCAGGAACACTGCTGAGCCACCAAGTTGAAATCAGCCTGTGCTTACAGCACCCGCTATTCTGTGCGCTGAGAGAGAAAGGAAGCTTCCAGGCTTGTACCTAATATCAGTCATGATAACCACATTCACTTTTAAAGTTTGTTTTCTAAAAAAGGAGAAGATTCTCATTATCTGTTTTCCTAGCTAATGGCTGGAATTGTAGAGTGAAAAGCACTGTGTAATAAACATTCACTTAGGTCTACTGCAGCTGTGGATCATCAATGCCATGGGCACCTTCCAGATTCCATGGGAATGAAGAAGAAACAAGCACATCAGTGTCTATAGGTGAACTCATCAACTTACAGTTCATGTTGGTAGGTCTGTGGTCTACAGCGGTTTTGCAACCTATCCAGAGCAGCAACATCCTTGAACTAAAGCAGGATTTGATGGCTCTAGTCCATTTGCAAGCATTCTAAGAGTGCCAGATGGGGACTGTGTTCCTTCCGAGAGCTTTCATTAAATTACAGTGTCTATCAAAATCAAAGTGATGCTTATTCCAGGTGAACACTGCTTTATTAAACATCTGTGTGAAATTCCCTTGTTTCATACCATGATTAAAAGCCACCATCAAATCTATCCCATGGTGCCTTTACTTGAGAATGCAGGAACATTACTAGGGATTGGAACACTTCTGGATTTTAATTAAAAAATGCCTTTGTCCTGCCAGCCGAAATTGAGTTAGTTTTGGGAACAGAGATTTCAGATGCTGAAATGTTTCCTACAGTGCATATTTGGCTTGCATGAACTCTCAGCTTCACAGTTCACACTCTCGTTACAAGTCCAACAAAGGTCAGACTGAGAAACATTAAAAAAAAAAAAAAAAAAAAAAAGCAAAGTGTGAACTGGTGGAGTTTTAAGGGCAGAATACACAATCAATCATTTAGTTTGGCCTCCTGTATAACACAGGACATGGAATTTCACCCAGTTACCCCTACACTGAGCCCATAAATCTTAGCCTAAGCTACTGCATGCTGCTAGGAAGGATTGTAACGTCAGTATACAAGGAGGAGACTGGAAGCTGCTACACACTCAATAAGGTGTAAACTAACTAAGCAAGGCCATAGGAAAAGCAGAACAGGAGTGAAGGCTGTAACTGCCTGAGAAGTAGGGTCTCCGGTGTTAGACATTGCTCCCAGCAGCTCAACACACTGCCAGTTCTGTTAAACTCTCTGTTCCAGCCAAGCAGGCTCCCCACCCGCCTATGAACTACTAAAACCAACATTTCATGATAGGCTTGAAAAACTGAGAAAACCAAAAATAAAGGGAGTTTCTGAAACAGGAAAACAGTGTGTGCACCTAGGTATTTGTAATTAGAGCTGATCAAAAAACACCAAATATTTTTCACAGAATATTTTCAAGTAATTTCCCCCCCAAAATTAACCAGATTTTTTTTTCAGTTTCATGAAAACTATATATCCCAGTCCCTGACGAAAATCCCATTGCCATCAAATGGCCATGGATCAGGCATTAAAACTTCAGCAACTTTTCTTATTGAATTCAGTTTTTTCCACTTCTGTGTTCCCCAGCAATGGGAACCCAAAGCTCCAAGCAGTAATACAGTTAGCATGGACACAATCAGGTGAGCTTTATAGTTTCCCTAGTTCCAGTCAAACACAAAATGAAACTCTAATGAAGCTGATCAACTTTGGTCTTCACAACTGTTATACCTTAAACTTTCTGCATCAACTGTCTAATGCCTACCACTACTTTCGTAACTCAGATGTCCACAGAACTGAGCCTACCCAACATTTCAGTTTGACAATCTATGCTGCAGTATGATTCTTTCCCACATGGGTTGTCATCTCCTTTGTCTCCATCAATACACATTAGATGGAGTTAGCAAAGGATAAAAAGTTGTCCATTAAAGGTGACCTGCAAAGGAACAAAATCTGTGTTTCTGCTCTTCTTTTGCTTCTTTATGATGCATAAGAAGGTCTAAAAAGTTGTGGGGGCTTGGGAGATGGTTCCCCCCATGCCCCAATACTTGTTATTTTACAATAATCATTCAGATCTCATACACCTTGGAGGAAGCCATGGACCACTGGAGAATTGGTAGGATTATTACACCAACTAGAAAAGTAATAATTTTCATTCAGATTGTTTATAACTCTGTTTTCATTAGTTTCACTCTCATCTGCATTTCATGTACCTCAGTATCTAAACAGACCAGTTTCCAGATAAACCTATCTTCAAGCAACACTAAAGTTTCAGTAATCTGCAAATGTATGGTAACACAGACCCAAAATTTAAAAGTTTACTAGTGATTTCTGGTTGCCTCAAAATTTTGGGTCCTCAACTTGAGACACTTTAGAAAGCCCTGATTTTCAGAAAGTGCTGGACTCCCACCCTTTGAAAATCTGTCCTTTATAAATATTGGGCCTCAAGTTAACTATAGAACTCTTTTTCTTGCAAGCAGAAATGAAGCGCCAGGCTAATTGTAAAGTGGCTTTTTCAAAGGCTAGAAAATCTCAGATTTAGGGTTCCTCTAAATACTACTTTATGTTCTACATAAAAAAGTAAGTGGTAGAGCCTTAAACCCAGGCACTGAGAATAGACCCAGAGCAATGAGACTCAGAGCACAGGTCAACTGACCGGGGCTTGCAGGACTTGTGCTGTGAAGCTAAAAATAGCAATATAGATGGGCAGACTCAGGCTGGAGCCTGAGCATTAAGACTCTCCTCCGGGCTGGTTTTCAGGGCCCAGACCACAGCTATTTTTAGCCCCACAGCACAAGCCCTGCAAGTGGCTCTGAAGCCTTGTCTATACTAGGAAGTTTTGTCGACAAAAGTAAGCTTTTTTAGTCCTGGTGTGGGAGGCTGCTGCCAGGCTCACAGCAGAACTTCCGCTGCAAGTCCTGGTCACCGGCAAGCCATAGGCTGCAGCCGCCCGCAGCTTGCCGACTTTCCAGGCTGCTAGCGGGGCTGCAGCCGTCCATGCCCAGGCTTACAGCTGGGTAGCTACCGGGCTGTGAACCCAGGCAAGGGTGGCTCCAGCCTCACCAGGCCCAACTGCGACCTGGGCACAGGTGGCTGCACCCCAGCAAGCTGGTACCAGGCAAGCCACTGGGAGGCTGGAATGGGGGAGGGAGGCAGCCCACAGGGAGCCCAAGAGCCTCTGGGCTCCCTGCAGGGAGCTGAGAGATGACTTTCTCAGCTCCCCCCACACTGCCCCTTAGGAAGTGGTCTTGGGAGGATGCACTCCACTAACTCAAGGACAGCAGTGTGGACGTCAGCCACTGGTGGCTGAATGCTGATATAGCTTATGTCGACAAATTTCTGTGGTGTAGACAAAGCCTCAGACTCACTGCCTTGGTCTTTCGTTGCTGTGTGGCGCACCTGGAAGGGCTGGTGTTAATTGTCAAGCGCCACTGACCCCCATATGAGGATCTGCTTAAGTCTCAAACTGTGGTACATAAACCTATGTTTAAACCTATGTTTAAACCATGAGGTTTATAGAAACTGGGTAAAATTTTCAAAAGCACTTAGCACCATTTTCAAAAGTGACTTAGGCCCAGATTTCAACTGGTGTTAGGTGCCTAATAACTGTAAATATATGGGCCTATGGTACTAGGTCTCATTGGCAGTCAATAGAATTTAGGCTCCTAAGTGCCTACATGACTTTGAAAATAGAACTGCGGCTCCTTAGACAGTTAGTCACTTTTGTAAATTGTTCTCTCATGTCTACATTTTCTGAATATTCACCAATGAAACTTCAGAAGTCCGGCCCCAGCACAGAGCTCATTGTAAGTCCTAGGAATAATGTCTTGGGGAGAGGAAGTAAACCCTTTTCAAGCAGCTCCAAAATCCTGGTCTGGAGGGGTTCCTCAGGCTATGACATACCACTCTACATAACTGACACACGCACGTTCAGTATAAATTGTTCAGAGCTTCTTAATTCACTGGCAATGTAATTCTAAATTCCTGCCTTTACTAGCACATGAGGTGCCAACAAGATGCAAAATTTGAAACCTCAAAATATATTGGATTTTTTTCCTCATTTTACTTTGCTGTTCTGATCTCAGGGAACATGGCAATGTAAGGTTACCAGCTCTGCTCCTCTAGCTGGCTGGTCTAATGGCAAGGCAGAAGACTTTCTGAGGTTACTGATTCAGGACCTTTAGCTTGTTGGACTGATCTCAAAGCACGTCTATATTAGGTCAGCAGCTACAGCTCGCTGGATGGATGTCAAGCCACAGGCCTCTATGAGAATTAGTGACTTGACTCCATTAGCTTACTGGGATGATAGCTTATACCTAAAGCCGCTGGGTTCATCAGAGATTACATGAGATCACTGTATGATACTATGCCACTGAAGTCAATTGGCATTTTGCCACAGATTTCAATGATAGCGGGAAATGAGCTGTATTTTCAAGAACTCAGCACTCATATTTGGGCCACGATTTTCAAAAAAAGGGTGACTCCTGATTAGGCACCTTAACAACAGCCAGATTTTCCAAAGCGCTCAGCACCATCCAGCAGCTCCCAATGTGAAACTCAGTCACATTTTCAGAAACTCAGCACTCAGTACGCACCCTACATGTATGTAGAGCAATTTTGAAAATCTGGCAGCAAGTGACCGAAGAACAGAAGTGCTGGTTTGAGCGTGCTTTAAAAATAAATGTATAATAAAAAAGAGGGTTGGGGGAGAGGGGGAGGCAGAGGGATGGAAGTGACCAATCAGAAGAGAATTTTATTCTGAATTGCAAAACGTGAACTTTTCAGAACAAGTGAAATTTGCCAAATATTTATAGGAAAAACAGAGCTCTGCGGTGTCATTTCACTCCTTCCATTAGCATGGATGTTTTTTGTTCTTGTTTAAATTATACAAGAAATACTCTTGTTTTCCAACTATTCTGTCTGCCTAATTTTATTTTTTCCTCCATTATTTTCTTACTACATTAAATAAAGTGCTGCTCAAAAAAGCTGGTACATGGCTTTGAAAACTCACTGGAAAGCTGGGCTTTGAGAATATCATAAAATCGATTCCAAATTAAATCTGCATGTTATCACTAAGGGATTTGCACATTTTAATCAAGGAATGAGACATGCAGTGGACTCAAAGGTGAACCAACAGCAGCCCTCTCTGATGAGCCTAGCCTATATGGCTCTGAAGGATACCTCCATTCTCTCTCTCATCACTAATTCCTATAAAACACATTTCATCAGTCTAATGTTTTGGGGTTCAACCAGGCCAGGAAGGGGTTCAGTCACCATCTGCCTTGTGACCCTAGCTGTCTTGGGCTGTGCAGCTTTAATCCAGAGCTCTGCCAGCATCCCATGAGCTTTGCCCAAATTGGTTACTCCTTGCAGGCTGACCTTAGGACCCTTTCAGCCTGAAATTTGCCCCCAAATCATCTTACTGTAGAGACCGGTCACTCTCAATGGACCCTCACAGAGAAAGTGCTGGTTTACTGCCTTCACAGAGACAGTAAAGCATTCCAAGATGTTAGCTTTCTAGAAGACACACTTCACAGAATTTTCCCAGCTGTGATGATTTATAATGAAAGCAAAACAAGTTTATTTACAAAAGAATCATGGATTATGTAATACCAAGTAAAAGAGAGAAAGGCAGTGATAGTTACAAGCAAGCAGAAGTGAAAACACACACCTAAAAGTCTAAAACTTAATCTGGCAAGATCCAGTCTTTGTTCAAGATGGTTTTTCCCTACCCTCTGCAACCCGGTCTCCTTTAACGGACAGAGATCAAATCACTTGGTCTCTTTGTCACCAAAGGAGAAGGACAAAGATGGAGTCTCTCTCTGTTCCTTATATCCCTAAAGGGATGTCTGTCTTGCAAGGCATCCTGGGGATTCAGTCTTCTGTGTGTGTCTCTGGGATGCTGGAGCCATGTTAATTCTCGGTCTCTCGAGTTCATGATCAGGATAACCCCTGCCAGTTTAGCTTCATGGCTTTGTTTACTGCTAATAAGCAAACTGACATTCCTCGACATTGTCGAGGACAGACCTGTTCATCACCTTTATCTAGGCTTGGCGGTCGGGTCTTAAACGTGTTTAATGACATCATACAGAGGGAATTCATAACTTCACATGCACAGTTAACACATGCATCTTACGCTATGAATAAGCAGCGTGTTGTTAGCATTCATAGGATCTCTCTCAGACACACCTTGTACAAACGTTATTGTAATAGCATGGAGAGTGTGAATTCAGGGGTGGGAGGGAGGAGGGGGGGTTCAAGGTCACAATCTGATTCCCTGGAAATGCAGAGTTAGCACCACAAATGCTGAGGAGCAGAAATGACTCTTCACTCTCCCCTTTGGCAAAGCATCCATTTGCTGAGCTGTAGTTTTCCAAACAAAGACAATGGTGTGTCACAGTGTAGCCACTTTCTAAAGAAAATTTCTTCTGGAAGACGATTTGTAAAGTATTTATATAGTCCTCTGCAATTCCAAATGCATGGTCAGGTCAGGTTTCTGCTCTATTTCTTACACATCAGTAAAGGAAAAGCTGGGTATTGGGGTGTGCCTGAGTTGCACAGAAACAGATCAGGAGGGGCTGTGCACACTGTGGTAGCTCAAAGCTCACCTTTGTATTCTCATGATCATGAGACTTTTCTGCCCTGCACCATATTAGAGCAGCCCAAAAGCTGCTCTATATTCAGCCAGGCTGCAAGCACTCAGAAGCAGAAAATGCAGTCTAACATCAAAATGGCTAATCCAATCAGACAAAAGGAGGAGTGGCATTGATTTTCTGCCACCAGAGATTCACCCTCACACTGGGGTCATCTTCTTTGGGTAGTTTAAATTAGTTTTAGATCACAACAAATGTAAAGGGCAAAGCAACAGACAATGAAGCGCAAAGAGTTTGTCTGCATGGGACATATCCCCTGCTCTCCTCCAAATTACACCAAATTTCAATCTTTTCTGAGGCAGCAGCATCATTAAAACTGTTTAGGTCAGCTCCTTAGCTGGTTTACATTAACCTAAACTGACTTCAATTGGGCTGTGACCATTTACACCAGCTGAGGATCTGGGCCTGTGTGTTTATTTGAAATGTAAGGGACTAAACAAAGTGCCTTTTCTTTATAGCAAAACATGGTATTAACATTGTCGTTGCTTACAAACATGGTGACTGATTTTGCAAAAGTAATGGGTGAACCCTAAATGGTTCAGTTCAGATAAGTCTCTGAAAGGTCAGATGCTCACCCAAAGCTTCTCCAAAGAATCCAAACTTCAAGAGTCTGGAAAACTGACCTGAAAATCCCATAAGAAAAGGCTGACTTGTGAGATTTCATTATCTTTTCCCTAATGGGAATACTGGCCAGAATAGTCTGTTTTGTGATATCTCAAGCATTTCCAATCCCAGTCCCGGAGCAAACTGGGAGTAGAAAGCACAACTCTTTTCCAAAACTTCAGAAACTTGCAAAAGGTTCAGAGAAGAGTTATGAGGAAAGTGGAAAGAGTTATTAATATTCTTCAGTGGGCTCACACAACAGATTTCAAAAGCTTGGATCCATAGCCAACATTCAGGCGGTTTTAGATCCAGAATAAAGGCCCATCCCTGGTAGATGTCATACCTTTTAACTCTGGGATCCACTACAATTCTGAGGAGAAAGATTAAATGCAATGCATTTGGTGGAAGAAATTTAACAGGCACTAGTAATAGTATCAGAGTAGGAAGTTAAATGGCCTCTCAACCTCAAAGGAGGAAGGAGAAAAGTACATATATACAGACAGCAATTATAGATATCCTTCAACCAACTTCTTTAAATAGTGCCACTGGGAATCAAAGAACTTCCTCCTAAAACATGTTTTTAATGTTAAAGGTTTCACATAAACAGAATAATTTAATGGTCATTAGAATACCAGGCAAGATAAAGATCAGCTGAATCAATCAAATAAGTCTGTATAATTTGGGGTGTTTAAAATTTCATAGATAACACTTCACTGCAGCCATTATGTCTGGCTTTTTGCAAATCTGTGACATAAATTGCAGTATAAAAGAAAGTAAACAATATGAGCAGCTCTTACTATCTGCAATATCGCATGCTTTATGCAAGATCAAAGGGGAAATGGACAAAAAGAGCTTGTAAAGTAGCTACCAGTATCATTGTGTTGACACTGTAGTGAAATATTAAAAAGCCCAAACCCCAAAAGGCATTTCATTAACCTTTTGGAGGCTGCAGATACAACCTCCCAAGCACACAATTGTATGGTGTTCCAGAAAACATCATAATGCTATGGTTTATGTTAGATGCTAAGCCACATAAAACCAGTGGAAGACACAGAGATGTATTCACTCAGATCAATCCAATTTTTTGAGTCAACTATATTCCTACAGTTTAAGCAACACACGCAAACTGGAGGAAGGGAAACAAATCAAAATATAACAGGCTAGCGTGGAATGTTCTCCTGTTCCAAATATCTGTCACCGGCTAAGATTAAGTAAAACGTGATTCTGCTTCTATTAAAGTCAATGGGTATATCTAGACCAGGAAAAAATGACTAGCTAACACATTTTATCTAACATGTTTTACACTGTTTTTCTAGTGCAGCCAAAAGAAATAAAAGGTTTGTAATTATGGAAGTGAGCTCTAAGTGTCGAACAGAAAATAAGGTGAGAGCATTAAACTTATATTTACTTATGATTGGCACATAATTTCCATACAGATTTCCAGAAAAGTTCTCTCTCTGTAATTCCACCTAACTTCCCACAGACCTCTTAGTAAGTGGGCCTCCATCCCGCAGATCTTAGACTATTGTTTTACCTAGTAAACTCAATTCTTAAGATTCTCATGCTCATCGGGGATTTCTCATGCACCCTGAGGCCCACAACCCTAAAGAAAATACATTCTTTGGGCAAGGAATACTTAGTCTGTGCCCTAATGGCCGTATGTCTTGAGCAGAGAACTGGCCAGACAGCTTCTCTTCACTGCCTCTGCTTAGAGATTGAAGGTTGTTTTACCTCTTGAATATGGCTTGCAGGAATTTCCCCAAAGCATCTCAGATTGCTACCTGGGTCATAATGAAACCAGAGAGAGAGGGAAATACAACCCCTCTGCCTAACAGATCTAGGGTTACATTTTCAAAGGCGCCGAAGTCACTTAGCGCATAAGTCTCACTGACTTCAATGGGATTTCAGTTGCTAAATCACTTAGGCACTACTGAAAATTATGCCTCCTTGTCTTATCTCTGTAAAGGCTCCTCTAGACAGGCCACTGTGTCCTTACAGGGAATGAGCAATACCTTTTCGAGCATCCATCCTTTCCTCAACGACTCCTGTTCTTCTTTGACACTTTAGCCCCGGCAACATGTCTGAGACTCAAGTGTCTCATCTCATCCTCTATTTGACTCGGTATTTTCATGTATGTTTGATGTGCCTGGCTTTTTAATCAGACCAGACACATCCCACCCACCCAAAGGTCTCCCCACAAAGGGGATATTGCAGCTTCTCTCTCCTGCCAAGGCGAAGGTCTCTTTTCCCATGTCATTCACTACTGTACTCATGGCCCTTTGGAAAACAGGACTGGAATCCCCTCTGCCTCCCTGCCCTGAAATCCTCACTGCCTTTCTTATATCTTATTTCCCTATAGGCCGTTCTCCCTTCTCTTTTTGTTGTAGCCTGACAACCCCACGCTTTTGCCTGTTGTCATGGCTGGAGGTGGCAGCCTGAGTCCAGCTCATTGTTTACCTTTAAAGAGACAGCTCTCACAAATTCATAGCCCTCTGAACTGTTTTTTCTGTGCTATTTTTAACCTACGTAACTTCTGATGATATCAAACATGTCTTCATCTCAGCTATACTCTTGAGAGCCTCAAGACTCTCACTCAACTTCTCTCTCTTCCACCCCTTCCTCACATTACAGGCATCACTGAAATTAGATTTTCACAGGGCAGCTGCAGCAGGGTTAAGAGTTGGCTTGCCCTATGTACAGCTTAAACCCCATGAGGTGCTCTTGCCAGCATATTGAGATCCTATGTTATGATTATCTTCTTTAATACTGGAATTTAACACTCACACTTGTGTGCACAATACAACTAAAAATAATACTAAGGAGCAATCCAGTATCTCCTCGGGGATTTGCTTTAATTTTCACTATCAGATCTTTGGGGTTTTCTTTTTGCAAGCATCAAATATACTATTAAACAACATCATTGCTGTTGTGTCTCTTCTCTCAACTGCTTCCCCCGTTTATATATTTCCTCTCTTTTGCCTTTCCCCCACCTCCTTTTCATTAGTCCCTGGGCTTTTTATCTTCCAAACTTACTGTCTTCTTCCAGCACAGACTTCTGGGAGATGCATATCTTTTTCAATTCCTTACTCTCTCTCTGCTTTGTGCACACATACACATTCACTCATTCTCTCATATCTATAGCTGCCTGAATTCTCATGGCTTAAATTACAATCATGAAAAAGAAAAGAGAAGTGGGGCAGCTCTAATGTGCATTCCACTGAGCCCTACAAAAATGTCAGTGGAGTCGATGGAACCTGCCTTCTCTGATGTCAGGAGAAATAACATGTTAGCCAGCCTCAACCAGCACTAATGCAAGAGGGAGAGAGTGTGGTCCAGTGGTGGCAGCATGGGATAATTAGATTTAACGTCTTCATAGGGGTGGTTCAGCTGTCTTGGTGATGCTTCTGGCATAAATATCTAGACAGATTAGAGGGCGCGTTGCAAGGCGTATTTCATTAATGTTCAGGGATCCTCAAGATCCCATCATTTGAAGCATGTGTGTAAATCTTTGCAGCATCAGAACTTTGTGTATTATCATTAACTATGTCAATCAATAAATAAAAAGCCTCTCCCCTCACACCGGTATGGTCATAATCTGAATTTTGTCCCCTTTAATAATGAATAGCTGTTACGGAGATTAACAGAGGGCCAGTGGCTCTAAATTGTCCAGTGCACACCGAATATTCCAGTCCTGTGCATTGCAACTCCAAGCAGATCTTAAGGCACTGGACTTGGACTCTCAAGAAATAATACAGGAAGGCCCAGCACCAGTACAGAAGCTTCACATAGGTGGCCCAGGACTTGTGTACGTGGCCCACGATCTGTGGGACAGAACTCTGATTTCCTTTTCCACCACTGCAATAGGACCATATGGGGAAAATCTTCTCTCCCCACTGTCTTTCCCATAAGTTTTCCTATGGAAAGGGGTTCTCTAGTCCCTGGTGAATTTGCATGAGAATTTGGGTTTTATTAAAAGGAAGCCTTTTCCCCGCCTCTCTTTCAGCATTTATGGCAGCTTTTATCTGCAAAAAAGGTAGCATTTGATGCTCTGGGAAAAACTGGTGATAACATTTCAGCCACAGCCTCCTCATTCTGAACTCCACTTCTCTGCCCTTCCTGAACCCAATCTAGCAGGATGGAGCATCTGACCACAACAGAGCTCCCTTCACTTGAAACAGCAACAAAAATGTCAGTGTTTCATCAACTTTTCAGACCACAATTTGCCCTCAGCACTGAACTGGCTTTCCACATGACCTGAGAACAGAAATTCCCTTGGACAGAGCTGATTCTTTTAAAGGGGTACTAACTATAGTGCAAGAACCTAGTAATAAATGTTATACGCCATTAAAGTAACAATGACAGATGAAAGCTTTGAGGTTGGCACTAAACAGTGTACGTGTGTTAATTCTGAAATAAAAGCATCTCATTGTATTGGCTTCCCAGCCACCCCTAAACCAGAAACTCCTTTGATACGGGGAAAAATATACAAGAGGGCTTATCCAACCCAGGCCAGCAACCAGACCATACTGCATAGCTGCTAACGGTTCACAGTCAGCAGAAGATCAGTTTCCGGAACTGAGCCATCAGGCTCCAGTGCTGCTCTACCTCAACAGTTCCTCTTGAACCACTCACCTGACAATCAAGCCTCATTTTCTCTTTACTCTGCATCAAAAGGGTTTAATTTTGGGTCAGCTCTCTGAAAATCTTCATTACTCTTGCCCTCAGCTTTCACTAAATGCCCTAGAGCGGCACAAAATACATAGCCGGCCTTCGTTTATGACCATTTGTGGATGATGACTCAGATCACATAATAAGGAAAGCATCCTGCTTGAAAGTCCTTATCAGCTGGACTACGTGGAGACAAGCCTTTCAAGCTGCTCTGAAGCCTTGGACCCCCCAAGTAGATAGTTCAGAACCCTTCACCACATAGATACATGTGGATTGATTCAGAGATGACCAAAAGTATAGCTCATTCCATCTACCACTGTCAGAACCAAGAGTAGCACCCTGAAGGCACAAGAAGAAAAGCCAGCCGTTTGGATTACTCGCTAGAAAAACAAGCAGCTTATCCATTACAACAGACCTTTGAGGTCAGTATTTTTCCAGAGCTACTTGCTTTGTTCCAGCCTGCAGACATTTTCTGATGCAAGAGTATTGCTACAGCTCAGTCCAGTCCATCCAAGTGGCTGTTTTTTTAGGACACAATATTCCTCAGTGACTAACACATATTTCCACTAATCTCATCCGTTGCAAACCACACTTTAGTTTCTATAGCCAGATGGAACCATCAGATCTGTCTGGTGCTTTTCTGCCCATCACAATCAAGTGCCTGTGGCGGTATACCTGCGCTTGCACGCAGGTAGACATCAGTTTACATCAGACAGTTTGCAAACATCACGCAAACCACCCAAACAGAATAGAATAGAATAGAAACTTTGCGGTGGAAAGTAGGTGTCATCATGTCAAGATCCCAGTTAAAGAAGGAGAGCCACCCTTCCTTCCTAAAGTCCCTGACACCTGCTTCTACTTCTAATGTTTTGTAACAACAACTATCCCTGCATTCCTCCCTCTTTAACAGGACACTGGCTCACACTGGCTCTGCCAATTATGATCATCAGTCATCAGGAACTGCTTTGTGTTATGGGGCAGAGCTCAGATCCTGCTAATCTCTTTCTCCAGCACAAGCATCAAGAGGAAAGACAGGCCAAAGATACGTGAGCCCCTGAAAGTGTGTTTGGGAGCTGAGAGATGGGAGGGTTCAAATGTAATGGGGCCAGGTGTGAGCCATCCCTGGATTCCAGTGTGAAGAACAAGACTGTGAGCTCTAAGGCTCTGCACAGTCAAAGCCACCACCAAGTTTGCCCATGTTTGTCCAAAGCCATTTATCTGAACTAAGCTGGGGGTACTGTGGCGGCATCAGTGAAAGAGTCCCTGGAAAGAGAGAAAGCCTAGTTCCATTCTCTGAGGTGACGCTCTTCAGACCACACACCAAGAAGCACTGATAGGCTCCAGAGGGTGCTATTTTATTTGCAATGAGGAGAGTCACCATTAGAGCTTAGCCAATATTTTCAGCTGAAACTTTATTTTGGTGGGAAAAAAATGCAGATTTGGTGTCTCCAAATCATTTTATGAATTCAGTTCAGTGTCCCCAAATTGTTCGTTTAAATAAAAGCTCTTGAAAAACCTGGAAAAAAATAGAAACATTTTGTTTTCAATTTCCTGGATCAAAAAAACTTTTTGTTTCAAATTTTCCCTTAATTTTAATTTAAAAAAAACCCCAAAAAAACCACAAAACCATTCAGAAATGTTCAGAAGATATTCAGTTGGGAATGAGCATGGAGATGAGCTTTTAGATGGGACTTACGCTTCCAAACCATGCAGTCATTTCCAAAAATGTTCCCCTCAGCATACGTATAAGTAGTGCGCAGCGGTGACCTACCCAACCTGCGGCAACATACTCAAGTTAGCAGGGCTCACAGTCTAAACACATCTATGTTGACAATGCTTTGAAACTGCGGCTCGAACGCGGACGCCAAGAAAGGGCAGTGGGCTTCAGTGTCCAATTGGTAATGTCAAAACATTGCCTGCACAGCTATTTGTAGAGCGATAGCCCACTAGCCCAAGTCTATCAATCCAGGTGGGGAGACTCACTTCTGTGGGCAGCCACAGGCTGTGTAGGCCAAGCCCTGCGTGACTGGCCTGAGATTCCAATGCAAGTCTGCGGCAGAACCAGGAACTGAGCCCAGATATCCTGACTCCCAGTCCTGTGCGTCAAGCACAAAGCTATGCTACCTGCTATAATCTCCCACAATAGTACATTCACAGAAGTGAACAGTAGTACCGTACAAGCACCAATAAAAAACATTTGAGACAATTCGCCGAAGACAGAACTAAACATGGCACAATTTGCTAAACTGAAAGAATTGCCAGCAAGTTTCTAGGAGTAATGAGAGTTCCTCTGTGGCAGGGAGCAATATAGAGAGCTCCCCACTGGCAATGCTTTGCCACTGTTAATTAAGATTCCTGCAGCCTGACCAGAGCTAAAAATGTTTTGTGCATGTCCCAGAGAGGCAGCTCCTGGACTGCTCCATCTGGTATGCCCAATCATGAATCTCCTGCTGATGCTGTGATTGTGGAATTCAGACCAGCCTAATGGCAGCAGAATCCATCTTGGTACTTTAAAGGCAGCGCAGGATCACCTCCCTACAGACTATAAATAGTGGATACACCATGTAGGGCCATTAATCTGTTTCCTCCCACTCCCTGTAATCACTGAAAAAAATTTTAAAGGGGCGCAGTAATCAATAATATTAGCAACAGGACAGCATGATCAGGCAGAGATGCTTAAAGAGGCCGCTTTGTTGTCTGCATAAGAGAAGATCCTGAAAGCATTCTATTAATGATGTTGAACTGAGCTAGAAGGCTATGATATAGCTCTGGGTCAAGAGCACAAGAGAGAAGCAAGCTGCGTGATCCTATGGTTAGAATCAGAAAAAGGATATCAGGACTCCTGGGTTCAGTTCCCAGATGTGTCTGTGAGAAGCACAGAACTTGGGCACATCGCTTTGTGTCTGTTTCCCCATTTGCAAAATGAAGATATTTATTTATTTACTATGGCATGATATTTTAAATAATAGATTAGTAATAATATCTATTTCACAGGTGTGTCAACAGGCTTTGTACAGTGCTCTGAGATTTGGCTGAAAATATTGTGTACTGCTCCTGAACTGAATTATTATAACGAACACTATCTATTTATTGTAGTTATATGACCACCCCCAGTTACCATGGTACCTGAGCACTCACAGTCCTTATTTATCAACGTGCCACTCTTCTGAGGCAGGGCAGCGCTATTACCACCATTTTACATAGGGGGAACTGAGGCACAGAGACACTAAGTGACTTGCCCATGGTCACACAGCTCTGTAGCAGAGCAGGGAATTGAACCTATGTGTTTCAAACCCAAGGCTAGCACCCTACCCACTAGACCATCCTTCCTTTCTCAAGTCAACCCCATTAAAAGCACTAGCCTACTCTACTAAGAGCACAGGGGGGCTTAAAGTCCATCCACCAGGAACGAGGGTGCTGAGACACCAATTGATCCAATAGCTCAGGATTCAGCTATAAGGACATCAGGATTAGTCAAAAATATTAACTAAAGCCCCAACCCTGCAATGACCTCTGCACAAGCAGACTCCTGCACCCTGCAGGATTGGGACCCCAAATGACTAAATTACCAACTCAACCTTCTGCATTGCTCACCTTCTCTCAGTTTCCTTTATCAGGAACTATTCACAAACCGTTTAAATAAAATTCCTCTTTTAAATCTTTGTTTAATCACATAATCCTGAGAAACACCCTCCCAGGAGGAAAAAAAGGGGGGGAGCGGGGGAAGGAGGGGCTGCTGATTTCTTTATCCCACGTAATTGGATAAAATTCACTGATCTAAAATAAAGGTCTCGTGGAAAAGTTTATGATTTACAGCAACAATTTAAAGGCCATGTTTTTAACAACAGAAAGCTAAACAAGCGCTTTGGAGAAAATTGATTCCATTCACGGGACATTGCAGTGCATGGGAAACAGAAGAACATGTTCATAGAATCACAGAAGATGAGGGTTGGAAGAGACCTCAGGAGATCATCTAGTCCAACCCGCTGCTCAAAGCAAAACCAATCCCCACTAAATCATCCTAGCCAGGGCTTTGTCAAGCTGGGCCTTGAAGACCTCTAAAGATGGAGATTCCATCACCCCCTAGGTAACCCAATCCAGTGCTTCACCACCCTCCTAGTGAAAAAATGTTTTCTAATATTCAACCTCCCTCACTGCAACTTGAGACCATTGCTCCCAGTTCTGCCATCTGCCACCACTAAGAACAGCCTCGCTCCATCTCCTTGGAACTCCCCTTCAGGTAGTTGAAGGCCACTATCAAATTCCCCTCCCCTCCACCCCCACTTCTGTTCTGCAGACTAAACAAGCCCAGTTTCCTCAATCTCTCCTCATAAATCATGTGCTCCAGCCCCCTAATCATTTTTGTTGCCCTCTGCTGGACTCTCTCCAATTTGTCCACATCCTTCCTGTAGCAGAGGCCCAAAACTGGACACAATACTCCAGATGTGGCCTCACCAATGCTGAATAGAGGGTAATACTCACTTCCCTTGATCTGCTGGCAATGCTCCTACTAACGCAGCCCAATATGCTATTAGCCTTCTTGGCAATAAGGGCACACTGTTGACTCTCATCCAGCTTCTTGTCCACTGTAACCCCTAGGTCCTTTTCTGCAGAATATATGGAGGGAATTTTGACACTTCAGTATAGCGTCCAATCTTGCAAGGTGCTGAGGGATCTCAAATCCCCACAGGCACCAGTTGGTATTGAAGGTGCTCAGCTCAAAACAGAATCAAGTCTACAGAACTCTAGATGGGCCCAGAAGAAAAAGCCTAGCTCTTTGCACCTTCAATTGTTGTCTGTCTGACTCATCCTTAACAGGAACATAGGATTTACCCAACTGATCCCCTCTCGTCTGATAGTCTGTCTCCAGCAAAATGGTTCAGAAAAATACTGATGATAACAGAGTGTCTGACCTTTTGTACATGGAATGAGAAACGCCTTCCTGACTCCTGAAGGTGATCAGATGACATGCTAAAGCATGAGATTCAATTTCCATTATCTAAAACAAGAATGGTCTTCTAGTTAAATCACAGAGCTAGAAGGCAGGACTCCTGTGATCTATCCTTGGTTCTGCCACAGACTTCCTATGTGGTCTTGGGCACTTCACCTAGGGTATGGCTACTCTGGAGCTGGGAGCACACCTCCCCGCCCAGGTAGACAGACACGCACTAGTTCTGCACTAAAAATAGCAGTGTGGACACTGCAGCACCCAAGGATGGACACCAGGAGTCAGTTGAGCTTGTACACGGGTGGGTAGCCCATGCCATGACACCCACACTGCTATTTTTAGCGCATTAGCTCGAGAAGAACTCGCACGCATCTGTCTACTGAGGCTGGGAGGTAGGTTCCCAGCTGCAGTGAGGATATATCAAATTTTCACAGGTGCTGAGTACACAACACTCAAATAAAAATCAATGAGACCCACTCGGAACCTCTGGTAACGATACCCTAAAACTGTGCCTCATTTTCCCCATCTGTAAAATGAAGGCTGCAATACTTCCTATCTCCCTTTTGTTGTCTATATAAGACTGCAAGTTCTTTGGGATTGGTGCTGTCTTTTATTCAGTGTGTATACAGCACCTAACACAATGAGGACATGATCTCAGCTGGGATATCTAGGCACTGCTGGAATACAAACAGCAATAACAGTATCACTTACTACATGGCACTGTTGAGAAGCTTATTTCATTAATGTTAGTAAAGTACATTGAGTCCTCAGATGGAAGGTAGGGCAAAACGTTCTTATGTCACCTACTAAAAATTTAAGGAAACTAAAAATGTTTTTGAAAAGTAAGGCAAAGGATGTGAATTCTTATAAAATCAAGATAAACTTCCAGCCCTATGATTACATGATCTCTGGATCTTCGTCATGAAACTTGAAAAGCTTCACTTCAATTTAACATAGCACAACTCATATTTAATGCAATTTCAGTGTAAACATTTTTATGCCAGCAGAGCAAAATTGATGTACATTCACCACAACAAGGAATCCATTATTCCTTTTCCCCCAACAGAAATAATCCCCTGTACTTCAATTAAAATTTAGAACCTCATTCAATATCATCTAAGGAACTCTTCAGAGAGCGAGAACGTGGCCTACATTGCAGTTGTTCCTTTATTTATAGAATGGGAGACTATAAGTGATATAAACAGCTTTATTTGCATGGACATTACTTCAGGGTATTTTTTTTAATGATAATGAAAATATTGACTTAATGGACCATTATACAAGAAAATAGAAAAATAAACACGCTGATATATTTCATTCTAGTGCCTATTCCATATTAAAATACTGGCACTGTGACATGCATAATGTATTGTCAGGATCATTTTGTAAATGCTTCGTGCAGAAAAATGAGTTGCACAGTGTCTTAGAAAATTTCACAAAAGCTGCTGACCACGTCAGAGGCTTTTCTTCTGTATTAAAGCTGTCCTGGCACTGAAGAAATCACACTCACAATGCCACATACGCAAAATCACTTGCTTCTTGCCAGCTGCCAATATACTATTTGCAAAGCATCCACGAGCAATACACAGTGTCAGATCATGATCTGTAATTAGCACTAGTGTAGAAACCACTGCGGTAGATCTATGATACGAAAATAAACAGAACAGTGCAATGCACTGGCATCATTTTATTAGATATGGCATAAACTGTGCCATGTGGACATATGGTGCAGAAAGTTTACCTTGCAGACATGCATGGGATGCTTCAAAGGGAAGCTACACGGAGACCACAACTAATGGGGCTGCTTCATGTGCTCATTTGCATTGTGCTACCCAGAATCCTCCACCAGTTCACTGTGCTGTTCCAGCATCTTTGTGCTGGTGTCTGAGCTCTGGAAACAAACCAAACGTTTACTTCTCTCTGCTGGTGGATGCAAAATTCTCCCTCCTGCATATTCTGAGAGTCAGAATAAGAAAGGATTTTGTGCCAGCAGTTTTACTCTCCATACCTTTACTGTTCTTGGGTTAATAGAAAAAGAGCAAAGTGATCATTAAGTCTAACCTGAGCAGTATAAGCAGAATTCAAGAATAATGAATTTCATTAACCAAAGGAATCTAGATATAGCACCGCACTCTTGTAATGTCCCACAGCATTGCCTTGAAAAGATGTTTAAATGAAATCTGCATGGCATCTTTTAAATCAAATTTCAAACAGTGCCTTTGAAGAGATCAAAGCTTTACAAGTATTATTCAAAAGGTTCTGGATGTTCTCTGTTTAATTTTAGGGAGAAAGGAGAAAAGAAAAACAAGAAATACATGACTCTGAGGCATGAATAAAATGACATAGATCTTAGGGGGAGGAATATCAAGGTAGGAATTCAGGTAAGGTATCTGATATTACATTGTTAAAGCAATACACTAACATCTCCTAAGTTCTAACAAAACTGCTGCATGAGTTTACTTTCTGTGTTCCCCACAATTAATAAACCCATGACAAGTAATAATAATTACTTCTTGGACAACATGGTAACAGGGGCCGCCACATAAGAATCTCAGATAGATAGACAGATAGATTTACAAATTATTTTTAAAATTTAAGCTTTTAAAATAAGTATTTTTTAATGTTTATTGCTTAATGAGTTGCAAGAAGTGATTCTGTCAGGCATTTGGCAGCTCTAAACTCAAGACCAAGTTTTTCAAACATGACCAGCAATTTGGGCACCTAACTTGGCACACCTTACAGAGGCCTGGTATCCAGAGATGGATGCACAAACACTTGTTTAAAACCAGCCCTGTTTGAGGAGTTTCAAGGTAAGCATGCAAAAATTGAGGCATCCAAAATCACCACCACTTTTGAAAATCTTAGGGAAGAATCCACTCACCGTCAGATGTCTCTTATGCACTCAGAGCTTCCACTGAAGCTAAAAGCCCTTGGAAGCCACCTTTGCCGCAACAGAAGACAGAGCACTTTTATAAACTGCACAAGTACGTGGCTCACCGTGATTCAAGTCAAGTTTCTGGAAACGTCTCTCTCTTACCAGGAGAAACTTGACAGAGACATTTAGATAGTCACTCCCATACAAACTTGAGGTCCGTCCTTACATTAAGGACAGGTCCTTACAGCAAGACTGAACCCTCAAGGGATGATGCAAATAAATGAGACTCAGCAGTGACAATCACAAATAAAAGAGCCTAGGAAATCACTAGTTAAGTCCTCACCCTTGCAAACTACAACCCCAATTTGGCTTTCCTTATTTTACCACACCCACACTACACACTCCCACACCACCACAATTTGGCTTTCTTTACTTTACCTCACCCACACCACACACTCCCAACCTACTCCTCCACACAAAACATGCATATCCGTCTCTAGCCATGTAGCGGTTAGAAATTAACATTAGGTCAGTATCCTGTGGCAGACTTAACTGGTCCCCTCCCACCCTCTTTTATGGCTGTGAGAAACTGAGGCTCTTGAGAAACCTGAGCTGTTTTTTAAAGTAGAATTTTGTCTGGTGGAATATGTAACAGTCCCTCTCTGCTCCTACCTCATTCATTCCCTTCAGTGCAGCTATGCTTGTTACACAGCACAATCGTCACATTATTATATAGTTTATGTAACGCTAGGCTCTGCTTTAATAACGTGAACGCTGCTGCAGTTTCGGACTCCGCTTCATTCAGCTGAGACACTGAAATTCGCACTTTCGCTGTGGGAACCAGCACAGAAAAGCAACACAAAAATCTAAACTGATTGCCGGGGCTGCAGTCTTTAAGTCTGACCTTCACTAGCAGTGTTTAGGAGACCCCAGCAGCTAAAAACTACAGAAAGGAGTGCAAGTCTTTTACCATGAGGACACAGGAACAGAAGGGACAATTAATGTGCTGGAGGGGTGCAGTGGCGCAAAAACGCTGACTTTAAAAAAATAATGTTTTGCCACATCTCAGGGAAGCCAAAACACACCGTGACAGAGCATCTTCTCCGCCTCAGTGGGTCCAGCGCGGGCCAGGGTGCTCCTTTGTCCCTCAGAATCGCCCCCTCCGGCGGTGGGCGAGGGTAATTCCGTCTCCCAAAACGGCCGCCCCCTCTGGCCTTCAGTCCTGTTTGTGGGCCTGCTAGCCCTCGCTCTTTCACTGGGGCTCTGGCCATAACGGCAACTGGCCAGGAAGGGGGGTAGAGTCCAGTCCGACCCAGAAGTGGGGGAGGGTCCAGTCCCACCCTCTACTCCGGGCCCCAGCCCAGGGACCCTACAAGTAGCAGCTTCATGTTGCTGGCTTTAAGGAAGCTACTGGCTACCCGGCGTTACTTGCCCCACACTCCTTGGCTCACTGTCCACAGCCTGCTCGGACAGGGCCCTTCCCAGCCTCCTTGCCTGGGGAGCCCCTGAGTCTCTGGCAGCGCCGAACCAAACGCCCCGCCAGGCTCTCCCCTCTGCCAGGGTCTTTCCCCTCAGGGCCTGGAAGGGTGCTCGGCCCTGTTTAGGGCCAGGTTTCTCCTCAGTCTCCGGACCTGCGGGTTCCTCTCCCGGTCCTTGCCAGCGCCGCCCAGTTCTCCCTCCGTCCCACCGCTCCTCGCCCAGCTCCGGCTGGCTGGAGGGGAGACTTTGAACAGGGTCTGGCAGGTCCTTGACTGGCCACAGGTGTCCTAATTAGCCTGTTCCGTTGCCAAGGGAAAAGGGACCTGCTGATGCTGGGGCTAATATACCTGCCTTCGACCACTCCTCTGGCTGCCCAGGCCCCCATCACACAGCCCCCCTCAATCCCAGCCATGGGGGCCCCAGCCTCCCTCCCTGAATGGCTCGGGGGGGCAGCCCCATGGTTGCTCCACTGTGCTGGCGGCTCTGCCCCAGCCCTTCCACCACCCTCTCAATGGGAGCCTATCCTGCCCCTCACAACCTACAGTCCTCCCCCCCAGGGCTCAGCGCTGAGCGTCAGCTTGACTGCCAGCCTGGGCCTCTCCTGCCCGCAACCACACCACCCCCTAGGCCAGAGGAGCGCTGACTCACCAGCGTGGTGCCCCCCATGGGGCCTGCCCTCTGCCCCCAGGACAGGGTGGTGGGCACTACACCCTGCTGTACAGATTTCTTCCTCCACTCTCCTATTTATCTTATTTTTTATGCAGAGGTGCTTTGGGCCAATTTGCCCAAAAAGGGTGTCTGGTTCCTGCCCCCCTTCAGTTCCAAGGCCCCCTGCCCCACCACAGTAGGCAGTGCCACAGTGGGAGTACTCCGGGCGCACGCTTCTTTCTGCCCTGTGCCTGGCCAGCGTGTGCTCCCAAGGGAAGCTGGTCATTACTTTTCAATGTACTTGAAAGACAAACCATTCTATAACAAATTGGTAATGATGTTTAAAAAAACAAAAACAAACAAAAAAAACCCACGGTCTTGTAGCCGTCTGGCCTGATCCTATCACACAATACATTTGACAGCTTTTACTGGAGCTGCAACTTGAACACTAGCTACATTTCTAAAGAAACAAGCTGTTTTGCCTTAAACAATGAATCCCCACTACTGCCAAATCTTAATAGAAGCAAACAAAGAATTAAGGGAAAAGGAGGGGACAAATTATTAATTCCTCTTAAAGACACATATCTGTTGTCCTGCTTACGGTGGACTGAGTTCACTTGTATGTAAATTGCCTATTGCCATTCCCCTTCCCCTACCCTTTGTCTCCTTACTTATCTTTCTTAGAATACAAGTTCCATACAGTGGGGAATGATCCTCTTGGGTGTTTGAAAATGATCTAGCAGAGTGAGCACTAGACATGTGTACATTATGGATTTTTTTCAGTGCACTGGCAATTCAGGGGAAAAAAAGTTTAGGATCAATGCAAAAACAAACATTTTCAAAATAGTCAGCAAATCAAAAAGTAAAAAAATATTTTGATTTCAATCATTGTTTTGTTTTATTTATAGATATACATAAAAGGAAATCTCTAAACAAAATGTCATTTTGAATTGAAACGTCATAATGTTTCATTTTGCAAATGTCAAAATGAAACATTTTTGTTTTTTTCAGAATTTTTTGTTCATTTTTAGGTTTTTTCCAACTGATACAATTTGCCAAAATCTACATGAATTTGAGATGTGTTTCGGTCGACCTGTATCTACATTTTCACTAAAATAAGTTTCATTTGAGAAATTTCACCCAATTCTAAATGGGCACTACCACAGATAAAAGTAAATAAGAAAAAAAAACCAGAAGGAAATTAAGACCATGTGAGAAATGAAAACTACTTATGCCTTCTCCTTATGGTCCCCTGCATAAACACAGATTGCTTAAATCGTGTACTATTTATTTTGAAAGTGTGCAATGACGATATTATTATGGAACTTCATAGAATCGTAGCACTGGAAGGGACCTCAAGTGGTATTTTAATCCAGCCCTTAGCACTCAAGGGAGGACCAAGCATTACCTAGCTTGATACATGATACTTAGCTGAAGTCAGAGCTCCCAAGGAGATGATCCAGTCCGCTGGGTAAACAGTAAGCACCTTAAAACCTCACAGAAATGCATCTGCCTCCCACAAATCAGCCATAACAGACTACCATGTGAAGACATATTCATGAACTGATTGGCAGATTGGACCCAATGGAAGCGCAGACTCTCAACACCTCTAAAGAAATAAATAATTTATTCCAATAGCATATTCCTATTCAGATGTTTTCTTGTAATTCTAAGGAAAACATAAGAGCAAAGTTGCAAGGGTCGTTTATTCTTAAAACACAGTATTGCATACTATTATTATTTATTTGTATTAACATAGTGCCTAGCAGCCCTAGTCAAAGACCAGCACTCCACTGAGCTAGGCACTGTACAAATGCAAAAGAAAAGGACAGTCCCTGCCTCAAGGGCTTACAATCTTATATGTTTCTTGGACCCTGCAATCCTTACTCTCTGCTCATATAAGTAGCCCCACAAAAAATGAACAAGAAAACTCCTGTAGTAAGTAAGGCTTATGAGACCGGGTCCTATGTTAGCTAGCTTCATATTTTTCATTTTTAACAACAGCATTTTTGCCTGATGTTGCTCCCATTAAAAACAATGGGATCAGAAACAGTACCTATACTTCTGATCTTATTATGGACTAGTGAGTACCAACAGCTAGCTCATCTTAAAGCGAATGAGAGAGACAGGTGTTCAGCATTCTGAAGAGCAGGCCAGAGCCTTAAAAATTGCCCTATTTTGGTAAAGGAAAAGCTTTTTGTTTGTTTTAACTGGGGATTGCAAAAAAAAAAAAAATAGTGGTTTTTTAAAAGTAACGTCTAAAATACAAACATCTCCTACTTTTGCAGAAAGGCCATACCCACAAACTGAGACCACACAAGACAATTCTGAGCCCACCGCAAATGTTTTCAGCCAACCCATAAAATGTTATCACAAAACCACTGACAGACACTTAACTGTAATGTCATGAGCAGGTAAACAGCAAAGATCATACAAAAACACCTCCTTCCTCAGTCTTTGCAAGAAACAATAAATCTAGGTTCCCGTTAAAAAAGCAATAGAGGAGATTACAGAATTACCATTGAGCTACAAAGAAATTCTTTTAGAACTAGCCTCTACCAGCTGTCATTACCTGATGTTTGAATGGACAAGTGATGATACCACCTGTAAGTGTAAGCCAGAGCAAAGCCTTGACAGCAAGGATAAAGAGTATGCCACTGTTTGCCAGCTCAATGCCATCTGACTGGGCAAAGCTGTGCATTCAGTCACATTTGATCCTTAGCCTTAAAAGCATATCATGCCTTACAAAACTCAAAGCCCAAGGACTTCCATTCTTTCCATCTGGACCAAAGAGCACAAGCAAGCTCACAGCTCTTCAGAACATATTTCGGCTTTGCTACTGTGCTGTGAGTAGAGTGCAAAGGAGCCCAAACTGAGCAACACAATTAAACTGCTCTGTCTCCATTAAAGAACGGCTTATCATCAAATGAGAACCAGATCTGCACACTTGATCTGCCTGTGCAGCTCATCCTCAAGATGAATCCTTCACTTACACAAAACAGATTGCACTGGGATTGGCCTGGTCTTATGTGTAATTTTTTTAAAGAGAATTTAACCAATAAACCTTTACACCTTCCATTGTAAAGGAAGCCAAAAATGCATGAGAATAAATAGCCTGATTTTCCAGGCTGACTCTTTTGGGTGATGTATGGAGCCTAACAGATAGTAAATAACTATTGATTTTAGCTTGGTATCTTCATACCATACGCTATGTGACCAAATAGAGAAGTTACTGCCACTTTTGGGGCACTTTCTGCCATAATATACATTGGGATTATAGCCAAAGGACATTTTTCATGGCTTTCTAGGATGAAAATGCTACGTTTTGTGACCTTTATGTGCTTCCATTTGCTTTTAAATGTTACTCTCTCTTCCATAAGCCATGTTGCGTGGGAGTGAAACCCTACAGCACATTCTAAAAGTCAGGCATGAAAGAAAGGGCAATTCATGAGGCATGTGCTGCTTTTATGTGACTACTTTTTCTTAAATTACCAGTGCCTACCATTGTTATTTGTATTATGGCAGCAGGAAACCCAGTCACAGGCTCCATGGTTTGAGGTGCTGTACAGAAAAATAAAGACAACACTCCCTGCCCCAGAGAATGTACAGGCTAGTCAGTCAGAATGTAGCACATCCTACTGTCAGATTATATTTCATCCCTTTGGAAAATTAACACAGTATTTCTAATTGCATTTACTATTGGTGAAAGAAGCCGGACAGGCAGCTCTGGAGACTGAAGTCCTCTAGTTATGGATACATTAGACAGAGCAGTGCAGGTTTTTCATCCCACCAATGTGCCTCAACCCTCACCTACCTTTCCATTTGGAACTATGCAAAAATGACCCACAGTGTGAATCAGAGGAAATATTTTTGTCCTTAGTTTGATTGGTCTGTTATATTGTTTAAAATAATTATAGTCTATTCCATAAGTATTTCATATGTTCTGGTGCAAACAAAGGGTTTTATTTCCATAACCCGCAAGGCCTCTACAACCAAAACAGTAAATTGGAGGCCTGGGGTGAGTTGCAAGGAGCCAGTGTGGTCTCCATGTTTGTGTATCCTCCTCACACAACAATGCGTCTATATTGTCACAAGCACAGAGCGTTCATGCTACTGGCAGGCATAATCTGCATGGCAATGGGGTGGCGGCTGTGTATGGCACAGCTGCAGGCCAGAGCATGGAGCGGCATGTAAGCCTTTTCAAAAGGCGAGTGCATTCAAAGAGATCAAGGGCAAAATTCTGGAGATTCATGTTGTAGGGTCTGATCTAAAGCCCACTGGCATTAATGGAATGACTCCCATTGTCTTCAGTGGGCTATATAGGTCAGGCTGTTCATAAATTCACTATTTTAGGAAATTAAACTGGCTGTATAGAAGCAAATATTTGGGTGGGAACTCCCAACAAATTAAAAAGTTCACTTCCTGTCCATATTTTTTGGGTAGGGCAAAGATCAAGGGCCTAATTCTAAATGTATGTCTACAGTGCAAACCCCTGGCAGACGTGGACAGGTATGTATAATTACACACTGCAGTGAAAAGCAAACTTCGTCCACACTACAATGTGCAGCTACACCCATCAGTGAAAGGCTCTGGTGGTGGGAAGGCAGCAGGGAAAGGCTCCAGCAATGGGGAGGCAGCAGACATTACAGGGCTAAAAATAGCAGCCTAGATGGAGGAAGCGCAGCTTGGGCACAGAGGGAGTTGTGTAGGCTAAATACTCTAAGGGGTCAGGTGTGTCTTTACTCATTTAAGCAGTGTCTCACCAACTACACTGCTATTTATACCCCATGCTAGGGGGTGTGTGCAATGTATGTACACTACATGCTGCTGTGAGAAGCTTACCGTGCAGACACACCTAAGAGGTACCTATTACTCTCAACTCCCACTTAGGCTCAAACCTGGAATCTTTCACTGATCTATCTTTTAACAACAATGATTTGCATTATCCCCTTTGATCGTGGCTACTTTGAGCTAGGTGCTAAATAAACACACAGTAAAAGAAAAGCCCTGTCACAATGCTTACAGACTAAGCAGACAAGACGAAGGGGGAGAAAGGAAGAAATATAATTCTCATTTTATAGATGGGGACCTGGGGCAAAGAGAAGATAGATGACTTGCCCATGGCCACACAGGAAGTCTGTGGCAGAGCCAGAGTGAACCTACATCTTTTGAGTCTCAGCCCAGTGCCATAACCACAAAACCAACCGATTCCTTTTGGAAAGCTTTAATTGAGGTGAAGGGTTTTCTAGAAATAGACTCGTTTCCGCCTGGCTTTTCCATTTCTCCTTAGGCTGCTGAATTGCAAAATGTATCAGTTACACATAAAGCACCCAAAGGGCAGACAGCATTGTGCTTTCCTTTCCTGAAGAAGTCAAAGGAGCATCATGGTTGGCAGATAACCAAAGCCATGCATACTGCAGTGTCTACATACCGAAGATGTGACACAACATGGGAGCCCTTCTCAAGCAAAAACACTAACTCACTAACCAACTCTAAACGCACTTTACCGTGCTTGGCCTCTTCAGTGTAAATGTACAAGGAAAACTTCTCTACAACCATAGCCACATCAGCTACAAAGGCATCATGAAGCCTTCAGAGGTCACACTAAGTTCAGCAACAGACCACAATGAACCGTATTCAATTTTTTAAATGAATGAGATGCACCAACAAAAGTGACCACTAATATCTGTGCTCCTGAATAAATCAAAACTATTTCAGGCAAGGTTTTAAGCCATTACAATAAAAGGGCACCGTCACCCCCCTTTGCCCTCAGCGCCCCCAAAAATTAGTGGGAGAAGTTGATGATGTTCAGCACCTCACAATATTGGGGTCGGAATGAATATGGTCCTACCACCACCATGCACTGTAATTTCACCAGATCTTACAATTTTACAATCTTACAATTTCAAGCTGGGTCAATACTTAGATGAAAGTCCTCTTTAAGAAAAGCCATGAAACCACAGGAAGTAATGCTGAAGATAATAAATAACACCTAGATCTTATGATTCATCATTATTTATTATTTGTAGTGTGGTAATGCCTAAGATACCAAATCAGGGATCAAGATTCCATTGTGCTAAGTGCTATACAAACACAAAGGAAGATGATCCTTGCCCCATGCACTTTACAATCTAAGAAAGATACAGCAGGCAAATGTGCTTCCCTCCAAGTCAGTATCAAATACTCCAATGCAACAAGCACACTATTGAAGATGGCTCCAGCTCTCTGCTGGTGAGAGTAAAGTCACCACTGAGTCTTTAAGGGTGCGAAAACTGGGGTGTATAGCCCTTGGGAGGTGTAATCTGTGGATCTCCTGGGAGACAAGCAGGGACTATCCAGAAAACAAAAAAGAAGGAAATTACACATTCTTATAGAGCAGTGACAGTATGCAGGATAGAGTGATATGAGTGCATATGCTCTAGCTGCGTTACCCATCAAAGAAGCCTATCACAATAACAGTTGCTGTAATTACCTACCTCGTCACCTTTGACCGCACTGCTTTATCAATTTATGGTGTGCAGACTGTGTACTGTTCTATTACCGACTATACAGACTAGTGGCGGAATTGTGTCATCAAATTACCTCATCCTTGGCTCAATGTTCTAACATTATGCTGGAACATGCCCAAAGCAGGGAGGGCTTTTGGGGACTCCAGAATCTTATTTAGGAAAGTAAAGTTAGCTGGAAACAGAAAACTACAGGAGCATCTTCTTTTTTCTTTTTCTTTTATTTCCTCACTGCAGTTTTCCATCTGGAAATTAACTTGGTTTTATATGGCTATATTTTCTCACTACTGTTTCTCGAAGGCATTTAATGTCTCGGGTAGCTTATTTGCTTAAAGAGATTAAATGTTTTGTTCCAAGCAGATTTTAGCATCTGAAATGGGAGGTGAACTAGGGATTAGGCTATTTCAGGTCTACCTAAACCAGACTAAATACTGTATAAGAGCAGTTTTAATTATAATCCCATAAACCTGCTGCCAAAAAATAATATTTTATTATTAACATAGCAATTTTCTGATCCACAGCAATCCTCTTGGATTTGTTACCTAGTCTTATGTATGGAAACTTCACTGGTATTTATTTTTCGCAGAATTAATCTAAATGTGGATGATATATTGTATCATTCACACTGCAGCCTATTGGGCGAGACTGAATCACATTTGAATTCCCCCATGGTCTCCAGCACTGGGGTGAAATATTCCAAGTAGCGTCACTCCGACATGATGATTCTGAAGCAGATTTTTATTTATAAGCCACTTTTCAAGTATCGTGCATGCAAAATGCACCAGCCCCAGTGCAAGGAAACATATTGTCAGTATGCGGCACTGGAAATGACAGCTCTGTCTATTATAATGTAAATCAGCCCGGCACACTCAAATAACAAGTGTGCTTTTGAAAACGGCTATCATTTCTATATGAGGCTTGACAGTGACCCAGCTGGGAATTCAGATGTAGCCTCCACATACAATAGTTTACAGCAGGAAAGTTGAATGTTAACCATTAAAATAAAAAGTGGACCAAGGATCCACATGCCATTTGTCCATTCTGTAAAATACAGAGGATTCTCAGAGCGCCGTCTCCTCTGCATGGTAGGAAGCCCATAGGGGAGACAGTAGAAGAAATTTCTGTTCCTTCAGCAACACAACCTGCAGCCTCCCTGCCCTTTTGCCATCTGCCTGTGCCACTGTGCCCATTGTGTTGGCTGCATTAGGGAAAAGAGAAGAGGGATAGTTTGGGCACCCAGCACCATAATCAGAGAAGCCAGATACATGGTATTAAAGCAGAAACCGCCCAGGTCCATTCTGAATCAGCTCTGAGCAGGAAGTTGAATCCAGGTCTCCAGCTTCCAAGGGAGTACCCTAACAGCTGAGCTACTGGCTATCCTGGCATCTCTCTCTCTCATTTTGCCTACACTCAGGCAAAATGCCCCTTTTTATGACAATGGGAAAGCAGGATTTGAGGCCAGTCATTTGGCCCAAAATGGCAAAGAGAAATTGCAAGTTAAAGCTAAACCTCTTTATATAGGGGAATGTATTTCATCTAAAAGTGTGTGGGGGGGTCTGATTTACAGGAATACCATCCCCCCAAAGCACAGGAAATAGGTAAACAACATTTTGTAACTTTTAAAATCTTTTCAAACTTTTTTTTTTTTTGCTTGCAAGAGCCAATACTAAGCACCATTCACCCTTAACCTTCTCCAAGTTGTGTTTCATAGAACAGTTGATTCAATTTCACCTTCTCATTGCTCAGTAAGAAGACAGAGTAACAATGAACTGAACAAACTGAAATTATGCCACAAGTAATCACAATACGATTGGCTTTTATATTACGGAAATTGAGTTTTCTACATATCCTCTGCGTATAGAGATGGATTAAAATCCACATTCTCTTCCCAAAGCTCTCTTTCCAGTACAAGACAATGGAAATAGAATCCATTCCAGGAAATAAAAGGAGGCCCACAAACTCCACTTGACATTTGCATATAATGAGAACTGCAATGCAAAGTTTCTCTTTAGCTACTTTAAGGCTTTCAAGCCACAATTTAAAATAAAAATAAGCAAACTATGTTCATAAAGGCAGCTTTGCCCATATAATGATAAAAGGTAACTTGAGAATGCATCTGTCAATGGGAAGAATTACACAAGCTAATGATGAAATGTGTATTATGGTGTGATTTATTTGAAGCAATCAGTCAATTTGTAAATATTGCCATTAAATCAGTTTCTTGATTTGAATCTTGTTAATCATAAACATGATCTGAGGAATGAAATAAACATGGAATTCTCTATATCATCTTCACGCATGCTAAACGTAAGTGTTTCAATCAAATAAGGTCCCTGCAGTTTTTCCATATTTTCCAGATAAGGATGGTGGTGTCTATTTCTTAATTTTTTTAAAATTCGGAAACAAACTAACAGAAAAGACACCTATAGTCTGTCATTTTAGCATGTTGTAAAAGATTAGAGAGGACTCATATAAGGGATCCAGTCTTTTAAACTAGTTATCCTGAAGGAATGTTAATCCAGCAATCTATTTTCTAAACTGCAGAAGGCTTTTCTAGAAGATGTCATGATTCTTCCTACCTTCCATGAGAGAACGGTGCAGATCAATGAGATTCGTCGCTGGCCACATGTTAACTGACACAGACATGGGCAGGGTGGAGAGTTGAATGGAGTGTTTCGTTGGTGGTGGAGGAGTTAAAGAATTAAGGCCCCTGTCCTTCAGGGAGCTCTGTGTACGTGGACCCCTTTGCCCTGGCAAAGCTCCTTACTAGATCAGAGCATGTAATTATATTAGACAATATTTAATAAAGTACCAAAGGATCTGACCCTGCAAAGTGCTGAGAAACCTCTGCAACAAGCCAGGTGCCCTCAACTCTCAAAGACTTGAATGGGAGCACCCCACCTCTCCCCAAGAAGGAATCTCATAAGATCAGGCCCAAATAAAGTTACAGCACAAATTAAAAACTGAGGGCAAGTAGGACTAAAACACAATCATGTTATATAACTAACCAAATAATCTGCCCCCAGGATTATATATTTCCTTGCCCACGTATAAAAAACAAGACAGATAAAAAATATAGGGAAGATAAAAAATAATCTCTGCAAGGTGAGAAATATCAGTTTAGTCTTAGTGGATATTGCAAATCAGGGTCATCTCTAGCAAACCTAAGCCAATAGCAGTCCTCATGGGAACAGGAGCCTTCTCCTGACATCAGATGGGAAACAAACACCAGGACCAAATCATCTCTAAAGAACAAACATCCTATTTCCATGCTAGCCATGAAAACCAAGGGTAGAAAACCTGATAACCTACAAGTAGACTAGGATGCTTTGCAGAGATTCTGTATGAGAGATTTAGGTCTTTAAAGTGCCTCAAAGAAGAGCTCATTGTAAACTCAAACATTTGTCCTCTCACCAACAGAAATCAGTCCAATACAAGATACTACCTCACCCACCTTGGTGCTACCATATTAAGGAATCATTATGCACTAAAAATATTTAGGCCGATATTTATTCCCAGTTCTCATGGCCTAATCACGGTAAGAGACCACATTACATATACCTGATGAATACTTATTGCTGCCCTGGTGGAGAGCAAATGAAGTTATGCTGGGGAAGCTGAAACCCAGATGAAGCCTCTTTATTTCCCTCCCCCAACCACATGGTACCAGAGGAAAAACTGCAAAGAGGGGCCAGCCAGAAACTCCAACAGGTAGGAACAGAAGCAGCCAAAGCTGGGACCTTCCAACTTCCAGAGAATTGTCTACAATTCTGATTGGATTATCTCTGCCCTGTGCTGATTGTCTGTTTGCTCCAACCCTCTCCCAGCCTCTTCACCTCAGCTTCATTCTACACCTGCCCCTTCTACCCTCTTTCCCTCAATGCCGTCTTCCTCACCGCTTCCCTTCAATGTCTCTTCTGCCTTCATTTTTCTTTCTATTTAGCTGATCCCCTGCTAAATAAGCCGACCCTCCCAATAAATCATGAAACTAACAGTCCATTTGCTGCTTTCATGTTGTTCACTTATATTCTACGCCTTCTTCCACACTGTCTGTCATTTTTATATTGCAAATGCTTCAGGGGAGGGACCGTCCACTACTCTGTGGGCCCCATTCTTGGTTGGTCCATAGGCACTACCTTAATAAACATGATTATTAACAACATAGCACAAAAACAAGTTCCTTTCTGATACATTAAGTTATAAAATGTCAGTGTATCAAGAAAGGATCACGGTGATACCAAAAAGCCAGGGCAGGTGAGGTACTGTTTTTAATTGCACCAACTTCTGTTGGTAAAAAAGCCAAGCTTTTGAGCTACATAGAGCTCTTCTTCAGGTCCAAGCATCTCTGTCACCAACAGAAGTTGGTCCAATAAAAGACCTTATATCTCTAATATCCCAAAACCAATATGGCTACAACAACACTGCATACAAGGTTATGCCAGGTACGGATGATGTCTATGCATCATTTTTACCTACTAATTGGCACGGGGACCCAAAATCTGCATAGTTGTCACAGATCAGGAACATGAACCAGAATATTTAATCTTGTAACTGGATTGTTCAGACAGCCGAAAGATGTTTGAAAGCTACATTTAGCCAGAGATTCCAATTGGTTACACGATGGAGGGTGCTCAAGAGCATAATTTTTTTCAGACTCCAGCACTCCTCAACTGCAATTTATAATGATTAAACCAGCCACGTACAACAGCATAAGACCATCAGTGCTTTGCTAAATTATCGATTTGTATTGCAGTAGTGGCATGGACCAGGACACCGTTGTGCTAGGCACTGTACAAATACAAGATAAACCCTGGTGCTTTTCAGGAGCCAGACTTTTCAAAGAATGGCAAAATGTTAGTGAATTGAAAGTTAAGCACACTTAGAGTTCTGAATGCTTAACCTACTCCAAAATTGCTGAGACGTGGCCAAATTCTGCTTGCAAATCTGTACTCTGGCTGTTTTTTTTAAGTTAATTAGTTATTTTACTAATTAGTTATTAATTAGCGGGAAAGGCTTAGAAATTATATCCAGTGTTTAACCAGTAAACATAAGAATCTACAACCTAATACAATTTGAAAACTGCTACAGGAGCTGAGTGAGACCATACACTGATCCTACACTGTAAAGGAACAATACACATTATTTCAAGTTAACTTCGGTAGAGACCTTTTTTGGTCATTATCTTCCATGGAAGGGTCTCCATCACCTTTTGAAGCCAGTAGATTTTGGTCGAGGCACAAGATAACGCGGAGTAACAAATGAAGCTGCCAGGTGCTGATTGGGATGTGGAAGTGAGTCAGTGCAGTGCCTCTGTAAGCTACACAAGACTGCTGTAGGATAACGTAGATCTGATAAATGTGACACCTAAACGCATCATTTCCTCCCATATATCAGTGTACTTTGCAGGGTAATGAACTTCATTGCCAGGCTGTACTCAGAACTACTGAGTGGAACAAGACTGCTTCCCTGAAAAATATTTCAAAGCCAAGTTCCATATTCGCCATGTAATTACAGTAATGTAGAAAAATTTCTCCCTGCAAAAGTTCTGTCCTTCTGTGTTCTGGAGATAAACACAAATTTCAGCTAGAGGCATAACTGCACCATAGCAAACCCTTGGTGAAGACAGGGTAAAATGCTGAATGCCAGATTTGCACCAGCATAAAACTTGGCCTGGTTTCAAGCACTAGTACACATAATAGCTTTGTCTTTCTACACAAGGGGTTTTTCACTACAGCTGCTACATCAATGGCAGGCTACGGATGGTTGAAACTGAAGCAACGCCATCATGTAGAAAATGTCTTAGCTTCACCTAGCTTCCCATGAGCAACCTGATTGAGAAGGAGAAATTACACGTCGCTGGCAATAAGACAACTACTCAGGGGACTGTGTAAGTGCCAATAAATTTGACAAGCGTCTTCTCATTTCCTGGGGCAATCCAACGAATGGGAATGGAGCATTTAGTGGCTAATTATTCACGTCTGACGCTTTCTCTGTTTTCTAAATAACATGTATTTAGTGCTAAGATGATTTAAACAGCTGATCCAATCTGAGCCCCTGGCAAAGAGGATGAAATTTAGAATGGCAATGGCAGTTTCAACTCCCAGATGGCTGCCCCAGAGGTGAGGATTACACTATTATCAGCATGCATAGAAATAGAGATAAAAAACATGTATGGCAAATCCTTTAGAAGAGGGAGATAGAAAAATGGACCACGAAAAGCATTGTGGGGGGAACAGTAACTAATTAAGGCACTGCAAAATTTCCTGCCTTTCCCATCAAGCGGTCGTTTTCTCTTAGAGGACCAATATCATCATGGGCCTGATTCCGAAAAATGCATGTTTAAACTTGATCCATGTGAGTAGACCCTTTGAAGTCAATGAAGTCAAGCATGTGCATAAGTCTTTGCAGGTTGGGGCCCCTAGCAAAAAATGTATAACTAGCAAGCAACCCTGAACGCTAACATATAACCAGACATATTGGTCCTTACTGGTTAATATACGGAGGCAGGGCGAATACAAGAGGTTCATACATCAGATTTCCCAGGGAAAGAGGCCAATCCAGTTTAATCATACTCATGCAAGAAGTCCCGAAACGAGTTTGATCTTGGTCAATGGTTTGATGGGACATCTGGACCTCCTTGGTGCTGCAGGAGGCATTGTGACTGGCTATCCAGCAGAAAAGACGACTAATCAATAAGTTATTTTCTGCCTACCTCCATTTCAACTGGATAAGGCAGTACTCTTTGCTTCCTGTCATGAGCAATTATACAATGCTACTATGCAGTTAAACAGCTGCTACATTCTGCCCTTGAGATGGCCACATTTCAGAGGCAAGAGAAGGAATGTCTCTATAATTTGTACAGGAGTTTGTAAAACTGTTCTATAAATGTGATACCTACAAACACATTACATATAAACACTATGTGAATTCTTTTCCTCCATGGCATCGCTCCGTCTAATTATGCTCTCAAGAAGAGATGTAGAGGCAAAGGAGATATAGGAGTCAGCTGTATTCATGGAAGTAGCCCCAGTGATCTCACTGGGATTTCTTGAGTCAGGATTTGACCCCAATTAATAATATTCTGAACAGCCATCAAAATAGAATGTCTTCTACAAACAGTGGACACGTTTAAACAGATATCAGCCAGTATTGAATCCATTTATATTCATCAACTGTGAAAAGGGTAAGCAATGACTGTCCTTGGATTGGAAGATAAACGTTTTTATATTATATGCTTAATGAACACCAAGCTGAGACTAAATCTGTAGGACGATTGGCTTCAAATATACCAAGACAAATGGCAACAGTGGGAAGTTTATGATACTGATGGGGAGCTTGTGGTGAGAAGGGTCTTGGCAATAATGAAGAGGCAGAAAGAGAAGCACAGGTTAAGACACAAGACTTCCGCCTCCTGACACCTACTTCCACAAATGATGAAACGATTTGTGAAGGACTGATCGTTAAAGGCATGTAAGGCTAGTTTGTGACTTGTCCTACACACCCATTCAACAGAAGTAGGACTGAGAATGAACATTACATTCCTGCACAGGCTACACAGACCTTGGGAATAAGCAGGCATGCTCCCCAGAGTGGCTGGACTGGGGAAATGGATTTACCCTTTGCTCTGCCCCAATGACGTATCCAAACACTATAGCTGAGCTGGCCCAGAGGGTACCATAATTTACTGCTGATATAAGCTAGTAACAAAACTATCTCAGTGGCATAAGAAGAAAGCAGAGAGGTATTATTATGTATTTGTATTATTGTAGTGCCTAGAGACCCCGCCAGAGAGACACTGTCAATACACATAGTAAGAGAGCGTAAGAGCCAAAGAGCGTATCTCCTAAATAAACATGACAAAGGGGAGACAGACATAGAGAGGTGAAATGACTTGTCCAACGTCTCAAAGCCATTCAATGGCAGAGCCAGGACTAAAACCCAAGTCAAGTTCAGTGCCCTTCCTACTGGATCATGCTGCCTCGTGGGGTGGTGAGGTCCTGAGGACTGTGACTGAAGGCATACGCTTTAGCTCAGTTTTCAGGGCAAGAAGGTGGCATACAGTCACTCAGAGCAGCTGCCCCAATAGGAATTTCAGCACCTGATTTCTTTTCCCCACAGCAAGCGTGGTATCATATTCAGCAGCGGCATTCACATCACATTGCAGCATATCGTTACAGGTGGCAAAATGGAAAAAGCTTAGGGCCAGATTTTATAATACTCCATCTGGCATTTCCACAACAGAATCCCCTTTGGCTCTAAAATGCGGGGCTTGCACTGCATGCATGGCAGATGGAGCTTTTATTGAACCAGGGCTGAGAGAAGAAAAAATTCAGCTTACTCCATAGTTAAGGTATAAATGTGATATAGGTAATCCATCTGTCAGATAATCATCCTGAAACTGTATTTAACAACTGCCCCTGTAATGAGATGTACGAGTTCTCTCCATTTTGTATCTAACCAGAATAATAAGTTGGAACAAGGCTCTAAGTATAACTTTACAATTTTTAGAAGCTTTTTTTAAATCACTCTTGTTTTTACCCCCAATCCCCAAAATTTAAGGGCTTGTCTACATGAACATTTAGTTCGCAGCAAGGTGGGGTATAAATCTAACCTGCCTTAGCCTGCCATGCACTAAGCATCCGTGTGGACCCTGCTGACACACATTAAAAGTTCCCTAGTTCACTTTGACCTGGAAACTGGAATAGATCAAAGTGCACGAGGGAACTTTTAGTGTGTGTCAGAACTTAGTCCATGGGAGGCTAGTGCATGAATTAAATGTTGCCATGAATTAAAAATGTGTTTAGACAAGCCCTAAGATTCTTGCTACATACATTTGTTTGAATATGGCTAATTAGCTGATACAAATATGGAAACTTCTGTCCCTGCCAATGTATGATATTACTAAAATTGTCTGTATGAATCAAGGTTCTCTCTAGAAATATTCCCTACCAAAAAAAGAGAACTTATGATGAAAGCAGTGTTGCTGATTTAGGATATTTAGGATCTCACCAAATTTCTTAAATTCCCAACTCATGGACTCTTGTGAATACATGAGAATTTCAGCTCTCTTTAAAAAAATAAATGAATAAATAAAAATTTTCTATTCCTCACAGTAGCGCAAAAAAAAAAAAAAAAAAAAGCTTAAAAAACAAAAGCACATCCTAAAGGTTAAAAAGCCAGAATGGTAAAAAAAAGACAATACCACTCCTGTAAATACTCTTAAGTTTCATGGTTTTTGAACACTTGGAACTGACAATATCCTTCTTAAAGTGCGAACAACTGCCTGCATCGACTCTCACCTCAATCCACTCTGATAGAAAAGCGGGCTCGTTTTATAGCTCGGAGACTCGTGGATAAAAACTGAGGGCCTGATTTTCAAAAGTGCTGAGCTGAAGCCAATGGATGCTCAGCATCTTTGAACAATGGACACTAAGCAGCTTCCCCATGGCCACACAGCAAATTAGCATAGCTTGAACCAGAGTCATGAATAGGACTCAGGAGTCCTGAAACCCACCAACCACTATCCTTGCCGTCACTTCAAATTATTCCCAGCATGATGTCAACAACTACTTCTAAGTGAAATATCTGAAAACCACAGGATTAAATATAACCATCCTCTATGTCTGCTTCTCTGCATCTACAGGTCCCTGTTGGCTCTCCAGCCTTCTTCAAAACAAAAGGCTTAACAAAGAGTTCTAAAATAAAACATCTTTCCCCTTTGATCATCAAAGATCCATGACAAACCCAGTGATTAATAGGTATGTTCCAAATAAAACACATCTTCCCCCCCATCCCCTAGAAACTACCAATTTCCTACTTGTGTGTTTCTAGCTAGACATTCAAAGAAATATTTTACGTAATAGACCACCTTCTTTTAAGCAGACTGCTGTTCCTGCCAGCTCACTGGGATCTACTGCTGCAAAACAGAGCTAGATCAAAGCACCCCACAGCAGTCTCTCTCTCAAATCCCGCTGTAGCAATCACAAACTCAGCTTGAAGGAGCAAGGCAAACCAGATGAAGGCTTGTCTGGCCAGTGGAAAGGGAAGCTGGTGGGTTTCATGCTAACCTCCAGGTTGATTTGGTGGCGCATCAAATCTCTCAAGAAAAACCCTACTTTAGCACTGCTCCACTTGCCACACAACTGACTCAGCTCTGGCTCTCACAATGTGCCACAGCTGTCACTTCCTGGTAAGTGGTTTATAGTGCTTTAAAAAAATATTCCATTTCTAAACGTACTACAGCAGTGGCCCAAAACACTGCCTCTAACAGTAGCGCTGCTGGATTGTCTACTGGTCACAGTGCTATTCTGGCATTTGGGCAACGTGGCACCAATTCCCTGCTCTGCCACAGACTTCCTATGACATCTTGGCAACTCACTTGTTGATCTCAGTGCTTCAGTTCCTATCTGTGAAATGGGGATAATAGTAATTCCCTACCTCACGAAGGTGTCATGAGGGTAACTACATTAGAAGTTGTGAGGTGTTCAGATACTATGTCTCAGGTATTTAACGGCCACCTTTGCCAGTGTTCTGCATGATTGCTGTAGAATAGCATCATATCATTTTCCTAAAGGAGGACACGACATCCAGCAGAAAACCAGTGATGTATCAATTCTTTAGCTCTAGCATTTCCACTCATAGCATCCCTGACTCAGCATCCGGGATTAAAACTTGAGCCAAAACTGTTATTATGGAGACAACCTCTGTGCTAGAGCAATTACAAGTTACAAATTATCACACAAGTACCTGCCCTGATAGGAAAATTAATTTCCCCCGGGTTCAGGCATGAAACAGAATACCCACTTGTAAAGCAAGACTTTTTCTGACCATATTTCTGCTGTGCATACAAGCGGCCAGGATGACACAGAACTGTGATAATAAATGTGATCAACGTAATAATAAAGAACAATCTCACTGCCTTTTAGAATATCAATGTCTGCCCGGAAAAGCCACTGAAAAAGGTGTCACGTTTCAGTGTGCACTACAGATATTGCTTTCAGAATGTGCACTTGCTGGAATAAGCGCCTGTCATAGCATCTTGAGAATCTTTTCCCTTCGTGTTAGCAGCGTGCAGGTACAGAAAGTCAAACCTGGTTCCGAAGAAGGCTGGCTGTAATTCTAGACCTGGTGATAGCCAGGCTTTTTGCAGAAGAGCTCTGGATCCTTTAGAAACCCATATCTCAATATAGATATAAATAAGCCGAATTCAGATAGCCTGGATGTTCTTGATTTACAAGCTCACCCGAAAAAACGGTTACCAAACAACAATCCACTTTGGCTTGTTTGAATGATTCCAAATGGTACTTCAGCCAGCGGTTTAAACCGGTTCAGGCACAACACAACGACAACAAAGCTAATGTAATTACACGTTTGTTTTATAGCTGTTTGACCATATTTGAATTTAAACATGAAGCAATTCAAACCATTCTGTATACTTTAGCTTTCTATTTTGTTATACCAAGCACCTGCATTGTTTGCTTTTAAGACCCTTTCATGCCTTTATCTTAAGAAACTTTGTGAATGTAAAATGAACCCAGAGAAAGCCTTAGAAGTCATGCATAAAATATGGGCGGTAGAGGGGGGAAGATCCCATGTGCTTCCTCTACTAGCAAGAGTAAAAGAGGGATTCTAGAACGCAGGTAACAAGATGAACATCTTCCCAACATGATGGGAAGAAAATATATGTTATTCACAAACAGAAAAGTTAACTAAAATCCATTAAATACTGTTTCTGGAAATCTGCAGTGTGACACTACTTTATTTCTTAGAATCCAGCATGACATCACACAGGAACCCAAAAACCAGAGACCCACGGCAGGTTGCTCTCTAAAACAGAGAGGCATAAGTTCCCCCACCTTGCTCTAGGATGGTTCTTTGCAGATGGACTGCTGAATACTCCAGATTGCATGCTTCCCTACAAACCTCGTACCCTGTACTGGCAGGACCAGGAACACCCCTGAGAATTTAAAGTGATAGCTTCTCATTTTAACAGTTTTCAACACACCACTTTATCCAGCTGTACTTTGTTAGCACTGAAGTTTGAGCTTCCCCAAAGGCCAATTTGTGCTGTTGGACACACAAGATGGCACCCACAACTGTGATCACACTCTTTTTTCCCCAACTTTACTCATGACTTTGTAAGACTCTCTGTTAATTAAGCTCATCTCCTACATATCACATAGTAATTCCAGACAGACTTAATTCCTTGCAGTCCTGGAACACAATTGTTCCATCATTTGTTTTGGAGTTAGGGCACTTTATCCCCAATGCCTCTTATTGTGTTCAACGTTAATATTTCCATCTACTTTTAAACAGCAGCCAGTGAACCAGAATTCTTACCTATCCAGCTTGACAATGATATTCTATCTGATACTCCATTGGCAGATCTACCCTAACTGTTCCAGGCACTTGGCTTTCTCAAAGAGGCTATGCTAACTTGCCTTATCCAAGGTGATTGTGGACTTGACTCCATAGAAGTGACACAACAGGGGCCTGTTTCACGTGAAATAATTAGAAAGGATGCAGAGATAAGCCAAGTACAACTTAGCGGAAGAGAAGAAATAGCCGCAGGGGACCATCTTGGGTCTCACAAAGCTCATACCTTCTATTTTGCTTCTCTGTGGCATTCTGAACTAACTCGTTTGATCATAAAAGGGCCTGTGAGGACTCATAAGCCTGATTTGCCAACGAGCACTAATGCAAATAGCCTTTATTCATGTAAATAGTCTCATCAAGCTAAACTGGGCCTTCACACTGAATGAAATCATATTGGCTGCACTGAGATTTCATGGAATGACAGATGCCAAATTTGCCTCATTGATTTCAATAGGACTGCTCATATTGACAAGGGCTGCAGGATCAGGCCCTAAACCAGCACATCCTTTTGAGATTGGCAAGATAAGGGGGGTAAATCAGAAAAGATCAACAAAACGTTAAGGTCTGTACATTTCCAGGCTGGAACCAATCTATAATCAACCACAGTCAATGTTAGAGACATTACAGTATAATCCTACAGTCATTAACATTTACATTCAATGAACCGAGGAACTGATACACAGAATTTAACATCTTTCAGTCAATGTAATCCAAACAATTTATGGGGTTTTCTGCAAAGCCTGATCCATATGGAAGGGAGAACCTCATTACCCGGGGATGTTGTGAAGGCCAAAAGCGTAAGTGGGTTAAAAAAAAATAAAACACATTCATGGGGGATAGGTCTGTCCATGGCTATTAGCCAAGATGGTCAGGTATGCAACCCCATGCTCTAGGTGTCCCTAACCCTCTGACTGCCAGAAGCTGGAAATGGGTGAGGGGATGGATCATTTGATCAATTGCCTTGTTTTGTTCATTCCCTCTGAAGCATCTGGAACTAACCAGCGTTAAGAGACAGGATACTGGGCTAGATGACATTAGATCACATAGTATGGACCTTTTTATTTTCTTAATGTATTGAAGGGTGGGAGTTTATTACAGAATATCTATTTTAATTAGTATAAGGGCACACAATTGCTGGGACAAGAGGCTCTATTACAAACTGATAGATATGAAAAATAGGTTGACATTCCCTGCCTAGCAGCTCAATCAGTAACATTTACAGTAAGGTGATATCAAAATCTTTTCAAAAGAGGATGGGCCCAAATATGAGCATTGAGATTTATGGGAGTTCTCCCACAAGAAGGCCGTTTTATAAATCTGTGTCAGAAGGGAAAGGATAGAGTTTGGCACTCTCTTTGATCACTCTCTTTTCTTGTGTAGGCTGAATGAATACCATCACAATGTAGCTGTAGCATAGAAAGGGCGTAAATCACAGTCAAAGTGAATGTATTGTAGAAAGGCAATCTATTTTAATTCTACCCTAAAATAAGCAATTTCCATGAAGGCATCAAATGTTATGTTGATTGTTAAGAACCAAAGGACCTCTCTCAGATAAAAAATGTCCAGCAAAACTGACAAACTTCACAGTACCAAACAGCTGAATCCAAATATAATATCTAGCCTAACTTCTTCAGATATATTAATCTGGGATAACAATCCATTCTGGTTGTATATTTTAGGAACAGCCATGGATGGCAATTTATATTAAGTTGTACCCTTGAAAGCTAGTTGTGTAAGAGGATTTGGTTTTGGATATGTGCACTGAAGGACAAGCATTGTGCTTAAAGCAACGCGGGTATAATTCCAAGACAAAATCCCCCTAGTCTTATTCACTTGAATAGTCCTAGACGTTAATGGAACGACTCAAATGAACAAGATTTCATGCTTAGTTTGCTGAATGTTCCTAATTTTCATGGTTTTCATTCATCTCTATAATCCTAAAAGATTGTTCCCTAAAGCAATTAAAAATATTGCACCTTGATCATGTCACTAACTGTTCCCATGATCAAGGTGAAACATTCCAGCTCCACTTCTGCCTTGGCATGCATGGACGTAATTCCACTGACTTCAGTGCAAACTATGTCTGCATTTCAGGTTGGGATCGAGTCCTGAGTTGCGCTCAGTACTAAATACTATTTTGCTTTCCAGTAAATGAAAAACGAAGCATTAGTTCATTTTTCTCTCCACACCCAATCTCCCTTTCCAAATTTCCCATTGAAGTGACCGCCACAACAGGGAATTCCCAGTGTGTATTGAAAGATTTATATTTACAAATCAGTGACCACTGCCAGTCAGGAAAACGCCTCCTTGGTGAGGTTAAGTTTTGCTGAATATAATATAATATTATATAGTGAATATATATATATATTAATATAATATAGTAGACAGTCTACCAGCATGTTGTCTTTGTGGTTGAAGGTATGGGGATAACAAAAGGATTCTTACTTTTGACTTGGTAATAATGCACAAAAGCTATCAATTTTAGTATATCCAATATTACAGTGAGCAAAATGTTCTAATCACTAGATATCGCTCTCTAGAGAATCATGGCTGTTTGTTTCTGTCACCTTTAACCTGCATAGCATGAGAACAATCTTGACCATTTAGAAAAAAAGCTGGAGAAATTACCTAATTGAGCACTTCCGCACTTGTCAAGACACCCACCACACCAAATACATTCATTTTTCTTTACAAACAACCCCAAAAGCTTAAACATTTTAAAATTCCCACTGAAAAAAATTAATTTTTCCTTCATATGCACATAAAGAAAATAAATGGTCAACGCTGCACAATCACTCACAAGAGACGGTGTTGAAAAGTCATGTTCTTTATTTCCTTTCTTTTCTGAATCACTTTTTACAGTTTAAGAATTGCACTTTAACAAAATTACAATCCCATGAATGCCGATGTGTCCAAGCTATAAGGCAGGAATATTACTCATTTTGAAAATACCAGCTACTGGAACAACGAAATTAAAAAGTAGCAACGACCTTCATAAAACACTCAGGTTCAGTAGATAAGTTTCAGTCAGGATACATTATGGCATTCTCTGGGAACCCTGAGAGAACACATCTAAAAGATGCAGATATCTTAAAGTCATGGCAGCAAGCATAGCTCCCTAAGACATAACCATAACAGGCCTGAGATTGCATTGTTTAACCTGCACACGCAAATTATACTCATTCTTAGAATTTGCTGTAAGTGGAAAATATTCAAATGCAACTCTATTCTATAGTCATCACATGCAATAGCAGTCTAAGATCTATACAGATAAATAAACCCACAAGTCTCAGCTGGTCTAAGTCAACATAGCACCATTACATTAATGGAGCTATTCTGATTTACACCACCTGAGGATCAGGCCTTAGAAATTTTCACACTGAGCCTTAGTAACTTGTACATGAGCAGACTTATTGATATTGCATGGGGTTTTCATGCAGTACCCAAGTGTAGTTCATTGGGAAATGAAAGCAATTATTTTCTCAGTAGTAAACAAAACACACCTTTATTTAAATGTAAATTCCCACTAGCAGTTACTTTAATATCTCAGAATATCACAAAGCCATCTGTGGCCTACTCTCCGCGACAGATACATTAACAACACACACAAATCAGTTTGACCTTTATTTTTCTGTGATAAAAGACAATAGTTTTCTTGGAATATAAATCCCAGACCTGATTCAGGCTTTACTTACACCACTTTTACGCTTATGACTTGACCAAATTCACTGTTGTTACTGTATATTTATGCAGGCGTAAGGAAGTTCACAACCAGGCCCCAAGTCTGTGCTCTATATCCCAATCAGAAGTCATCACAAAAAAACAAACTGTTGAAAGGTTTAGACAACACAGCAGAGTATTACACCATAACACCATAGTATAATATTCCTGAATAAACGTACTGCTTAGAATCAGAATTGCTCTTCATTCACAGCTGACAATTTTGATCAAACACACTGGCACTTAAGCTTGAAGACTAGCCACCATCACACCAAAAAATTCAAGTGATGATCTGGTTTGAGAGATTCTGTGGTGCCTTATTTCTAATGGTTTCAAAATATTGTTAATTGTTCAATCTTTCCTTTCAAATGCAGAAAATAATTTTTAGATATTAAGACTTGATGTATTTAGGTTTTCCTTCTGGCCAGGGATTCAAATTAAAATTCACTGCCAGCTTACTCAAAAGATTAAATACTGATAGCCGACCTCACTCAAAACTCCCAATGAAATCAATAGGACATGGTGCACAAATATGGGGAGCATGATTTGGCCCAAACAAGTTCATACAGAACTTAACACATTTTGTTGGGAGGCATGACTCTAGAAACCCATGAAGTTGGAAGACACTTGGTCATGCTTTAAAGGCTTCATGCTACCAGTAGAATTAGAGGCGCTTTATGACTTCCATTGGTACTCTCCAGCTTGCTGGCTTGGGTTCTGGATTAATGTTTTCTTTAGGTAAAGCAACGAGCATGTGTGTTTAACTACACTGCTCATCAAACTTAGGTGTTGCCAATGGCATGATGCTCCTGGTATGGTTCATGCTTTTAAAACCAGAGCTCCCAGGTTTCATGCCCACAGACAACCAGATGAGGGGGATAGTTGCACTGAAAAATTCCCCTCTTCCTCTCATCCTTATTGAAACAGAACATTTAAATGTTAAAACAGGAAGCAAACAGACACCAGCTCTCTCCACTGCAGAGTCCAGTAAAAAAACTGAAAAGCTGTAACATCCAAATTGTGTGGGCCACACACAGGTGCTCTCTAATTGTAAGGTGTATACACTTAGAGTAAAAATTACGTGGTACCATGTCAATTATAATAAATTGTTTACCTGGATCATTTGTACTAGATAAAAGTGTCTTGTTTCAATTCAGGGAGCTAGAAGGAACAGAAGGGAAGAGGTTACAAAGAATTTGGCCTTCTTACTGTCAAGGGTCAGGGTTATGTGCAAATATTCTGTTTCATGTTATGCCATACAAGTACAATAAAAATCCAACAACAGCTCTATCAGTCAGACGCACAGTAACTCAGAGTGTCCCAGGTTAGTGATATCAACACCCTGAGATGTCCTTTGTTTTGTTCTTCCGTTGAAATCTAGTGTCCAAAGGATCAAAACCCCTCTCTCTGGAGCCGAACACTGCCCAGCCTGGCGTTTTGGCCACATAATCCGCTGCGGTGAAGGTCTTCGATCCCCTGCTCTTTTCATATTCCTGGACCAGCTCCTGAAAACGGTCATAATTGATCCATGTGCACCACTCTCCACCGATCTGGAACTAGAAAGGGAAACAATAATATGGTCATATCTGGGAGCAATGAAAGGTACCAAAACACACCCTGAATATATGTTCAGACAAGTTGATGAATTTACAGATACATTTTAAATTGGGTCATCAAGCTGCAGCATTCTTCTTCTCTACAAACAGCATTTCTCCCAGGGAAAAAAGCCATCTAAAAGTTAACACGATAATGACTGTGACAGTGGGAATACACATTTTCCAGCTCAAATCTTGAAGCTTGACAAGTGTGGGACAGTCATTTTTCCTACGGCTCTAGTTAAAACTGAGTGTTACCTACTGGCATATAGACTTAATGAAGGTTTTATTTCTTGGTGCATTACCTGCATGTAAAAAGTAAATGTACTTCAGATCCTGTCCCTCAGTGCTGCCTCCTCGGAAGGGATACTTCATCCTATCCTCTTTCGCTACACTCGAAAGCTATTTCGCAGCCATCTCAGCGTTCAGCAGAGGTATCATTCTTATTTGCAGAACACAGCTTCAAATGGTGGAAAAACTCTGTCACAGCCATGTATGTTACAGAACGTTAGCAAGGTATCCCTGTTTGGAGGGTATCATCCCATCACAGTGATCAACCTGTGTAACAGCCGTCATCTTGACTGAGGATGGGGACTAAAACGAGTTCCTTCAGAGCTAAAAGCCAAGAGCTGCTCCAGCTTCAGCTAAATAGTCAAGGCCCTGTAGCTGGGGGCTGTAACAACTCATATCCTGTGCGGATCAGCACAGACAAGGACTTGTTACACACGCTCACCAGTGGTTTACGAAAGCATGCTGTAACACCAGACAGAGGGCATTCACAACCACAGAGTGAAACAGAAAAGGGAAAATAACAGACACAAATCTTTTTAAGAAACAGGTTTGAATTATCCTTCAATAAAAAGAGGAGAGCGTCTGGGGAACAGAAAAAGGAAGAGAAGCTTAATTACCTGAACTCTTCTTATGCAATGGGAATTTTTAAGAATTGCTTATTTTGACAAGTCTATACTGCATTTGTCTAATAAGCCAGCTCTGCTAATTTAGCAACAGCCTTGACTGAATCCTAAATTAGGCTCTATCTGAGCTAAGTAAGTGCCTATTACACACCCCATCCAAGAACAATTGAGAGTGTTCTGGCTCTGGGGGTTTTAAAAATTGAACATTATGCATTTAAATAGCATTTGACTTGGTGCCCAAGAGCTAAAAGCTTTTCAGTAGCAAAAAAATGCCGACATCAGCAACAGTTGAAATAAAAAAAAGTTTCTTAATGTTAATCTATTGCTGTCCATCTAATTAACTAGGAAGAATGCTTGTGTGAAGATTCCTCAGCATAATTCTTTTACCCAAGACTGCGAAAATACAGCGCCATCATTGCAGAGAATGATTTCATTGTAAAATACCTTTTATTCAATGTTTGCTATGCAGATGTGATGATATGAAGGCCAGGATTAAATGACGTGATATATCTATTGCTCTGCATAGAGTTGACAAGTAAAACAACTTGCAATGTAAGGAGACAACATTTTTGCCTATAAGGCAGTGTGATCTAGTGGATAAGGTACTTCACCCAGAGTGAGGAGATCTGGTTCTACACCCAATGTAGTCCCCAACATTGGGCAAGCCACTTCACCTTTGTTGCCCCCTCACACCCTTTGTCTGTCTTGTCTACTGAGACTAAAAGCTCTTCAGTAGAGAGACTCTCTTCCTATGTCCTATTCTCCTAGTACAATGGGGCCCTTCTCTTGGTTGAGGCCTCCAGATGCAGTGGTGCTCAGTGGCTAGAAATAGATAATGGGCATCGGGACTCCTGTATTCTCTTTGTAGCTCACTTTGACTCTTGTGGCTTTGGGCACATCACTGAACTCCTCTGTGCTTTACTCCTCAATCTGTCAACTACCTATCATGCTCACTTCTTCTCATGGGAATGAGTGAGGCCTATTTAATGACGAAAAAGAGCTTTGAACCCCTAAAATGAAAAACATTGAAGACAGTTCATAAACTGTAACAGGACTCCAACAAATGTTGGCATACAATGTGCACACAGTATTTAGAGAGAGAACACCAAACACATGGCTTGTCATTTGCAGCCTTAAACATGTGATATAGTGAAAGTGATCTGTTTAACACATAATGAATTAGTTTCCAAGACTATGTGAGGATTCCATACATATGGAATTGATCAAAGCCATTTAAAGAAGTGAAGATAAAGGAAAACCTACTGGACGGTGATGGAAGATCAAATAAAATAGTTGAGACCTGAAACCAATTCAGCACATGGATAATTCAACAAACCTACTTTCTTGCAGACTAATGAGATGCTGTTACCTTGGGAGGTGAAAAAAAGCCTAAAAATAAGTTTTTAAACTGCATTCAGCAGCTGATGAACTTTGTACCCACTCCTACAATAAGAAAAACTGCTATAAACAAATTATGTCAAGAAGAAAGATAGATTGTGGCTTGGTCTACACTGAACTTGGCGATTTGGCGGCAGTCGACAGGAGTTAAGCAAAGTAAACAAAGAACCTGCGCTACACTCCCGTCGACCTCTGTGCTTCTCTTCTGCATGCCATCTACACTGCACTGCGCCAACGGGAACTTGAGGAGGTGGTTTTAGTATGTCAACTTCTGGTTTGACTGAGCAGGTCTTCACTGACCGCTCAGTAGATCCAGATAAGTCGATCTGACGGTGGTGACTTTGCAACCATCAGATTAGACATAGCCATAGATTAAAAATTACAGCAACAGGCCAGGCAGTAGACTATTTCTCTAACTAGTTAGGTTCTTAAATTAGTAACAACATGGTAATTTTGTGTATTATCTGAAGGATCAACAGAACTGCCCTGGAGTCCAACTCAGACGTCTGCACTGACAAGCTAATCAATAGTGATTCAGTTTCACCAGCACTTAGTATAACATGAATATGCGAGTCAAAAAGAAATCAAACTCACAAATGGGCTAGCATTCATGTCATTGTCTTCTTCACAGTGTACAGCAGCTGTTTCAGAAACAGAACTCCACTGTTGTCCAACTTAGTCAGGAAAAATTCTCTTTTGATTTTTAAAATGAGCTTTGGAAAAAAATTAGAAATTGGGGTGTTTTTTAAATAACTACTTACTTTTCTCAGACCACAATAGTATTGTATTTCATTACTCTAACTGTTCTACTGAGAAGGCACTAATCTTTGTCAAAAGCATACCAGAAAGATAATTGGAGGAACAAAAATGGTATGTCCAGCACTAGTCTCCAATGGGTTATTTTTGTTACAAGGGGTCAGAATTCTTAAGAATTATGCAATGAGAGCTGTCAGATTCCTCAGAAAAATGTTAAGGCGTACAATCCCCTTAATAAAATCAGAAGGTATTCATGACTGAATGCAATTATGCAAAGTGTCAATCTGCTTCATCTAATATGCAGGTTCTGAAAGGTCTATTTGAGCCCTTACTGAAGCCCAAATAAACTGGGGTCAAACAGCAAAAACTTCATAGAGCAACAAAGGAAAAGGGTAAGAAACAAGTAAGATCTGAAGTATAGCTGGGAAATCATTACAGAATTCCAAGTGCAATATTAATGCTTGCAGATCCGTGCATGAACAGTGTGCAAAGTGCTTAAAAAGGCAGGTAAGTATCAGGAGTCATATTTTTAATTGAGCAACCCCAGCCACAGGGAAAGGAAGCAACTTAACCAGCGAAGGTCAGAGTGAGTTGGGGAAGTTCCCACCCAAATCCAAGCAAAAGATCAGCACTCATCACAGGATCAAAAATTCACCCTTTCTGGGCACCTGGTTTTACTACACAAAGGAAATTCCAAAATAATATCCCATGACCCTCAGACTGAACCTCCCATGGATCCCTCCCCTTCAAGACCAGTACTGAATGTCATAATTCCCCTCCTGAACTACAGCTAGATAATCCAGAAATTCTAGTCAAAGATGCAGGTTTTTCAAGTTAGTTAGGGGTTTTCTGATGAACCCTCAACTCTCGTGGAGTCTAAATTAGATTTTAAACTAGGCAGCTACTTCTTCTCATGTGTATGTATGATATCTGGCACAGTGAGGTCTTACTCCTGATTGGAATCCTTTATGGGCTCTTAAAATCATCATCATTCAACTCCCATATGAACAATTAAGCTAAGATTCTATGGTAGTCTGTCACAAAAGCGGTTTAATATAGAGTACTTTTAAATGCTGTGACGCAATAGCAATATAATGTGGATATTTAAAAAGTCATCTTTAAACAGTGTGTCATGGAAACTAATTATTTCCTCCATGGCAATAAAACCAGATCAACTGTGGAGAGGGGGACAATGACTGTTTCAGTTGTCCACCACAGATTTACTGATTGGAGTGCACCGATTTTACAAGGATTCTCCAGCTAACAAAACGTTTAAAGACTTTCTATAGTATTTTAATGTCCACACAAACAATAGAAAGATAATGCTAAAAACTAGTGTTATATCAAAGGCCAATACAATTGGGATTGGTATGGTATTTTTCACTACTAGTCAGTCTTTTAAGGTAAAAAATACAGGAACAAATGACAACATTTTAGTTAGCTCAATAATAAAAAAAAGTAACAAAGGCTACGTGAGACTTTTCCAACTAGCTCTAAAACTAAGTCACTGCAGAGTGAAAACTCACACCCCCTTTCTGGGGTTTGGCTTTAACAACATTAAGGTCATATATAGGTCAGCTAAGACCTTTAAGTTAGGCTCGACTGCTCTAGCAGTTCCTATCTCAGGGATGGTTAGCCCACACCCTACTCCTCTTCCTCTATTTGATATAGGCATATTGACACCACCTTCATCACCATAGTGTCTGAGTGCCTTCCAGAATTTACTCGAGGGAGCCACTCCCCACACCTCAATACGCACCAGAAACCACATAATCCTTTCCAAACAAGATCTATGGGGCATCCAAGCCAAAGCCCAGTGAAGTGAATGGGAGTCTTTCCATTGATTTCAATGGACTTTGGATCATGCCTGAGGGGAGAGGTTGATGGAGGGGGTCATTTCAGGCAAACACTGACAGTACATCATGACCTAATGGTGACTACTTTGTTTTGTATTTACCCCCAATGAAAGCGTACCTAATGTTATTTTAAAAGCTTTATCTTCTGGAATACCATTTCCACTTGACTTTCTTTATGCTGAAAACAGAGTAGCGTCTTATTATGAAAAACTGAACATTCTTGAAGGAACAAACACATTAAAATGTGGAAAACAGTAAATTGCTGCACTGCATATATTTCTTCTCTTAACGGTGCTTGCATAAGCAATTTTTAGTAACTAACAAAGAATTTACATTGGAGATAATATAATATACTAGTACAATATACTACATTCCATCCGACAGGCATAATTGCAGAGAAATAAAAGGCTCAACAGATTTATATGGCAGGATATAATACAGAAGAGAAACAAAGACTGACATGAAATGCTACAGCTGAAAAATGTAAGTCAGCCAAAAATCAATTAGTTTCTCCTAATAAGGATGAAACTATATTCTCTTCTGAGGAATGTGCATTAAAACTAAAGAATAAAGTCTTTCTTCATCCGTTCACTTTGGCAGTTCTGTATATACTAAACCTTTACTCCCAGGAAAAGAGAATATACTCTGGGCAAAATAAGAAATTAAATCATAGTGGTGCAATGAAGCCAACTGCAGTTACTATCTGGGTTTTACCCTTCCAGAGCTAATCCAGGGCTGGAAGGACATACCTCCTCATGGGAGGAGTGATAATTAGAGAAAGCAGGGAAAAACAGGGCATTATTCTTTTCATCAGTTACTCTTTAATAACTTTAAGATATATCATTTTACATGCAGAAGATACAGCACTCCAAAAAGTAACGGTTAAACATAAATCTTTTTTAGACTACATGAAAATCACTGAGTGGAAGAAAAAATAGTGCATGCTTCAATGGCATTGCTTTGCGTCACAGAAACTGCTCCAGCATTGTACTGTAGAGAACACTCCTGCATTGGCAGGAAGATGGACTGGATGATGTGAAAGAGCTTTTCCATCTCTAACTTATAGGATTTTAAAATCTGGTTTTGGAAAGTTTTCAACCAATGTTTTTCTGGTCTGCCAACAGCACCACAATTAAAGGAGGATTTTTCACCAGCAAATATTTAAGGGGGAGCTTTTTAAGGCTGACAGACCGAAGATTAATTCTCGTTACCATCTTCCTCCTCCATCTACCCATTTCAAAAAAAAAAAAGAAAGTTTACTCTCCCGCACCCAACTATTAGGTGTCAACAGGAAAGAGCATTAACATTGCAGCTTCTTAGCTGGGCTTCTTCCAATCAGCAAGCTCAGAACATGGGCCTATTGACTTTTCAAACAAGCACATGTTGCTGTCCTCACTGGTTTCCCAGACTGCTCCACATTCTTATGAGCCAGCGGGGAACTAAACTTTCCTCAAGGCAACTTTGTGTCTCTCCATCCCTCGAAGGCACACAGAAACCAGAAGAGATAACAGAGGTTGCACATTTTGGCTTTTGGATCACCCAGCCACAGAGCAGGGATTTCAAGATTGCAATTGCGTTTTGGGAGGGACTGTGCACACTTATCCACTAGTAGAAAATCATTTAGCAAACACTGACTATCTGTAGAAGTGTTACATTTTGGGCCTGCAAACCTTGAGAATGTTCCTTTAACCCTATTAGTTCAATCATTTGATGAAATGTGATAAAAAGTGACTCACCACTCCCAGGAGTTTTACGTCTCTGTTTTACACTGAAATGTAAGACTTATCTTCAAAGTAGTGGTTAGTGTTGCAACAGAACAACACTCACAAGTCCCTATTTTCAGCAGTTTCGCTCAAATGATTTCTTACTAAGCTTAAGTTATTTTGCCATTGAACAAAAAAATGTTTTTAGGAAGATAGAGTACAGACGTGCACACACATTTTAAGATGTTTTTTTTCATTGTAGAAACTCATGCAACTTAAAAATGTGTCATATTGACTGTAGGAACACTAGCACCTCAAATCAGATGCTCTCACTGATTGCAAGTGGTCATCTAACTTGACTGGTGTCATGAACATAGCAATATGGCTCTCTGTAGCATCCCAGTAAGAATGAGTAGGTGTTACACAAGGGTCAAAACAAACCTGTATTTTGCCAACTAAAAGCAGCATCCTTCTCCCAGCATCAATAGGTGTTTCCTTCTAGTCTAGCGAAAGTGCCACTCCTTTAATTGACCATTTGGTGGTATAGAAGGCAAGGGCTGTTGTCCATTTTCTCCCACGCCCCCATACATTTTCATGGAGACCAGGTGTATTAGCTCTCCAGTCAACTACCTCTCTTGCAAGACTAGACAGCACTACAATGGTTATTGAAACTGGGTCTTCTGAAATATATTATTCTCTGATGTCATGGCACCAGACTTGCAAAGATTCAGCGCGTACCGTATTTGTGCACGTAATATATCGATGTATAAAATGTGATATGACGCAATGTATACAGCAGAATGGCGTGAATTAGCTACTGATTACCGCATGGAAGCAGGAGTCGGAAGGTACTCAAATACCACTGTGATGAGGTGCATTGCAAAAACCTAGACAAATACATAGATCTGGTTTCATTTATGGCTCTGCTACTGACCTTCAAGTCATATCAACTTTTCATATCTCTTTTTCCCCACATCTCTAAAATAGGAACATTATCGCCACTTCCACTTTCCCTCCCAGGGTTGTTTAACTCAAAAGTGTAAGACATTCAAACTCCTCAGACAAAGGAGCTAGGTAAGTGCAAAGTAATATCATAGGAAGTTTGCTATTTAAAAGTTATGGCCACTGTATTTACTTATCTAGGGCCCTTCAGTGCAGCAGTTTTATGCCACTAGCCACACACCATGTCAGCATAAACCACCATTTGTTCTTATTATAGTGCACATTGAAGAAAATTCTTAAAGGAGGTTAGTTGGGAAAAAATTAATGCATTTTCTCATGCAACTTTCCAGCCTCAGTTCCTTAATTTAAATGAATGACAGAGCGATATCTTAATAAAATAGCATTTATACATTCACAAAGTAGCATTAAACAAATTAAACATAATGGGAGTGCACAGCATTATATTATGCAAATTCTCATAACAAGGCTATTTTCACCATCTGCCAATAGATATCTGCCTGAGTCAACTTGAATAATTCATTAAGTTATTGTGGACAGTTTCTTTACCTAACTATTTAAGGTTCTTAATATATATTTTTGTGTATGGCAGGAGTGATCTGATACCAAGAGAAAGATAGCAGACAGCTGAATTTTAACAGGCTCATATACTCCCTCTTCTAAATCAGAACTCAGAGGGTTTTTTAATTGCTATTTTTAATTTTAGGCTCTACGAGAAGCAACCAGGATTCAGATAGGAATCAAGCCATAAACATGTGGCATGGAATGTTCTAAATGCATGGGACATGTAATTATGAGAATTTTACCACATACTATATAAGGGTAAAACAAAAATCATATATCAGCACTGAGTGCTACGGAACAATGCTACTGGTGCAGAACTATATCTTTCCAGAAATCTGAAAAATCAATATCTACGAACAGACATTGACACTGAAGATTTACATTTTCTCCTCCCCCGCCACCACTCACTCTCTCTGTCCACAAGTACCCTAATTACATGATCAGTGATTTTTTAACCCCCTTTAAACAGAATGAGCATGAGTTTAAGGCAGTTAGAGCATCATTCAAAATGAGCATTCATCAAGTTTTAGACATGTAATTTGCTATTGCACTTTATGAAAGAATAAAAATCCTGCAATACGATGTCTATATCGTCCTCAGTAGTGGCATAATGCCAGACACATGTGGGATCTCTCTTCTGTAATTTATTAGCTGCTAATTATTAAATCTAATCTTATGCTGCTTATTCAAAATAAAAGATGCATTATTATAGTTTTTTTTTAATATATACTTCTTACCAGCATCATTATGGAGCAGCCCACTAACCCATTAAGCCACAGATACAACCAGACAGTTTTAATTCTAACGGATGAAAAATGGATTACTTCAGAATAACCACGGTGGCCTTTTTTAATAACTAACAGCTCAACCTCATATTTTGAGAGTGACACTAGAGAGATTCACAGAAATGTTAAGTTACAAACCCAGGCTTGCAATAATATTGCTGTTCAGAAAATGGAATATTTCACTGAGGGGTCAGGGAGCTAAATGGTTCTCTCTGCCTGCTGTAAACACAGGGATGTTTTTTAACTGGTTCAAATTTATGGCAGTGGAAGCTCAGTTCTCCTCTCATGATGCAACACTGCAGTGGGTTGTTACACGGATGTCAAACTAAATAAGCAAGAAGGGAATGCAGTCCAGATCTCTTGGATCCCAGGCTCTAGGAGGACACAGAATGTTTATATCCCAAAAATTACCTGCAAAGTGTGGAACTGTTAGGGAGAAAAAGGAAATAAAATGCTACGGACCTTTTTGAGAGACAAGGTAGGTGAGGTAATATCTTTTATTGGACCGACTTCTGTTGGTGAGAGAAAGAAGCTTACAAAGAGCTCTTCTTCAAGTCTGGGAAACCCATCTGAAAGACTAATTACTTGATTTCTCTCTCTCTACAGGTGCAGATCTTCCACCCATTCTTTAATTGGTTAAGTGTGAAAAGTGCTTTTACCTAGGTAACATCTCCCCTCTTCTATTTCTAAAGCCATACAAGTCATCAGCAGAGCTGCTGACTAGACCAGAGGCCTCTCTTCTCCAGTATCCTGTATATGACAACAGCCAATACCAAATGATTCTGAGGGAGGAGCAAGAAACATGCAAATGGACAATTAAGGCAGCAGCGTCTGGCCATTGAGAAAGCTTCCTCCTAACCCCTCAGCTACAGATTTGAGTTTTTATAATCATTTTAAAGAAATACTGCTTTGCCACAGTCAAACTGCAAGTCCTTCCATCACAAAAAACTTTAGCTAATTGGAGTATGCTCAGTGGAGTCCAGATGACACCCGACAAAAGGGAAGTGGACATTTTTAGCAAAATGAGCAAAAAACTAGAGTCTCTCCTCTGATAACAGACATTTTCTTAAATTTTATGGATTGCCCTCCATGTGAATGCTCAGATCAGATGCTTCAGCCTACTTTGACTGTGGCCTTCTAATACATTGGTTCTCAAACTTCCTAATTTCTATCTCTTACTATACACACACTGTGTGTGTGAGTGTGAGAGAGAGAGAGGGAGGGTTTGGATTCAGATGAACTTGTACAAGGCCTGTAAATTCACAGATATTATGGTCTAGAAGGGACCACTCAGTCACCTAGTCTGACCTCCTGTATTACACAGGCCTTGGAATTTCACCCATTTCACCCCAAACTTTGATTTGTTTCTATCCTGTTTCGAGCTAGGGGCCCATCACAATAGGCAACTACACCACCGAAAGCTCCTAAAGGCTGATGATGGTGGGATTCAAAACCACATGTGGCACAACGTAATGGAGTAGCAGTCCAATGCCTTGACCAACTGTCCACTTCACCACCTCAAAATGCAGCCTTCCTTTCAGGGGAAATAAACCCCAGTATCCTGTATAAGAGGTGGGGATACCCACCACTACACCAACAAGAATGGAGCTATCAAAACACTTTAAAATAATCCTTAAATGGATCTGCTTGAGTTGATCAAAAAGGAAGCGTAAAATACAAATAGCACTAATGAGAAACTCATGACTGTAAAGTCATCAAGACAGCACCGCTGGAAAACAAACCCAGCACAAAAGCAAGATACGTTATTTAAAATCAATATAATAGAATGTTATTGGCAAATAAGAGTTTCAATACAATGGAATGCATGGCAAACACCAGGATAAAATGATTTAAAAATAATAATAATGATAAAAAAGCAGACAGACATTCTTATTCCAGAAATTACTGAGATTGTAACTTTCATTCAAAAAGATACTTGCAGCAAGGCATCTGCAGCAGATTTTCTCCCTTATTAGTCAGTCACTCTGCTTGACTCAAGGATACATTTATTGTTACAACACAAGGAATACCAGCTGCCTAAGTTTTCTCTCTGGAAAGGTTATTAGAATTAATTGTTAAATTATAATGTTGCCACTGTCTTGATATCTCCACCAATTAATTCAAAAGCACTGTAATAAATTAGATTTTTGTATGTCAGTGTTCATAAGACTAGCCACAAAGCAAATGCAATTACTTGAGAATATAGCAGCTGTGCTGGAGAAAAAATAATCAAAGGGGAGGGAGTAGGAACACTTTGGGCACCTAGCAAGGAGTCATCGGTTTAAGAAAAAAGGGTGCTGCAAAGGAGACAGCAGGGACACAGAGCAGACAGGTGGGACTGACATCTTCAAGAACTGGCACACACTGGGCAATACAAGCAAGGAATAAATAGCCGAAGGAACTATACTATCCAGGGCTATCTACCTTCATTGAACACAATGACACATTAGCAACTCTACTGAAAAAAGTGAGTCTTTCAACTGGCTTCCATGGGAAGTAGATTGGGCCCAAAGAGTAAAATTTTCAGAAGTGCCTATGTCCCGTTTTCCAAAAGGACAGGTTCCTCAGTCCCATCACCTATCAATGAGTCAGCCACCCAAATGCCACAATCCTTTTTGACAACGGGACTTGGGGAGAATTTCTCAGAAGTGCTTAGGTGCCTAAGCAACTGTTCACGTTTTAAGTCTTTGCTAGTCAATGACCCTAATTAAAGACAAACCAGATATTAACAATGGAGCTCTCTTTCTTCGCCATTTTTAAATCTCTTGAACATGCAGGCATTTCAGTGAAGTTTGTTTTTTTTTTAAATGTGAATATAATAAAACAGCTAGATCTTGCAAAACAGAACAAACCAGATGAAATTTCTTAATTATTTTTACTATTCTCCTTTTTCTCCACTCATTTTTTATGTTCCTTTTATGCAGCCTAATGGCTCCCATTGCTATCGTCTTCAAGTAACGCACTGACATGTTTTAATCTCTACTGGATCCTGAAATCCACAATTAAAAAGGATCAGAAGTAAATGTATTTTTATTAGTCATTTTAGCACATGGGTTTAGATTGCTTCCAAGAAACACCTTCTCATCATTAATTTGGAAAGCAAGGTAGTTGGATAGTGACCTGTGATGAATGGTACATCTACTCTTTTAAACATTAATAATGGTGTTACTTAGCTGAGGTATCAATAATGACCTAGGGGGAAATTTGTTTCCTTTCCTCCCCTAGGCCAAGCTTTCACCTTGCTATTGAAGAGAAGTTTCTATTGTGAATTCACTCTGGCACAGCTACCAGTTGCACCACACAATCGAAAAATAAGGCAATATTAAAAATAACTTGTGGTTTTCTGCATGTCAGGATTCTAATTCAAATAGAGACTACTTTGTTATTGTGTGTGTATTATATTGTGTGTATTATGGTAGTGCCTAGAGGCCCACAGTTAGAAACAGTGCCCATTGTGATAGGCACAATACAGGCAAGAGACATGACAACAGCTCCAAAAAAAAAGAAAGTTCACAATTTAAGTAAACGATCAGAGGTAACAGGTGAATCTCCCCCCACACCCCGAGTATAATCTAATAGCAAGATTAGTAGTGATTTCATCAGTTGCCTAGCCAGTCCTTTGTTCTGCATTTTTTTAAATGTTGTTCTCTTCTTCAGAATGCTAAATAGTACAATATTTTCCATACCCTACAGCCTTAAAACTTAATCATTCTTTTGGCATTTCACATACATTTCAAATTACTGCAATGGCATTTATAAGAAATCTATACTATACATACACGTACATATATGCACCACTGAAACATGCTTTGCCTGCAAAGTATTTTAGTGCTTAACAGTACCACTGGGCTGGTGTCATTGTTACGACAGCAGTGGTAGTTTCAGTCTATCAATCATTTATATGGATAAAGTGTATGAAATTATGACAGAGCTATTTTATTGTTTGTGCTTTCAAAGCAGTTTTCTAGAAATACAGTTGCAGAGACCTCTCAAATACTGCAAACCAGACACATCAAGTTGTTCTGAGAGGAAATCTTTCCATGTTTAACACCCACATACCAATTTGTCTTGTGCAGAAATTGTTTATCTCAAAGAGAGAAGGAATGCAGTCCACCATGCTACTCCAACTCGAATAGGAATAAAGACATCTACAGCTTTGACAGGCATACTTAAGATTCTGAAAAAAATAACCTGAACTCCTCTCAGCTCTGCTGCCCTTTCAATGACTGTTCTGCACCTACAAGGCACTACTCAACAGGGGACACAGGACAGAGGCACTCACTGCTGAACATTATGAAAGAAGAAATAGGGGCAGGAGGTAGCAACAACAAACCTACCCGCATGTAGTTTGTTCCTGATGCCAAAAAATGCAAATGAGAGCAAGATGGATACTTTCATTTTCTTTGAGAGCCAAATGATCTCAAAGATTGTTTGATATTTTCAAGATCTTGCATGGGCCATTGAGGACAGTACTGCAGGTTGTAACCAGGGCAGTTGCTAAACCCTCAGCAATCTGATAAACTAACCCACAGGGCTCCATGGAATATCTCTGTGAAGGGATTTTTAAAAGCTAATCTTTCAAACCTAGAGAGAAAAATTTGCTGAACTAGAGCAATTGCTTAGACTCAGCAGCTCGCTGCTTTTAAGAAGAAGTGAGGAGTCAAGTCTTTCTATGCCATGTCTGTTTTCACGCACTGGCAAAAAGACTCCTTACCTTTTTGTGAGCTATGAGGAGGCAGTTTGAGTGTTCGTGTTCACACGCAATGTCATACTCTGGAAGGAGGTCAGCCAACTCCCGGACGAAATGCACCACCTCTTCGTGCCAGGGGACATTGGCCATGGTTAAGTTGCTGGCTGAACTTTCACCACAGTACGTCACCCCCTGTCAAAACACATTGAAGTCATCATTAAATCTCTTTTCAAGATTCAAGGCAACATTTGAACACAAACATGCATGCACACGCATGTGGAATTCACATGTAAATACACTTGGGGAGCACCTGTTCTGACAATTTATACCCATATTATCAGCCAAAGTGTGCATTGGACAGGGAAGGATGGCCTTGCAGCAAGAATATAGGAAGAGAATAAGGATATTTTCATACTTGTTGAAGGTTCTCGCCACCACTTTGGGCAAGTCAAAACCAATCCACACCTCAATTTCCCCTTCTGTAAAATATGGGCTAATTCACCTCTTCCAATTCACAAACTTTAATGCATTAGGGTGTGAAAAAAACAGCAGCAGCAACATAGCGAAAGTCTATAGGACTTGTGCCCCTAGAGTCATTTAGGTGCTTTTGAAAGCCACAACCTCTAACGTTCAGACAGCTTGGAGATCTTTGGAAGCAAGGTACTATAGCAGTACGAAGTATTACTGTATGTACAGCAGCCTAACAAAATTAAAGAAGTTATAGTAGAATAATTACTTCCATTCCCTCCCAAATGAATTCTCTACCATGCTGGTTCTTAAATTCAGCTCCCTAGACTAGAAAACTGACTGGTCATCTAGTAATGACACTCATTTCCAGCTTTTAATTTTAACTAAGAGACCACTAAAAATACATGCACTAGCTTGCTACCTTTACTTCTCCACATATAGTATTGTAGTTGCCAGAAGTGTGAGATCATAAATAAGGGGAGATTCCTGCACATCCCATTCATGAGTGAACTGACATTCATTATTATTAAAATGTGTTTCAGACTATGAAAGTTTGGGAAACCACGGCCTGCCTTCCACAAAAATCTCCACATCATGTGAATTGGAAGCCATCTTGTGTTGCTGCTGCAAATGACAGACTAGCTACATGCCAGCACAGACTGTATTTCTGCCACTATAGGTAGACTAGACTAGTACACTGTGAGCAAAGCACTTTGTTCTACTTGCAAAACTGAATGCATCCCAAGATCTCAAATAACTCGCTACTGGCCATTTTAATTTTTGCCATTGCTATTCTAAAAGGATTTGCCTGCCCAAACAATTGGGCATTACGGTATAGAGTCATAGAATATTAGAGTTGGAAGGGACCTCAGGAGGTCATCTAATCCAATCCTCTGCTCAAGGCAGGACTGACCTCAGCTAAATAATCCCAGTGAGGGTTTTGTCAAGCCATAGCTTAAAAACCTCTAAAGATGAAGATTCCTCCACCTCCCTACGTAATCCATTCCAGTGCTTCACCACTCTCCTAGGTAGTTAAAGGCTGCTATCAAATGCCCCCTCATTCTTCTCTTCTGCAGACTAAACAAGCCTGGTTCCCTCAGCCTCTCCTCAAGTCTTGTGCTCCAGCCCCCTAATCACAGTTGCCCAAAACTGGACACAATACTCCAAATACGGCCTCACCAATGCCGCATAGAGGGGAATAATCACTTCCCGTGATCTGCTGGCAATGCTCTTACTAATACGGCCCAATATGCTATTAGCCTTCTTGGCAACCGGGGCACACTGCTGACTCTCATCCAGACTCTTATCCACTGTAACCCCCCCAGATCCTTTGCTGCAGAACTGCTGCCTAGCTCGTCGGTCCCCAGTACATAGCTGTGCATGGGATTCTTTCGTCCTAAGTGCAGGACTCTACACCTGTCCTTGTTGAACCTCAACAGATTTCTTTTGGCCCAATCTTCCAATTTGTTAATACACACACAGAGTGCCAACATGAGGACCAACAACCAAACCCATTAGATAGTCTTCTGGACGGATTAAAGAAGGTCAGAAAATGGATGGCCCGCTCAAGCCTCAAGCGTATACACTCCCATTCTCTCTTTAAGAGGGGAAAAAACCCTACATTGCAACTGTGCAAATGTGTTTCCTAATCCTCTGTGCAAGTTCATTAAGTGTGAAATTACTCTGACTCTTTGGAAAGCATTGAGAGCAAAACTGCTCAATCCTGAGGAGGAGGAGCAGTATAAAGCAGAGGCTGCTTGCAAAGTGCACTTGGAGACCCTCAGAAGAAAGATGCTATTTGTAAATGCACAGTGATGAAAAATCTGAATTTTAGACCAAAAGCCTGAACTCACTGGGTCAAGTTCTCACATTGCTTACAATGATGTCCATTCAAGTCAAAGGTCTTTTTGGGAGGCTGAGCTGTGTCCTTACCCCCATTGTACAGAAGAAGAACTGAAACAAAGAGACTAGAGTTTGGTCTACACTTGCCCCAGCGATTCAGCAGCAGTCGACGGGAGTTACTCAAACTGCGCAGAGAACTTGCTGTGCTTCTTTCTGCACACCGCCTTCACTGCACTGCGCCAACGGGAACCATGTTCCCATCGACACAGCACTACGCCACTCACGGGGGTGAATTAAGAGCATCAACTTCTGGATCGACTGAGCGGGTCTTCGCTAAACACTCAGTTGATCCAGATAAGTCAATCTGACGATGGCGACTTTGCCGCCATCAGTGTAGACATTGCTTAAGTGGCTTCCACGAGGTTGTGCAGGAAGCCTGTGGAGAACCAGAAATTGAACTCTGGTATCCGAAATCTCAGGCCAGCATCCTAACCCTTAGTCCCATCCTTCCTTTCCACACCCACTTCCTCCCTCAGTACAACCCTGATTTCCTTTTCTTCACTTTAGAAATACAGCTTTGTCCATTATTCCATCAAAACAAAAGGAAAGCTAAACAGACAATTCTGACTTAAGAGACAAAGACCTTACAGTTTCTCATTCTGTCTCACTCCCGCCTCTTCTCACCTCTATTTCTCAAGATCCATAACAGAAAAAAAAATCTGAATTGCTCAGTAATATGAGCTCATAATAAAAAAGTAACAGACACCTATTGTAAGAACTCCAAAGGCTCAAAGAAAAGTATGCCTGCTTTTCCATTACCATATTTAACTATTTTCATGATGGTATAACTCAGACAAATATTAGCTGGCCATTTTATAATCTTTGATACTTGATTGGGGATGTTTTATTTGGTCCCAAAATGCTATCAAGTAAGTGCCTTTAAAAATAAAGCACGTGCACTTCTATGGAGGATTACATTTTGAGATTTATGTTGTTCCATGAGAAGAAACTTGCATTTCTTTTACTCAGTATTTGCATTTCCACCAAATATTTATGGAGCCCTGATCCTTTCTAACATTACATTCTGAAGAACCAATCCTACAGGTATTATTAGTATTTATTACAGAATCATAAATATATAGGACTGGAAGGAACTTCAATGATGGGATAGTTTAATTTGAGCAATTGATTTTGGATTATCGGCAGATAAGTCTGCTCAATGGTCTGTGGGAATGCTGGATGGGATGGGAACTGAGTTACTGCAGAGAAATCTTTTTTGGGTGCTGGCTAGTGAGTCTTGCCCACATGCTCAGGGTTTAGCTGATCGCCATATTTGGGGTCGGGAAGGAATTTTCCTCCGGGGCGGATTGGCAGGGGCCACGGAGGTTTTTCGCCTTCCTCTGCAGCATGGGGCATGAGTCGCTTGCTGGTGGATTCCCTGCAGCTTGAGGTCTTCAAATCTCACTTTTGAGGATTTCAATAACTCAGTCATGGGTTCGGGGTTGTTATAAATGTGTATGGGTAGGGTTTTGTGGCCTGCCTTGTGCGGGAGGTCAGACTAGATGATCATATTGGTCCCTTCTGACCTATGAGTCTATGAGTCTATGAGGTCATCTAGTCCAGTCGCCTGTACTCGAGGCAGGACTCGGTAATAATAATTTGACTATTCCTGAAATGTGTTTGTCTAATCTGTTCTTGCAAACCTCCAGGATGTTGTAGGCATTATTGTAGCATCTATGAAACACACTCATAGACCAGGACCGCGTTGTGCCAGGGACCAAATAAACACAGAACAAAAAGACAGCCACTGCCCCAAAGAGTATAAATCTAGGTATCAAATTTGAAGGTGTTCAGCAATAAAAACAGGGCCATTTTTTAGGCTTGAAATGGGGGCAAGTGAAACATACAGCAGGAGAGACTCTTAGGATGGTGGAAACATCCTTACGAAGAAATGGAATCACGTTAGTTAGAAACTACACAAGTTTTGGAAGCAATTATTTTTAACGTTTTTAATTTATGGTGGGCTGCCTCCATTAATCTACCCAAGGGAAAGATATTAAAGCACCATACTGTAGCTCAGTGCCAGTGAGGTAACAGATGGACAGTGCAAGACAGAAGACATGCTGAGGGGGTACTGAACAGGCAAGTACATTAATTTAACCCTGCACTGGAAGTCTGAAGACATTTTTAAATGTGCCTACATAAAAGCAACCAGACACCCAAATAACAGAATGTATCTCTCAAAGGTTCAGCTGTATAGAGACAGCTTTGTAGAGCAATATTTTCCCCTCATTCATTATGCAGATTATGATTTGAGCAGCATGAAAACTGTATGATTACAGAAGAGGAAAACCTCTTCAGAAGCTACAACATGACTCATTTCTTTATTAAACTTCAAAGATATCATTTACGAGCAAAGAAAGCTCAGTGGCAAATGGAATTACCGAGTAACACACACACATATACACACGTACGTGCAAAATCATCTTAGCCCCATGTTCATAAAAGCACATCAGCTTTCAACTTCTTAAAACTTGAGCTAATTAACAGTGCCAACAATGGCTATAAAAATGAATGGTTGATTAGGGTACTCTTGTTAGATTTTTCAGCAATACCTGAAAATAGCTATTACCTAGAAGCCAACCATTAAAAAGGAAACAGTTATATTATACACAATGGCTCATATATAAACTTCTCTGTAATGGAAACATCAATGACAGTCTTTTAATTAGTCTTTAATATCAATGTTTTCAGCATGCTAATTATACTACACAGTTTTCAGACAAATACCTTGAAATCCAAACCCCTTGAAAAATATCTTAAATACTCAAGCCAATTTGTGCTTTTAGTTCTACTCATGTAAATCCCGAGTAACTCCACTGAACCCACTGTGGATTTACACACTGGTGTAACGGAGCTGAATTGTCATCACTGAATTTATACCATATCTTGTACTAGGTTGGTTATAACTATAGTGAATGAGAAACACAAAAATGAGTGCTGACTTGTGCTCACTCTGCCACAAGAGAGTTTCATCCATTGAGATTTGGAACCTAACCAAGGACCTGAACAGCCATGGATCATTCTAATCCAAATGGCTGTGGAGGAAGATTACCTGTGAACTAAAAATGAGAGCGCTTTGCTTCTTTTCTAAAATAAACTGCAGGCCTTCCAGTTTAATTATTATGAACAAGAGAACTCTTATCCTCAAAACCACGCATTATAAATTCATTAAAGAGAGTAGTGTGTGAAATGACAAAAGAATAAAATGCTGCCCTCAAAATGTCTCTGACCTACTGTTAGAGACTGGATTACTGATGAGAAATTGGGGCAAACTTGACCCAAAGCAAATGTAACTAACTTAAATTGCGTGTTGATGGATCAAATACTTTGCAATAAAAATGCATATTATTTGGATTTCAATATTATCTAAATTATACACACAAGCTATAATACACAGCTATTCCTCACTGAAAATTTTTTTTTAATTCCACGTTCAAGTTGATTGACCAAAGGACATTTGAGTCAATTATATCTGACAAGCCAATAATTCAACTCTTTACTCATGCGGAACAGCCATGATATAATGTAAACCCTTTGAATGTCCTAAACATAAGGGCCAGATTCTGCTCTCTGCTGTACCAGCACAAATCTTGAATAATCACCATTAAAGTCAGATGGTCTACCAAGTATAAAGACTACTTTCATGAATGTGCGTTGTACTCTGACATCCAGAAATTAACTGCATCAAGTCTTAAAGAAACCAACATCAAGTCTTAAAGGATATCATGATCCAAATCTGTTTTTTGGGGTTTTTTTTTAAAACACCTGCCCATAGAGCACTGGATTAGTGGTCAGGACACTAACTCCCAGCTCAGACACTGATTTGCTGTGTAACCTAATGCTAACCTCTATGCCTCAGTTTCCCCATGAGTAAAATAGGGCTAATGATACTTATCTACCCTTTACAAAGCACTGAAAGAGACACATGGAAAGGACTGCATAAGTGTTATTATGTTCTCCATTAGCATGAAATAGTAACAGTGTTTAAAAATCATGGTTCAAATTTGGCTCTCACCTTACATTATTTGTGCCTTATTACCACCTTTATTGATAACAAATAATTTCAGATATCTAAGTCAGTTTTCATGGTTTATACCTGCTATTTTCTTTATACACTACTCTTGGCTTACACAATGAAAACTGACTACTCATTCAGATTGGTTTCTAATTATTTTCACGCTTTGATACCCCAACATGATGCCACAATGTTTGGACTTCAAAAAGAATGGGGAATGGTTAAATCAAAACAAAAAAGTAATCTGCTTCAATTATTTTCTCCCACATGTCATGGAAACATGAGTATTGACACTAGGTTTTGTTAAAAGACTAAATATTCAGCCCAAACTACCTGACAGGGTTTCTCTAGAATACAAGAGTTCATTTTTGGGGAGATTTTTAAATAAAATCTCCTGCTAAAATGTTCACATGTGGTTAACTTTAAAAAACTTGTATAAGTGACTTGACTTCAATGGGACGTCTCATATAAGTCAAGCACGTGTGTATGTGTTTGCCACTCTGGAACCTTACCCTGAAAAGGGAATAGCAGAAAGTGCTGGCTGTACACTTTTCCAATATAAAATTTTTCTTGGCCTGGTATTTAAAGGGGCTGGGCCTTTAGTGGGAACTCACCATCTCTAAAATCATGCAATGCAGTGTGCAACTTTGGCTCTTCTCTTTCTCTCTGTTGAGCTCTAACTAATTTGGCCTAGAGTTCTATAGATAATGGCACAGAAGAGTGTTTCTCAAGCATGAAAATTATACGTCAGTTGTTTTTGTTTTACAGTACTCGCTAAGACACTTGATTTTTCACTTCCTCTTCTCTACAGCTAAATGCAGAATGGAAGGCTATCATGGCTCTGAATAGCTTTTGACAGGTAAAGGCAGATCTCTTGCTTCTTGCAAGTAAAAACTCAGAGTTAATTTTCCTCTGTTTTAAACACTTACATAGTCTTTAACATTTAATATAATAAGGGTGAGCAGATGGGGGCAGATGTTTCCATGTGGCCCTTCCCAGCCAGCCTATTAATAGGTCATTTTAATTTGATAGCAAAGTCTCAGATACCAGTTCCAGAAAGCCCTTCCTACTTCTGACTGACCTTGGATCCACCATCTCTTGCACACGAGCTCAGAACCTCAGAAAGGCTGAGCTGGAAGCTGTGCTGTAGGATATGGGGAGACAAATGCAACAGCAATGGTCAGGAGACTATTTTGACACAGGTTTTTGGAAATTACACATACTGGGCCTGATTCTCATTTATATTTAAGGCCCCTTTATCCTGCTAGAGTTCTTCCTTGAAGTAGCAGAGTGGTGTAAAATAGCCTTTGGGTAACTGGGAATCTGGGCCAATATTTTATTTTAAGTGAAAGAAATTGGTTAAATACAAAGAGAACAAAGGAATAGGTCAGGCTCCGGGCCCATACTGTAGGCCTTCCTAATGTCGTTCATCCCACTGAAAGCGAGTGTTCTAAAGGCTACACCATTGGGCCTTACTTTAGTAGCACCAGCCTGCTCCTAAGGTGAACTGTTTTTCGATAGGTTCGTGAGTGTTCATTTTGTAATAACCTACAAAGGGCCATGCAAATACTTAATCAACAGGTTTACTGCACTGACTGGTAAGTGGCTGCAGAATCAAGGTCAGAGCTGCAAGAAGATATGAACACACGCATGCTCCCACACACATTGTCTTAAAGCTACTGACATTTGCAGAGAGATGTTTAGAGTAAAGTGCACACAAGGACACAGATACAATTAGGAAAGTTAGTGTAACAGGTTGCTATATAAACCACTAGGCCATTTAGAGGTGTATTTGATTTCTGTGTACTTATCTGGCTTTCATCATTGTAGCACCACTAGTGCATTTTTAAGTAAGTGAATCTACTGCATATGCACAGTTTTCCATATCTTTGAAATGAATTATTAAGGAACCAAACACTGAATCTTGTATTACATTTCATACAGACTTCTCTAATAAGTTATTGAGCTCAATGTAGGGATAGCCTGGTGAAATTTAATGAACTGTGTGGCATACGGAACATCTGGCTAGATGATCTAATGCTCCCTTCTGGTTTTAAATGCTATGAATGCACTTGATTTAAAAAATCTACAAGTTGTTATGTGTTTATTACTATAAGCTAGTGACTTTTTAGGCAAAAATCTGATAAAATAAGTCACCGATAAAAAAACGTTCTATAGATTAAATACACAAATCAGTTTCTAATTAAAGTGTGACAGTCCTATTATGATATTAAAATATGAACATTTTATTTTTGTTATATGGATCTCTTAATTTTGATCTCCATAAGGCTAATTCTCCCAACCCACAGGTTTTACATTAGGATAACCATTTCTAACAACAAAATTAATGCTAGTTTCTACTAGTTTAAGTTAGAGAAGAATTGGGTTCAACAGAGTTATACCCATGTAAGACACGTGTAAATGAGAGTCGAATTAGATTCTAGACCTGCACCCCAAGAGGGTTACTGGAGCAATAGGAGATTAGTTAAATTAAATTCATTTTAAATGAATGTAATTTATTTCAAGTATTTAACCAGGAAAATCCCACTGAGATGAAGCCTCATTTTGTAGCTAGGACAAAAAGATGATGATGACTCTTGATCTCCAATGAGTTCTTACATCTACTTCATTCTCAAAGGATTAAAAATAATACCTTGTAAATGAAAGGAAAGATTTGAAGGGAAGGTCCCATGTTACAGGTGCTCTGCACATCCTCTCTTGGGTGCCACTCTATCAAAAATATTACATCTGTACTAAAGGATAGACCCCTAAGAATTCCAGCAGCTGTGACATCAAGAGGTTAAATAGCACCTAACAAGCAACTCTAAGTAATACATAAAATTGCCCCTCGAGTGCAAAGCGAAAGAATTGGCTTTGAGATACTCAGAATCCCTTGATCTGAACCATCCTCAGTGCTACATGACATCCCTGCGGCTAGCAGCTTAAACTTTGACTCACTGCACTTAATCCCTAAAGTAGTGCCAAAACTGTTGGATTAGATTCCTGGGCCCAAGTTCTTGGCCCAAATTAATCCCCAGTAAACCTCATTAACTGCAACACAGTGACAGCTGGAGTGAGTCTGGCTCAGTAACAGCATTGTAAGATAATCACATATACCATAACTCAAAACAGACTACCTGCATTCTAGCACATGGTGACTGCTTTCTGGACAATAGATTCCAGGCAACAGCACTTTACAGGAAACACTCACATTCCTGCCTAGACTCTTGGGACCTGATCCAAAGCCCATTAAAGTCAATGGAAAGATTAAGGTTTCACTGGGGGTTGCATCCAGCCTATGGTGGCTTCATCAGGATCCAGCACCATTTTCCAGGCTAATCTTTTCCCCCCACACACCAAGTCTCAGAGTTCCCCCATTTTTCTCATGCTTAGACTCCTAGAGAACAGGCTCGCCACAAAGGCACATCTCCTCTACCATGCTCTTCACGATAGGCTTGATCCTGCAGCACTCCTGAAAGAGCTAGAAGAAGGGAGCTGAAGGTGTTCCGAATCTCAAACTTAGAATATCAGCAAGCCATGTAGTAGTTTGAAATATACAGTTTTCATTTTGTTCAATGGCATAGGTCTTTGCTTTATCAGCATTACTAAAGTTAAACACTGACATGATCATACACAAACGACTTGGCTCAGAGACTTGTGAAGATGCCCCTGAAATTATTACAGCCACCTACATTTACAGATGTATTGCTAGACTCCCAGCAACACACGCTAGAAAAAACATGGTCTTGTGGTCGAAGAAGTGGATTAGGACTGGAACAAATCTAGATTCCAGAATCAATCTTGCTATAGACTCCCCGAGTTATCTTGAACAAGTGACTTCCCTTCTCTACAGCCAAGTTCCCCATCTGTAAAATCTCTGACCCTACAGACCTGTCTATTTACACTGTAAGTTCTTTAGAGCACTGAGTGTGTTCTTTTACTATACATACATACAGAATAGCTCAATGGGTCCCTGACCTCAGCTGAGATCTCTACATTTTACTATAACACAGATATCATCGCACTAGGCAGCCAGAGCTCAGGTACAACTGAGTAAAATAATCTAAAGTAGATAAAACATCCAAAGACAAAGAATTTGCAACTCTCAGAAGCCATTGTTGTTAAGACAAAGATGCCAGCATTGCCTTTCTCTGTTGGCATTATTTCACTGGGGTATAAGTGGCTACAACTGCTGGGATGCACAATTTCTTGATACCAGCCAACAGGAAAGGGAGACCAAAAAAAAAAATTGGGGAAAATCAGTTCCACTCTTGAAGAAAGAAACCATGTAATCACATTCACAGAGACAACACAGTACGAGGATAAAACTACTGTGCCTTCCCTGCTGAGCCAAACTCTCTGCACTTCAGAAATGCTGCTGTTTAGCAGAGACTGGCAGATAAAACTATGTGGAACAAATAAGGTCACTGGTTGGGCTAATGCTATATTTAGTATGAGATGCTTTGTTCCTATGGAGCACAACATTTACCTCTTTAAAATGTTACACCTGTTTTAAAGAACTGAAAGATGGAAGGAAAGGGTAAAAAAAATGCCCTGCCCCAAAATAAAAACATTAAAAATAAAAATCCACTAAAACACCCAGAAGGAGTTTATCTTTCATTAACTATAAATTACAGCCCATTTAAACAAAACAATCAAGTGTCAAGCAAATCTCCGCTCCAGGAAAGTATCAGAAAATTTCATGACATTTTAAAGAGACAGAAATACCACTGAAATCTAAAAATGTTCCACTGGTGCATAAACAGCTATGCCATTTTTTTCAGACAGTGATAAGATCAATTCAGTCCTCAGGAAAAGAAAATCACATCTTGAATGGGCACTGCCTGCAAATGCTACAAGTGATAGGGTGTTGCGTATTTGTTTTTTCAGAACATACACAATGCTGCAGTTCTTACCCATTAAGATAACAGGACAGTGCAATTAAAAGCTCTATGATGATCCAACTGGAGAAATGGAGGCTATTTCAGGATCTGCTACAGATGGAGGTTTGCCTAGTTTGCAGATAGAAATAAACTATCAGGTGAATATGCCACCCAATTCTTTGTGTTTTATTGTATTGAACTGTCCAACTTTCTCTTCTGTAACTCAGTTGCTGTCTGTCTTCATCAATAGTATCAAGAGCATTGAAAAAGAGCCCCTTTTTCAATTAAAATTTAAAATTTCAATGCACAGGTTATTTTCATACCCAAAGAACTCTACAGATTATGTTGAAATTGCAAAAATGTTCAGCCAGCTGTAATTAAGGTCCATGTACAGGGGCAGACAAAGGGAATAGAGAAGCCCCTAAAAGGTTTCCCACCCCTTTCTGCCCATGTGCAGAGTCTGCCACTGAGAGGCAAAATACATGCTGCACCCCCATAAAGGGCATAAGCATGAGACACTCTGGCCTACATTCCATGTCTATGCCTGGTGGCACTGTGCTTAAGTGAGAAATGATACTTCTTGGGCACTTGCTGGGCAGTCTCTCTCTTCCTCTTCCATTCTTGAACGGCTTTGCAGTCACAACCCAGCCCTTAAAACACCTTTGGGAGTGACGCAGGGAGAAGCTAATCTATTTTTACAGATGATGAACCAGAAGCACAGAGGAAAGCGACCCATTCAATATTATGCAGTAGCAAACCATGCCCTTGCCAGGATTAGATCCCAAGAATTGCAGCTGCCAGTCCTGGGCTTCAGCTACTGCTCCACTGTTCAAGGAAGATGTGGAATTTTTTTTAAATGTGTGCAAAAATACTAAAGCAGAATGTATTTCTGCAAGCTGTGCAAATTTTGGAATATTTTTTCAAGTGCTATATTTATATGTAAGCAACCTGGATGCAAAATCCAATAAACATTCATAGATTCACAAATTATAAAACCAAGCAGGACCACTGTGATCATTTAGTTTGAACTCCTGCATAACACAAACCACAGCACTTCCCTGAATTAGTTCATGTATAAACTAGACCGCATCTTTTTAAAAAGATCCAATCTTGCCTTAAAAATTGCCAGTTCTGAAGAACTGAACCACTATGCTTGGCAAGTTGTTTAAATGGTTAATCAGCCTCACTATTAAAAACTTGCACCTTATTTCCCATCTGAAATTGGCAAGCTTCGTCTTCCAGCCATTGGACCTTGTTATGCCTTCATCTGCTAGACTGAAGGGTCTATTATCAAATTTTTGCTCCCTCATGTTAACTGCATGAGCTTTCCAAGCGCACAACTATTACAATTCTGAGGGACAGCCTTCATGCATCTTCTGGTAAACGGGCCCCATTTGCCCGTTTGCCTGCTTCTTCTCAGGCACATATTTAAATTTTTTCTTTAAGTCGCTGTTGCAGTCTGGCATAGGTCACATCAGAGAGGAAGCCAGGTATCTCAAAACCCAGCTCTGATACCAACACACTACGTGGTTTTAGGAGAGATCATATAATCTGTGCCTTGGTTCACACAACTGCAAATCGGGTATAATACTTGTCATACCTTCCTCCCCAGGATGAGGTCAATGCAGACCAGTGCTTTGAAGACATAAAACTCTCTAAGGATATGTCTACACAGCAACTGAGAGTACACTTCCTCATCCACGTAGAAGCAATGTTCTAGCTCAAGTAGACCTAGAGTGCTAAAAATGGCAGTGTTGATGCTGCAGCACAGCCCGAGACAGAGGCTTGCCTTGGAGACAGCATAGGAGAAACTAAACTCAAATACTGATTAACTTACATATGAATAATCTTAATAGTTAAATTCTCTCTACACATGACAGACCAATCTAAGGGCTTGTCTACACAGCAAAATTAAACTGGAATAAAGCAAGGTGTGAATTTAAAGCTGATTAACTATTGTGAATTAAAGCCAAGTGTGAATACTCTTATTCTCATAAGAATTCTTATTTTTATATGAGTGTCTTGCTCTGATTATGGATTAAGCTAATTCAGAGTATCTATACATGGAGTTAATTGGAAATAACTCCTCATGTAGACAAGTCCTAAGTAACACACTGAAAAGTTTGGGTCCTGGATATTTGCTCCCAGAGGTTTATAGGGAGGAAACTTATTCTCTGATTTCAATACCACCACTTCTCACATCCTCCAAGTTCACCTTGTAAAATCAGAAGCCCCATAAAACATTAAGGCCTGGTCTATATCATTAAATTATGTCAGTATAACCAACTATCCCCTTGTGTAGACAGTGCTAGGTTGATGGGAGAATTCTCCTTCAACCTAGCTACTACCTCTTGGGGAAGTGGAGTACCTATGCCAACAGGAGAACCCCTCTCATCAGCATAGGCAGTGTCTTCATTGATGCCCTACAGTTGTGCAGCTGTACAATTTTAAGTGTGAACATGCCCTAATATTGCTGCTGTGCAAAAAGATAGGGCTTTGATGTCTGTTGGATTTTTCCTATGGAATGTTTCAGTGTATGACAGTGCATAACTGACATGGTTTCCTTTTACCCTATTTAAAATCTGGTTTTGTATTATTCTCTCAAATTCAACAATGGGTATGGAAGAAAAAACATGTAAAACAATTGCATTGCATGGTCCAATGAAGCAGATTACAGACTCCTGCTCCCAAGTGGAGGTAAATATGGTTGAGGAAGGAGTAAGTGTTGTAAATCTGGGGAGAGGGGGAGCATCCACACCTGGTGTAAACGGGTTTGGCTCTTATGGAAGTCTCTGGACCAAATTCAGCTCTGATGAAAAATGTGGGTCTTGATTCATTACAAAATGGTTTTAAGGACTAATGTGGTGGAACTTGTTCTACCCACCCAGCCACCCACTAGATGCCAAATTAGTGAAACCTGGAAGAAAAAGCAGCTAATGTGGGTTTAAGATACAGTAGGATGGAGATCCTTTATCTTTGCTGCTCCCATTAATTGTTTTTCCTGCCAAGCCACACTTCAGGACCCAGAGGGTGCAGCTTACCCATGTTTTCACACTTCCTGAATGTCAATCAGGGCAAGTCACATTATGGCATCACTTCCATCCAATATGTAATTTACACCATGGCAGAATTTGGGCTCTAGTCTGGAGGAATTATACTACACACTACACTCTCCCAACAGAGAGGTTATTTTAAACATTAGTTGACATACAAGGAGAAAGTGAAAGTCTGCCATGTGTCTCTTTTCATGAGAAACAAAAAAAGACTATTGGGCTATTACTTTGCTAGACAGAAATTGATGTCTAAAACTAGTCCTGCATAACACCAGAGCCCCCTCAAAGTGCTTGTACAAGATATGAGGAATCTGGCTGCCAAACTTTTAAACATATTAAAAATCAAGTAATGATTCCTAATACACAGTTAAAACCTTGGGCAGAATTCTGCACATCATTTATTTGCTTAGTGCTCTTGTAATCTTGAATTATTGTGCAACAGAAGGGGTGAGAAAAAAATAGACGCTATGAGTGTAAATGCATTGATACACAGCTCACCTTAACCTCAATGAAGTCTGGTTTACCGAGGGACACCAGCTCAGCATAGGCTTTGAGTTCGTCCACATTCCAAGCTTTCACCAGTGTCAGTCTGTACACTGTGCGCTGTTGCTGAAATAGAGGAAATCTCAGTTCAGTGACAGTTACTTTGTACTCTACTTAATGAGCCGTTGATGTTCCATTCTCTTTCATTTACAGTTTGCAAACAACAATAACAAAAAAGCATTTTACACTGGAGTCCTAGCTCCAAAAACCGGGGCGGGGGGGGGAGGAGAAGGAGAATGGGGAAGGGAAAGAAGGAATGACTTTATTTGTTCTTTGTGGACAATAACTGCAGTAATTTAGGTAATGAAGGGAATAACACCAGCTATGGGAACTAACTTTTGGTCTAGCATGATTGAATTTAACATTCTCTCATGATATATAATTACATATGGGAGTATTTACTCATTAGGTCAATCACTTGGTTCCAGCAGGAATGAAAAAAGTTTCTCCCCCTTTGGTATGACTTTTCACCGTTAGTTACAACATAGATATTTTACTTCATCCAGATGAATCATCTGGCATTGGCCTGTGATGGAGATGAGAACTAGATTCAAGGGACCCTGCATACGTCCTGGTTTGACAATGGCTATGGTATGCTACATTCAATGTAGCTGCAGAAAAAGCTCTCTTGTGACCAATTATGCATAACATTTTATTGGAAATAAAAGTGGCAATTAAAATTAGTACCAAAAGTATTTATAAGTGTCACATTCACAACTTAATCCATAAAGACAGTGCTATAAACCATTAAAAATAGTGTGCATTATTTGCAATGCCATTAAATAAACCAGCATCCATTCAGCAGCAGCAGCACTCTATCCATGCTCTGAATCACATCAGTGCATCACCACCACCACAGCTAGGTTTCTAGCTGCTCTCCACAACATCTAGCTCCACAAAGCCGTTCCCTTCAATAACTGGTGAAACACCATGTGCCCGTGGTTGCTGGGGGCTGCCACATTAAGAATGCTCAATCAGAACTAACTGCAAAGAATGGGGCAGACTATCCCCAAAACTGGTGGTTTGTTCTAATAATTAGATTCACCAAGCCAGCAACTAAACAGTTTCTACAATAGTTTACTGGTTACTAAGAAGCCCAAAAATACAGTTTCCCTTAAGTAGTCCAGCCCTGGGCTCCCACCCAGACAGCCAACTCAAATATGGGGAGGATTATTTAAAATCATATTCACCATTTATAAAGGACTACCAATCACAAGAGATTGGATACATTACCCACTAGGTCAATGAATATTTCTGACAAATACACGCTTACAGCCAATTCTTATTAACTAAATTAAGATTTATTTAAAAAAAAGAAAAGAGAATTGGTTAAAAGATCAATATACATATAGATATGAATAACGTTCTTAGGTCAGTTTCATAGTAGAGATGGTGAGCTGTTGAGTTGCAAAATTCTTTCAGAATCAATTTCATAGACAATAATCCAATAGGCAGTCCATATATAGAGTTTGTTCAAATTAGAGAATTAGCAGGGTAATCCAGACTGGAGCTGGAGACCTCAGTCTTGTGACTCAAGTTTCTGCTGGCCAAGCTTAAGCAGATCTCAAACAACAGGATCAGGGCCCTAGAGTTCTTTTATAGATCTCTGGCAGGCTAACAAAAGCCTCTTGACAGCAGGTATTCCTTGGGTGAAGAATAGGTAATATACATTATGGCTCTGAGGTAAAACCCCCTTTTTCCCCATTTTCATCTAAATGTTAATATTCCCTTTTGATTTCTGAATCAACAGAACATAGTAACAGACTGGAACTGTCTGGTTATCCTGTTGACATCTAACAAGATACAGGTAAACACAGAAAAATACAATCAGTATCATCTTCTAATTCTCGAACAATACAAGTCTACATTTCAAAGTTTTAGTCTAACTAACATGGATCTGTTAGTTATTTTTAAGGAATTACCCTAATGACCATTTAAATACTTTTCTAGTATGTTTTTAAAGATTGAATTTGGGTCATTTAGTCTGCTATTTGCTTAACCCTTTCTCACTCAGTGTCACACACAATCTATTCAACCACTGGGATTTCTCATTGCACTAGCCAATTTCCTAAAATGTCCACAGTGAACAAACACACAATACTGGCCCTGTGTGTCTCTTAAGAAGAGAGTGATTCTATTCAGCTGCTTCTCTCTTTATAGACACAGATTTAAGATCAGAAGGGACCATCATGATCATATAGTCTGACCTCCTGCACAATGCAGGCCACAAAACCTCACTTGCCCACTCTTGTAATAGACCCCGTAACCTCTGGCTGAGTTACTGAAGTCCTAAAATCATGATTTAAAGACTTCAAATTACAGTACCATTATACTGGTTTAAACCTGCAACTGATCCATGCCCCATGCTAAAGAAGCCAAAAAACCCACAAAAACCCAGGGTCTCAGGGGAAAATTCCTTCTCAACCCCAAATATGGCCATCAGTTGCCCACATGCTCAGTGTCTAAGACCCACCAGCCAGACACATGAGAAAGAATTCTGTTGTAACATCTAGTGTCCCACCACCAGCCAGTGGAGATGTATTCTGCTAGCTCATCACCATCCTCTCCATAAACTTCTCAAGCTCAGTCTTGAAGCCAGTTAGATTTTTTTACCACCACTGCTCCCCTTGGAAGGCTGTTCCGGAACTTCACTCCTCTGATGGTTACATTAGATGGTTTCATCTAATTTCAAGCCTAAACTTGTTGTTGGCCAGTTTATATCTATTTGTTCTTTTGTCCACATTGGTGCTCAACTTAAATAATTCCTCTCCCTCCCTGGTATTTATCCCTCTGATGTATTTATAAAGAGCAACCATATCTCCCCTCAGCATTCTTTTGGTTAATCTAAACAAGCCTAGCTCTTTGAGTCTCCTCTCAAAAGGTAGATTTTCTATTTTTTGGATCATCACAGTAGCCCTTCTCTGAACCTGTTCCAGTTTGAATTCATCTTTCTTAAACATGGGAGACCAGAACTGCACACAATATTTTAGATGGGGTCTCACCAGTGCCTTGTATAATGATACTAACACTTCCCTGTCTCTATTGAAAATACCTCATTTGATGCATCCTAGGACTGCATTAGCCTTTTTCACAGCTGCATCACATTGGCAGCTCATAGTTATCCAGTGATCAACCAATAAATCCAGGTCTTGCACCTCCTCTATTGCTTCCAATTGATACATTCTCAGCTTATAATAAACATTCTTCTTGTTAGTCCCTTTCTTACGGCAAGCTTCCTCAAGCAGATACCAGCAACAAACTCTCCGTAAGAAGAAAGCTAATTAACTATGGAATAAGGCAAGGCTCTAGTTTTATGTTTTAAGAAAGCTCATTTCCCCCAATAACTCCCAGCTCCTTCATCTTTCACTATATTTTAAACAGAGGCTGGCAGAACAAAATATTATTTATAGAGCAATTTGCCAGCAAAATTGTTTTTTTGATTAACTCATTTTACATCCTTGGCAGAGAGTAAACTGTAAAATGTTACAACAGTGCTAGCTTATTTTGAAAAGATAAAGTAGCAAATCCATGGCAACCTAAGACTTCATGGTTATCACTAGGCTGCATACCACGGCCAGAATTTCACATCAACAGCAAGGAGAGAAATCAGACGTTTTTGGAGCAGAAGAATCAGGTCTTTGCTACTTGAGGTAGAGATGTTCCTCTAGCTGTTAGCACTATAGGGTCTAGAGCATAATTTTCATAAAGCATTCTAAGTCCATTCAGTGTAGGTGAGTTGTACACATACCCACTAGTTAGTTTATTACAGAATATACTAAGATGATATTTCCTCACTCCAGAAGTATGTGCCAATAATGATACCTAGCACTAATATTATATTAAAACAATAATACCTAGAGCTCTTATATAGAACTTTACATTAGCAGATCTTGAAGTACTGCACGAAGGAGCTCAATATAATTATCCACCTTTTATAGACAGGGAAAACAGGCACAGGGAGATAAAGTGAATTGCCCCAGACCACCTAGGTCAGTGGCAGAGTCAGGAATAAAACCCAGGGCTCCTGAGTCCCATGCCTCCTGATAGCCAGATAGTTTCAAGTAGCATTCCCAACTACCAGGTACATCACACGTCCTCAGCTCTGTATGCATCTACTTTCCATATAACACTGCTTTCCATTTTTATGAAACCTTCACCGTTATGTAAACTACAAGACTTAGATATGACCTATAACATATAGGTCTCTATCTCTATTGATATAGATCTAAATCTATAATGCATTTCAGATCACTTACTCCAAACGAGCAGCAGACAAAAACAGAATGGATACCACTGATTGAAAACAAAGGTTGAAGACTGTTCCTTTAATTAATATTTAAAAGCACCTTGGGCCAGGTTTTTAAAGGTATTTAAGTGCCTCAAGATGCAGACATCTGTAGACACCTAAATATCTTTAAAAATCCAGCTTTGTGCCTCAGTGTTCCCCCCTCCCATTATGAGCAAAAAGCCTCAGAAAGTCATGGTACACAAGGAAAAAGGGTAAAATGCCAGGAGTGCAAGCGACTTGGGCCCATATCTTCAAAGGTAAAGATTAAAACAGAAGGGACTTAGGTACCTAGATACCTTTGAGGATCTGGGTCTTAGCAGACTAATTACCATTCACTTTCAATGAGTGAAATTTAAAAATTTTACTGCTAACCTTAAAAGCTAAACTCCCAAAGTCCTTGAAAGGACACACCTCTATGAGGACCTTGTATATAAAGAGTCAACAATTGTTTGATATGATAAGCTAACAGAAAAGCTAATAAAAAAGAAGAAACTTGAGATTAATATACATTTTATGGGAAACCAACAGCATCTCTCTTGAAAGTTAGCATGCTAGCTGCCAAATTCTTCATTTGTTACAATGTATAGAAAGCCCATCTGTAGCATCTGAGATAATCTCTGAAGACACAATAATCACATTAATTTAATTCACTTTAATGAGTGATATCACTTGTAAAAGACACTAGCCCATATGACAAGAATCTTGGCACAACAAGAAGGAAGGGTATTGACATTAACGAAATATCTGTCCTCCACTTGTCCTCACAATTGTTCAGAACCGTATTGCCTCCTGGGAATGGAAGGGTGAAGGCTTTTGTGATATAATTGAAGTAGCAAAAGGAAAGTTCAGGAAGAGAGATAACATCAAGGTCATGAAATTGATTAGTAAAAAGAGAAAGAACAATGGGAATGCTAAGGATACAGCATCTTTTACAAGATTATTGGTGGAAGAAGAAACCAAAGACTTAAAGAAAAAAAAGTCTAAACTTCAGTAAAATCTCAGCAATATTGCACATCTGACAATTCTGAAGCCATCAGGTATTCAAGTGTGGCATTACCCAGAATACAGTCTGGATTGTTGACCACCTGTATCCCATCATCTCTCCAACCTGGGGTGCCTTTTACGCCGCTTCACAATGAGAACCACTCTTGGTCCACTCCCAAATCCCTTCTTGCATGTAAATTACTCTCAGCTATTTTATAGGCATGTGATAGCCAACCACTCATGTATTATATTACAGGGTGACACCAGCAAACTCCCAGTTCCAGACTTTCCCCCAGAAATGTGCATCTTATACTGCCCTGCTCTTTTCTTCTGGACAATACAAGCTCACAGAAAGTCCATCATTTCATTAATATAAAATGATAGCCACCGACACTGTTATCTTAAATGGAGTTTCCCAAACACTTCAATCCAAACACACCGGTTTAGAGAAAACAATGAAAAGTTCATTAACTACAGAAAGAAAGATTTTAAGTGATTCCAGGTAAAGAGGCATAAAAGTCAGAATTGGTTACAAAGAAAATAAAAGGTGAAATGCAATTAAGTCAACTTAACAAGCTGAACTAATTTAAAGCAAAAATGGCTCTCTTACCACATGCTTTTACAATCTCATTGGCTAGAATCCTTTCAGCCAGGACCCCTCCCCTAGTTCAAAGCTGTCTCTTTGTCTTTCAGGTGCTATGGCTGTCATGAGCAGAGAAAGGGAGAAGTATTTTAGGGCATCTCTCTCCATTTCTCATAGCTCTCTTTTCACTTTGAAGATCATCTCTAGCTGGGGTTCAGGAGACAGGAAGTCTGGAAGATGGGAACCTCCAGCTGTTTGCTTTGCCAATATGTAAATTTCTTGCTTACACCCTTCTTTCTGCCAAAGAATGGCTGCTTAACCAGGTCAGAGTCCATTTGATTTTGTTGAAACCTGGCTGAGATGTTGGCTAGCCTTTTGTCTCTGGGGAACTGACTTGAAGCCATTTCCCTAGACTTGGAACGTGTCTTCTTATACAGTACAATTTTATAACTCCAAACACAATCAGTGAGTTGTGAGAATCTCTTTGCATAATCATGATAATTGCCATTATATGTAGCAGGGTAGCACGCCCTTTAGCCTAACTGAAGTGTTGACAGCTCCAGACAGAAACAAAGATTTTATGAATTGCACTTGTTTCTTAGTTATACACAGCTGTAGTATGCATTTGGAATGTGCTATCCACTTGAGGGCAGTTGGTTTCCACTGTTTGTAGCAAGATTCTTGGGAAAAGTCCATAAAGTGTTCTCCCAAAATTTATCGACACCTCATAATACTATTAAGTGTACATGAGAGTAAATGTAATATAGAAGCACACTGATATCGTATAAGTGCCCACTTGTATCAGTAAGAGATTACAGGAGGTGTTTTTAATTGAGGGTAAAGATTAAAGGTGAGCCACAGAATTCTGAAAATGGAAAGAGGATTTGCCATAAAGAAAATGAAATATTTTTATCATCACATTTTTAAATTTAAATTGGGAAAAGTGATGAACCTGTTGTGTCCATGCAGATTTTCTTCGTTAATAATGAAGTACTGTACAGATTAGCTGTTGGGTTTCCTGCCATCTAGATCACAACTGATACTTTCAAATCTAAATTTTAGCCTGTTTGAAAAGTCTGACACTTCACAAAATTGAAACTGCTACAAGAATATGAATCGTATTTTTTAAAATGGGAGAGCAGACTGATATTTAATAACTGCACTCAGTCTGTATTATCAATCACTTTAACAATCCAACTGTTACAAAAAAAATATTAGCTAATCATTAGTGGCTCTGAGAGAAAGATGAAAAACACTGAAATATCGCCCAAAGGGATAGGAAAAAAGATAACAAGAATCAGGAATTAACATTGCAACAGAAGTAACTTATTTCCAGATGGCAATATACTGCAAGAATAGTCCGAGTAGTAAAAAAAAGATTAATTTCTCTCACTTTTTTATAAGTTTATTTATATATATATATGACTATGGGCCCAATCCTGCAATATGTTACATGTGAGTAACCCTTACATATAATCATGAGCACTAATACGGTAAAAAATATCCACATATCATCATATTATTAGTGTTTGTATTAAGTGTGGCAAACTGTCGGCTTCTCCCTAGCGGGTCTCGCACTTCTGCCTCCCGTAGCGGGCCAAGACATTGCTGGTCACCCCATCTTCCCAGGAAGGGGGGGTAGGGACCCGGGCCCGCCCGCTCCTCCGGGTTCCAGCCCAGGGGCCCTCTGAATAGCAGCTATGTGCTGCTTGCACCTTCCTAGCAGCTGCAGGCTCTTCCCCTGGGCTACTCTCTCCCCCCGTCTTTCAGGCTTCTTGAGCCCAGTACCTTCTTCAGGACTCCACCTCTCTCCCACACACCGCTGTACTCCGTTCTGTTTTCCTGCACGACTCCACACACCACCGTACTCCGTTCTGTTCTCCTCCACTTCACACACTCCTCTGCTCACCACACACCTACTCCTTCAACTCCACCCTGTCTCTGAGGAGTAGCGGGTTTTTATAGGCACCTGGGTGGGGCCTTAATTGGTGTCAGCTGACACTAATTACCTTCAATTGGCTCTGGCTAGTCTATAGGGAATAAAGCCCGGATCATTCTAGCACTTATATAGCGCCCTTCCAGAACTTTCCTACTGCCCTCTGCCCTTGCTATACCACATAAGGCAGCATATAGTGGACCACAATGGACCTCACCAAAGTAAACACTGAAATAACGTAGAATAAGACATCTTACACTTTAAGAGTTTACCATCTAAAACACTGTAATGTTAACATTCACTGTCTAATGTTACGTACCTGATGCTCTCAGGAAAAGGAATCTGTACTTCAATAACTCTAGTTAAAAACACTATAAATATTAAAAGCTAACAGACTGTTGTCCAAGTGATAATTCATTTGAAAAGAAGAAATTTGAGAGTGTGGAAATGTATGTTTTATTAAAAAAATCTATGCTCATCATCATTCTTCCAGGAATCAATGACACATGGAACAGCGTTGGAACCAACATTGCTATTGGAACTAATACAATCTGACAAAGGCTGCAGAAAACTATATGCTCTTCTTCTCTTCCTCTGAAACAGATCAAGTTAAATCAGGAAATTAAAAGTTGTAGAAATGGCCTTTAGGAGGAAGATACAAACATGTCACTTTAGAGAAAGAAAATAACATATGCCAATGAATAGTTCTGGCTTGCTCCAATAACACAAAGCACAACTCTTCTAAATTAACCATTCACAGGGAGAGTTGAGGGCAGTGTACAATTCAGCTCTATGAAAATATCACTAATTAACAACAAAGAAACGCAGCAGCAAACATACGGAACATCCCTTTAGCCTGGTTTAAAACAGCGACATAGACCAACAATTCCCAACAGCGGGAGAAAGCACATTCTACAGTCATGGGACAAAATTACAGATTGGAAAAAAAAATAGCTCCCATCATCACAAGGTTATAATCAAGGTAGATTAGATAACCAATGGATTCGGATCTTAATGAACAACTGGGAGTGTAGCATGAGAAAAGAGCAGGAAAGTATACTGAACCAAATCCGTTCACAGTGATAAGAGTGAGATAAACTTTAAAACCAATATATTAAAAAGAAGAGCCAAAATTTCAGAAAATTACTAACATGTTATAACATCCACCTACCTAGACACAAGTTGCCACATTTGAAATAAGGTGTATCCTTGATATAATTCAGTCCGGTTCTCTGAGATAATACATCCTTGACAATATCAGAGCATTCACCAGCAATTCTAATTATTCTTACTGGCCAAACAGCTCCAGGGAACAGATTTTTACAAAGTACTGGTCCACTATTCTCAAAAAACTGAATAACCAACTCCTATAGGAGAGAGATGATGAAGGTTTTTTTCCAGTACCACTTAGGGAAAACTTCTTCAGATTTGCTTAATTTTGAATCCTGTTACCCATCAGTAGGGTCAGACTTATATATGTCTCTACTAGAATGGCAGGGAACATGATTGACACCACTAGTGTTGGACACAAATCTCACTTTTCAACCATGTCAGGAATCTTTCCAATCCTATATAATTTGCAAGTGAGCATTTGTTCTAGGTACAAGCTTTGACTTTGCCCAAATCGCAAAGCCAAAGTATCCCACACATCTCAGCTCTCAGCTAAATCCAATATAGGAGACAGTACTCTCTCTACTATCCATCATTCCAGAATCTGCTAATATAGGTTCTGCATGTCAGCTTGACAAAGTGCTCCCTTCCTGCTTCAATAACCAAGAGGGATAAGGGTTTTTTTTATCATCTTTTTAATTCCCTCCCCTTAACATTAATCTTTTTGTAGATCAGATATAATAATTCTTCATAAAACATCCCAGTTCTAATCTCAGATGAGGGGGATGAATTGTTACTATAAACAGCTGCCTAATTAATGGTCCTGCACAGGTACAGTTAGGAGCAAGAGGAAACATTTTCCTTCAAAGGGCAGGCAGGGGCAGTGAATACACCCCAGGCTTACATCCAGTTGGCCTTGGCATTCTGCTGACCACCAGGCTCCAAAAGACTTGGGGAACCTCCGTCTTTTTTTGGTGTGAAGAAGGAAACCCCACCCAATGAGATACCATGAGAGAGATGCCTGCAGAGATTTCCTCCTCCCAAGCCCTGTCCCTGGGAGGGCAGAATCAGGCACTCAGTCAGGAAGGTGTCGATTTAACACCCTCCTTTATTAAAGTGTGAGAATCCGCAGGTAAAATGAATTGAACTTATTTATGGAGTTAGGAGTCACATGTTTAAGTACTGAATATACTCAAAGTGCATGAAATTTTTGTTCTATAGCTGAAAGCAAACTCTGCTGAATAGTTACATATCTTCCTTCGATATAAACAGACTGAAGAGCTCAGTGGAAGCTTGAAAGCTTGTTTCTCTCACCAACAGAAGTTGGTCCGCGAAAAGATATTACCTCACTCACCTTGTCTATATACCTGGTCTTCAAAGTAAATTTATATTCTGTTCCTAATGGAATTAAACAAATAAGTAATGCGAGTTGTACAAATGAAATGCTATGATTGCTTTACTTAAATGGAAAAAAAGACTTGTGGAAGATTAAATTACAGAAATCCTACATGAAATGACTACTGTCTTAACCCAGTTTTGCAGATACTTTGTAGGTATTAGATTATGAATTGAAAACAACTGCAGAAATCAGCTTTTGGATTTTTCATTAGTATTTCCTGCTCATTCTGACAGACATTTTTCAAGGATCTGAATTGCCATGTACTAACCCTTATCAAAATATAGAATGGATTAAATTTTTACACACATGCACATTTTTTGGACCACTGTTCCATTCCTGATGCCCTTGGCAGGTTATTTATTATAAACATGGAAGCAGGAGACAAAGTGAACTTTTAGAGTGGCAGCCCCTCTGAAGATAGAAAAATAATTTCCCAGGGTCAGATTTTGATGCCCTTTCTCAGGCTGAGGAGCATTTTACTCCAAAAGCAATCTCATTTAAGTCCTGAGTAAAGTTATCATAACCTGGCCACAATTTATCACACAGCAGCAATCACTCATTATAGGTATTTGCTATGAAGAAAGCTGTAGTCATGTATCAATTTACAACATGCAGCTGGTATCCCCATGCATAAAACCAATAAATCCAAGACACAGCAAATAAATTCACCATGAGGTCATCAAATCCCAGATTTTATCCCCTAATTTTAATGCAGAAGCTTCCCAACTAGCAACCTGGTGACAGAGTTTTAGAAACGAGATTCTTGATCCTGAGTGTGAAGTGGCACCTCTCTAATTCATCCAGGCTTACCTCCAGACTTTGGGAGAGCTCAGACTAGCTTTTCCCTAATTCACTACAACACCTGAATTTCCAGGCTCTCAAAAGACAGCATCCCAAGTGAACTATGCCACCTAGTCTACTTCAAGGAGTAAGCTGTGAAACAACAGGACATGCATGCAATCTCTTCTCTGTCCTTATGTTGTATCTATTCGTTTGTGTTTGTTGTTACAGCACCAAGACTTTTCTCTAAAATTCGAAGAATTAACAAAAGAAATGAGTAATTCCAATCTGGCTCATCCCAGCAAGGTAATGAATTCTGATTCTTTCTAAGCTAAACAGCTTCCCCCAAAACAGTCAGAATTCCAATACTTTTAAAGGCTTCCTTTTCACAGATGTTAAAAGCGAAACAGTTTTCCTTAAAAAGTTAACTCACGCAGCATATAGTAATCAGGTTTAACTTACTCTCTTTAGAACAGTGGTTCTCAACCATAGGTATGCATATGCCTAGGGGTACATAAAGGTCTTCCAAGGGGTACATCAACTCATCTAAATATTTGCCTAGTTTTACAACAGTCTTCCTAAAAAGCACAATCTAAAATTTCATACAGACGACTTGTTTATACTGCAATATATACAGTATACACTAAAATGTAAGTACAATATTTATATCCCAATTGATTTATTTTATAATTATATGGTAAAAATGAAAACGTAAGCAATGTTTCAGTAATAGCATGCTGTGATACGTTTGTCTTATGTCTGATTTTGTAAGCAATAAGTTTTTAAGTGAGGTGAAATTTGGGGTATGCAAGACAAATCAGACTCCTGAAAGGGGCACGGTAGTCTGGAAAGGCTGGGAGACACTGCTTTAGAATGTCCAGCACTGTCATTAAGATAAAAACAGAACTGGCTATCTACCTTGTATCTACCATTACTTGTGATCCAAAAACGTACGTTGTTTAGGCACGTTATTAAAATGTCAGTTTAAAGTGACTTGGGGCTTGTACACAATAGAGCTTCCCTTGCCAACATAGCTACCACCTCTTTCAGATGTGGTTTTATTATGCCACATGCAGTCTTCACCAGACGTGCTACAGCGGTGCAGATGCATCAGTGCAGCTGCACCTCTGTAGTGCTACTAGTGTAGACTAGCCCTTGGGCTTTGTCTTCACTGCTTAGAATAAAGAGGGGGTGCGGGGGAAGGCTCTCTCTCTGGCAATAAAAACTATAGCGAGGACAAGGCACTTCAGTTTTACTACAAGATAAACTAGGCAATGTCAGCCCCAGGCAGGGGTGTAATGCTGACTTCTGGTAAACTATCTTACCTCCACTTAGGACTTCGTTACCATCCTGTAAGAAAATACCTTTGTAAGCAGTGAAGACAAGGCTAGCATTAGTTCTGATTTGATCCCAGACTTACAATGTCAAAGAGCACCTGAGATCTTCCTTAAAAAAATTTGTTTTTCTCCAAAACATAGATACTCCCCTACAGTGTTTGCATTCCAAACCATTCCTGCACTGAGCTAGTGCAAGAGAACCTGAAGTGAAATTGACCAAATAAATATCAAGCTGATTAGGGACCAGATTCCATAAATACTACGGTTTCTCTGCACAAGAAAATTGTACCAGGCAGGACAAAAACAATTGTGAATCAGATTTTTAAAATTTTCAGTTTTAATTATCTCCTTTTTTTTTCCCCTTAGGAACCAAGGCTGAAATGCATAAACCATTTCTCATTCTTCTATAGCCTCAACACACAGCCTGATATTAACACAGAGAAATCCATTTATTAAAATGTGTATCTGTAAATTATTTAAAAGGTGGAAAAAACTTGCCATCAATTCTTCTACATTTTGTATCTGGTTCTTGAATGGCAATTCCTTCACTCGACTTTTCTAACGTCAAACCAGCAGCTGATA
>ML675623.1:9647670-9718958 GCA_007922155.1 Mesoclemmys tuberculata
GCATGTCAGTGGTTCTGCTCACATGCTCAAGGTTAAGCATGTGTTCAAGTGCTTTGCTGGAGTGAGGCCAAAAAAAAGTAGAGAGCTAACTATGATTCATGCCTCTTGCTCACCTACCAAAACCATAACACTAAACTTTGGGATTCTCTATGACCCATTGTACTTATACTCTAATATTTGTAAACTATCATCCTCACTTTGTTATTCCAGTGTAGTCTTTGTTCTGCTTATTTGATTAAAAATTGCTGGAAATAAGGTTTAACAAAACGTTTGTGCTGAGATCTGAAAGTGGTTTTACTAAGTAGATCCAGGGTCCTCACTATTTTTTCCACTGTAACATGCTTAACTCTATAAATCATTTACCACATTTCCTTTACTGATTAAAATTTGTATTTCTAGGGTAGCTCTGGAGAACTGTCATGTAAAATGTATACCCACAGTAAGAAATCAGGTGTAATGTTCCTGAAAATAAAAGAGCAACAAATCAAATTATTCAGCTACCAGCAAAAACATACTTCAAAATTTATTGTTAAACAGGAAATTAGGTAAATCCAATATTAGAGAAGACAGGCAGCCAGAATAGTATGGATTGGACACTGATAACACATGGCTCAATCCTGAAGTGTTATTACAAAAACACAGGGCTTGAGCTCAAGGAGAACAAATAGGATATGTCTACACTGCAGCTGGGAGTGAGCCTTTCAGCCTGGGTAGACGGACATGAGTTTGCTCTGCTCAAGCTCCTGTGTTAAAAATTGCCTTGTGGACACTTAAGCATAGGCAGTGGCTTAGGCTAGCCACACAAGCACTTCGGAGTCTAAGCTCAAGCCACCGTCCATGTCGCAATAGCCATACAGCTATTTTAGCCTAGCTCGAGCAGAGCTTGCAAATGTCTGTATACTCAAGGTAGGAATCACACCTCCCAGCTGCAGTGTAGACACATCCATAGGGAATAAGCACACCAGTAATAAGAACCCAATTCAGCAAATGTTTAAGTGCTTTCATAAACAGGGATGTTTCTGTGTATCCAGGCCTAATTATTTGCAAGATCAAGGCCTTTATACATAAAGGAATCACTTTATCGACCAATGAAATACAGCAGCAGTCACTAGGGTAATAGAGCAGCTGTTAAAACAGCAGGCAACAACTACACAGAATAGGAAATGATGACCACTATATCCAATTCAAATCACATGGGCAATTTAGCTAGGCAGAAAGTAATTATCAGCCTTGGAATTTGGCCAGTACATCAAGGCTACCAACGTATCATGAAAAGAGCCTTAGCAGTTTTAACAAAACTCAAGCAGTCAACCCACAATTTTAAATCTCATCTATAAAACATTATCTCCCATATCACACCATGCTGGGACAATGGTCAGAACCCCAGCTAGAATACCAACTCAGTTCTGATTCAGAATAACCACCACGAGATTTTAATGAAAAAATTATATGTACAGTTTAAGAGCATGAAAATGCTATTAAAAAACTGAAACATTAAAAATAACTGTTCCTCAGTTTCCACCCCTGTACAACAGGGATAAAGATATTGACTTCCTGTGTAGAGTGCTTTGAGAGCTAAAGGTGAAAAGCACTGTATAATAACTAGGTATTAACATCATTGTTGAACAGCAACATTTAAAATACATTGACAAACAATGTGGGGAATTTCCTACTCAGCAAGCAGGAAGGGGAATAATCCAGCTAGATAAGATTATCCTATGTAACCATTTAAATGAAACCAGGGCCAAAGATTTTTAAAAATAGACGTTAGGCTCCTAAAATCAATAGTTAGGAATCTAAATAAGCAGTCCAATTTCCAAAATTGCTAAGCACCCATCAACTCCACTGGCAGCTGCTGGGTGCTCGGCACTTTTAAATGTCAATCAGACCACTTATTCACATGCCTGTAGAAGATCCAAGAAGTGGGAGGCCAAAACTAACACAAAAAACCCACACACACAAAAAAGTCCCTTTTAAGAAGACTTCCAAACTGATCCCAGCCACCTGCAGCATTCTCTAGTTCTCTTGTTGCTCTCTCACTTTTCCTTAGGTCAAATTGAACTTAACCCAGTTCATAAGGGCCCTTAACTCAGATCTACCAAAAGTCCAGTTGGCAAAAGAGTCTACAAGACCCAGATCAGGCCAGTGACCTGGTGCCTGCCCTCTAGTAGCCAGCCTGGCTTCTAATCCCCATTCTCTTGCTCAGCTTTCTATTCTGTTTATACAGTTCAGTCCCAAGGACAGGGCAGGGCATTCCTGGACTGCACCCAGGATATCCTCGCTGTAAACGCCAGATGGTCCCATAAAGGGATATAGTGCACCCAGCGAAAGACTCAGGAGTCTTACTCTAGATTCCTATTGTTGAAAAATCTTGGCCAAAGAGAATGACTTCTCAGATCCACTTGGACTTGATATACTCTGATACAGAGAGCATCTTTGGCAATGGTCAAACTTCTTATTTTTTAAATGCCAACTGGGAATGTGTGGGGAAGGAGAAGAGTAACTCTGCATTTTACATAATCCTATGGTTGTGATAATTTTTCATTATCCTGGTATCACTTACAAAATAAGAGGCATGATGCTGACTAAAATGAAAGATTTTCACAGTCTGACAAAACATCAGCTGTTACAGGTATGGGTCACTGAAAGCAGCAGCCAAAAACCCAGGCATAATACATGTTATATATGACTAACGCCATAGCACATCAGCATGTCAAGCAGAGTGATGTCTGCTGACAAGTTAGCCCTGTTCTTTTAACCACAGTATTAACACTTAGCAACAAATCAGCAGTGCAGCTTCAAGGGCTAAATAATACAGTACAGTTTAATCTGCCATAAAAATATAGTTAATTTATAACGTACCACTATACTACTTTATGAAGCAAGAGATTTATGAGTATTTTTCTTTGCGGGTTGTCTAATTTACCTTCAAAATAGATTTAAAAGACTTGGTTTGCTATAATTCCTGTCCATTGAATTTAACTAAAAACAGTGCAAAAAAGATAAGTTTTATGTCTTGTAGATTAAGAGATCCTTGAAGGCAGCAGCCTTTCTAGTGCTATCGTATCACTTCTACAGTTATAATCTGAGATAATGAATAATATAATGGGTAATGGGCTTTAGTTGTGAATTGCCCCTCTTATTAAAAAGCATAGCTTCAGCAGAATACTCATGGGATTTTGAAAGAACATAATATTTATACAACGCCACCTGCACGCTTTAGAGACAAGCAGGACGATATGATCGGAGGCCAAAAAAGCTTACATTCTGATCCAGACGACTTCACTGGGCCTACACAAGGCAGTGACGTTACTAACATGTATGTCTGCAGGAGCAAGCCCTAAATAAGAAAAAAGCAGAGTACTCAGTTCTTGGTCATGAATGGAATTGTGCCTGTGTTTAGTGTTGAAAGGTGCTTTGAGATCCATGATGAAAAATGCTATGTAAAAATTAGGTATTACCATTGGCTGCTATTATAACCCCACTTCCAAATGCTTCTCATCCAGAAACAAATCCTACATTCATGGGAGCCCCAAGGAGCCTTTCCATTAATTCTATTCGGCTTTGTATCAAGCCCTGAATCATGACCATTTTGATTCTCCCTAAGAATGGATCTACACTGCAGCTGGACTCATGCAGGCATATAGGAGCTAGCTTTGATCGAGCTAGCATGCTAAAAATAGCACCCTAGCTGCCTGGAGTACTTACCGGACTGTACTTGGGGGACCAGCCTGTGCCACTGCCCACATCACCATGGCTACATTACTTTTAGTGCATTAGCTCAGTCAAACTCAGCTCATGTACATCTCCCAAACTGGAAATTACACTTCTAGCTGCAGAGTAGACAAACCCTGAGCCTCATCGTATGTGATGCTGGATTTCCTTCAGCTCCCATTGATTTTAATGGGAGCAGAGGATACCTAACACACTGCAGGATTGGGCTCTGAACATGTGTTTCAACCAGCCTTTTGAGAATATCTGTTGCATGTAGCAACACGGACAATCCAGCTCCCACTCCAGCATTTCAGGTCTTGGGGTGAAATTCACCTAATCCTTCCCTCTCCTCACCCTCCAAACAGCCAGAGTGAGCATTGCACAGGCAATTAAGCAGGGGTTGGGGAAATGAGAATCCACCGACTAACCCACACATAGGGCACTGATCAGCTCTGCATCCATTCGGTGGCCATTATTAATGGATCAGTTGCCAACACTGGTCTGTGCAGAGCCTCTAATCCACTGCAGCCACCCATTTTTGGATCCAGCAACCCATTCCCCTCTGCATCCAGATGTTTAGAACCCATGTGAAGTCTACTCTCCAGCACAATGACTCTGAAGGCCCTTCCGAATGGACACTCTCTTGACCCTGATTACACAATGCTACAGGCATGAGGGGTTTCACAGCAGAGGAAGCCTTGTGTGGGACCCTGCCAAAGGGGGAAGATTGCTCATGACAACAGTACTGTTCTGGACAAAGTCTTGTTCTGGTGTCTGCTGTAGTTCTAAACGAAGAAAACTGAACATTAATTGTCCGTGTCTCGAAGCTGCCAGATGGGACTGGGTCTCAAACGATAAGGAATTTTTATTAAAAGTTACCTTTGATTTGCTGTAGGAGGGCGCTGCTGTTGGAAGTTAGATTGTTAAAAGCAAAGTCATTTTCACGTAAGTGCACTCTAACAGACCGTGTCAGAATCAGAAACTATCATTTGCCCATTGCAATGCTCTGAAACAATTTTGGACTTCTCTACTTCCCTGTAAGTAGAATTTCATTCCATCAGAGTTGGCTATAAGCAGACTCCCCGTATGTGACTTTAAATTAAAATATTTAGAACAGGATCATGAGGAATTGCTCATTAATGTAACAGCAGGGGAGAGAATGCAAGTGGTGGGAACAAATCCAAAACAATGTCTAACATTAGGACCTAATTACCAAGTTCATATTCCTGCAAAACAAATTGGGAACAGTTTTCCCTCCGAGGCTGTTTTCATGCAAAATATAGGACCCAATAGGCCCTTTAAACTGTTTTGCGCCACTGTTAGTGTATGTTACCCAATCTGTCAAGGCTCTCACATTTCATGGTTGCAACGTGTCTGCCTAACTATCGTATTCTTCTATATTTTATTGAGGTTCCCCCCCCCCAAAAAAAGAGGGAAAACACGAAAAATAAATAAAAAGTAAAGGGAAGGGAGGAAAAGGAAAGGCAGGGGAAAGCAGAATTACATCTCTGTTTCCACCCACTAAGAACTAATCAAAGATTTCTAAAAAGTTAGGCCAAACCTTTTCAAATTCACCTGTGGTGCTTCTTGTCCAAAACATTACCCACTCTCTCACACCACCATCAACATTTTACCTATACTTCTGTCATAGGGAACAGAACATTGCTTTGAAAGAACATTTTCTAACCTGGACTCAGCACGATGGAGACACCTGGATAGTTGTGTGCCTTCTCAGGTGTCATTTCATATCCATCAGAATCTCAAACCTGCTCAAGGTTTATGTAAGATCACTCTAACTGGTTGTAGCCAGATCTTGCATGCTCCTTAGGTTTCAATAGCTCAGCTCAATAAGTATTTCACATTGTATGCGGATTTATTAGAACCTTTGACCAAGATTTTGGGTTAGTGACTTGGGTGTTCAAAATGAAACTCCTGCAAACAAAGTCTGATTTTGAGACTAGGTGCTTAGCACCATAAGAAAAGCAGATCCCTTCAAGGCATCTCAAAGTAAACACTCCAAAACTGAGGCAATAGTCTCTACTGAAAATCTTGGCCTTTTACCCTTTCCTTGTTGTGGGCTGGGATTTGCAGAGGAACTGAATGAGTTAGACTGAAAATTCAGAGGGAGCAAGTGCTACTGCCTTACGATCCTTTGAAAAAGCATAGCCCACTAAGACAAGAGTAGGTTAACACAAAATAGTAAGGCACATACAAGAACAGAAAGACAAAGGTAAGTTTGTTACAAGACTGGAAACATTCGCATTAGACTCCAGGCATCTGGCCTTCCCCCATAAGAAAATGCTATTTCTCCACATCGTATTTCATCTACTATTCTCTTTGCTATTTGAAATTATGGCTAAATGGATTTTACTGCAAACTACACGTTCAGAAGCTATGGTTTCTCTGACTGCCAAAACTAAAACAAAGTTCAATCACTTATAAAAGAGAAATCATCATAGAACATTGGTGTTATCGGAATAACATAGAAGTATAGGGCTGAAGAGGTAGTTTAGTCCATCCCTCCTGCGCTGAGGCAGGATTAAGTAAACCTAAAGGATTTGCATAATGGATTTATGCAGCATTTGTCTTTATTACAAGTGTACTTCCCAATTCAGATTTAATAGATTCTGCTTTTTTTTTTTTTTTTTACTGGACTAGTGAAGTTTAGTTTTAAAAAAGAATAGAAGAGATCATTTATATTTTGCCTATTGCAAAACTACCCAGGACAGCAGTGACAACCCTCATTGGTCCTCTCCCAGATTGCACCCCAGAATGTGAGAAATACCAATTAATATAATTATTAATTATTATTAGGAAGAAATGATGGGAAGTAACTCACTGAGTAAAACAACTCCATAATAAAAATACTTTCCTTCCCCCCCCCCCCCCCGAATCCTGAAACAAAATAATTAGCACTAATGAAAGGTATGCCTTTTCTAAAACTTTGTACAAATATTAAGGCAATGGCTTTTAAAACCAACACTTTTTTCATTACACACAGAATGAAAGATTAAATTGCAGAACCCATTGCTCGAAAAAGTAACAGGATTCAAAAAAAAGGATTTGATATTTATACGAATTAAAAAACATCCAGAGACCTATTACTCCTTATTTCAGAAATGTGTTTTTGCAAAGATTTATAAACCTTCATGCTTCAGGCCCTAAGCTGTATAATTAGCTCACAGTGGTTAGTAAGAAATTTTTGCTGTGGTCAGGTGCTGCCATGATGCGTCTTCTGACGCATCAGATACTGATCATGGTCAGAAAAAGGACCATTGGTCTGACCTACTCTGATAATTGCTATCCTTCCATCATAATATTCAATTAACGGTAATGTGGTAGAGTGCTTTACAAAAATCATGACCACTACAAAAATCCCTTCAGCATGTGTTCAGTCTTTCAGGGCAGTTTGCCTTTCATTCCATGTTCCACAACTACCAGATTGCTTTGATGGGCATCTAACACCACACATTTGTGATGAGTATCTTACGAAGTTTAGTAAATTCCCATAGTTTCTTATACTTAAACAGAAGTGCAAGATTATGTAAGCAGTTAGGTGAAAAAACAGTGATGGAAAGATGGATTAAAATAAATTTCAGTCCTTGAAGATTTACTGTACTTTACACGATCCTTACATCAAAGATCAATTATATTAATGCCAGTCATAAAACTGACTGCTTCACTACTTCCTTTAGGTATTGCTGATCAATAACCAGAGCAGCTGAATCAACCATTAAATTGAAACATAGTGACAAACCTTAATAAGGAACAAAAACGAATCACCTTTAATTGGCCATTAAAGCCTTCGCTCAACCTCTAAATTAAGAGATTCCAGTCCCCAAATGACTCCCTTCTGCTCAAGGTATTTAAGTTTTCCTGAGAAGAAATTCACAGCTTTAATTTTTTGGAAGACAATTCTTCAATGTAGCAACTTCATAAAGGGCTCTGAACATCTCTGTGGGATAAGCCCTCCTGACCCTATTGGGACAAACTGATTGGGAGTTTTGTCCAAGCAACAAATGCAAGATTGGGCCTTAAAGCTCAGATCCTGCAAAGTCAACGAGACTCCACATGGGCAGCTCTGGCTGTGCTCAGAAGCTGCCGTAATTACTAAGGGTGATGGGTGTAGCTGGAGAGGTCAAAGGTTAACCTTCGTACAGCCATTCAGAGCTCTGAAAGCTGTCAGGAACAAAACTGCCTGCCAAAGCTAGGAGCAAGTTTTAGTCTCGTGTCTTGCTAGGTATATAATAAAGGAATTGTTTAACACACATACTCCTTGCATTAACATGGAGACCCCATGTATGGTGCTCTCTTTGCAGGGTTAAGGCCTTAGTTACTATAGCGTGCAAGGAAAAGAACCCAACTCAAGCAAATTGGCACCCAACTCATTCCCAATATGACGACTCCACCAAAAGTGAAAGTTTAAGGCTAGATTTGGTGCTCACTGATGCACTGCTGTAATCCAGAATAACACCATCTCATTGTAAGAGACCGAAATCTAGTCCTGTCTCTGGAATGTATATGCACTATATCAGTATGCTATAGTAAATCCTTTCTAGACATGTAGATTCTTTCACTTTGTACTCTACCAGAACGAATTTGGCTGCTTGTCAAAGAAACTCAGAAGCAATTAGCCCAAATCTGTCCTTGGTTGCTCCAGCATAATTAAGAGCACAATTTAGCCTTGTTTGGAAGTGACAATTACAACCCAATAGCCTACCACATTGACCAATGATTGCATTTTCAGTTTTGCTGTGAATTTCTCTTATTCCAATAAGAGCCATCTTACTATTCTATTTTTACTGGGTGTGCAAGAACCCATGTTTCTTTCTCTCTGTTTTAGATATGCATTAGCACACCAGTACCTACGTTCTTCACAATACTGAAATTTCTCAGTTTTGTTTGTGGTGCTTTTGCATCAGTTATACATTCACTCTCATGGAAATGAAAAAGTAGATCACTCTTGGAAATGTTTTGTAGATTTCATGAAATATCAAATAAAAAAAATTCAATGGACCAAATAAATACTTTGATATAAATCATTAAGTTAGAGTTTCTTGGTATTTGTTTCAAGATAACTTTAATGTCTAACAGTTAAAGAGACTGCATCATTTAACAGATCAGAACATTATTCAATGCCTATACAGTCCCAGTGCAAGTCCACACAGCATTTGATCCAGCACCATTTTAAATAAAATTAGATTTATTTCTCCTTTGCTTAGCTGCCACCAGCGTTTAATCTCCACCTTTCCCCTGCAAGAGTTCAAATGAATACATACATAGTACCTTTTCATCCAAAAATCTCAGCATGTTTTTCAAAAGTCAGTATTAGCAGCCCCATTTTACAGATTAAAAAAAAATTAAAGGGACTTGCCCATGGTCACACAACATGTCAATGTCAGAACAGAACTCTGGCTTCCCAAAAGCAACCCATTGGGACACAATAGCTCTTCTGGAAGGACAGAGAATGCTCTGTTTGGGCATTTGCCATGTCATCAACTCTTGAGGGCAGTGTGATCTAGTGGACTGAGACTAAATAGAGCTGAATTCTATTCCCAGCTCTGGCACTGGATTGCTGGATGACTTTGAGCAAGTCACTTCACCTCAGTTTGCTCATCTATAAAATAGGGAAGATGATGCTACCTCCTTGTAAAGTGCTTTGAGATCAACAGCTGAAAAACACTATGTAAGAAGTAAGTATTATTAACTCCCACAGAGGAAAAAATAGAAGTCTGACAACAGGTAAGCAAAAATGTAATTATCTGTCATTTCAGATCTCTAGGTATCCCAGTAGTGACCAACAATTTGGAATATTAAACAGGTTTGAGTTTGCAATGTATTATGTATAAATTTCTTCACTCCCTTTTCTTTCTAATAGAGATATTAGAAGGGTTAGAAAAAGGTAAATTTTTATTCCTCCAAAGTCCAGATATTTTTTTAAAAAATTCATTTGGGATTATATTTCTCAGTATGTCGTGCTGAGAGGGGGCAAGTATTTCAGAGAGTATCATTTAACATAAAAAATTGTGCCTTCATAACTTTCATCATGTTCCAATTCAAAATGATTACATCAATAAATCTTGTCAGCAAAATCATTAAAGCTAGCAAACAGCTGGTATAGAAGAGATGGTTTACTGTGCATGAGAGGCAGATTTTTCTAAATTTCAGTGACACAAAATTAATTACTGATTTCAACATCTGTTGTAAATTTTGCATTTCATAGTCTCCTTAAAAAATACATCTTGGCTCAGAAACAAAGACCAGGCTTTCCAAACTAGTGAACAGAGATTTCTCTCCTCAACCACATAAAATAATCTCCACACAAACCAAAATCTGTTACCACCATAAAAGCTATAATTATTGGCATATAGTATGTAATAGAGCATTAGCACCAAAGCACAACTAAGATTTAACTCCCAGAGTATAAGTATTGACAAACATGTGTAAACACATAGCACCAAAGAGTAAATTGCAGTAAGGATCAGATTAAAAAGAAGAGCTAAGTAAACAGTACCAAACACAAGCTTGCATTATCTAGATGCATGTATCTCCATATACACTCAGGTATCTATGAGGAATTACCTACAAGTGGTGTCATGAACAGAGTTAGAAGGTAGTAAACTGATGGACATCCCGCAAATGGGTCTGCATACACCATCCCTTAGTGTTATTCCATGCATGGAGTACAGATCTACGTGTGCGTATCTCTTGGCAGGATCAGGGAGTAAGGCACTGTAGTTAAGGGTCTGGCTGTTCAATATGTGATGTCTCCAGTTAAGCAGAATTAAGAACATTCTTTTGTACTGAAGATGAGGAATTTTTGCAGCACTGCCTTTGCAAAGAGCCCTTTTCCTAATGAAATTTCAATTAACTTCAAGAAAGGAAAAGACCTAAAATTTAGGATCTAAATCCCACAAGAATATACAATTCAGAATGAACCCTGGAAAGCCTCAGCAAGAAGTTCCTTAGCTTGTGTGACCCTTCTTTAAGAGCAGGTTAATGTTCTGCTTTGTCATCAATTCTTGCAGGGACATAAAGTTATATTAACCTAGGGTTTGGGTCACCCCCAAGTTCTAAACTGTTTAAGAGAACATTGGCACCTGCACTCTGAAAGTTAAAAACAGTGCAATAATGCCTATTTGATGTCTGGCAGCACAGCAAGTACTTTGAGGTACAGTGTACTGAGCAGATTGGAAAGGATTTATGATGATTAAGTCAAGGAGATGAAGTAGTAAGAAGTACCTGGGGGACCCCTAAAGATGACAAAGAGGTGGCACTAAGCGGAGGCGGAAAAGACTTCTGCAGAATGCAGCAAGCTCACAAAAACTGTTTTTTTCCTATACTCCGGTAATTCATCACCTCCATGAATTTCTTTTATGAACAAACACAGCTCTCCGTTTATAAATTAGTTGCACTAATTTCTCTGAGAAAAATATGAATATGTGCACACAGGTACCAGGGTAACGAGACACCTCAAACTCAGATCTTGACACTCTACTTCAGCTTCTCTCCAAAATCATTTTATAGCTTCTGGTGTACAAATTTCTAAGTCACTTAACATAACATAAAATGTACTCCCTTTAAAATCAGCTAAATTATTGTGCCATTTTTCAGCCCCAAAGCAGTTAACCAACTGAGTCCAATTATGCTTGAGGTCCGTAGGCAGGGTCACACCACCCCTTGCACTAACCACCATGCCCCTCTTTTTATGAGAAAGGTAGCCGGATTTATACTGTCCATGCAGCACAGACAGGTTCTTAATTTGTAAAAAGTTGCCATCTTATAGAACCTCACCCAGTATGATTCATGGAAATCAAGTGCAGAGGATCATAGTTTTGAAAGACCAAAAGGGCCCATTAGATTATACAAGAAGATCGTCTGTGTAACACAGGCCACGGAATGTCACCCAATTACTCATGTATGGAGCCGAATACCTTGGGTTTGGCTAAAGCATCTTTTCCAGAAAGGCATCCAGATGTGAGCCAAAGACTTCAAAAGATGGAGGATCCATCACTTCCCTCAGTAGTTTGTTCCAGTAATTCACAGCCCTCACTGTTAGAAGGAACTGTCTTATTTCTAATTTTAATTTGTCTGGCTTTAAACTTCCAGTCATTAGTTCTTGTTATGCCTTTCACGACTATACTGAAAAATCTTTCAGTGCCAGGCATTTTCTCCTCAGAAAGGTATTTATCCACCATAAAGCAAGTCAGTCCTTGATCTTTTTGATCAGCTAAAGTTATTTACTTTGGAAGGGTGAAGGGGTGAGTCAGCTCTGCTGGGTATTTCATGATATGATGCTTGGAAGAAGCACATTTTAAATTAGATGTTAATTTAGCCACTCAGTTGACACTTGTCCCTTACTTTTTATTGATAAACAGTGCTTAAGACATGTTCAGAATATATATTTTTGCATCCAAAACAAATGAAGCTTTGAGTACCCAACAGCTACCTAACACTAAATTGAAGAGATACCTAGGGAAACATATCTCAGAATGGAAAATTCATCATAAAGGCCATCGCAACGAAGATTACTTTGAAGAGAGCAAGATTTACACCTGAAAACAGCTTATCTATATCAGCAGGAAGATACACTGTTGCTTGCACTGGAACGTGATATCCTGATAAGAGCTAGTCAGAGATTTTTCAGATAAAGCCAGTTAATCAGAAAACACCAGGTTGTTGAACCAGAAATTTCTCATGAAAGTTGGTTTGATGAACTAGGGGTGAAACCCTGCCCGCTATGGCTCTGATGAAATCCTACCAAGCCACAGAGTGTGCCCTGGAGCCAGGGACCTCAGGCTTCTAGGGTTTACAGCTCCAGCACAGTCCTGACATGCCAGGATTTTCAGGATCTCTGCTGTGGAACCAAGTAGACCCAGATGGAGACAGGATTCTCAGTCCCTCCAGGCTCTCAGCCCCATAGCAGGGAGCCTGGAACTCCTGGGGGCTCTCAAGGCTTCTAGGCTCTCTGCTGCTGGGACCACCTCCCCGGATCTGCAACTCCAAACAGCCCTACCAGGTGGCTTTCCCCAGGGCTGGAGACCCCAGAGTTTCCAGGCTCCCAGGCTAGTTGGCTTCCCAAGATGCTACACAGGGACTGACTCTTATACTCACAGTACTAACCACAACAGAGTCCTGATCTCGTCTGGGCCCTCTATGCGTTACTGTGAAACAATCAACCAAAAGATGAAGCAAGTACAGGAAGATGTTTTGTGTCAGTTTTTAGAAGTTTATTTTGACAGAAGAGAGGATGAAAACCCACTATAGGACTCTTAATAGCAATGACCTTATATATCAACTACAAGATCATCCTGTCTGTGTCTCAGAGGAATTATGTAAGACATGACAGATCAACGCAACACCTCAAACTGAGGACTTGTGCTCTGTTTACTGATACATAGCACTGCTTTCCTCAACACAATGCATCATCACTTCCTTATCCCAACATCTACACTGTACTCTGAACCGTGTATCTTGAGATCATTAGAAGCAGAACCAGCTTTCACCACACTTAATTCATCAGCATCCTATGAAACAGTACTTAAACTCAGATTTGGACACCAACGCACGCACACAGAGAAAAACTTGAAAGGTTCTCCTTCTTAATAAATCTCTTCAGGTGTTTCCCAATACCCCCTATATCCATAGCCAGGCATAAAATTACAAGCTTCCTAGAGGATTTTGACATTTCCATACTTTTGTCCTGTCAATACATAAATCAGACCCCACTGCTGATAAAGGATATCGTCAACTTGGCTGCTACTAAGAGGCTCCTGTGTTATCAGTCTTATAAGAACACCTCGAATCAGTCTTTTTTTGGGAGGGGAGACAAGAAGGGGGAGGAGCAGCTATCAGCTTGGCTTTTTTTTCCCCCCTTCCTCCTCACCTTGACCAAAAGTATTTTTAGCTCTATGGATGTAACTGCCAATATGTTCACCTTCATTCTTTGTGAGGGAAACATTCTGACAACAGGCAGGAATTCAGCAGTGAATGTATCTTATACAGCCAAGGTCAACAGAGACATTCTACCAGCCAAAGTCAGATTTCCTAATCCAAAAGAACGTCCCTTTGTTTTTCTTTTTGCTTCATTTTGGGTAAACCAAGTTTGGGCCTCTCAGGGCCAAATCCTGATCCCATTAAAGCTAATGGAAATTTTGCCACTGACTTCAATGAAGCCCGATTCAGCCCTTAGTTTAACAAGATGAACCTGTACGCTTACACTCAACACAAGCACCTTTACTCATGTGAGTACTGCCAGTAAGTGAAATGGGAGTACCTGCGTGAGAAAGCCACTCATGTGCATTTGCAGGACCAAGCCTTTGGGCAGTTCCATTGAAGTTAATGGGTCTAGTCAAGTAAGTAAATCTGGCAGAAACAGTCCTAATATTTGTAGTCTCAACACACAGCAAATCTTATTATATAAACTAAATAGCATCTCCCATCTGCTCAATCCCAGAGGCAGCATGTAAAGTTGTGCCAGAAACATGAATAAAAGCATTTTTTTCCAGAGTGCACCAACAGTAAAAAGACAAAAAAGAAAACATGTACACAAAACACCTACCTTGTTAATTCAGGTTAGATCAGTAGGGGTATGTCATCTAGGAGGAAAGCTGTGAAGATTATGGCCTAAATTCACAGCCGGTATAAGCAGGTGTAACACCGTGGTCTTAAGCCTGCAGTGAATTTGGCCCACTGTTCAACTGCTTTACGCAGTACAGCAAGAAAGATACAACCTAGAAATATCAGAAAGAGGCATCCTTACATTGTCTAAGTATATACAGCTGCTATCTTCGACCCCAATCCTGAAAACACTTACACATATGCTTATTTTTACACCTCAGTGGTCCCATTTTAGCCAATGTGTATGTGTTCACAAGACAGGAGCTTTACTAAGCTCCAGGACAGCAAAATAAATATACAATTCTCTTTCTGACACACATTCTACCTCTTCCCCTGAAATGTATTCCCATATGAAAACAACCGAAGTCCTTTGTTAGCTTTGAGTTCAGACTGCTAGACTGCTTATCGTGACATCACAAACTGTAAAGAGCAAAGACAAAGCTCTTAAAGCATTCAGCACCCCATTCCCTTCACGCCCCCAAAACCCCCACCCTCCTTCTGAGCCACCAATAGACAGAAAAGGAAAAAAAGTTATCAAAAACTACTCTTAACTTGGTACCTTTTCAGCCAAGGCCTTTAAACTGTCTAGAAACCTTTGCCAGAAATCCTTGAAGAGGGGACGGTCAATTTTCTTCAGGCTTTCTTTAGTGCTGGCATCCACACTGACATACAGCTGCGTTACTGGCTCAAGGTTCCTTGGCAATAAAAAAAAGAGAGCAATAATTATTTTCAGACATTACAGCTAACTGAATTTATGATTTCTTACAGAAGCACACACAAGAATAACATCTCAGAGCAAGTAACTATACTGGACTCTGCTCTGTTCCCAGAAGCAAAAGCAATAATGTAATATTTATAGTGTACTCCCTCAAAGTTCAGTAGTGTATCTTTACTAAATGGCTGGGGTTCTAAGAGCTATAGGAAATAGTCTTTCACAATATAATGTACCATAAAGCAATGACTACCACATACCAAACACTGGAAGAAGGGTCAGTCATAGTGGTAGCTCGGCAATACTATGCTCACTGAACAGCATCTTTCATACAGGTAAAACACTAATTAAAAAAGCCTTCCCAAATGGCCTGCGATCAAAGGAGCCTGTGGTCTCAAATGAAGCATTTAAAAGCTTCACTTTCTATTGGAACATCTGCAGTCAAAGTGCCCTAAAAATTTCACCTGTCATGTAGGAAGGAAGCCCTATTTAACAGAAACGTAATGCTGTGCAATGGAGTTCACCCAAAATGGTGAGACATTCCTTAGCTGGGTAGCTTTAAAGCTTCAAAACTGCAAGAAACACACAAACAGGCTTTTTGCAACAAAAACTGTTAAAGTACTTTTAGAAACATGCTTCTTGTACTTTGTAAAGGACCCTCCAAAACCCTTCACTGAATCCTTTTCAACTAGCACCACTGTAAGGACGCTTGGGGCCAGAGACCTACGGTAATACAAGACACTGATTCCAAAGCCATATCCTTAGCTACTATTTCCTCCCCGCGTTTTAATAGCCCAGCTTCCGAGTGGTGGAGAGAGTAGGACACAACTCCCACAAGGGCCATCAATGCCTTTGTCAAGTTGACTAAAGAGGTCATTACACCAGTCCCTGCCTGCATCAATCTAAGTGCAAAGGGTTCCAGCTTGGATTTCTGCCGAAAAACATATGTTATACATCTTTTACAATTTAAGAAATTACAATGGTGATTATTACAGGTCCCATTCTATGCTGATCTACAGAGGACAGGAGTCGTCACAGCCTCCATCTACAACACACATTCACCAGTGGGTTAACACAAGCACTACGTAACCAACTTTTAAAAGCTTAAACCTATTTCACTGTCCAAGGTCCTGTGACCGATTTCATCTGTGCTGTAACCCCAAGTTTAGCAAGGGTGATGCAGGCACGTACTGGGGAAGCAAAGAGTAGAATAAATAATACTGCAAGGAATGATGAATAGAGAGTAACAAGCTAATAGAGGCAAACTTAGCAAGCTCCTTAAAATCAAGAGAAAGAGAGAAGGAAAATTACATTTTATAACCTTTTGTCTCTTCTGGGGCACTGGTGACATTTGTCAAACACTGGGCAAAGACACTCAACCACAATGCCTTCTAAATGAATTGACAGCTTTAACATTTTAATCGCACAGCTCTGTGGTTCTTAACTAGCCAATGTTTTAGGAAATTAAGGAACAGCCATCTGCAAATGCTGCCTGTGAAGGCTGCTAACAAGCAGACTACAACTCCAGGCTGATTTGGTGCTTAAAAAAAGAATCCATCATACAGCTGTCAATCACTCCTGCTTTAAAAAAAACATGAAGGTGAAAACTAAAAGTGACAAGACTTCTCTGGAATGAGATCAGAGCAGAGTTGTCAATGGCCAGAAAATCCAATTACTCAACATGAACTTGCCAAGTACATGCAAGCATATTCCTCCTCTCCAGATTCAGACCAGAACAGATCATTAATGGAACATAATTCTAACCTTTTAGGTGAAAATGAAGAATCATTTTACTTGCGAGCATGCTCTGAACTGACAGTCCAAGTAGCATGGCCTAAATGACCAAGTGTTTCAGGTATCAAGGGACTGAAATATTCAATTACAAAGAGCACACAGCCAGAGTCTTTGGCATGTTATACTTGCCTAATTAATAATAAATAATAATAATAATAAAAAGAAAGATCCCTGAAGAGAGAGCTAGTCACTTTCAGACTGGTAGCTGGGAAAGCATTTCATCTCTTCTCAAAGGGACCATATCATGCCCCACCCCCAGCTGCTGCAGGCAGCCAGCAGAATTAGTAGTTATACCAAAGAAAGACAGGGGCACTATTAAATGATCATGAGCAGGGTTTTACACACGCTGTGCACTATGCTGTCACGCTTTGTGGTGACCACCTGAGCCTCAACATCCACAAGGGGCATGGTTGGATCTCAAAGCATATGGATACATTTGTCATTCTACCCCATAAGCTGTGAGAGCTACTGCACAGCTGAGGCGAAGTCCCAACTTAGCCAGGAGAATTGAACACCTATGGGTGCTCCGAGCAGGTAGCCTGCGTATTCAGGCTACACAATAGTTCCAAGATTTAGCCCTAAGACATAATAATGGATTTTTTCTTTAAGTTATACGCACAAATAATAGAAGTTTCCAGCATTTGAACGAGAAGCGTGACCAAGTCTAGGAGACCAAGATCAAATTCAACACATTTAGCCATTATAAGATAAATCCAAGCACAGTCCCAGCTGAACCAAACATCATGACTCAGAATAATGAGTTGTGCTAGATCAGCAGCATTCCAGGAGGCAGTGCCATGAGATGGTGACATTCTGCATGGCTCTGACATGGATTTAGCAGTGAATAAACAAGGAACGCAACCTATTACAACTAAAGAAATATTGAATATAATTATCAGCTGAATATGCAAAAGCTTTTCTCCACAGCCAGCGTCAGATCCCTAACAGATTTACATCACAACAAAATGTCACATCAGTAAACTATAGAGTCTAAGCTCAATAGCAGAAAAAAGACTGCTCTAATCTTAGACCTTGTCTACACTAGAATTTACTTCGAAATAACTTGCCTTGCTCAGGGGTACGAATAATTCACACTCCTGATCAATGCAAGTTACACCAACCTAAGCACCAGTGCAGACAGCACTATGCCAAGGGGAGAGCTTCTCCTGCCAACATAACTACCACTTCTCATGGGAAGTGGAGTAATTAAGCCAGCGGGAGAGCTCTCTCCTTCGGCTTAGAGTGTCTTCACCACTGTAAGTGCTGTAGTGTAGATATAGCCAGGTTTGGGTGTGTTTTAAAGCAAGTCTTACTAACTGCTGTATCAGATGCCAGGCTAGGATTTTGCTAGTTGGGATCAATGGACGCACTGATGAGTGCAAAACAAGAATTTCTTTAAAAAAAAAACAAAAACAACACCAGTTACCAAAAATTATATTTTCAAAATATAGCGTTGGCTCCCTTTTTAAATTCTATGTTTAGTTTTTGGAAGGAGTAGTTTCTGTCTATCAGGCACATAATACATGGTTTGAAAAGTAACCTGATTACACAATTACCCAATCATTTGGAATGGCTTTGGAGTACCTAATCACTCACTCAAAAAAATGTGTGGTTCCCCCACACATTCAGATCAAAAAAGGGAGCCAGAGAGGAAGCCAAAATATCAAAGGCTACTGATGTGTAAATTAGTTTTTTTGCAACAAATGGACATGTTATATTCACCTGGAATTAGAGATGGTGGGAAACATAACACAAAGCCGTGGCTGCTGTAACTCCACTGATCCGACTAGTTAAACACCAGAGAGGAATTTGGGCCTATGTTATTAACTAATACCTTTTGGAGTACTGCCCACCCCAGTTGTGGGAGATGAAGATAGGGTCCGAGCATTAGCAGAATGGTTTTTAGTGATGTACTTATTTCTGGTTAAACAGGGGTCAAGTGCTCTCAAAACAGACAAGCAACACTTCACATTCACCCAGAACCTTTAATCAAAGTAAGTCAAAATGCTTTACAAACTTTAAATTCTCACAACTCCCTCTGCGAGATTATATAAAAATTACGAATTCCCTTTTGCAGATGGGAATATTGAGGGAAAGAGATTGAGTGACTTGCCCAAGGTCACAAGTAAGCAAGTGAATGAGCTGGAAACAGAACTCATAAGCACTAATTTATGCTTTAGCTATTAGAAACACTCCCTTCCTTTGTTCATTTGCAACCCCAAAAGCAAAACACAGTATGCATTTTATTTGTTTTATCTCCATAGATTTTACGTAACTCTAGAACCTTCTGGAATGGACCTTTGGTTATACTGCATGAATTTCACTACATAGTAAATTGTACTGAATTTAAGAGGCACAGAAAAACAAAACCAAGTAAATTTACATTGGTGGAGAGAAAAGAAGGAAAGAGAAAGAAAATTAGCTCAGACAGACTAAAACTAAGACCCAGGCAGATTATGAGCAATCATTTTCATGGCTATTTGTAATGTACAGATGACTGTGGTATTTTGCATTTCCACTATGAAAAAACATAAGCACAACATAGATCACCCTCTCTTTAGAACAAGCCAAAATCCATTTGTAAAAAAACCTTTTGTAGGATTCTCACCTAATCTCTACAGGGAACTGTGCATTTGTAACCAGGAAGCTGGAGATGTTCTGACTGTGCAGCAGTTTTAAAAACCTGTTGATTTCCGGGTACATAATTGGCTCTCCTACTAGAGACAATGCACAATGTTTCACCACCATTCCTTCTTCGAAACGATCTACTCTCACTCCTGGCACGCCTGGAAAAAAAAAGGAGGGGGAAAAAAGAGCACTTACAGAGAACTTACAAAATAAGGCCTGACCATCACAGGGAAAGAGAAGATTGGTTAATCCTGAGGGGAAAAAAAATAAAATCAACATTTTATCCTCCAGTAATTGACCATCAACTTGGAAGCAACCCTCCTGAATCTTCTTATACTTGAGCCAAAATAAGTAGCTGTCCTTCCACAGTACTGCTGTCCATTTAAAGCTTTACATTGTGTCAAGATCAAGACAACAGGATTGATGACTGAAGCTACTAAGCCGTGTCCACTGGTGGTGTAAATTAACATGGTATCATTGAAGTCAATGCACCTACATTGCTTTGTTCCAATGGAGGATGCAGCTCACTTTGTGTACAATTAATACAATAAACCTGCATAAAGAACAAAAGTAATATTATAGTACACAATATAGAGTAGTCCCTCATGCACATAAGTTCTCAATAAAGCTTAGGTGAAGGGCTAGAAATGAAGGTGCAAAACCAAAAACCATAAGCTGTTCTTTAAGAAGAAATGAAGAAGTTGTTTCTCCTCACTCAGAGCTGAAAATAGTTTGTACAGTTCGCATGAAACCAAAGGCTCACATTTTATTCAATAGAGCAACAACAGTCCACTGCAAATCAGTATCAGTCACCAATACTGTCTGGTTTAAGACATTTTCTAAGAGACAAAAGACCTGTTAACACACAAACACTGCTTCATCCCTGAGTTGCAAGGACCACTTCCAAGTGAGAAGGGAGAAACAATAAGGCTACCATCTGTAGTGATCCCAAGTAACAGTCATCAGATGTAAACGCTTGCAGTCCCTAATGACGTGAGCTAGATTCATACTAGCAATCTGGGAATGACGAGTAATCTATTCCAGTAATTTTAAATCTTTTTTCATTTACAGATCCTGAAACATTTTCAAATGGAGATGCAAACCCCTTTAGAAAGCTTAGACATAGTCTGCGGGCCCCCAGGAGTTCACAGACCACAGGTTGAAAATCCAAACTATTACCAACTCCCTGAGCTTTGCATCCCTATGTGAACTCATTTCATTAGGAATAAGAGGCAAGCCATTTCAAATTTCTCTTCTGAAGACGTCACTTTATGTTGCCCTAAGGCATCTTGATGTGTTTAAAATGCTTAGTATATTATTCAAAGAGTTAAGCTTGAAACTGTAGACCTCAACTCACTTCATGTTGCCTAGACACTGCAGTTCAAATGGTACAGAAAATTACCCACTAGGCTGCAACATCAAGATGAAAAAGGTGTTCTTAAGATATAGCCACAGCCTTAAATAGAGAAGCTGGTCTAAAGAATCATAAAATCATAGGAGCGGATGGGACCGCAAGATGTCATCTAGTCCAATACCCTGCACTAAGTATTATCTATATACCATTCCTGACAGGTGTTTGTCTAACCTGATATTAAAAATCTCCAATGATGGGAGATTCCACAACCTTCCGAAGCAATTTATTCCTGTGCTTAACTACTCTGGCAGTTGGGGAGTTTTTCCTAATGTCCATCCTAAACCACCCTTGCTGCAATTTAAGCCAATTGCTTCTTGACCTACGCTCAGAGGATAAAGAGAACAATTTTTCTCCCTTCTCCTTATAACATTTTACGTACTCCCTCAGTCTTCTCTTTTCTAGTTCTAAACAAACCCCATTGTTTCAATCTTCCCTCATAGGTCATGTTTTCTAGACCTTTAATCATTTTTGTTGCTCTTTTCTGGACTGTCTCCAATTTGTTCACATCTTTCCTGAAACGTGGCCCCCAGAACTGGACACAATACTCCAGCTGATGCCTAATCAGTGCAGAGTAGAGCAGAAGAATTACTTCTCATGTTTGGTTTACAACACTCCTGCTAATACATCCCAGAATTATGTTTGTTTTTTTTTTGCAACGTGACATTGACAACTCATATTTCGCTCAGGATCTACTATGAACCTGAGATCTCTTTCTGTAATACTCTTTCCTAGGCAATCATTTCCTATTTTGTATGTGTGTAACTGATTGTCCCTTCCTCAGTGAAGTACTTCGCATTTGTCCTTATTGAATTTCATCCTATTTACTTCAGACCATTTCTCCAGTTTGTCCAAATCATTTTGAATGTTAATCCTAACCTCCAAAGCACTTGTAACCACTCCCAGCTTGGTATCATCTGCAAACTTTAGAAGTGTATTCTCTATGTCATTATCGAAGTCACTGATGAAGATATTAAGCAGAATCAGACCCAGAACTGATTCCTGCGGGACCCCCCTTGATATGCCCTTCCAGTTTGACTGTGGATCACTGATAACTGGGAACAGTTTTCCAATCAGTTATGCATCAACCTCATAGTAGCTCCATCTATATTGTATTTCCCTAGCTTGTTTATGAGAAAGTCAAGTGAGACAGCATCAAAAGCCTTACTAAAGTCAAGACATACCACACCTACCACTTCCCCCCCCATCCACAAGGCTTGTTACCTGTTAAAGAAAGCTATCAGGTTGGTTTGACACATTTAGTTCTCGACAAATCCAGGGTGACTGTTACTTATCACATTATTATCTCTTAGGTGTTTGCAAATTGATTGCTTCATTATTTTCTCCATTGTTTTTCTGGGTAATGTTCTACATACAGAACCAGGAAGTTTAGTGTATTTATAATGAGTCAAATTTAGTCCTGAGTCCGTGACAGCTCTAATGTCTATTCTCTCGGAATCCTGCAGGACTAGAAATGGGAATTTTTACACATTGAAAAGGAGAATGGCAGCTTTACAGTGGGACAAACAGGACTTTCTTTTAGTCTTGCAAGGGGCGGAGATATCAAGCATTAAAGTCATGACATTTTCATATCTCAAAGTTATTCTGGGAGGTGTTTAGCTTACTTTCCCTTCCCCTACGAACCCTACGCTATTGGAAAATGGTAACTAAAGTAGCAGGCTTACAGGCAGAAGGATGCAAGAAATAATCCCAACAACACATTTTAAAATGCTCTGAAACATTCCTAAAATAGTTATTGTCAAACATAGCATGCACTCAATATGGAATGGTGTGGTACTGAGGGTTTATAAGCAATCATTTTGACCAGCATAAATTATGATAGCTCAAGGTTATTCCCAATGGGAATATTTTATTCCCTATTCCCAATATGGAAATTTTAAGAAGCAGATAAACTCCCATACTCTTAATAACTAAACATCACACTACCACATTCAACTTCCCATTTTCAGATCTAAGGCTTTCACCCTTCCACCACCTACTTCTTTGTGACCTGACTAATTTCACATACCACTTGAGCTGCAATGGCCTAGGAATATGGGGCATTATGGATCAAGCTTCACTGTTCATACTGTACCAGAATTACTGTACTGCATAAAATACAGTATTAGAATCTTGTTTAAACATATCAAAATCACCCAGATAAGTGACCTTCCCCCTCCCCATCCCCTACAGCGCCAAGGTTTCCAATTCAATTAGGGTACGCTTCTTTACAAATCCAGGCTTGCTTTTCTGTTGGGGTTTTTTTGTTTTTAAATTATGACGTCCATGCAGCATGTGCCCTTGTGAAGGGCAACAAGGTTTACTAGTCACTACCTAGAAAAAGCATCCATCAAATAAATTATCTTGCCCCGTCCCCTTTATCAGCCAATCAATAAGATCTCTCTCCATCCTTTACAGTCATAGAGAACTCTCTGGCTGGAAGTTGCGCAGGGTGGGGATGGAGGAAGGAGAAGCAGCACCAAGACCAACCCATTCTAGCAACAATGCCACCCTGCACTCACCACTCTCATTTCATTCCAACAACCAGTACCAGCTCTTCTATCCCACTACAGCACCACAGGCCATGCCCCACCATCCCTGGCCTTCGCCAGTAGAATCAGGACAAGAACATCCACTGTAACAAGATCTTAAGAAACTGTCTCATCCAAAACATAACAGGATTTAAATCAACACACGTAATGAAAAAGGAAATCAGGGCTGACTCTGCCTAACTCAAGTTGGGTTTACATTGGAGAGAACACAATAAACTAGACAGAGCCACTCCATACTGCTGAAAAAAGTTTCTGCCTGTCGTGTTTCTAATCCTTTGGGCTGACCCTGAGTTCTTATTATGTAAACAAGACAATCTGGGAAAATGAACAATAGATGTGCCATAAAAACATCATAGTTACATACATTTGAGGGTCCTTATAAATCTCATTTTTCTTTTCTAGTGTTCTAGAAATTTTTGAGCCATACTTTATTCGTTAGTATCTGTTCTGATTTCCTCTGTACAGCTTTATTAAAAGAAAAACTTAAAAGCTACCTTTAAATTGCTTGATCAGGCTCTGATGGTTTTCAATAGCCTCCTGCAAGATCTTTTCAGGTTCGTCCATTTTCCATCGCCATTCTGTGCCCACTGGATTTGTATGATGCCTGAAGAGAGAGAAATTGGATTTTTTTTTAATTGTGATTTGTAACACACAAGAACTAATCCACCTTCGCACCTCTGACATTATTTAAAAAACAATACAATATAACAGAAGCCAACTGCAAATCCTCAATACAACTCCAACTCTAGCACAACGCAACACATGGGACTTTTCTAACAAAACTTCCAGCTCCATCAGCCCTCAATTCCACTTCTGCCCTGGCAGAAACCTGGGCCTTGCGGTACATTCTGAAAGTCAAAAGTCTAGCTGTTCTGGACCACAGGCAAAAGTTTGTTCAGCAACCAAGGGAACACTCTGCCTCTAACCATGCCTCTATTAAAATCCAGCATCTCCAATGACGGCAGCTGCGGCAGCATGACACAATCAAGGAGGCAGATCCCTGGACACTTAGCCACATATTGAAGGTACAGATATTATGCTCAATTGATAATGAAGTGATTTGTTTGTAACACAATAGCCTTACCCTTCCTGTGAGTTCCAATGTAAAATGGACAACAGTAGACTTTGTTTTTCAATATTAAAAAGGACTGTGTAACTTGCAATATATCATAGATGCACCTATGATGGATACAATTAATCTCCTAAATTTATTCAGGTGGGGGCTTCTTGTTACGAAAAAGATTTTTTTAATTATTGAATTATGAAAACCTACCATAAAGAAGTAGTTCTATGACCTGAAGTAAGCGGCGGACAAAACAATTGGTCAAACATTTGAGACACAGCTGGAGTAGGATCACAATGCAGCAGCTTACTCAAAAAGTCACGCAAACTCACTCATCCAAAGAAGGCACTTATACCAATATCTCAGCAGCTCTACTCAACCAATTTGTCTGTACCGATTCTTTTTCCACAGGCCAAGCACCTGCAATTTTTCACCCCCTCTCCCTTGAGTTTTGATGGATTTATAGCATACGGGCAAAACTAACAGTGCAAAACTCCAAAGGAACCCTAACTGCAAAACAAAAAGGTAAGAGATCCCACATTGTTCCCTTTTACTACAAGTGATTTGTGTTGTGCATTCCAGTAACAACTCAGAAAGATGTTCTAGACAATGAGCTTGACTCTGTTCTTCCTTATGGCAGTGGAACTCCACTGAAATCAGTGGGGTTAACCTGGTATAAACAAACAAGAACAGAATCAGGCCCTAAAACTGTCGTCTTCTTTTTTTAATTAAAAAAAAGATAAAACCACACTTCTGTGCTCTTCTGTTTTCAAACAGACTAAAATAATTTTTAGAAGACCAAAAATGAAAGTTTCTCCATTAACTTTGTGCATTCCCCTCCCAGTTAAAAATATGAACAGAACTGAAATACACAAGTCTGCCCATTTGTTTTCTCATTTGGGCACCTACACCATACGTTTCAGCACAGCTCTCAGAACAGCTTATTAAAACACTGTAGAGAGAACAAAATAACCTATTTGATCTCATTCAATGACACTCATGAATTAAAACAAGCATTGAAGTGAGCAAGGAATACAGGATCGCGCTTTCTATCCATACAGCATTCATAGCTCAGGTGACTGTGCAACATACTGCTCAAGGAAGAGCTGATCTCAAGAGCATTTCTAATTAGTAATTTTTGACCTGCAGAATTTAGACTCAGTATTACTCTTCTATAGTCTTCAGCAGTTGGCTCTGCAACTTTGCAAGCAGCCACTTGCCTTCCTTGTTCTTCCAGATACATAGAGCTCATGCATAACATCTAAGATATGGCTAAAAGAGGGAAGGAAGAGATTGCAGGCCAGAATTAAGGTCTTGATTCAAAGCCAGTTGAATTAATCAAAAGACTTCCACCAACTTCAAAGGGATTTAAGTGAGAAAAATCCTTCAACCTCACACTTTGACAGAATCAAATTAACTGATTCTCAGCCTAGCACAACACCAAAGCGGCTCTTAGGCCCAAATACCCCTTGTAGAGGTAAAGAACAAATTCATGCACTGATGCCTGAAGCAACTCCCATATATCACAAAAGAAAGACACAAAAATAAAAGTGAATCTCAACTAAAAGCAGCTTTTAGAGTTTCTCCAAAAAGCAATTTTTTATCCTGCCAAAATGGACAATTTTTGAAGGTGAAATATAAAAAGGTATTTTATACAACTCTTACATCTTTAACTCCATCACTTGTACCATGCATATTTAATAGGGTGACTTGGCAGAAAGTTGATAGCTCCTCGACAGACTCTGGACGCTCATTAATTATGATTGTCTTACAGGCCTTGAATTTTTTAACACTAAACTGTTTTTAAACACACTGGGTCATGTTTACAAGTCGCTTATTCAGTATATGGAGTTTTAATGGGGACACAAAGCATATTTCATGGCTTTGGAGACTGCATTTCCTAGATATTGGCAGAGTCAATATTTCATTTTTACCTTTTTATTCACCAGCAGGCTCTAAGGTGTCCTAGATCATGTGCCCAACTAGTTACTCTGATCTTAACCGTCCAAGGTAAAATTTAAATAGGATTATGAGAGACTTTCTGTGTCTTCCAGTACTAGCGCACCATACTCAAAACAAAACACAAAATACCTGTTGTATTAGAGCACGTTCAGATTCGAAACATGTTCGTTTAAGAGACTGCTCTGTTACTCTGAAATAAGAGGCATGATTGCTGTGTACTGCTATGAGAAACTGATGAAAGGTATCACCTGAACACAACAGGGAGCTTTCAGATCATTCCCACTGTCCCTCAGCAAATCAGTGTGGCCTGTAAGTAAACCTTATTTGTATTCTCATCAGGCCCTTGATCTACCTATATCATTTACCAATGCTACCAAAAGGACTGCAGTAATTAATCATAACTTTTTCCCAGAAAGATGAATGCTCCTATGGTGTAAATATATATGATAAAGCAACCACTAGCGTACTACCATGGACAAGTTCCATAAACACTATTTGCCTAAAATGGAAAAAGGTCAGTGAATTTACTGCAAGCCTTTATAGAACAAAAAGTTGTTTTCCCACTCTGAAAAATTATCCCAGTACATTATAAAGAACCAAATAGCCCAAAAAAATGGAAGTGCCACTGTCTGCCTACCTAGGCAACTCAAATTTGGAGACCAGCAATAGGAAGTTTTTACAGACAGTGTGTGTAAGGAAGTATGGTCTAGTCACTAGACTCTAGTGGATGGGGACTGAAAGTCAAGACTACTGGACTCCTGGTTTGCCACTGACTCTCATTGTGGCCTTGAGCATGTCATTTATCCATCATTTGCTTCAACCAGCAGCAACATTTTTACCATATCAGTGAAGGTGGCTTTGTACCACTTCTTTCTTTTATTTGTTTTATTTTGAGGGCTGGGATGAGAAGGGAGAGAAAGAATTTGGGTTAAGAGCGGTGTAATTTGGTAGAACATGCTTTTTTTTCCTGACAAACCTTCAAAATGCATTAAAAAAAGCTAAATAAGAACAAAAGTGAGGAAACAGGAAAACAATTCAAGAACCTGTACCCCAAATTCCACAAACTGATGAACTCCCTTAACTGCCACTGTTTACAGGATTTCAGGAACACAGTACCTCTCAGAATTCAGCCCAATGGCCTTGTTTATGTACCTAATATTCTTTTGCTAAGGAAATATGCATTGCAACCAATGCAATGACTGCTCCCCACTTAGCAAAAATGACGAGACATGGAAGTTTCTCCTTTGAAATCAGCTCATAGGAATGTTCCTAGTACTCTGCCAAAAATGGATGGGAAGACTGAGTGCCATTTCACCAACTAGACGCAATGATTAGTGGAGGGAAGTGAGCACTATGCTTTCAACAGTTCTTAATTATATTGTTAGGCATTTTTGACCCTAGTAGTTAGCCAAAGTTCAGGGACCTTAGGACGTTCCATTTGGAAGCAGACACTGATGGAGCCTAGTATTTTCTTTGAGGCAGTCTTGTTTATTTACAGGGAAAGTACAAAGTCATGCTTCTCTGAACACAGAAGGAATCAAAAACAAAAAGAGTAATTTCTTAGCTTCCAGTTCCAAACCTTTTTAGCCAACAGACCCAAAGCACTCTCTATCTTTTCCTGGGGTAACAGACTGTGCTCAGAAGCTACTGACCAAAAAGCTTTCTTGCTTTTTCACTGATGCATCTGTCTGTTCTCAGTTTCTGTGGGTTCTCCCATCCCTCACATCCATCCAAAAACAACACTCAGAAAAACCCCTCCACCCACCAAGTCCAAAACTCCTGGGCAGGGTCATATAACCACTTTGTCTTTGGTAGTGGCCTGCGGTTGATTTGTCCTTGCCATTATGTTAAGTAAAGGGCGAATTCATACCCCTCAATCTCAACAAGGTTTTCACTCAACCCATAACTATGATTCACCAGATCATAACAATATTCATTACTGATGGCATAGGACTGTATTACAAAAGCTTTACAATTGCACAGAGAATACCACAAACATAAAGGAACCAGGTATCAAACATCATGGTTTTGAGATACAAGAGTCAGAGTGATAAAAAGTATGGATTTCAATGCTGGTATGCTGTTGAGACTGGGAAATTAATGTTGAGGGAAAGGTCTCAACGATGATACCACCTAGCTCTTTAAAAGTGTTTTTCATCCATACAGAAGAAAAAAATATCGTTATCCCCATTTCACAGATAGGGAAAACTGAAGGAGAGAAGTGGAGTGACTTGTCTGGTTTTAGAGGACTTTTTGGATACATATTTTTTCTTTATCACTATGTGACCTTGGGCAAATTACTTCACCTTGCTGTATCTCAGCTTCCCCTTCTGTACAATAGCGATAATAATATCTACTCCTTACTTTTTAGGGCACTCATGCAGCAAATGTTATCTAAGTGCAGATTACTGTTGTATATATAGTGTGAGTTATTCCCCATGATGTATTTCCTGGACTTGGCCAGGCAGGATCTCACTATGTATTTATACCAAACTGAATGCCTCAAAGAAGTTGTTACAAAATGGAGATGGCAGCCACAGAATCCCCTGAACCTACAGAGCTGTGAAGGCACTCTTTGCTTTATTTAACGCCCTGCATTCAAGTAACCTTTTTGCTAGCAAGTTTAGGTTTCCACCATTTATTGTTGGCATCAAACTCAATCCACATATTTTGCAAACTGCCCTGCTTATTCTCATCTTTGAAGGCAATTGGACTGCATGTGAGGAAGGAATCCAGAATTGGGTCCTGTGACAGGGTTCTCCCACTGCCTCACCTTGCAACAGGTTGCAAGCTGGGGGGGCAGATACACCAGCTGGAGAAGATAAACTAAAGTCCCACACGATAATTCAGCCCAATGCTCTTTCCTTAAGGTTGGCTTTATTAATACGAACAAATTAATAACAAAACCTAAGCTAGCTGGAATGCTTTGTCACAGTCACCACCCACCTCTCAAGATTTCAGCAAGCCAAGAGAGAAGAGAACACACCTTCTCTCTAGGTAGCTGCCCCTCTGCTTTTCTAGCCCCACCCCAGGTTATCCATGATACAGGCAGAGACTTAACAAGCACCTTTATACCTTGTCATACAGGTGCTGAAACCCGGTAGGGTCCATTACTACTGGATCACTGTGACCTGTGAAAGGAAGGCAGGGCTGGGACAGACCACTCTTATGGAAAACAAATTATGGGACAAACCAAGCCTGGGGAGAAGGCTAAAGCCAGGGTTTAGGTAATGTTAGTTTTGAATTACCATGTTTTTGTTAACAGAACAAACCCCTACAGGAAGATGACTTCACTTATTAAAACAGGTAAGTTGTTCAACAATGAGAGCTTACAGGCTCCAATTCTATTTAAACTATTACATTCCAGTGTTACTAATGCTCATGATTTCATCATGATATTTGACGTTTCTCTAAAAGCCCCAGCTTCTGAAGTCAAGTTATTAGATGCTTTTGTTGATTTGTTTGTTCGGTTTGGTTTGTTTTTAAAAGGTAAGTTTCTAGCCCATCCAATTGCAGAGGAAATCTTGAGAACCCAAAAGCCCACCTGCATTTCTTTTTTAAATCTCATTATTGAGGGCGAGGGAGGGGTGTTGGCAATACAGATATGCAAGTATTACAGTAAAGATATACATCACCAATGAGTGCAAGCTACCAAATCTCAGATTGCTGTAACAGTGAAAGCACTGGGGCCTTTGGACATAGTTGTAAGCAATGTAAGGTTAAAAGAAGAAATGAGCTAATTTTATAAGGTGTTTTATTTTGGTTGTCTCCTACTCAAATACAAAATAATAAAACCTATTGATTTACATCTTATTTAACTGCTTCATCTCTCCACAATAATTGATTGGGTTTTAGATACTCAGCCAAAGGACATCATCAAATCAGGTTTGCTTAGTGATTTCCTAAGTAATCATGGCATAATATGAGTGTCGGAAAACCTAGTCCATATAGTATACTTCCTCTAACTGATTAAAAGGTTTGGTCACTTAAATTTGTCCATTTAGACAATTAAACTGAAGAGACACTACAAATACAGTTAGACCAACTGAGAGCAATAATAGACAGTGACAGACTACCTTTTTTCCCCTGTAAAGAGAATTATTAGTTTATGTATTATAACAACTACAGCCTTGCTCCTGCTCCCATTGCCAACTCCTACTGAGTTCCAATACGTGAATAAGCCCTTAAACAGGCAAATTATCCCTTGTCCCGTGAAGAAACTACAGTATTCGTGCATGAGAACAACGCGTACACTGCGCTTCGGAAACTATGGGTCAAGTTTGACCTAAATGCCTGTCTCCAAATTGAAGAGATATTGAAGAAGGAGCACCCCTAATTGCTTCCCTTCACCGATGCTGGGAATTGTATCTACACAAGGCACAATGCTTCCAGGAATGGTGGAATAAGCCAACCCGTGTTTTTAAAAAAGGACTAGGGCTACGGAGTTTAATGTGCCCACCCAGGCATGTTGCTTTTAGGACAGTAAACATCGTAACCTCTGCTAGTCAGCTCTTACCTCTTATGCACCTTGAGTGAAGACAGCCAAACTACAGCCATGTATTGCCAGAGGAATGGGGGTGGGAAAAGAGATTCCTTGTGTCTTTTCCCCATCTGCATTGCCATCATTTACCTCTCTGGGTACTTCTACACTGTAAAAAAATAAATAACCCACAGCAGCAAGTCTCAGAGCCCAGATCAAACTGACTCAGGCTTGTGCTACAGGGCTAAAAACAGCAATGCAGACATTCAGACTCAGGCAGGAACCCAGCCTCTGAAACCTGGCGAGGGAGGAGCACGTAGAGCTGGCTGACAAGGCCAGTCAGGAAGGAACTATGTATTACAAATATTTTACTAGGATTGGATCAAAACTATTGCTACACGAGCCTCCAACAGCACAGATGGTAACTACAGATTGAAAATATGGAATATAGTAATACTTCTTTACCAGTAAGGTCTCAACTTAATGAGCTTGCCAAGGGCAATAGGTTGTTTTTGTTTTTTTTAATTATCTATAAGTTAGACTCATAGACCAGAAGGGACCAATATGATCATCTAGTCTGACCTCCTGCACAAGGCAGGCCACAAAACCCTACCCATACACATTTATAACAACCCCGAACCCATGACTGAGTTGTTGAAATCCTCAAAAGTGAGATTTGAAGACCTCAAGCTGCAGGGAATCCACCAGCAAGCGACCCATGCCCCACGCTGCAGAGGAAGGCGAAAAACCTCCATGGCCCCTGCCAATCCGCCCCGGAGGAAAATTCCTTCCCGACCCCAAATATGGCGATCAGCTAAACCCCGAGCATGCGGGCAAGACTCACCAGCCAGCACCCAAAAAGGAATTCTCTGCAGTAACTCAGTTCCCATCCCATCCAACATTCCCACAGACCATTGAGCAGACTTATCTGCCGATAATCCAAATCAATTGCTCAAATTAAACTATCCCATCATAACATCCCCTCCATATACTTATCAAGCTTAGTCTTAAAGCCAGATAAGTCATTTGCCCCCACTACTTCCCTCGGAAGGCTGTTCCAGAACTTCACTCCCCTAATGGTTAGAAACCTTCGTCTAATTTCAAGTCTAAATTTCCTAATATCCAATTTGTACCCATTCGTCCTCGTACCTATATTAGTACTAAACTTAAACAATTCCTCTCCCTCCCTAACGTTAATCCCTCTGATATATTTATATAGAGCAAGCATATCCCCCCGGAGCCTTCTTTTGGCCAGGCTAAACAAGCCAAGTTCTTTGAGTCTCCTTTCATAAGGCAGATTTTCCATTCCTCGAATCATCCTAGTAGCCCGTCTCTGAACCTGTTCCAGTTTGAATTCATCCTTCTTAAACATGGGACACCAGAACTGCACACAATATTCCAGGTGGGGTCTCACCAGCGCCGTATATAACGGCACTAACACCTCCTTCTCCCTGCTGGAAATACCTCGTCTGATGCAACCTAAAACCGCATTTGCTTTTTTAACAGCCATATCACATTGGCGGCTCATAGTCATCCTGCTATCAACCAATACCCCAAGGTCCTTCTCCTCCTCTGACGTTTCCAACTGATGCGTCCCCAACGTATATGTAAAATTCTTATTATTAATCCCTAAGTGCATGACCTTGCACTTTTCACTATTATATTTCATCCTATTACTATTACTCCAGCGTACAAGGTGGTCCAGATCTTCCTGAATAGTATCCCGGTCCTTCTCCGTGTTAGCAATTCCCCCCAGCTTCGTGTCATCCGCAAACTTTAGTAACACATTCCCGCTCTTTGTGCCAAGGTCAGTTATAAAAAGATTAAATAAGGTCGGTCCAAGAACCGATCCTTGAGGGACTCCGCTAGTAACCTCCTTCCAGCCTGACAGTTCACCCTTCAGCACGAATGTGAATGTAGTGAGGTGAATGTAGTGCTTGTGAATTGCACTGGCTTGCAAACAGGTATATGGAGCAGAAGATATTCTGCAAGCTTCCCCTCAGATAACTCCACAACCCAAACTGGCTATCGCACTCAACACCTCAAGCAAAGACTTACCAGTTGTGTGCCTCAGGGTGGTAGTTCCCTCATGTGGGCTAAGGTAGGTCTCCATTTCTTCTTGTGACCCAAACAAGGTTATAAATAGAGGTTCAGAAGATGGAAGAGCACATGTACTATGTCACCAGAAGTACAGTCAAGGAAACAATTCTATGACTGCCTAGAAGTCAGAAGTAAGGAAGTTCCTTTGGGCAACACTAGACACCACAGTGTCCAAGAGTTGGAGATCCAGAGACTACAAACTCATATTGTCCAACAGCCTAAAGATTGCTTTAGGATTTGCTATCAATGAGTCCTGCCTTTACCTTTCCTTGCAAGAACACTACACTATCTGTGGTACTTCTATGGCCCCTATTACCACAATATCTGAGCACCTCACAACTTTGAACGTACTTATCCCCAGAACAGCCCTGTGAGGCACAGCAATGCCTTTATCCCCACCTTACAGATGGGGACCTGAGGCTCAGAGACAACATGGCTTGCCCAAGATCCCTGTGAGGAAGCAGGGAACTGAACCTGGTCTTCTGAGTCTTAAGCTAATGCCATAACTACTGGACTACCTATGCTCTGCCTATCTCCCCTAAAAAACTAATTATTCAGGAATGTGTAGGACGAGTCTAGTTCCCTGAAATTCACTGTACATCTGCTTTTCATACCTTAGCCCATATTTTTAACTGCACTTGACAGTTGAAAACACACTCCTCCCGTTCATACTGAAGAGCTTCCTAATTAGCCCCTTTCATCCAAAGCAAATAAATAACCTATAACGTTTTTCAGCATAGTCCTCTAGAATGTGACTTCCTTGCACTCAGTCTGTCACCATTAGCAGTAGAATCAGTATTCCAGCATTACTTTTCATTAGTGCTACTCCATTTCCAGCATTATTTTAAAACGTGACAAATGGCCTCCACAGAGCTATGAGTTAGAGTCACATGGCAGGTGTCACACTTGGCAATTTATCCCAATTATTGTACTTTCAAATTTACACTCCCTTGGCATCTCTGATTCAGCCCCATCCTTCAAGACACAGTGTCCTTCTGACAGAATATACTAAAGCTGGGTTGTTTTGGAGGGGAAATGTATTATATTTTCTGTAGTAGAACATGAGGTATCAAAAAGCTCCTTCTTGGTGTTTTTATTGTTTCTATTTTACGTTTCTGACATGCCCCGTCTGTGTTGGGATTGGGTACACAATTACACACATCAATATCGCTCCTAATAGCACTGTTGCAGAATTAATTGCGCCATTATAAGCTGAAGTCTTGAAAAGAGAAAAAGAAAAACACATTTTGCTTCCTAGCTACGGAACAGTTATGACATACTGTAGAACAGAATGGGAAAACAACACCCATTAAATACTCCATATGAAGTTCGAAGTGTCCTTTCAAACCAGGAGATGAAGAGAGCCTATTTAGGATTACAGTACCAATTAAGCCTCTCAAGTGTGGATTTAAATAGAATGGCCAATAGATAATGCTTGTATTTACATAGCAGTTATCTTCAAAGTCCTTTCCAAAATGACATCAATTGGTCTGCACTTGGACTGTTATTTAAATACTTTTATTATTAAATTTGCAGACTACCAGAATAGGGGCAGCAACTGACACTCAGGGGGATGCCACTATTTTCACAGGATGATCTTGAGAGATCAGGCACCTGACGGAATATGAAAATTAGCGGTGCCTATGTGCTCGTGGGGACAAATAATACCCAGAGTAAGTACAGTTTAACTAATTCAATACTGTTCAACAGAATAGGAGAAGAAAGAACAGTTGAAAAGTTGAAATAACTTTCAACTCCTCCCATTCATCACTTAAGTGTTTTTATTTATACTGAGGGTTACATTCTTTCCCACCAGACCTATCCAGCCCTCCCTACTCAGGCAAAAAACTTTTTGCTGAATTCACTGAGATTTTTGCCTGAATAAAGAGTGCTAGTTCAGGTATTATCTTAAATTTCAGCTCCTGACAAAGTTTATGCCCTTCAAGGCACTATTAACAAGGCCCTTCGTCTTGGGACAGGTACTTTGGAGATTGAAATGGAATATTGTTTATTACTATAGTCTTAATAAGCCACCAGTTTACCTGTGTCGTTTTTTATTCATTCATAAGCCACTGAATTATTGAAGATAGTACTTTATACCCACACACACAAAAAGAGACTCGGTTTCATACAATATAGAACACTGAAAACATTTAACACTTCTGTGACCTTGCACAATATGGAAGCAGATTCATTTTATTTTTTAACTGAATCAGCCCCAAGATGGTGTATTAGCACTTGGTATTTTTTCCAGTGGACTTAACATTCCAAGAAAAAAATAGATGCAAAGGAAAGCATAGCATGTTCAGTCTCTTGGCTGGCTCCTTTATAGCCTAAAATGCCATCTTTCCATAAAAAATATATTTTGGAAACTCAGAGATGCTTTTGAAATTGTTTCCACCCTCCCCATCAAAACAGCAAGAACATATACTGAATTAATCCTTCCATCAAATTTGCAGGCACTATAAAATTATTTTTTTTAATGCCATACAAATTGAGTTAAAATTAAAACTGAGGGCTACATACAAACATATTTAACATATTAATATTTTCTTACTGTGGGTGCAAAATTTAGCAGTCAGGCAAAAGAACACCTTAAACTTAAAAACCTCCCATTTGCAATTACAATCAGCAGGGCATTAAGGTACTGACCCTGCAACTGGATCTCCATGGGCAAGCACATGTCCAGTTGCAAGATCAAGGCCATGTGTTACTAAGTGTGCTTACACTGCACTCAGCACACTGTCAGCACGCAAGAAATCTGATTTAATTATTTAAATTATTGCTTTTTTTTTTTTTTTTTATAAGGTACGCTGAGTTCACAGAACTGCAAGCAGGTCTCTCTCCCAGACTAAGAACACAGGAGATCACAAACACACCAATTAATGCACCAAATGATAGGATGACATTTCCCAAAGTAAATCATGATCAGTACTTTACCTCCAGCAAAACACACATTTGTTTGCACAAGCCAGGCTTGGCGTGGTCTCCATGCAACGATGACTTTCAATGCCATAAAAGGTGTGTTTGTAGCAGCCTCCTCTACCTCGCAGCATCGACTAGAAAACAAAACAAAAAAAATTTCAAAAAACCAGAAGTTTAGCACACAGTTTGCAACCAAATGATGCAAAAAGCAAAATAACCTAGCAAAACAAGGTCTGACAACTCCAGCTATACTTCAGCTTCTTTCATAGAAAGAAATAAAACAACGGATCAAACTTAACTCTTACTTCCACATTATACAAGAGGTCAAACTAGATTATCACAATGGTTCCTTCTGGCTTTACAACTTACAAATGTATGAAAACTCCAGGGTAACTGACTCCAGTAGAGACGTACCTTATGGCTACACTAGAGAGCTTACAGCTGCACCAAATGCAGCTATGCCACTATCAACTCTCTAATGTAGCTGCTCTAAATTGATGGGAGAGCGCTCTCCCATTGACTTAATTAATCCTGCTGTGGTGGGCCAGCTGCCCCACACTAGCCTGGAAAGGGTTAATAAAGCCCTAGGGAGGTTGCACTAGGAACTGCCAATCAGGGCTGAGAAGGCCCTATATAGGCAGCCAGCAGAGAGCAGAAGGGGCAGTCCCTCCCAGGAGCCTGGGGAGGGAAGGCTGGCTGTCCTGCAGGCTGAGGGAGGTCAGCACCTTGGACAGAGCAGTGTCTGACTATGGAGAAAGAGCAGCTGAGAGCCCTGAGGTAAGGGCAGGACAATGGACTGCATCTGCCACTAGACAACGTAGCTAGACAGAGACTGCAGGATCCACCAGCAAGGGAGCACAGACTGTGGCACAGCCAAAGGGCTGTGTCATGAAGCAGATCCTGCGGCCTTTGAAGAGACATGGGTCCTAAGGCAGAGTTCATGATGGGCGAGGCACAACCATCTGGGGGCCCTGGGACCTGCAGAGCTACTCCCCAGACTAACTAGCAGGAGGCGCAAGAGCGGAGAGTGCAACCCCATTACACCCGCTAACATAGCGCTGTCCACACTGGCACTTAGGTTGGTGTAACATAGGAGAGTGACTTATTCACACCACAGAGCGATATAAGTTTTACCGAAATAAGTGGTAGCACAGACATAGCCTTAATCCTGGAACTAATTAGGCGAGTAACCTGAGAACCAATAAGGCTGCTTAAATTAAGTTTCTTTTGCCAAAAGTACCCACAGTAGAGTCAATGCATTGGAATGGAGATTAAGTCCCCTATGCTGTATTAACTGCAATACAGCAACACCCAAATATCCTTACAGATATTTCTCCCAGCTTTGCATCGTTTCCTTTTTAATACTGTCATATCAAATGCTGTTTGGCTATTTGCTCCCCTAACAGATCTGCAATTTCAATCAGTGCTTTAATTTTCAAATCCATCCATGGACAGATTCCACAGGCCAGGTTAAGTGCATGTATGCAGTAGGTCACAATAATGACAGATTTAGTCTATCTGAGAAAATTCATGGCAAGCAAATCACTGTAACAGTAGCAGCTTATGTATGTGCCTATATAAAAAGTTCACATAGGTGCTGGAAAATGTATTACTCTGCTTTACAGAACGGAAACAAACAACGCTTTAGCTTAAACATCAGGTTTTCTTACACAGTGTCACACGCCACCACATGTTATTAAAGCTTTTAGCCCCATAAAAATACTCAATACCAATAACTTCACTGTACATTTAAGGTATCATTATTGTAAAAAGTTACTACAAATCGTAACAAAAATCAATGTATAGGCTGCCTTAGTAAACATCCACTTGTTTTAATTCTCCTGAAAGACTGTTTTTTTCCCTTCAGTCCTAATCTAAATAATACAAACCCGCTTCTACACCAAGAGTATTTCAGGAGGACTGAGTTACCTCCTTGGGAATGGGTTTGCAGCAACTATCCCTTAGGAATTTGCAGTCTATTTAGAATGCATGTTGCTTAGGACAGAGACTGTGTCTCACCATTTTTTTTGTACAACACAGATCAAATACATAACAGATGGGAGAGGATCGCTATCACTATCAAGAGGGAAAGAGGACTATAACGGAATAACTTTTAAACCAAGCCTCTTTAATCTAAAAAGCCCCAGTGACCCAAATTAAAGTTTCATCCTCTCAGAGGAGAAGAATACACAACAAACACCTAACTACTACAGTGTAAGTATGCATTAAGTGATTTAAAAAAAAAAACATTAGAAAAGGTCATCATGCCCTCCTCCCCCTCCAAACAGGTGTTAAATTACTATTTGTATTACCATAGCACCTATAAGTCCTTGGACCCCTTACTTGGTGCTGTACAAAACCAGTCTCTGCCCCTTTACCATACACATGGATTTTAAATGATGCACATCTTCTAAGACAGCCAGCTTGTGCAGATGGATATTATCCAATGCCCCAAATTACAAAATTTTGGTACCTGCCAATTCTTCTCTGTAACATGGCAAAGTATAAATACTTCTAATTAATGAAGATGGCACTATACAGTTTGTTTTCATTAATAAACCTTGGGCCCATTTCTGATTTCCACTGGTGTAAATTAGATCTAATAAAATCAACTGAGATACCAGTATGGAACTGGTAACTTAGGCCAGGTCTAAAAACACTACATACTTGCTCCAGTATAACTTTGTACTGCCCCCATCCATTCAGAAACTGTACTTCTACACTTTTAAATGAGTTTCATATAGTTTTGCTTGAAATGCTGGCACTTCAAAACAAATTGGTTCTCTAATCTTCTCTTTCATTTGCAACATTGACAAAGTCTGACAACTTTTTCTAAGTATATCTCAGCACACTCTTACGTTAAAAACAATGGAAGGGACACTTTATAAAGTAATTTTATTGCCCACTTTTTGCGATCAATGCAGTGGTCGCTGAAAGCAATAGCAGGATCAATGTGCCTTACAAAACATTGTATCCTATAGGACTAGCCTGCTTGCTTGCATATATATATATAGATATAGATATAGACATACATATATATATATATATATATATACACACACACATATACATAGATTTTTTTTAATAAATTTAAGTATCATTGTTTTATTATAATAGTTATACATTTATATTAAAGTATTTTAGCTGTAATGCAAGGTACCTTACAGGCCACAACCTGTATAAAAGCTACGGCAGTTAGCATACATATGTTTGGAATCTTTGGCCCAAATAAGTAATAAGAAGTTAAAAAATAAAACATATATGGTTATAACCTTTACCCTAAATAAGTCAGAAGGCATCAAAACAGGGGGGGCTGTCTCAGGTTATGCCCTGGGTAAACGCCACAAATACACTACAGAAAACACAAAAGGGCCAAAAATAACAAAGGTAAAATAAACGGTCTAAAATCATCTACAAAGGATGTAAATATGTCAATAATGCACACAAAGCTGCCAGCCTATAAAATAAGTGTACCCTAATAATGTGGGGGTAAAAAATCCAAGTTTGAACTTAAAAGAACCCATATTGCACAGGGTATAAGAAGGGACAAATCATGTTAACTGGGGCATTTGTCAGCTACTCCTTCCTAAAGCTTCTTTTAGTTAGTGTTAAAATTTTGTTCTTCATTTATACTTAGTATTGTTTGTAGTGTTAGTCTTAGCCTTATAGCTCTTAGCCCTCAAGCATTGCCCACTTCACCCCTCTACTCAAAAGTTTAAAAAGGAAACCCCTCTCTCAACCAGGTCATCAGGGAAGGGTGTAAGTATATTAACCCAAAGCACACCATAAATAAATATATCTCTCTCACAGAAGTCTCTAAAATAAAACTGTTATCCATTTAATTATTCATTTTTTAATCAATCATTTGTCTATCATTTTATGTTATCTTAATAAAAGTTTATAAAATTATACAAATTTGGCTATCACTGTAAACCTCCCTGTCATGCACCCCAGTGTCCCTATAAAACTCCTCTAAAGCCTAATTCCAGGACAAAAACCTCATTATCTTCTAATCAAATCAATTGGTGAGCCTATAACCCCATTCAAATTACTAAAACACCCAAAATCAGGCTTCAACCTTCATGACAACACTGCAGAGTGCACTCTACACCATTCACAGGTGCAGATGTTGTGATGCAACGCTTCTCTGATATCAGGCATTTCAGTAAAAACTAGATTTAGCCACTCATGTTGGTGGTAATCATTCATAGAGTTCTTTTTAAAACAGACAAAACTGATCATACAGCAAAAACAGAGACAAGATCACTGCCCTGACTCTAAAATTAAAAATGTGTCAGCACGTTCAATAAAAGACCTTATACCCAGAGTTTACAATTCTGAGAAGACTGGAGGCTTTAGTGAAATATACTTTGACATTCTGCAAAATTCATTACATTCCGTTTTTCCATTGAGGGGAGAGAGCCGATTAATAAAACATCGGGGTTCTAAACCAAGGGTACCCATACCCCTGGGGGTACGCAGAGGTCTTCCAGGCAGTACATCAACTCATCTAAACATTTGCCTACTTTTACAACAGGCTACCTAAAAAGCACTAGCGAAGTTAGTACAAACTAAAATTTCATACAGACTACTTGTTTATACTGCTTTAAATATTATACTGAAATGTAAGTACAATATTTATACTCAAAATGATTTGTTTTATAATTATATGGTAAAAATGAGAAAGTAAGTAATTTTTCAGTAACAATGTGCTGTGACACATTTTTGTTATGTTTGATTTTTGGAAGCAATAAGTTTTTAAGTGATGTGAAACTCGGGAATATGCAAGACAAATCAGACTCCTGAAAGGGTTACGGTAGTCTGGAAAGGTTGAGAGCCATTGCTTTAGATTATTGGACTTAAAGGGGGGACCAATATTATGCACGTCAACTTTAAGAGTAACATACAAGCAAAGCTATTTTACTCCTTAGAAATAAAATATAGTTTAAAATGCTGAAAATCCAGGGACAGTGCAGTACAACCACAGAGAACGGGAAACATCAGTTAAAGGACAAACTGGTCTGAACTCTGCTGCACCTAGTTGAGTTTTATGATGGAATGCGTCATCTTTGCTTTAGAAGACCTCGCCTCTGTGGTGTAAGCAATCTTCCCAACATTCTCAATTTTTTTATGCTATATATTTCTGTAGACAGGAGTGACAGCAACAGGAATAAGCTGAAGAAAATGACACTATTAGACAGTGGCTCTGATGACTTTGCCTCAATCACATTTCCATTGTAGCAGGGGTTTAATAAATCAAAATTCAAAGCGACAACATTGTAGACAGTTTATATTTTGTTACAGGGCATAGGTTTTCTAAAGGTTATTTTGGACAGAGAAACTCCACACCTGATTTAGGTCTCAAGATATTTATTTTCGTTAGTTTGTCAAAACCTTAAAAAAAAAAAAAAAAAAAAGTACCTTTGTCCACCGACAAAGCTTCACACCAGAATGGCTTCCAATCAATTTGTAACCTGAACAGAAAAAAGGGAAAATGTTAGTTCCATTGATTTAAAGATGCAATAATTGGCACACAAAATTAATCTGTTCTCTGAGCATTAACAACTTCCTCCCCAACAGCAAGCCCCAAAAATAAAAGATACTAAGATTATGGAAGTGACATGGTACTAAGGCATGTCTACATGGAAAGTTAATGAGCAGCAAGCCACAGTGTGAATCTGCAGGACACTATGTTCTTGAACACTAACTCGCCACATGGCCCCTGCTATAAAGCACAATAGGGAACTTTAATTACACCGTAGCAGTGTGTCCATGCAGCAAATTAGTTCTTGCTGAGCTAGTGCACTGGAGATTCACACAGTGGCTTGCCACACACAAACTATTCATGTAGACAAGCCATAAATTAACAAGATGGAGAAAGATAACACACATCAGCAATTCCCTGCATTAAAATTATTTCACTGATAGCTTAGGCCTTGTTTAGGAGTAAGCCCAGATCTCAGAGGGAAAGCCACACACTGCTCAAAACTGACTCCAGCTCATTCCAGATGGCTGCTGATTGTTTACGAAGGGTGAATTTATATTGCCCAGTCTCCTGCTGATGAAAAGATAGTGGCCTTAATGTGGGGCCATGTAACAAAGAGGCAGACTGGAGGACAAAGTACTGTGACAAAGTCTGTGTTGAAGCATCTGCTGCTAATTAGTTGCATTGTAACGATGGCAGAGTCACAGCAGTAGGCAGTCCAGTTAGCTCCAAACAGGTCATACAGAAGATGAAATCTCTCTCAGGTGCAAAAGGTAATAGGTTATGGAGCACAAGGGGTCTTCAGGAAAAACCCTGGGAACAGCTAAACCTTGGGGAGAAAAGCTTAAGCAGAAGTTTGTGTGTAACTGTTATATGAGTTACCTAAGAACAAACCCCCAGGAGGAGGTGAATATCTGCATGGTGCAAAGTCCAGGTGTTTATACGCTTCTAGGGTAGGGCTAAAAGCACTGGTTATACCCAGAAAAAAAAAAACTTATCACACCTGCTCTCATCTCTCCCAGAAGTTTCTCCCACACCAGTGTCTCAGTCCAGTTCTAAAGGGTTCACCTCAAAAGAAAGGGCATGAAGATGGCACAACCTTTCAACACAGACTCAAGAGTACCAGCCAATGGCTCATGTAAAGTGATATCTGTCCACTACAACAGGGGTGAGACCAACTTGTGTCATTCTCCAAACTGGCCTGACCTTAAGATAGAGGCCTAGAGGTGACTCTTCCCCAGGACCTGGGAAGGGATCTTCCATCATTCTCCAACAGGATTGACAGACCAAGGAGAATCCTATCCAGCTCTCCTCAGCCCATGCATGCAGCAATAGGGATAAGAGAAATGGAAAGGAGAGTGTTGGTTTGGGATGGAGACAAAGCAGGGAGGAAGCCACAGGATTCTCAACTGGACTGAAGAGACTCTGGGCCAGATTCTCAGATGGTGTAAATTAGGTAACTCCATTTACTTCAGCGGAGTTATGCTGATTTACTCCAGTTAAGACTCCGACTCGATATTCTGAAGGCAATGTAAATTTGAGATCACTTCATGACATGACAGCAATACTGACACACATTCCTTCAAACTCATTGGGCTGAGGGAATTAATTAGATGATGTTCATTAAGCTCTAAGCACTATTATTACCCTAAATAGCCTAAGCTGGGTTATTTTCCTTTTGAAAAAAAAAATTGCTTCAAAACCCATATGTTTGGTGATTTAAATTTACTCCGAAAAGGACCCAAAAAGATAAATGGGATTTGGAAAGCCTATTTATATAATTCTCACCAAATGCAGAGCTATGTACTAGTCAGTGCAGCCTGGACACCCATGGACCCAAAGGTTTACTTCATCTAGCTAGTTTTTCTTCGTTTATACCAGCAGATATTTATGATGTTTATTCTTTTAAGGCAAATAAAAGTTTATGAATCAAGTCCTCCTTCCTGCCCAGAAGCAGGAGCTAGACATAAAAACCTGCCATTCGGCACAAGGAACCAATCACTGCCACCCAGTGTGCATCAAAGAGCGGAATTACTGTGTTTATTTTACATTCTTCACTTGTGAAATTATCACAGGCCTCTCACTGCAACCGGGCTCGGGGGGAAGCTCCATCCTGATTTACATCCTCTGCAACTCCAAGGAAGACAAATCAGTGCAGAATTAAAATGAAGCTAGAATCTGAGTCAGACGTATCAGCGACAAATAAAGCAGCATGATAAACTGCATGCACAGAAGGAGTTTGTAGAACTGTTTATCCACTGGGCATACAGAGCACACAACAGGCTATTCATTTAACCTAGGGCTGTTCCTGTTCAGAGGGACTGAGCACCCCACCTCCTGCTGAAGTCAACGGGAGCACAGAGCACTCAGCACCTCAAAAGACCAGGCAAAAGCATGTTGCGTACGCAGAACTTACTCAAAAATTCCGATGGACAATGAACTATTGGAGATAAAAAAAGTCTATGGGCCAGAATGCCACTTTACACCAGCTGAGGCTCTGGCCCCATCGTTTTAGGAAATAATACATTTTACTAATGTATTTGGAGACCTCTGTAGCCCCCAGTCAAGGTTTTAAATACTGGATTTATTTTTGCCAAAACTACAGAAAGACACAAAGCTTAAGGCCAGAAGGGACCACCAGATCACCTACTCTGAGCTCCTGTACATCACAGTCAACCAACAGCACCCAGCATCCATCCACACACTGAACCCAAAAGCCAAAATTAGACCAAAGTATTACAGCACTCAGGAGACTAGATTATTTCGTGCCACAAGTAGAAAACAGGCGAGCCAGAGGTGCGCCAGAGCCCGTGACCCCGCAATGGCAGGGAAATGATTAAGTGAGATATTCCCAGATAATCTTGCCAAGTGACTTTCACCCACACATTGCAGAGGAAAGCAAAAAAACCCCAAGGTCTATGAGGCATAGGAGCCTGGTCTAGTGCACAGCGCTTTTAACTGGGAGTCAGGAGACTTGGAGTCTATTCCTAGCTCTGCCACTTCCCAGCTGTGTGACCTTGGGCAAGTCACTTCATTTCCCTGTGCCACTTCTTCCCTTCCTACCCTGTATCTTGTCTATTTAGACCAGTGTTTCCCAACCACTGTGCCGTGGCACACTGGTGTGCCATCAGTCCTGAGCAGGTGTGCCATGGAATTTTTTGAAAAACTACTTGAAGAGTTCTGAATTGGCTCATGAATATTCATGAATTCATTAGGAGACTGTATAGTGGTGTGCCTCAAAATAATTAAAGGTATCAAGATGTGCCACGGTAGAGAAAAGTTTGGGAATCACTGATTTAGACTGTAAGCTCTTTGGAGCAGGGACTGTTTCTTGCTAGGTTTCTATAATACTTACCACTGAGGCCCTGATTTCAACTGGTGCCTTTAGGTACTACTAAAATTCATTTTTATTATTTGTTTGTCCGAGTAGAATTAACTGCCAGTGTTCTTTCTCCCCTCCAAGGAGGTTCCATTGCCCACAATTGTAGCTGGTATCACTTCACAGAGCTGCTATGCCCTAAATATTTTTTTAAATAACATTTAACCTATTCATTAAGCACGTGTAGTCCTCCATCAACAGTTTGAGCATTTATTTCTTTTTTCCACGACTATAGCATTTCATGTCCATAAGTCTCAATATTAATCACTTTTTTTTTAAAAATACTATTATTGTAGTTTTACAGACAATAAAACCTACCTGCCCAAATCCCCTGTTGGCCAGTTCAGGGTAATTAAAAAGTGAGATCAATCTTAAAAGGTGTTGAGACCATGTGATCCAGAACAGGCAATTTTTACTCCACTGGGTAAGAGCCACTAATACCAATTTCATTATGTTTAGTGCCTGCAAACCTCCAGTAAAGGTAAGGGGGATTGCACCTGCTCAGCACCTCCTAAGATTTTGCTCAACATTTAACAGGAGCTGAAGCTCTCAAGTCCACTTTAGCAATGAAAAGGCTCTGAGACTCATCAAGCTGGCCTTTGCCAGGAATTATAGCTATTGGAAGAAACAGCACAGAGATCTGCAGAACTGCTTAAAAGCAATCTCTGTAGCTCGTAAACCAAGTTCCTCACCTGTTGTGTAAACCGTGTAGAAAGGCTGGCGACAATTACCCGCTTCGCCATCCTAGCTAATTCAGGACCTATTAAGTAACAGGTAAGTCTAAGCCAAATGCAACCCATCCCCTTGCAGGTTATTTGCTTCGTAAGGCTATTTTAACAAGCAAAGCCATTCCTCCAAGTTCTGTAAGACTCATTTATCTATTTCCCATTTGGTCTACCAATGCAGGCAGCAAGCCACCTTAGTAACTCCAGAGAAAGGAGCACAAAGGATTGTACATACTCATGAAAGACAGTTTAAACTATACAGGATACAGGAATATTGTTAGAGAGCACAGTAGAGTCAGCATCAAAATGAGGCTCTTCTCTCTCTCATTATGCTGTGTGGGTTTGCTACGTGAACCATATATAATGAACCCTTCACCAACCCAGGCCAGGTCACCTTTTCCATCAGCTGTGCCAGGTCATCTTCACCGTTATACTTTTCTGGCTCTGTGGTAAATCTTCCTTCCTATTTGCTATGCAATGAAAATAATAGGCTTACAATGGCAGTCTCAATTAAATCCAGCTACTGGTCCCATCTAAAAACCGTCAGGGCAAGCCTGCACATAGCTATTCCCAAGGGCATTCTGAACATATTCAATTGTTTTTGCTATTAGTTTCAAGGTGCTAGCAAAGAAATTTCAAGTTTCACATCTTTCCAAGATACTTAACAAGAGCTACAAACTTAAGCTGAAAGTTTAGCTTCAGTATACTCCAAGTAAAAAAAAACAAACGCTTTCCAGACAGCTCTTTCTCTAACCACAACTGGATGGATTTATGCTCAATGAAAGTACTTATCAACATATCTTTAATGACCAAATATTCATGTAAGTCAAGCCTGTGAAATACCTTTAACGTTATAAGCAGGGTCAAAATGAAATCAACAACAAAAAACTTATTGAAAGCACAAGGACTTCAACACTGGAGCTGAGTACCAAAGAAGCCTACTCTAGCTGATGAATTATGAATAAACTAGAGCTTGTCAAGCAGTAAATTTCAGTAATCAAGCCTCAATGTCATAAAAGACTTAAATTATAGCCTGCAGGTCAGCTTTTGAGAAAAATGGATGTTCTTTGGCTATAATATTAAGATAAAAAGAACATTTGATAACGATCTGTTTTGACAACCAGACTTTTAAAAGACGAGACCAAAGCTACATTATAGATGTCAAGTGGCAAGGTGTCCACAGTCAAAGAATTTAACCACAGCTGAGATCCAATCTGCATCATTTTTATTTTATCAAGTGATATTTTAAAAAACCCACATTCTTTGACATCCATACAGGGACCACATCCTATGTTCTCCACCACTGAGAATGTGTCACCAAAGAAAGGATAGAGTGTGCAGTCCATTACAACAGCACATTACCCATGGGAACTGAAAACATCTCCAGGAAACTTAGAACAACGGGACGTTTTGCAACTTTTGCCATTTTAATTATACTGGTACAGTTAAACCCTCTTACTGTGGATGCAGTTATATTGGTATAAAGAACACACCACTCCTATTGTTTAGGCAAACAATATTATGAAGAATGCAGAAGGAAGTTTATCCTTGCCTGTCTATAACCTAAGTTCTGCCTACGCCTGACAGGCCTAATGACTTCAAAACCTCTTCCCAATACCCCTGCTCCCTTTAAAAAAATCTGGAAAAATAGAAGTACCTAAAACAGAAATAGAAGCAGAGTTCAGTTCTCCTCCCCACCAGTTTCATAGTTGTAACTTCAGTGACTTATACTAGTGTAAGCAAAATGTTAATCAGGCTCACAGAATCTTGGTTACTACTACTTTCCGTGCCACTAATGCTATGCATCTGGACTAGCAAATGAATATCACCGTCACTTCTCCGTGAGCTCTTGGCAGCTCCCACACCATGAACCTGCTCAGCCTCAGTTCTTTCTGCACTCCGGGTGTTATTTATTTAACTTTATATCTGGTATTTATTTACACATAGACAAATTTTCTAAGTAAATGTATCAGATTTACCAGCTCATGATTTAAATTACTGCATTATTTTGCTTACAGGCACTTGAGTGAGAATAATTTTATTTTATATTTTCACAACTCCTGGTTAATATTTCCACAGTCAACATTTCAATTCTATTGTTCTATAGCATATGTTTTAGTGGCTACATTTCTACCACCAATACTTAAAACTAGCTGGAAGATTACTAGCACCCTCTGGAGTTCAAGAGCTTTATTTTCATCTTGATGCACAGGGATTTACACATGTATCACCCCCAAGTCTGAAAGATAGAAATATAACCTTAAGAATGCAACCCACATAGGAGTACATCATGCTTCCCAAGCCAATCAGTGACTGTGTCTATGCAGAAAGCAGCTTTTCTTTCACAGCACATTTAGCCTTTATGGCCAGACGTTTCGAAAGGGCTCAGCACCCACAATCAAGCTCAAATTTTCAACAGAGTCCAGAACATTGAGTATTGAGCCCTTTTGAAAATCTGGCAATTTGACTCAACAGCGGGAGCTCCTGAGTACTTTTAAAAGTCTGGCCTCAATTGTGCATGCTGAGCACTTGGAAAACGAACTCTGAGCTTCTCCTGATGTCAGTGCCCTCACAACCCCCGCAACCTGCAGGCTGAAAATCTTAGATTACTTTGCACATTACATTGGCGTTCTAATGGGGAGAGAGCACCAAAGATGTTTCAGGACTGAAATAGCCCATGCTATTTCTGATACTGGATTTTCTTCTACTATTGCTTTCCTTTGGATTTCTCTTCTACCAAGGCCCATTAAATAAGAAAGCAATTTTTTTACAACAGGATGATTCTTTGACATTGAAGAACAAGATGAGAGAAAGTATTTGGCATTTCCATTCAGCTAACAAACAGGAAATTAAGGTAATAACTAAATGCAACAACATCAAGGCTGAGATATCAAGCCCAAGATATCAAGCCCCTTTAAATTGAGGACATTCTGGACATTATTAGTACTCAAAATTCCACTGTAATTTATACTGGTGTAAATACAGAACAATGCTGTTGGACTTCAGCAGTTGTTTCAGCCAACAGAAGAATTTGGCCCAGTTTGCTTTGTAAGTATGTAAGTAACATTATGTCAGCGACATCATGGTAAATATATACCATACAATACACAAAAAGGACAGTCACTACAATGACACCCAGGGTATATCTACACTGAAACCACAGGCTGTGTAGAAGCCTCCCCAAAACTCACAATAAGTACCCAGGCCAGTAGCCCACGCTGCAGCTTCATTGTTCTGGTACCCACGCTACCTAGTTTAAAGCCAGATCAGGTACATCTACATGACCTGCAATCAGTTGACAGTGACATGGAAAGCTGCTTGCGTTCTCATTCTTAACATTTTTTTGCATTTATATTGCCGCTTGTTTAAGAGCAAACTAAAGAGGGCCTCAAGCACCAGTAAGTGTAGCTACTGTCTTCAACATGGACTTCAAAATTGGCACTATTGGGGATTATGTTTATTGATATAAAAATCATTTAGAGACAAATCAGTTTACAAGACAAATGATGATTTGTCTAACTCCCAGCCCTTACCCCAGGATCTGCATGTTAAGCTAGGTTCATTCTGACTTCTCTATCACTGATAAGTATTCTGCAAATCAGAAAGAAGTTCAATTTCGATGAATGATTCATTGACCAAAATTGAATACAGCTCCCTACACCACAGCTGTGCAGACTTTGTAGAGCTAGCAGGGCAGTGTAGAAGTTTACCACTTCTTTTGCATTAGTAAAATAAGCAGATCCGATCTGGATTACACACAAGGAACAGATGTGTTGATTTAGAAAGGACTTATTTTAACAGTCACTCTTCTGCTCAGAACCATAATTTAAGGGTTCCATTAAAGCTAAAGCCACACATAAGTTTAGCTCCTCATCTGAATTCAACCTCCAACACTTGTAAGTCCTTGGAGGTAAGCTTTCCTATACACAAAAATTCATCTTAAGATCAAGCATAACAAGTTTCAGCCAAAAAGGAATTGTTTCGAAGAAGTATAAGCAACTGAAGAAGGGGGAAAGTTAAAATGATAGCCACATATCAGCTGTAGCTACATACTGTTTGTTCTGGCAAATAAAGTAATATCAAAGGTTGGTTTCTATTTTCAGCTCATTTCATGATGTCTGCCTAAATAGATGAAATCTGCTAGGACATTAACTCTGCAAAGTAATATCACTGTAAACATAAAACCCCCAACCAAATACCTGAAATAGACGTATTGTTAAATTTTTCTCTCTCTCTCAAATAGTATTTGTTATGTGGAAGCACTGAACATCTTACCCTGCAGATGAACTTTATACAAGATTTAACACTGAAGAGGGAGAAGAAATTAACATTTCCTAAACTGCACAAAACTGACTATAGCTTTCTATAGAAGAAAACTATTGAAGAATGCCCTTGTTAAATTAACCAGTAAATACCCAGCTACAAGGTCCTAACCTGTACAACCTGAGAACAACAGTAAATTTAACTGTTGCATAATCCAATGCTAAAATAAAGCCTAATTGTTCAATCAATACTCAGATCACCTAAACCAAACAAGATAAATTCACCTGAAGGTGAATAAAAATAAAATGAATGATTGTTAAGATTGTCTAAAGAGACATGTGAAAAGAGAAGGAAGGCAAATAAAACCACTTTATAGCAGAAAGCTCTGATACTATTTTTGTGAATATAGCATACTCTATATGTGTGCAGTGGGAAAATGTTACAGAGTTTTAATTTAAACAGAAGTGGGCATGTGAAAATTAACTCTTTGGAGACTACAGGTTTATGTAAATTGAATTCTTGCAGCTGTGATTGCTGGCATTTTACAGAAAGCCAACCATAGGAAAATGTAAATGACATGTACCTAAAAAATGCAATTCACCAACAGGCAAGTGAATTCTTCCAGTTTGCCCTTACTGTCTCAAGTGATCAAGTTTCTCAGGCAGATTTGCCCCAGTGTTTAAAACTTGAATTTTAGTAAAGTAGGCTCTCTGTGCAATTTTGATAGTCTAACTGAATGTTTTTCATGTAGCACCAAACAGATGCCTCTCATCAGAGCCACAAAACAAACCAAATTAAGGCAATCGGCAAGAAAGGTGAAGCTGTCTGAATCACTGCAGTCACTTTGCTTCACTCTCCCTGAAGACATAATGCAATCTCTCAATTATTCAGGTTTCTGCAATGCCAACACAGGGTCCAATCCCACAAAGTGCTGATCATCCTCAACTCCCCTGGCAGCTGATAGTGCCCAGCATGTCAAAGGGCCAGGACCATAAGCAGCATTTATAATCACTTCATGTTGTTAAAGTGTTTCACAAACTGAAAAATAGTAAAAGCCTCTCCCACACGTCCCTGGAGCAAAGCAGGATTCCTCTTTAGGACTTCACAGATCAGTTTGCAGAGGTACCAGCTGCCATGCTGCCTGGCACATCAGGTTTTAATGTTCCAATCCAGGGAACAGCCAAAATCCAAATTCCCAGGCAGCCAGTGCACAAGTTGCTGTCTCCAATAGATGCTATCTATGGTGAACTAGTGATTGAATGGGCATGAAAAATTAAAAACTACCCTCTCACCGTTAGAGGTGAAGAACAAACTACTCTCACACATCCAGAGCTACATTGCACAGCAGCATGAGGATGCTTGCAATATACTTGCCCAAGCCGTACCTGTTCTGGGGATTGAGGCTTCTCTCTGCAAGGCTGTAAATCTAGCATCTTTCATGCATTCTTAAATATTTTTTTAAATAATGGCATTAAGTCCATTAACATTGTTCTATATGGTTCTTGAGCTAATTAGTTATCTAGTTTTTCTCTAGTGGATCATTAAGGTTAATTTGAATGACTTTTTCTTACAGAAATTAATTTCAGCACTGAAATTGAAGTATGAAATTGAAAAGAAAGTACTGGACTAAAATATTAGAAATGAAACCGATTTTCAAATGCCTTTCAAAAGCCCTTTCTTTTGGGAGCTGGATACACAATAGGGTGTTTTCTCCCTGAAACATGAACAAATCGGCTCAATCAGAAGACCGATACCCTCTAGACTCCAACATTTCTATTCAGGCACTGCTGTTCACGACTTCAATAGCAGCTATGTCCAATTAAGGATTTTAGGGACTGGACTGCCTTGGTTTCAGTAATCTCATCAATGTTCTAACTTTGCAACAGGAGAGTAAAACATCTACAAAAGACCCTCCCGTATGCTAGGCAGACATCATGGAACCCATTATAAACAAAAAGCATACAACAGCTCAATCCTTTCTTTGCAATCCTTACCTGGCACCCTTTCTGATAATAAAAAAATAACCTATACACACAAACTTTTTGAAGCCTGATCCAGAACCTGATCTGTACACCATCTTTGTGGACTTTCACCTTGTTTCGTAAGTGCATCTCTAAGACCCGGGGTGATCATTTCCCTCCTTTCACTCTCCTCATTTTTCCCACTGCTCTGTTGAGATGGACCCATCCTGCCAGCTTCTTCCTCGAGTTCACGTTCTTTCTGTTTAAAGAGAATGAATTGCAATCATTTAACTGAATATGCAATATTCAGACATAGGAATATTTCTAACAACCTCAAATCAGAGCTATTAAATCTGATAACAATTCTAGCGCACCAAGATGAATCTGGCATTCATGCAATTCATTTGTTAAACGATGATCAACCAATATTTCATTCTACCTCTTTATCAGACTGTCCAAAACACTCATATATGGATTTATAAAGGAATCTGTGGGAGTCTGGCATCCAAATCCCATAAAAAGTCAATGGCATTTGGGCACCTAACTCTCATAAATTCCTTTGAAAATCCCCAGCCATCGTGACTTTAATCTCCCAGTGCTTTACAATTGATCCATATGTTCAGGGATCACATCCCCCTGCCACTAAAATACAAATCACCTCATGGTTAAAAAGTAGTTCCAATAGTGCTCAGCACAGTGCAGTTATTTAGTACAGGTCAATGAAGAATGCCCCATAACTGTTTTGAACCACAGAAGGAGTTGAGATAGGCAAGATAATTTACTGACTTGGAGACAGGGAATGCTGCTCCTACTCTTACACAAAGTACCATAGGACCATTCCTGGCCAGTGCGCTGGACCTCTGTTTTATGTCTATCTGGAGTACCAACCACTCCAGAAACATAACTTGTCCTTTCACTCCATCATGCTGCATCAGTTCAGGACTGCTGACACAGAACCAACCAACTGCATTGTTTAGAAATAAGCCTTTAAAGCTTTACGGTAAGTCCTCCAAGAGAAGGCTTCTCTGGTCACAGAACCCAACTAAGATTAGATCCACCATTATCAGCCACAGTGTAACATGAGTATTGGGCTCTCTAGAGATACAATGCTACAAATATGGTTAATCCCCTGAAGTCTAGTTTGACATGAATAAAGAAATAACACAGATTAATATAAATTTAAAAGAGGGCCAAACAAAATACATAATAATTGTGAATCATCTGCTGTATGAGGGTCACTTCTGAGATTGTATTGCCATTTATAGTTCCCACCATCAGCTCATATTCTTTTATTTGACATTTGATGGAACTTGTACTATGTTAGTTCTTAAATATTTCAAAGAAAATATACATACGTGACAGACAAATGATGATGAAAAATGGAGTTATTCTGATTTCACAAAAATAAGGTTGTTTCACATCCAGGTCCATTTTAATCAGCACCCTTGCTCTAGGTCTATTTTAATCACTACCACCCCATACACATCCCCTATGTACCAGAAAGCTCACCTAATTTTTTCCAATTTTGGCTCATTTTACTTACTATTAAAGAAATGTAGATACTAATCAAACAATTGTTCTTAATTTCCTGAACTCCAGATGACCTTCCTGACCAGATTCAGTAATTTAAACAGTTCTCAAGACACATGCAGGTATTTCATTTGAACTCAAAGAAGTTTTCAGAAAACACTTAAAGCCAACTCAGAACCACCATAGAATTCAGTTTGCCATTGCATCCAGGAAGTTATGTAGTAAAGATTATTGAAGTCATTTGGGATAGATTCTACCACCCTTCATGTTGGAGTAGTACCTGTTGATTTCAATAGGACTACTTGTGCATTAAGGCACCAGTCATCAGAATGTAACAGAATCCGGCCATTACTAAACTAGTAGGATCTGGTTCAACTTTTGCTTCTTTTCACATTCATAGTTTGTTCAAAAACAGTTCTAAGATGCAAGTTGGTATCTTAGATGCATCTAAGATGCAAGTTGGTATTGCATTTCATTAGCAATGCTACCAACATTTTTGGAATACAGCTAAACTTTCTTGAAAGAGCCACATACAAAGCACCAGGCCACTAACACAAATCACAGAAAGGTAGGGCTGGAAAGGACCTCAAGAGGTCATCAAGTCTAGCCTCCTGCGCTGAGGCAGGACCAAGTAAACCTAGACCATCCCTAACCTTTCCTGAGATTCAATTCAAATTGGCTATACTGTAGTTTCAACCCATTGCCTCTTATCCTGCTTTCTGTGGGCAGAACAGATGTTCTGATGTGGGAGAATTCCCTTTTACATGAGTAGAGAGCCCAATGTGTATCTGTGTTGCTGTATTAAATACAGTAATTCTCATAAGTGTGCAGTACAAATAAATTATTGTATACAGAATGAACCTTTGCATACAAGGAGACATTTTGCATGATTAAGTGTCCTTAGCATATCTATTTCTCTATATACTACACTCATCACTATATTATCTGAGCAAAGAACTGAAGCATACTCTATTTTAATTAGAAAAAAATATAATCAAAAGTTGCCTATTTAAATTCAAAAAATAAATTCTTATCTTTTCCTACCTTTAAGACAGTGGTTTTCAATCTATGGTCTGCGGAGCCCTGGGAATCCAACAGACTACGCCTAATATTTCCAAAAGGCTCCACACCTCCATTCAAAATTTTGTACGGGTGCGCAAATGAAAAAAGATTGAAAAGCACTACTCCAAAAAACTGTCTGTTACTTGTTTCCTAGCCTGATTTTAAAGTGTGTGAATAGGACACCAATCATTTCTTCTACTCTTAGCTGAGTACCCAATTTGTTCAGTGTTTGGAAAACATTCAATCCAAGACATTTCTTGCAAGGAAAAGCATCTCGTTTCCCTCAAGAGTTGTATTTATGCATGTACTTAATAATAAACCTTTCATGTTTGTTATTTAGGATTTGAAAGAAAAGAACAAAAGTAAACAACTTAGCACAGAGAGCAAACTTCTCAACCAAGGGTGATTTAGCAAGAAGCACTGAAGTAAATCTAAGGCAAGTTTATTGCATTTCTATAACAAATCAAGCAAATAGTGACTACAGCCAGCTTTTCTTGCCCTTGAAATACCTGGCTGACAATAAAACAAGCCAAAAACCTCATCCTTCTGTTCTATATTCACAGGCAACAAAAGCCAATAGACAATAAAAACCAGGGAATTTAGGTTTTTGCTACTTACCCAAATCCTGCAGTTTTTAGGGTGACCAGATGTCCCAATTTTATAGGGACAGTCTCAATATTCGGAGCTTTTTCTTATATAGCTGCCCATTATCCTCTACCCCCATCCTAATTTTTCACACTTGTTATCTGGTCACCGTAGCAATTTCACCACTATGTTTTTGAGGGTAAATAAGGGCACTCAAACCTAATGCTTCAGGGCATAAAATGACCTCAGTCTTGGATCAGGAAGAAATTTATTTCTCTTTATCCCTATATGTACAGCAGAACTATTCCATTGTTGGGAACCTTCACTCTACAGCTACCTGCCCCAACTTCAAAAGATTGCCTACTCCCATCAGCTTGACGTGACAAATGGAAATAGACTGGGCAATCACTCAGTTTATGGTCTTAATGGCATTGTTAGTTTCATGCCAACATGGGATACTTTATTTTCCATCATTCAATCAGCAGCCAGACTAATTCAGAGCATCCACAGCTAAAGCAATTTCCCACTAACAGAATACTGGAATCAGTGATTAAACAGTCAGTGAATCCATAAACTGCCAAACAAAAAGGACAACTTATTAAAAATATATACTTATCAAAGTCTATGACAACAGACTATGTCCCTGCTCTAGACATCATTGTCCAGTTACATAAATAAGTCTTCACTGAAACAAAATGCAGGTGAGATAGAGAGGGAAGTATGACAGCTGACACATGGGACCAAAATAAACCTATTACATTACAATAGTTTGATTTAGGAGGTGGTTTGATTAAAAGCAGGGAATGTGTCACGTATTTTCAAGAAGCATTTCTAACAAGGACAAAGGCGCCTGCCTGACAAGTTCCTACTAATTCATGACATGAGTAAATTGGTTAGAGATTTTTTTTTTCCCTGAAACAGGAGCCTTTGTTTCCTCCACTGTATCGAAAATCCCTATATACCCAACACAGGGCTACTTGCAGCTTTCTCTGATGCATCTGATGCCGTCCACTGTCCAAGACAGAACACTGGACTAGACGGACCACAAACATGAGCCAGTCTGGCATTCTCGTGTTAAAAAGCATTCAGCCTGTGATTTTTAGATGCATTTAAGCGAGCTGGGTATCTAACTTCTACTGACTATCAATGGATTTTGGGCACCTAATCCCCTTAGACTCCTTTCAAAATCCAGTCTTAAATTCAATTCCTGAAGCCTAGGCTGTTTTCCAAGGGCCCAAAACTACAAGGTGCTAAGCATCTGCCATGAGGTGGAGAGAAACCTCACCTCCCAGTGAATGACCTAATATTGCTTCCACTGAAGGCAATTTAAGTTTTGCCACAGATTTCAATGGCAACCAGCATTTTGCATGATTGAGCCCTTAATAAAAAACAAAACAAAAAAAAAAGCCCACATTAGAATCCCAAAGGAAGTCTGACAGCACTTTAGCAGGGTCTGAATTCTTCGACTCTCTGAACACATCTCGCAGTGCAATATGGCAACATGAACCACATGGAAGGAAAGGACTTACAGTTAGAGGCAACCCACAAACATTCTTACAATCTAGCCAGGTGTGGAGCTCCACCTGGTGTTGTGCTGGGTGATAACAGTGCCCAGAGGAGTCTGCCGAATGTCACCAACCAGGCATTGTTGGGAGTCAGCCCAGGTTATAGAATGAAGAGGGCACTGTGGTTCCACTGGAGATCCCGTCAGAGTTCTTATTCAAGGTATCCTTCACCCCCTCCACCTCCTACATAAGCATTATGGCAACTTTCCTGGAGTGCTCCAGCTGTGCACATGCTCCTGGTTGTTAGTTGTGAAGCTTTACAGTTCAGAACGCTAAGCTCATTCAGTTAGGATGGGACACCAACAGCTGACAAGACATTCCTTGCACAGATTTTGAACCAAACCTGCTGTCCTTATTCAAAGAAAATTCCCACCAACTTCACTCAGAGTTTCGTTTGAATGAAGACAGTAATATTTGGCCTTTCACAATAATAATATTCTAATCGAAGGCTCTCAAAAAACTTTATGAACACTGAGGTTTACAAACCCCATGGGAGTTCAGTAAATATCCTTCCCATTTTACAAGATGGCTAAAATGAGGCAAGAGAGGCCAGGTGACCTCCCAAGGACACATAGTGAATCAGTGGCAGAACAGGTATAGTATACTAAAGTCCTGACTCTTAGTCCCCCACTATAAAATCACATCCTGAACACACAGTTCATTTCCAGCTGCCCCTTACCTCCCTCCCCTCCCCCCTTTTTCCTTTCTTTTTACATTCACCCTCCAACCCTTGTATTTTAACATTGCAACTGTGTCCACATACATTAAACTTATTTATTTTGGAAAACAAGTGCATCATTATAAGACAGTACAAAGAAAAATATGCACGCGTGATTACATTTCAACAGAACCAAAAAAGTGGGTGATTATTATTATTCATAAATGTAGTTTATAACATGAAGGTTAATAAAGCAATTCCTTTCCCTAGGACAGATCTGTACTTCTAGTTTATCACAATCATCCAGCTGTGTATTATGAAACAGTATCCCTGTGATTAATGGCCATAGCTTTAAATGCTAAAAATACATCTCTTAAATTTCACATTTATCTGATAAACACCTTTCTGGGGAGTTACTTTAGAGGACAGAGAAGGTGCACCACATTTTTATCAATCAAAACCAGAAGTAGCTGTTAAATCTATCATAAGCCAACACTTTCTCCTGCTTAACAAAAGCTCGCTGGGGAAATAACACCAAACCAAAGCAACGAAACTGAAAGTACAGCTCACAGCAAGAAAACATAGGAATTACCTTGCATAGGTCAGGCTGCATTCCAGCTAATCTAGTATCCTGTCTCTGAGTTGCCATTAGCCTCTGTTTCAGAAAATGTTGCAAGAGACCCCACAGTGGACCGCTTATGAATTAAGCTCCCCATTGGGCTAGTTTTTCTTAACCAACCATCAGTCAGGGGTTGCCTTATGCCCTGAAGAATGGATTTTTTTAATATGCGTTGGAATTTATTTTATCCTGTTTTATGAAACCGTGGGTGTTTTCATTATCTGTATGATGGTCTAATCCCTTTTTTGAATTCTATTAAGCACCTGGCTTCCATTTTAGTTTGTGGCAGTGAGTTCCACAAGTTAACTGTCGAGTAAAATTTTTTCCTTTTATCAGTTTTTAAGTCCATGTCTCCTTGCATTATGAGAACAGGCATGTATGGTTTACCTCTATACTATTCATTATTCTGCATACCTGCATCATGGCCTCTCATTATTCATTGCATGTTAATACTTGGGCTCAGACCCAATACATAGATAGTTAGAAGGTACCAACATATTAAACTGGAAGGATGATCCTGTCCTTTTGATATGCCTGTGGCGTTGGCATGTGCACTTGCACATTTCCTTTTTGTGTACGGGGCAGTAAAAATTAATTTTTTTAAGACTTTTGGGGCTTAATTTTGATCTCTTCTGTGGACATGTATTATCTCTTATAAGGACTGGCGGGAGAGATTTGAATGCACAGGAGGTCTAGCCGTAAACCCTTGCTGTCTTGATTTTTTATGCAACGGCAGCATGAGCAAGGTCATGACGGCAGCATCTTAATAATGAATGTTTGTTCAGATCTTTGCAGTTAATCTTCATTTAATTTTGAATGAAATTCCATCTCCCATTATATGACATGATGGGAAATCTAGACTAGATTTTTTTATGTATTGCCTTTCACACATTGCAAGTTTCTTATTATTAAACAAAGTAGGGCATTTGATATAGGCAGCAGAATGATTGTAGATAAAAGAGGCAGAATTATGGATGCAGTAGCACAACGATGGACATTAGAATCTTTCTTCCTGAAGACAAAGGATCCTAAACGGCTCTCCCATCATCATAGCAGTGTCTTCACTAAGGTTAAGATTCTGTCACAGGTATTTCTAATAAAAGTCAGGGACAGGTCACCAGCAAACAAAAATTCACAGAAGCTGCAACCTTTTCCTGACTTTACTAAAAATACCCTGGAGGAGAAGGGGAAACAGGTTCTGGGTTTGCCACCAATCAGCTGTTGGGCGACAGCAGCAGGGGCCAGCCTGCTGATCAGCTGTTTGGCAACAGCCCTTGGGCTGACAGCTGCTCCAGTCCTGCCCCAGAAGTCACAGAGGTCTTGGAAAGTCACAGAATCCATGAGCAAATCATATCCTTCATGTTCACTGAAGTGCTGCAGCTGCACCAGTGCAGCATTTTAAGTGTTAACCTGATCTGAGCTTTGGAGGTATGTAACGCCACAAGTCCATGGGGGAAGAGATGAAAGAAAATATTTGCTAGGGTCAATGACTATGTCTAAGCTTTCTGAATTAATACAAAAGCCTAGACTGCTACAGAACATCCGAGTAGTAGTTTACCCGCACAAGTAGTACCCCTGAACTCGACTAGGACTACTAGTATAAAGATTTGCAGGATAGAGTCCCTAGTTTGTATCTGAGGGTTGCACTTCTGCAATGGTCAACCTACATAGAGTCAAGTCCACAAAGCTATTTAGGGCGGAAGGGGTTAATAAAAGATTCTGAGTTCCACAAACAAAATAAGGGGAGGGTGAGAGAGAGACAGAAGACTCCCTTTTAGATCCTGGAAAGACCAAATGTCAAGCAACAGTGAGTTTTTGTTGCCATTTGTAAAACTCACCTATACTAAAAATTCTGACTTTGCTCACTACCAGGGTAGTGATTATAAAAGGTTCAGAAGTGCTTGTAGTTTACTGGTGTGGTCATTTTCTTATTTATGAACTAGACAATAGACAGTGATATTTTTATTTTACACTGCACATTCCTTGGGCTGTTGCTAGATTTTATTACTCAGTGAAACCTTGAGGTCTAATCTCCTATAAAAATGGTTGCAAAAATAATTTATTTTTTCCCTTTAGTGGTTTCAAGTCATGTCACAAATGAAGGTGACCAAAAATAATCTTTTATTGAACCAACTTCTGTCAGTGAAAGAGAGAATCTTTTGAGCTTCAGCTCTGAAGAAGAGCGCTGGGTGACTCTAAAGCTTGTCTCTCTCACCAACAGAAGTTGGTCCAATAAAAGATATTACCTCACCCACCTTACCTCTCTAACATCCTGGGACCCAACCTTCACAACTACAACTACCCTGCATACACAAAGAACCTGTTTTTCTTTTCTCCAGTGACCTCTAGTGGTGAATACATGTGACAGTGAAGCCAAAAGAGAACTGTACCCTCTTGCAAATAGGGTAAGGGAGTGTTAGGGATGAGGAAGATCTAGTAGTTCATCCATCTGCAAGTGGAAAATAGTTTCCCGCAATGGAGATATAAATACTAAGCTGACACTATTCTAAAGAAAGGTAGACAGATACAGTTGCCCGTCTTGCCCTCATGGAAGTTAATGAGGCAACATAAGTTATGGCAAACAGCCCACTAATCTCAGGATTTCTCCTTCAGAAAAGAGATGAAATATCCTCAGACACCTCCATCCCCCTTCAAGGGGTTCTGCTTTCTTTGCATCCCCATGTTTCCCAATGAGAGTTCTGGGTGTTGAAGCTATACAAGGTCAGGTCTGTCAGATTTCTCTGACAGTCAAGCAGCTGTCTCTTAGACTTAACGGGTAACTGCTGCCACTGTAATGGGCCACGAAGAAATGCGCACACCAACTATTTTCTTAGCACATGCAACTGAAACATCACCATTATTGCCCTCAGATGCCTTGCTATATAAATCCGAACAGAACAAGAATAATGAGCTTGTGGCAGAGGCAGGAACATTTTTAACAGTACTGGGCACTTTTGGCTACTGAAACCATTTAATAAAACCAACACAAAAATAGGAGGCCTAGTTCTGTAGTAGAAAACTCATCTTTGTGCTTGGCAAAAATAATGGCTGTGCAATAACTTCTGAAGGCACTTCCCATTCACTAGTCAGGAACAATACTTTTTTCTCTCTGAGCCAAAAGTAGAGTCAATATTTATGCACTCACATGTATTTCCAGAGACAAATGTCAGGTCCTATCCTATCCCCAGTGCAAGACTTATTAATTTTAATGGGAGGTTTCAAACCTTCATTTTTCTTCTTATTAGACAGACATTTATACTGCAGTCACCCCCACAGGCATCAACTACGTCAGAGCTCCATTGTTCTACAAATAGGTCAAATATGTAACAAGTGATGGTCCCTTCCCAAAGAGCTAATTCCTGCTGTCTTTTACATTCCTGAAAGACTTTCGAACTTATCCCCCCTTTCTCTATTATTCAAAAAAAACAATTCAACCAAAACTTCATGCTAGCAAGGCACAATCTTGTGGCAACATGGACAGAGCTCACTATCCCAGAGTGTCCCCTTGTTGCAAGACCAGGCGTTGCAGCACTTGTGCTTCAGGTTCCCCTTAACACTCTTTGGCCTATTCCCACCAGAGAGGTGACATGGCTCCCCTTTAAAGCATTTAATCCCTTCCAGGGTAATAGAATCTTTTAGTTTAAATCCAAAGCAACATCAAAACAAAAGGAAGTCTCTAGTCCTGCTGCGCTGAATTGTCAGCCCCCTTTTTTTACTGGCGAGCTCCCAGCAGCAATGGCCTGTCTCATTATCTCACTTCTGGATCCAATCACCCCAACAATCCAGGTCAGGTCTACCCTCTTAATAAGGGCCCCTGGCAGGTCGCAGGCCACAACCCTCAGCCAGTTCCTAGCTCATGCCTAGCTTCTTACCTCATTTAGGAGCAGACCATCCACTCCCTCCCCAGCAGCACTCAGCTGTTGGACATTTCTTCTCAGTCAGCTCACCTACTCTCCTCCTAACCGGGGGATTCTGGTTTGCCTTCTGCAGAGAGCTCCTCTTCTTAAATCCAACACTCAGTGCAGGTGTAGCAGGGTGGAGCTAACTGAACAGGGCTGACTGGCCCCAGGCCTTCTGACCCTTACAGCAGCAAGCTGCCCTGTCATCCCACAGTATTCAACTGCCTAAAACGATTGAAGATTCTAATTTTGTTATGATGGTAAGGCATGCCGTAGTCATCTGCTTGTCCACCTACACTGGAGGTGGTATCACCATGAGACTACGCCAACCTTATTGTTCACACCCAAACGGAGAAAAGTTTTTAAAATTAAAGATCAATGCTAAGAGCTGTACTCTGTCCACCTTTCAATCTACATATTTCCAGGCTTCAGTACCCTTTTTGACATTTATGTAACTTTAAAATAAGACCATTGCAAAAATTTTTAAAGTTGGAAAAGAGCACCTCCTACCTACTTCCAAATATTTCAAGTCACATTTTGCTTTGTCCTTCGGAAAGAGCCAACTGAGGTTACTGGTGTTTATCATTTACATGGATAGCTACAAGCCAGGAGCAGTAATATTTTAATCAATTTACTAACATGGTAATTAGGAAACTCCAGATTCTAAGCTTGGTGTAATAGCAATACCTTGGCCTTCTTCATGTGACCCATAATTTTGCCCAGATCTTCAACATCCATGACAGAGTTATGGCTTCCATCTTCCTCAGCACCCGACTCTTCCTCACTGGTGGTTTCAAATAACTCCTCCACCTACACAAAAAAGATTGCAGAAGGGATTTTAGAAGCTTGTGTGCTATGTTAAATATAAACTCCTACCTCTTATAGCCTGCTGATGCAATTACAAAACATCCAGGAAAGACTTCTGGAAGGTTAACAAAGAGACAACATTTGACCTATATAAAGGTACACAAATCCCAGCTAAGTAAAAAGTAAAAAGCCTGATGAATTGTTTATTAAAATTAATTTTAAGAGTACACAAAGCATCTGAACCTCAGTCTCCTGGGAAATATGGCTTCCAGATTCATTCCACTCTCTCTTTCCTGATCCATCCATTTGCTACCATATCATTGGCAGTTAAAAACAGGTTTGGACAAACGTACCCAACTCCTATTGAACTTAGGTGCCTTGTTCTCTTAAGCTCCTTTGAAAATCCACACCAAAGTGATCAATATCACAGTAAACTGCCTTTCAAATTGTAAATTCCTCAGGGCACTGGGCTTATCTTACTCCCCTGTAAAGAGTCAGGCACAGCAGCAATCCTGTATCAATATTAACAAAACCTATTCCTTTTGTTTCTGTGGTAGCCGAAGGAAGAGGCAGCCTGGCACTTTCAAGCTCACACAAGGAGAAGAGCAACTGTTCTCTGTTAAGGTCTATAGTGCAACGGCAATGATGCCTTGTGATTGAGATAGAAGATTAAAGTGTCTCTGCGCTGTTGGTTTCACTTTCTACAGAGCAAGAGAGATGCTCGCATTATCAAAACCTGTTATTAACACACATACTGTGGAAGAGACAAGCAATTAGACATGTAAGTATTCAGAGTAAGGTCATGTCTACACTAGTACTTATGACATCAAAACTTTTGGTGTGGAAAAAAAATCCCCCTAAGCAACATAAATTTTGTTCGCGTAAGCGCTCGTGTGCACAGCGCTGTCAGTGGGAAACGCTCTCCCGTCAGCACAACGCCACTACAGAGCGCTCTTACAGTGGCACGGTTGTATCGGTACGGCTGTGTCCCTGTAAGCTTCTAAGTGTAGACATGGCCTAAGATACAAAGCTGGCTTAGACAATTCTTCCAATCTGCAGCTGCAAAGAGACCTTGGATCAAAGCAGCCTACCCGACAAGTGACAGACTGAATGCTAGGGTGATGTTAACTGCTCCTATGGCACAGTAAACAAGACGCTTCACCCTTACAGTGGAAATAACTTAAGACTCCCACGAGAAGTCAGACTGGCACCCCTTTATGTTGGCTGTGGCACATCCTTCCTCCTATATAATAGGAAACTTCCCTCTACCATTCCCCTAACTCCCCCCATATACACAAAACCCTCGGTTCTGGCACACAACTTGTTCTCTGGCCCTTTACCTGAACCTATCCCAAGGAACATAAGTAAGAGTCAGGTGTGAGGAGGAAGATCACATAGTGGATCTTAGTCCTCAGAGCTGGGGAAGGAAAGGAAGGAGTCAAATAGCTCTTCAAGGAAACCCACAGATTCACTTAACCAGCCCTACTGAGAGATAGACTTGTCTCAGAAATAACACCGTGTGGATTTTGGACCTACCTCAGTGTTCTCCTGCTCGGACACCTTTTGCTCATGATCCGATCCCTCCTTGCTCTGTTTTCCTTTGGATTTGCACTTGCCTTTCTTACAGTTCCCACTACAAGGCTTCCTCTCCCCTCTGCAAAGTGCCTGGAGCCTAGCAAGAAACTTGGCCTTCCAGGCATTGAAGTCACCCTCGATACTGCCGTGCTTGCTTTTGGCTACATTACAGTCCCCCTCCACACGAGTCATCACACGACTAGCACTGAGCATCCACAGCCATTTGTCAATATTTTTTCCAACCTAGGACGGGAAAGGAAAAAAAACCCATTGACAAGGGCCAGGAACTTAAAGAGACAGTCATTTGGAAAACAAACTGGATACGAATTTAGAAAAAGATGGCTAGATGCATGGCCACAGCAGGCTGACAAAGTGATTGGGAACCAGGGATTTCTCAGCTCCAGTGCCACTCTGTTGCCAGATAGTATCAACTTAAACCTTAGCTTCTCTATATCTCACCATTTCTTCATCTGTAAAATAGTATTAATATCACCACAGAGTGTATCCAGTTCTGGGCATCACATTTCAGGAAAGATGTGGCCAAACTAGAGAGGGTCCAGAGGACAACAACAAAAATGATAAAAGGTTTAGAAAACCTGACTTGTTCAGAAAGATTTCAAAAAAATCGGCATGTTTAGTCTTAAGAAAAGAAGGCTGAGGAGGGACCTGATAAGTCTTCAAATATGTTAAGGGCTGTTCTGAAAGGACTGTGTTCTCCATATCCATTGGAGGTAGGAGAAATAGTAATGAGCTTCATCTGCAGCAAGGGAGATTTAGGTTAGATATTAGGAAAAACTTTCTAACTAAAAGCATAGTTAAGCTCTGGAATAGGCTCCCAAAGGAGGTTGTGGATTCCCATGACTGGAGATTTTTAAGAACAGGTCTAGGTTTACCTGGTCCTGCTTCAGCACAGTAGGCTGGACTTGATGGTTTCTTGAGCTCCATTCCAATCCTATATTTCTATGATTCTATACTAAGTGTGTTGTAGAAGACAGGGGTATTTTTATGAAGCATTTACTAGTAACAACAAAGCCTATGTATGTAGAATACCTGGTGTTGCCACCATGCCATCAAGCACTGTATGAATATATTACTCTGATAAGCTACATTATTTTTCTCTTTCTGACTTAGATTATCTCCATCAGTTATTAAGGTTAGACTGTAACTTAGCTGGCAAATATCAAGATTTACATGATCCAGAATAGTAAATGAAATGCAGAGAAAGGAGTACTTTAAAAAAAAAAGGGAGAGAGGCAATAAGTCAGTGGCTTATTTTGCCCTTTTAAAACTATACAGAACAGGCTCTACAAACAAATGTAACTGTACTACAGCTTGATCTAGTAATTATTAGTTTTAAAAGCCTGGAAATTCATTTCACAGTGAGAGATTTACAAAACATATATACTACAAAGGTTGGAATCAGAGTTACTATATAGTTTTACAAGTGTCTGAACTACCATCCTGAGGGGGGAAAAAAATCTACAGGTTAACATAGTATCAATGGGAACCATCCTTTTCACTTTGAAAGGATGTAGCACTTGTAGGGGAGCTGGATATGGCCTTAAATACTGCATCCTTTAAACATCTAATTTTCCAAATCCTTCTTAAAAGCAAGGAGTCATCAGAACACTAATTGCCTAAACCTCAGAGGTGCAGAACACTGTCAAGCTCACTGATGTCAGTGGACACTGAGGATGCTTATCAACTCTGCAGGATCAGAAAACAAAAAGAAAATCCAGAGAAACTCACCGTGTTGTAGTGATCCACATATACTGAATTTCCCAAGCCAAACACAGCGTATCTCATGCCTTTCAGATGGGTTTTGCCAAATCTAAAGTCATTCACAGCCTCTTCTAGCCATTTGCAGAACCATGCTGCATTCTCAGTTGGCTGTCCATCAGTGTAGGTGGCAACCAGAAACACACAAATATTTTTGCTGGTTGCCTGAAGACAGTATAGCAGAGGAAAAGAATATTTTAAAAGCCTGAGAAATGCATTTTCCAAAACAACTTTCATATCAGAGTGCCAGTAAGAGACAGTTATTGTCTTTTTAGAAGTCTAGGCATGAAGCCTAGAGTAGAAAATCCTAGGCATAAGCCTGTAAGTTCATCCTTTGTATAAAAACCATGGATTCAATAAATTGGGAAACTGTATTAATAAACATTTTGCCCCATACAGCATTTCCATCCAAAGATCTCAAGGAACTTTATGAACATTAACTAAATAAATCTCAACACCCCAGAGAAGTAGGGATGAAATATTATTATTCCCAGACAAGAAACTGAGGCACAGTGAGTGACTTGACCAATAGCTCTATCTTATTGATAAAACTTGAAGCAGAAGCAAGAAGAGAACTCAGATCTCTCAGATCACAGGCCTGTGCTCTAGAATCTAGAGAGAGACTGTGATCCCACCTCCTCTTAGAAGAGAAATAACCAGCTGATATCAAATAAGTGCCAAAATTAAGTTCCTTCACTGTGGTATTTAGTATCTGTAAGAAGCCCAGCACTGAAGGTTCCCATTTACCCACACAGATGTACTCTTTAACACAAGTATTGTGGGATTTTCAGGGAACTGCAGGAGGTCTGCAGGAAGATGCAGAAGAGACAAGACCTCTCAACAGATCCAGGGAATTGTTACATTTACTTATTTTACTTACCTAGGAGGGGAAGAAAGAAAAATACTAACCTCTTCTGCTAGACAATCATCTGGATCATAGTCTCTAAGGTTTATGATTTCCGCAGGCAAGTTAAGGGAGATAATTGCTTCAGCAAGAATTGTTGCAAATCCCTGAAAAGAGAGACATGGAAAGGTTTTCACTTCAACAACCCAACCGAACAAAGAGTCAAACAAATTATGCCCAGCAACCATGAGAGGGTGTTAGAAACCCACAGATCATGTAACAAGAAGCCGATAATATTTCATATGGCTATCATACAGAAAGAGAAAAAAGATATAAAAGAAAAAAATATAAAACATGCATATTGCATTTTCTTTTTTCAAAAATGAAGTGCATTTTGTTTTGGAAAAAGTGAGAATTTCATAGATTTTCTAGACTATTTTTACAGACAGAAAAAAAAAGTCACTCAATTTTAATCAGTTTTTGTCTTTGACAGAGAAACTTTATAAAGCAGCATATCTCCACATAAGAATTTAAAGTGACAACAACAAATTAATGGAATATATATTTTAAGCATGCATGTCACTAATAATCTTTTAGATTTTTGAAGATAATTACATAAAATCTAATTTACTCTTCTCTTTTTCATTGTATTGGACAATAAAAACCTACTCAATTTCACTTTGGGTTCTTGCACAATGCAGTATTTGCAAGCCAAATTTGCACTTCAATAACATTTTGATTTAACTTGGTGCAAACAGAACAAAGTGACTTTTACCTTAGCAGTGCCAGTCTGAGAGCCATAGAACACCTTCACCCCAGCAACATAAACCTCCTTCGCCTTTGTGTAACCATTTATTAGCACATCTTGTGTTACTTTCCGTGGAGTTAGCTTCTGGGTGGATTTTTCATCCTACAAAACAATTGTATGCCAATCTTACCTCTTTCAAACTCATCTTAAACTAGTTTTCCCATAAACACAAACCACCTTGTCAGACTTCAGAATTAGGTTGGTGAGTTCAAGTAAATGTAACAGTGATAAATTTTAGAATTACAACTGTCCCATAAAAACAATCAAACTAGCATCACTGTAATTTAATTAAGCCATGTTACTGTAATCTGATCTCACACTACAGGGTATGACTTGATCACAGCCAGTGTCTGAAGAAATTCCTTCCTCCTATCCCACACACCTACCCACTTCACCCACATGCACAATTGAACAAATATTTCATGAAGTGTATTTTTTCCTTTATGGAATAATTCTGCTCCAACTGAAATCATGGAAATGTTATCATTAACATTCCTGTAAAACATCAGGTGTAAGCAGTTATCAGAGACAGGATTCTACATTTGGCACAGTCCAGAGTAGCAAATCTTCTTCAGATAATGAACAGAAGTGATTATGTGAGATCAGTTCACGTACCAGTTACAAAGCAGTAAAATATTCAACAGGTATACTTTTGATACATTTCTAAGACACCAAGTACTATGATTTTTGAGTGTGCCAAATCCCATTTAAACTTTAAGAAGTTAGAATTTGCACATGGCCTACAGTGGACTACACTGAAATGAAAAGCCACATTCCCACACCAAACGTGGATATATTTCAGGTGATGGGTTAAGGGACTACTGTCCTAACACTCTGGGATACTTCCAGTTGAAAGAATATTAATGCTAGAATTGTGAATTCTCACTTACCTGCTTTTTGGTTTTGGTGGTAATGAAATGAAAGCAGATCCAAATGCTGATGCCAAAAGCCGCACAAGAGTAGATATAAAACCTGTTTAGCCACAAGGACATCAGATGAGCGTAGAAATAGCTCCATGTATCCACTGTTGCATCTAAAATGAGAATGAATCATAATTGCTCTCTTCCAACTCAGCAAAAGCAGCAGCAGTTTCCTTCATCATCAACCATTTTTTAAAAAGCAACACATACATACACACAGTGCCTACCAGTCTCATGACCTTAACTATTCTCAGTCTCCAGATCATGCAATGACAGGCAGAAATTGAATTGGCCATTATAATTGAATCGGGGACTAGTTGTCCTTTTACTCAAGAAAACATTGCTTAGACTGAGCATAATGGCTTCCTCATATGCAGGCCAAAGCTTGAGACTGTTAAAGCACATCATAACTTTCAAGAGCATAGCTCTGGTGAGCTTAAAAAAAAAGTCTTAAACAACATGTTGTACACCATTATAGACTCTTAAGAATAAATATAGTCAATGCAAAATCCAAAAGTCATCTCATTGGCCTCAGTCTTGCAATGAATCCTATGCATGCAAAACTTTGCATCTATAAAGAGCTCCGCTGACTTCAAAGAGCTTGCTGCAGGATCAGAACACTAAAAACTGTTCAAATTATACAAGTTTTAATAAACTGGGTATCAAGACATGCTTAATATTTTGATTAAACTCAATATACTTTATCAGCGTTATATAAGGCACACAACCAAAAGGTTTTTATTTAAAAGTCATAGGATTATCTTTTGAAATATAGAATTAAAAGCAATATATATTGCACTGTAGTAAACACAGCTACTTCCATGTTCTCTGTCTTTACCGGTTTTATGCAAAATGTCCAAATGCTTAAAGACTGCAAGCTAAAGAAATAAGACTAACTTATTAAATTAATTCTTTCTGAGGAGCAGGACTTGAGCATTGACATTATTTCTTCTCATGCTCCTAAAACGGTTCCAACAGGTACTGGGGTCTAGAATCACATCTGCTATCCCACAAAAATGTGCAAGTATAGGAAAGTTTCTTGGAAACTGAATGCTAAGTATTTGATTTTTTTCAGCCATTTTCCATTGAGACTGGGCACACAAGACTTTTCTCACACTCTCAGCTGGAGACCAAAGTACTATTAGCTTCTCTCCCACTAGCTTGATATTTCAGCTGTAACAAGTCTTCTCAACCTCTCTGGTCTCATTCCTCCCCCCCCTTGTAAAATGGGGATAAACCACTTATCCATTAGAGCAAGACCAGAAAGGATAACACTTCAAACAAGAAAGTTGACTAGAAACTCCGTTTTGAGAACAAATAACCCTCTGGGTCCAGGTTTTTTATTGCACAGGTTCGAGCTCCATCTCACCTGACAGCAATTTTGGCCAAAGTTTCTAATGACCAACCTCCCATGCAGCCAACTCCTATAGCCCCCAGCACAGCCCCTGCCGGCTCCCACTCACACAGCATGCCTGGGGGAGTTTAGGTACACTCAGGTGCCTGTAATCAGCCGCCTCGGCCTCGGCCCTGTCTGGAAATCCACACCCCAACGGCCCAGGCGGTCCCTCCCCAAGGAGGCGGCGGCTGCAGCAGTAATTCAGGGCTACGGTTAGGGTATTTTTTCCTCCATGTCTCTGAGAACCGGCCGGTTTTGCCCTGGCTCTTTCCAGGGGAGACGTTTTCTCTCTGCAACGCCCAACCTGCGCTGGGCGGGTCCCACGAGCTACCAGGCGGCCCTGGGATTGTAAGCTCGGGGTCACGCTCCCGGGCGCGCTGCCCCCGCTCCTGTGTTAGAGGCAGCACCACTGGGGGGGGGGGGGCAGACCCGAAAGCACCAGGCGAGGGAGCTCCACTGGGGCCGCGCCCCGAGCCAGGCGCCAGCAGCGGGGAGCCCCCGGCCGCCCCACACGCCAGGCCACTCACCCATGGCGCCCAGCAGGAGCAGGCGGGGGGCCCGCTCCGCCCCCTTCTGCGCGGTCGGCCCCGCGCTCAGCGGGGAGGCCGAGGGGCCCGGCGGCTGCCGGCGGCGGCCATGCCGTGCGCGGAGGGACGCTGGGCGGGCGGGCGAGGCTTTCCGACGGACCCCCCGCCAACGGGGCTCAAGGGGCGCGCGCGTGAAGTGGCCCGCGGGGGGGCCCACCTCACAGCACGGGGCCGGGGCAGGCGCGGCACGGCCGGACGTGCCTCAGGGAGGCGTTTCGGGCGCGACACCGGCGGCCCCGGGCTTGAGACCCTCCCCCCCCGCCCGCCCGCCCGCCCGCCGCAAGGCGCTGAGGCGCTGCGCTGATTCCCGCGCGCGCCGCGGGGAGACGTTACCGGGCCGCGCGCGCCGCGGGGAGACGTTACAGGGGCGCGCGCGCCGCGGGGAGAAGTTACCCGGCCGCGCCTACCCCCCCCCCCCCCGCCTGTGGCCGGAACCCTGGAGTCACACGGGCCTTGTTTCCCGCCCGGACGCCTTTTGACTGCACACAAACGCGCACACTCCCAGCGCCGCTTGTTTCCTCGTCCGGCGTTGCGCTGACGTCATAAAGAGCCAACGGCCCACGGCGGTGACGCAGCGCGGCTTGTTGACAGGCATCTCGCGCTCGCCCCCAACCGCCTGAGAGGGCCCGCGCCGGGCTCCTCGCGCCGCCGCCGCCATGTCCATCTTCACCCCCACCAACCAGATCCGCCTCACTAACGTGGCCGTGGTGCGCACCCGCCGCGCCGGGAAGCGCTTCGAGATCGCCTGCTACCGCAACAAGGTCATGGGCTGGCGGAGCGGGGCGTGAGTACGGGCCGGGCCGGGCCGGGAGGAAGGGCTGAGGGAGGGGCAGCTCGCGGGGGGAAGAGCCTGGGGGTGGCGGGGTCAGGGACTGCTGGG
>ML675623.1:9719058-9767170 GCA_007922155.1 Mesoclemmys tuberculata
TGGTGAAGTGGACCAGGCCAGCGCCTCCCCCGGGCAGGGCCGACTCACTCTTCAGCTACTCCTCCAGCTGGTGCCACCCACCCGAGACATGGGGGCGGTGGTCGCGGCCTGCAGGGACCCCGCCGTTCAGCCCTGGTGCGTGATGCCGGTAGATGGTCTGGGAGCGCCGGCTCCGGGATCCTCGGGACCCCGAAAAGGAATCGGCTAGAGGCAACGTGCAGAAGTTAAAGCATGCAGACGCGGTCATTCAGGAGTGAAAGGGCCTTCGTTTCCTGTAGCCAAGCCTGGCCTCCGCTCAGGCTGTGTCTGCGCTACCATTTGTGTCCTTATAATGTATGTCGCTCGGGCGCGAATAAGCCACAGGCTGAGCGATGGAAGTCACACCCACCTAAGCGCCAGCGTGGGCTATGTCGGCAGGAGAGTTTTGTCAACTGACATCGCTGCCACTTGTTGGGATGAATTAAGTCGATGTGAGAGCTCTCTCCTGTTGTCTTAGAGCAGCTACTGTAGAGAGGCCCTAGTGTAGCTATAGCCTGAAAAGTTAGGCTAACTTGGCTACATCAGTAAGGGGCATGAAAAAACACACCCTTGAGTGCTGCAGCTATGTCGGTGCTCTTATTTGAAAAATACTGATGTTTTGTTTGTTGCAATATTTCTATTGGAGCTTGCAGTTGCCACTGTTTGTTTTTTGTTTCTGTACCACGAATGTTGAAGAGGCAATAGCAGTTTGAGAATAAAGACACTTCCCTGCATTCCCCATTGTGCACTCAAATCTCCTATTTGTATGTCTTTCTAGCTGCAACTTACATTGTCCCTATCAGCATAATGTTTGCGAGCCTACTGAGAGTCTTTTGTACTTCATCGTTTCAACCATGTTTTTCTGCTAACTTCTCTGATGTAGCTATGGGATTAAATTTATTTTTCAAATCAAACTAGTTCCCACAAAATTAATATTTTATAGGTTATATTTGGAATCCTAAAGGAAAAGGGACTGCACATTAATAGCTCTACATTATTTAACCCCAACTTTGGAGAGGGGGGTGAAAACCAGCTCTTAATCAATGTTTACAATACTTTTTTTTTTAAATTCCAGTTGAAATAGTTCTCTAAAAACACATTATCCTGGAGTGCTTGTAACACAAATACTTCAGCACTGAGCACCAACATATGAGACTGACTTAACTGATTTTCATGATCTAAGCTGCAAAAAGTGATGAAAGTAAACAGTATAAACTAGATGAGAAATCACTTGGCTTTTTAAAATTCTTTACTTTTTTTAAATAACCCAAAGTGGTGATAGTAATCTAGGAAGGAAATTTTGTTTCTGCTTAAGAACCTAGTAACGAAATAATCAGTCTATATAGCTTCAAAACAAATGTCCATGTTGTGCTAAATACAGTTAAGTTTACAAAAGGTCCCAAACAACATTCCTTGCCAGCTGTCCACTCCCAAGTTCCTAGCTTCAACTACTTGGTGCCCTAGTCTCAGACAGGATGGCAGATACTCTCCCTGCTAGACTAGTTAATGTTATGCTTTCATGTGTTTTCTAATCATGAATACAATTGTTGTTTATCAGTGAAAAAGACATTGATGAAGTTCTACAGACCAACACAGTATTCGTAAACGTCTCTAAAGGTCAAGTTGCAAAGAAGGAAGATCTCCTCAAAGCTTTTGGAACTGATGATCAAACAGAAATCTGCAAGATGGTAGGTTCTGTATATATGAAAGCATAGAGTTAACACACTTTGAGTCACAGAAGATTCTGTCTTCCATTAAATACAGGAAACTGAATCTTCATCTGTCAATTGATGCTATTAGAGTTTAATGAATTTTCTAGTTATGTGTTTTATTTCTTTTGTATTAGTGATCACAGTTTTGGGTAAATACATTTTTCCCCTTCTCTTTGGAAATAAAGTGGTTTAATTCTATAGTCTTCAGCAGCATCACTTTGTGTTTGTCATGTGTTCCTAACAGATCTGACATGACCTGACTCTGCTCACAAAATCAGTAGACTGATGGCGGATGTCCATGGAATATTAATTGTTATGGGCAGCAGTGTTGCTGATTCAGTAAAGGATACTTATTCCTCTTCAGTCACTACTGAGCCAGCTTCCCAGTGTGATGGGAAGAGGCATTGTTCTTAATGTGTGATCTTTCCAGTGAGATTTGTAAAACAGTTCTTGCCACTTGCTATTAAGATAGCACTGTTAGGATGCATTGTCCTTTACAGGCATGCAAGAACCAAGGTTCCTGTCCCAAAGAACTTTAACCAGACCTATAAGGATGGAGGGAAGAGACATACTGAAGTTCTGATACAAGTCATGATCTAAAAGATTTTAGTTATATTCCTCTTTCGCATCCTTCAGCTCGAGAGACCAATGGTATGCACCCCTGAGTAGTAAAAGCTGGAGTACCTCTCCAGGGCGCAAGCCTGGGCAGATAATACATGGAGGTCCTCCGTTGCCCATGCATCAGGGCCCTCTTTTGGCGTCACCAGTAAAATCCAAAGGAGAGTAAGAACCAATAAATCTGGTACCCAATCCATGGCAGGTGTTGCCAGAAAGATCCTGAAATGTTAGTACCTGAGCACCGTAGGGGCTCCACTCTGGATTTTCTGTCCAAGTTTACTGGCGTAGACTTACATTCTCCTGAATTCACCTACAAGGCAGTTATATTTATAATAGGTATGAATGGGGGTGAATAGTTGATGGTACGTCTGCATTTTGTAATCAAACAAAAAATACAAATGTTTGTTTTGAAATAGTTTGTGTTCAAGATAAACCTATTATGGTTTGGGGGGAGGTGTTGTCCCCTTGTTGGTGTACATACACACACTGTTAACTTCATTTGTAGGATTTGACCCTTAGTGAAAAACACTGCCGTTTCCTTTTTATGGTTTAATGAGACCAGCTTTACACTTTTGCACAAGGTTTTTTTGTATTATGAAAAACATCTAGTGGTGTACTTGACAGTCTAGTCCAGTTAAAGATATATAAATTAAAAATAAAGACCTTTAATAATTGTTACTTTGAAAACAAGTCAATAACTTTCCCAGCACTAGGGCTTCTATTTGTCAGTCAAATATGTATTATTTATTACTATTAACAATTTTTCATTGTTGATTGATCACTTCTAGATTTTAACAAAAGGGGAGTTGCAAGTATCTGACAAAGAGCGACAAACACAACTGGAGCAGATGTTTAGAGACATTGCAACTATTGTAGCTGACAAATGTGTGAACCCTGAAACGAAGAGGCCATACACAGTGATCCTTATAGAAAGAGCCATGAAGGATATCCACTACTCTGTTAAACCAAACAAGAGCACCAAACAGCAGGTCAGTTTCACTCTCCATTCTGTCTTCATGTAAAAGAATTTCTCTCTGCAGTTTCCATATTAACATTCACAGGAGTCGCATGAGCCTAAATCTAAGGATGATGCATCAGCATTGTTTGACTGACGGAGGTGGCATAGCAGCCAAATGTTAGAAAGAAACGTGTTCTGAAATTCTGTGGTGTGGTTTATATCTGCCCATACAGGGGGGGATGGGACATGATGACTACTACTACAGATGATTAAAACTGCAGCCAAGTTGGGTGTAAAAGAGAAGCAAAAATGCTCAGCTCATGTTCTTCTTACCTCACATTGTTCTATGGGACAGTATATTTATCCTTAATTATGAATGGCCTGCCTTTTATATTTCCGAGATAACCATCTTAATTAACATTTATTTCCAGCTTTTCACACTCCTTAAATCCAATTCCAGCAATACTTAATGCTAAACCTGAGTGACCATTTGGAGCTATGTAAATAACATGAGCTTAAGCAAATTTCATTTATAGTTAATGTCTTTGCAGGCTTTGGAAGTCATTAGACAATTAAAGGAAAATATGCAGATTGAGCGAGCTCACATGAGACTGCGGTTTATCCTCCCACCAAAAGAGGGCAAGAAGCTAAGAGAGAAGCTCAAACCACTGATCAAAGTTATTGAGAGTGAGGACTTCGATGAGCAGTTAGAAATTGTAAGGCTCTAGTTTCCGTAGTCAATCTTTCTACATTGTTTTGTCCTTTAAAGACTACATGTAAAACCTGGGTTGTTGCATTAGCTGAAATTGTACCAGAGCACTGAAATTGAATTAAGCAGAGGTGCATAGTTGGTTGGTTTTTTGTTCTTAATTAAGTGGCCTTCAAGACTGCTTTTAAGCCTTAAAAGGCCCGTGACTGTCTGAACACTTGCTTGAGGAATGCAAGTTCTTAACCAGTGGGCATGACTCAATTATCTTTATCTGACCTGTATTTGTTGAACTGCTGGCTCAAACTTTGAAAAGTACAATGAACTGCTTTTAGTAGTGATACGTTTGTAATTTCGCCAGTCCCCTGCATGTTAGGATGTTAAATTCTAATTGTCTTATTTAGCATGTTTTGTACTATATCTTACTTGCAGTTCAGTTCTTACAGTATTTTAATTTACTTAAAAGGTATTCCGTCAAAATAACTAAACAAGATCTGTAATTAGCAGTACTTTGGGCCACTTAGAACAGAGTTGGCTACTTCTGCATTGTCAGCAAGTCAAGCGTCGACAGGTAGAGCTACCAAACTCCCTCAAACAAAAGATGAATCAATCTGGATTGTTTAAATGCGGACTTAGAGATGTGAACAAGTTTTCTTAATACCTAGTGGGTCAGACAGGTCTATGTTAAAATTCCATAGGAGAAAAGAAAACCATGTAGGCTAAATCTTCACTAACTGATACGTAAAATGTTTCAGGTGTGCCTCATTGACCCAGGCTGCTTCCGGGAGATTGATGAACTCATCCGGTGTGAGACTAAAGGGAAAGGCACGCTCGAAGTACTCAGTCTGAAAGATGTGGAAGAAGGAGATGAAAAGTTGGAGTAAAACCCTTCCAGCAACCTCACTTTTGTGACAAATAATATATTAAGAGGCAAGGTTATGCCACCTCATTCTGTTTAAGTTTTTGTTTTTCCACTGTGTTGTTGACACTTGTTCTATTTGGGATTTTTCCATGCAGTATTTCCTTGCATTTGTCTGGGTAACAAGTGCCTTTTAATAAAGAGGTGTTTTGAATGTTCAGGTTGCAGTACCAAGGATAAGTTATGGACTTAGCAATGAAAGGCTAGACAAGCTTTGTTTTGGGTGTGGTACTGATTATATCCAAGTCTTCAGCTTCAGTATCTAGCCTGCCATGTCCTTTTCCCTTTAATTTAGTGCTGGATGAAAGGCTGCCTCTGTTCCAGAGAAGTAGATTTGGGTATGAGGAAAAACATACACAGGCGAATTAACGATGGTGTCACTAACAATGCAAGAGTTAATGTGTAATGGCCCTGTTATAGCTGTGATCTACACTGCCACATGCTACTGCTAGAGAAATTTAGCTGTTTGTAAATAGGACCCTTCTTCTGTTTTATTCATAGGATGTATTTTGCATGTTCCCAAACATGGAAAAAAGTGGGTCCTTCATTTGTTTTCAACTCTAAAGTAATTACTAAAGAATCTTAGTGTTGGTACGAGTATGGTGGTCCTTTATGCGTCTGCTAGGCTGAAGCTGTGCTTCCAAACTATGCAAATATTATCTGTTAATATAAACCTGAGCTTGAATAGGGAAAGGCATCTGCCCATTAACTAGTTTACCACTGCTGAAAGTTATACATGCTCCTTTTAGCGTCTCTATCTTTCAGAAGAAAAGTAGAAGTGCTTCCAATCTTCATTCTAGCTCCCTTTGTAGCTTGATGGCCTGGTGGATCTCACCAATTTCCTTGGTAAAGTTACAGTACAGCTCTTCAGACTAGATTTTAATGTGAATGATAATGAAGCTAAGCACTGAGCATCTCCAAGAGATGTATTTGTACTACCTGAGAGCATACCCAAAATGAAAGGGGAAAGAGAGTAAGATACTAATGCAGCCTACCCCTCCATGGAGTTTACATGGAGCCCTTGGCATTAAACATCACTTTCTATGCATTAGTTGTTTAGGGGATAAGCAAGTATACTGGTCATTTTTTGTTGAGTCCTAGAGTGTAGCTGCCAGTGTACTATGTTACAATGTGGTCAGCTGTGCTCTGCAGCATACATTTTCTGCAAAGACAGGGATGGTCTTAGGAGTATCTCTTTGATCCAGTTAGAAACAGACACTTAAGAACCTAACAGTGCCCCTCTGTGCCCTGTTCAGGAATTTACTTCCCCTATAGCCAGATTGCAGGGGAAGCCAATAATAAATTTAGAAATATTTAACTTGCAGTGGTAGTCACAGGATATAGGCTCCTTTTTCATAAAGCATTTTGAAAGTTGAAATTACCTCTGATGATAGAGCCCGATCTCATTAGGGGGACATACTTACACTAGACTAAGTCGCTATACAGAAAACTACAGTGAGACAGTTAAGCTGGTAAATTTCCCCATACCAACAAGCCATTGATTGTGCTCATTTTTTAGGTGATTGAGCACCAAACATGCTAAGCAGTACTAATATCCCATTGAAATTGATTGGGTAATTCATTAGTCTCAGCTAGTATTGTGGGTTGCCTCACCCATCCCTGCATCCATAATGTTTAGAGCTGTTTTTCTTTAGTTTCTAGAGAACAAACCTGGCAGCCAGCAGGGGAAAGATAAGTTGCAATAACTGAGTGGAATCCAGTTCAGGAACTTGCTGTGTGGGGAAGGTTTAACTCCTAGGAAAGGTTTTATAGGGTGGGGTGGGAGAAGTTTTCATGTTTTTTTTTCTGTAGGAGGGAGTTTGATTTTTTTTTTTGTAATTATGTATAATTGTTTTTTTGTAATTATGTACACTTGAATGTTTGATAGGTATCAAAATAAAGTTTAGTGAACTTATTGACTATCATGTTAATTTTCAGCTTTACTTCAAGTAAAACCTGTACTTCCTTGCACCATGTTTTCCTGAATATGGATACAATTCAGATTTCAAGAAGAAACAGATTAGAATGGTCATCTTACTGTTAAAGGCTAAGCAAGTTAAGTGAGACAGAGTTGAAGACTGGTAACAGTTTAGGTGGCTATAGTATACCTATTTATCAGTGCTCAGAGCTGAAAAACTTTCAGTATTTCATGCTCTGCCTTTAAACCTAAGCAATATATACATACACATTTAAAAAGCTGATGGTTAGAAGGAATTAACTTTATTATATATATTTGACTAACTTATAGGAATAGATGTTTATGAACATTAACATCCATTTTTGTTCAGTCCTGCATGTTCTACCTACTTTAACTACAAGCGTGTGTTGTCTACTTCCACACAATTGTCTGAAAAATCTGTTAACTTTGCATTTTAATGCACAGAATCCAAAAGTACAAATGGATTCTACTACCAAGAAGGTAGATGTTGAATGGCGTACTATGTTTAGTCTTCAGGGATGAGTCCATCATTAGCAGCTATCAGGAGCTGGCCTTTGGCTCTAGCGCTTAAATATTTCTGAGACTAAGTTATGCAGAGTCTTCTAGAGGTGTGAGCAGTGAAGGTGTTCCACACTCACAAAAGACATAGGGAAACAGAAGCCTTGCACTTCAAATTAAGGATTTATCCACATCTCCATGACACATCAAAATAACCTTTTAAGACTCTCAGAAAAGCCTGTCCCCTCCTAAATTTAGAACTAAGAGCTAAACTTTCCCTAATAGAAATACAAGTCAAGTATGTGGACAGAATCAGTTATGGTTAGAGGTAAGTGAAAAATGTTTGGCTGGCTAACATAAATATGATGAAATAGGCTTGAGAAGTGTCATACCAACTGCTAAAACTTCAGTCCTGTATGCTCTGTGTAAACCTTTGGTAAGAACAGGAGTTTTCCCAAACCTCTCCTGCTACCCCACTGTTACATTGACCATCTGTTACTCCTTGCTTTATAGAGCCCTCCCTTTCAATCATGCTCTTCAGTTAAAAAGCACTTTAGGACAAAAGGCATTTTAAATTTAAAATGTTTCCTCACAAAAGATGTAACTTAGCTCCTAAATTTTTTCATGTTTGCCACTGTATGAAAGATGCTTGTCATTTTTAGTGCTACACGCATATGCTACTGTGGTGCTGCTCAATCTCCAGCCAACACCACTACAGGACAGATTTTGATGTTGACATCGTTCAGCAGCTAAAGGTATATTATGTAAGTAACTTTTGAGGCAGCCAAATTGATTACTGGGTATGTAGTTCTACCTATTCACCTCTAAGAATTTGCTGAGATGCTTCAAATGTAGATCACATCCGAGTCATGCTGCTGAACCTGTGCAAATCAAAGAGAAGTTATTTTCACCCTACAGTTCCGTTTAAGCATACAAGTGGGAGACAGGAATGCCTGAGCTCTAACTGTGGCTGACACCTACTCTGTGGCCTTAGGAAGTTGTATCAAAATGGCTTGACTCTCTCTCACCCCGCTCCCCTACGGAAGCTTGCACACTGAGACATCACTTGGCAGCTTGGACTCTATTTTTCTTAAAAACCATTACTTGTTACTATTTGTATTAGGAAGATGCTGCTTCTGTCCAACTTCATTGGACTTGGTCTTACTATTCTAGGCTCTCTGTCTGAAGGCTCATAGAACAGTTAAGGTCATGTGACATGGTCTCTAGCTATCCTGGAAATCTTTACAATAAAGACATGAAGGCGGTCACGAGTACAGTTCAAGTTAATTGATCCCACAATAGAAACTCGTGCCCTAGCCTCATTCACATACATCAACCTTCCTTTAATCCTCCAGTTAGAAGCAATGACCACTCTTAGTAGTGCATAAAGTTACTTGCTGGTAAGAGTTCTGTAAGAGTTGCCTGCCTTTAAACCCATCTAGCATACAGAACAGGATTCTTACACCACTCCAATTAGTCACCTTGAGAAGCAGCCGGAGTTGTTTTATCCCCCACTGAATTCAGTCATTCGTGGAAAGACCCAAGCACACAAGAACATAGGGTCTCCATGGCCCCAGGAAGCACACTGTGTGAAACAGCTGATAGGCTGTATTCTCTGACTGTTGCCATGCAAGAGCTGAATTGTAGGCAGTTTGGTCAATTTCCAACTGGCATCTTATAACCTCTCTCGCACTGCTAGAAGGTAGGTTTTCACAGCCACAAATGCTAGTGCAGAAGGGAGTTATGTTTATACTGCTGATGCCAGCACTGAGGGTACATTAGTTGACTTTCAAGTTTGGTCAAACTATAAAGAAAATTCAGCTGTTGAACACAAATCCTTTTGCTGTCTAATTGTATTGATCTTTCACTCATATTCCAACTTCAATCAAAGGTGGAATGGAGTCAATTGGTCTCATCCTCACCCCCATGATGCTCATCTTATAACCTGCCTTAAATGGCCATGGGTGACATGAAATTGCAGGACTAAAATAACTAGCTGTCCTTTCAGAGTTTGGGATTGAAGTGTGCTGGCATAGTTGGGTGGGAGAAGCTTGCCCAAACTTTTAGTTTCTTATTTTCACAAGCACTAAATTCATTCAAGTTTTGGGAAAATACATATAAATCCCATTACCTTTATAATCTGTTTTCTAGTTCCTGTCCCCACATTGCTGGCAACCAAAGTATCTGTTTGAAAAGTTGACTTTTCCACTGGCACTGTATGTAGATTCTTGTTGGTACACGGCCAGCTGCTTGTGGCATTTAATGGATAAACTGGGAAGGGCTTTCGAAAATTTATATCCAACAAAGCTCCAGCTTCAAAGCTTTTCATCCACGAGGGAGCCTTTAAAGAATAGAACATGTGAAAGTGTTCTCACTACATCAACTCACGTTAAGTCAAGAGTATCAAATACTCTTAACTGAAATCATGACAGCCTTCTCTCACCTATAGCCTAAGCCTCCCTTTTTTCTCTCACATGTTACTCTAAGACAAATTTCTACTAGGTTTGGAGAAATCTGTAACGGCTGGGTCCCTGTTAATGTTGCACTAGTTCAGAAAAGACCTGGCAAGTTTGCTGAATCACAAGAACCTGACATAAAAAGCTGACTTTCACGCCATCCCCCCCATTTCCCCTCCCCCTAAAAAAACCACACTGAGGAATAAATAGCCACACACAAAAAAAGACTAAAAGGACTGATTACAACAATGCCATATTTAAATACGTTATGAGCTTATTTTGCCCAACATCCTTCAACCTTTATGGGACTCTTACTGTTAGCTCACAATCTTTTGATTATTACACAGTTGAAGGGCTTTTTCCCATTAAAAGTTTCCAACAGAAAATGCCACTTTCAACATCTCCATACCAACTTTTCACATTTTATCAACAGAGGTAGTGAATGTGTGTTTGGTACCAAAATATGAAGCCTAAATTTAACATACACATGCTTTTAGAAACATTTTAGATATTCCAATGTTCCTTCATTTATGCTGTTAACCAAACCTTTTATATTTATTAACTTCTAATGCATGAGTAAGCTTCTCTCTTACTCTTATTATAAAACTTATATTTAGGGTTACATACATTTCCTATTGAACGATCCAAGGATCCAAGAACTTCATTCCAGTGGGAGTACAGCCCAGATTGTTTTTCTTCTCGTTTCAGTGCATGGATTTCTGACTTCAGCTCTTTCAATCGATCTTCAAATTTTTTGCTCTTTTCCAAGTAATCTAACCTGCAATCCACACATGAAGAGAAGAAGCCAAAAAATTAGCCAATTCTCTAAAGGAGGATTTTGTAGTTATTACATTCATCAATTTAGTAAGGGCCCAGAAATTTTCATTCTAAGCTTCTGGGGCAAAATCTATCCCGAGTATAAAGCCATTGATTTTACATCAGAGATTAATTTGACACTTGAAGTTATTCAATTGACAGTCATTAACTTCAGCCAATAATTTGTTCTGATATGCTCTAAATGACCTGAACCTACATTCTCCAATTGTCTGACTGCACAGAAAGGCTTTCAGTAACCCTGGCTTTTCTTTGGCTTTTGTTACATTTATTCTGAATTGCTGACAGCACCTGCAGGAAGTTTATAGATTTGGGCCTGCTTGCTGAGGGAGATGTTCTTTAACAGGGAAAACAAAGGAGGAACTGTTAGAAAGGTAGGCTGAGGCTATGGCCTACATGGGAAACCCATGAAGACATATTTACTTCCAGATGATCACAACAATATCTGCTCCCTCTCAACTAAAAATCCAGCAGTCACACACAGATTCTCCTGTTAGGTGGTATTAAACAGTGGGAGAACCAGCTTTATATGGAAATTTGCCAGAATCATAGAGGATCTCTCAATAGGTATAAGCACGAATTTAAGTCTGTCTATATCCATCTGTTGTCACTTATCTTCTACTTAGATCATAAGCTCCTTGGGGGAAGGGACCATCTATTTGTTCTGTGATTGGACATTGTCTAGCATAATGGGGTTCAGTCCATGGCTGGCGCTCCTCAGCATTACAGTAATGCAAATAAGTGTACAAGCTCCTTGCATTGTCAGCTAATTTACTATCAGACCATTAATGCATTTCAATCAGTCAAATACAGATACTGCTGAGATCACTGGCTCTCTATGGGGGTATCTGGGCTGTGATATACAGGAAGTCAGTCTAGATGACTAATGGTCTCTTCTAATGATAAACTCTAGGAACACGTAAGATACATTATAGTGCATGCAGAGTGGAAAAAATATTTGAAGGGTGAGTCTTGCCACTATGTCCATTTCCCCAGAACGCAGCTTATAAGCCATTTTTAACATTCAAGATAGCCTCAGAACCAGCTTGATACTCTTCAAGGTCTGTGCTTGGCAAGCAAGTACATCTAGGCGCATTCTGAAGACTAGTCTTTTGGTAGATTTTAAAGCCGCTTTTCACAGGAAACTAGGAAACAACATAACAAAACAATGTCCCCCAGTCCAGTACACAGTCCCCGCTGGGACAAGGGAAAGGAAAGCCCTTTCAATGCATCCTGTCAGTTGAGAAATACTCTACTGTAACAACAGTGGGAAGATTCCATCCTCCTGCACGCTCAGATCAGAGCAGAGCGCTTTGCCCCTAGACAGTGTTTTCCTTTAAACACCAGAGCTTTGTCCTCTTTGTGGCTTGATGCCAAGAAACGTTTTTTCTCTTTCTAAAAAGCTAATGTGTTACAGAGCTGATGCTATTATCTCTGTATAAGGCAGTCACCCGTATGTATCAGTGGGAACAATCCTGCACTGGTAGGAGGATACTTCAAGTTTTGGCACCTCTAGTTTCCCAGGTTAAGACTCTCTAGTTTATTTACATCTTACGAGTGTCCCAGTACCTCTCTCTTTCTATCTCAAAGGACAGTCTCTTCAGATCTACATCTTTTAAATCCATCTTTACAGATCCTTTGTCAAAGTTGACATCTCTGTTGTCAGCTGGTGAATGATGAGGATACCGGGCCACGTGCTAAAAGATGCAACATAATCAAAAAGAGTTTGTTCCATTAACAATACAATTTGAACATTTTTTTTTAATTTCAAGTGTATTTCCTAACTTCTAGGAGAATTTCACCCACACTGTTTCCAAAGTTGTGGTTTTCCCATTGATTCTAAAGATGGCTGTAGGCATTTGTATCTCTTCTCTCGGGCTGACTTGCCTTAAACAAATCTTTCTTAAATAAAATGTTAGCCTTCAATGAAACATGTTACAATGAACACAGACTGTGCATTGTAACTATCGGTGAGAAGCAGCATGTCTGGAATGTTTCGCATCTAATTTTTACTTTTGTGGATATCATACAGAGTGCCGCATGTGTATAGATCCACTTCCCCATAAACAAGATTAGTAGCATCTCAGCTCACAATGGCAAATGCTGCTTCTGTGCAAATGCACAGCTTTCCTTTAAATATAGGCTGGGAGCAGTAGACTTTCATCTTATCTGGTTACGCTCACAAAAATAAAAGCTAAGGCCTTTAGGTGTCAGACGCTTTTGAAAATTTTACTCTAAGTTGCTTGCCCTAGTTCACGCAGTGACTCAGTAGCAGAGAATGGAATAGACCCTGGCAGTCCCAATCCGGTTTTGACAATTCAATCAGATTCCCACTTTTGCTATGTTGGAGCACACAGAGGAAGTCTGAACCCACAGACAACTCTTCATCCACAAAGCTGCTTTTCTGAACCCTTCCTAAAGTTCTTTCAATGACTCAGTTTCCATATTTAATTTCTGTCAATGCAACATCCAAGTAGCCCTGAATTGTGAATGTATCAGGGTATTGTATGTGCTTTGTGATTAACAGTTTGGTCTTAGATAATAGATTAGACAGATAAATATACCTGAAATCATCATGAAATATTAAAATTGTGAAGTCCAAAGATTGCAAAGTACAAAGACATTATAAATGCATCAGCTTGGTAACCAAGTGTCTTGGGCAAGCTTCATGCAGGATGAGTATTTACTTGTTAGTTACATTGTATCTACATTTAAATGATGATTGGTTCCATAGTTACCTGTCCACTCTGAGATAAAGTATTGCCCGCCAGAACATAAACTGGGTAACTTACAGGATATTTAAGCCTAGTTACATCCAGAAGTTTCTGCTTTGCTTTTCGTTCAGCTTCCCTGGCTTCTTGCAGATCCTGTTTTAGATGTTCAGCTTCTTTGGCTCTGTCAGACAAACATACTATAAATATTAGGTTGTAGTTTTCAAACAGTGGGTAATACACTGATTTCAGAGTTATACAACCAGCTAGTTTCCTGAGAGAGATCTGTTAGTTTGTGAAACAGTCTCCAAAAGGGAACTGGTGAAAGTCTGACGGCATGCGACATTGAAAACTGGACTGGACAAAGCACAAGAAGAGGTGCTTGCGGGAACAGTTCTGCATTAGTTGGCTGGTTTAACAGATCTTTTCTCTCTCTAATTTCTATGGACTCTGTTCTGCATCTATTGACTTGGAATCTTGAGACCCTCGGCTATTTGACATCAAAGAGCCTCTCTGGGATGCTGGTTTGAGAAATATGTGCTCTCTGTTTTGAGAAAATGTTATTTAGTACTATGCTAGCATATGTATGAAGTTCCCTCAGGTACCAGGGCGAAAAGTACTTTACAAATACTGGAAACAACAAACAACACGAGGCATGCCCTGTATCTTAGCACAACATTGCCACACTTCTACAAAACCACTTTCAAAAACAGACTTCAGCGCAGAGCTGGAACTCATATGCCAACTTGACACAATCCAACTGGGTCTGAACAGGGACTTGGAATGGTTCTCTCATTACAAGAAGTAATTGTCACTGTTCACACATTCTCACCTTCTAATCAATGGTTGCGAATAGGGCTCATCTACTCTAACGGAATGGACTTTGCTAACACCTACCCTCCCCATTGTTGTTCCTTACCCTTGGATGTGTGCACACAAGCACGCACACCCCCATCTGATTTCTATTTCTTGCATCTGACGAAGTGGGTTGCACCCACGAAAGCTTATGCCTGCAGAAATTAAATCTGTTAGTCTTTAAAATACTACAGGACTCTCGTTTTTGTAATTAGCATGGTTTTAGTGTTCACAGGAGTTGAAATTTAAGTTTAGACTACCCATTAGTAGCCCTCAATCTTTCAGTAATGCTAAGAACTAGCTGCTGCATAGTCACAGTGAAAACTCCATAGCTAAAGATGCAAGTCTTTTTCCATCCTAAACTCTATTTTTTATTTTTGCTGAACAATTTTTGGCACTAATTTCAAATACACTGGTGGGAAGGAACAAGATACACAAAGCTTTAGTAGCTGTGAAGTGTCAGCTGGGGAACCCCTTCTTCCACAAGTAAGCTCTGGGAAGAGAGCCATGTTCTCCATTGACAAGTTCCACGGCTGACAGATGCCATGCACCAAACCCGCAAGCAAATCTCACCTTCGATCTGACTCTTTCACCAATTTTACTGCGATCAGCTCTGCCTCCCGCATCTTCTGCTCCATCAGACGCTTCTCCTCCTTGGTTTTCAGTGCTGTGATCTCCAACCTCTGTCGCTCTTGCTCAGCTTCTGCAGCATTCTGGGCCAGCAGTTTAGCCTCTTCTTCTGCAATCTGAGCTTTCTCAGCCAGCAGCTCTGCTGTTTCCTGGGACCGGAGCTAAAAAAGAGACATGATTTATCGTAGCTACGATACAACGTTTGGAAAGGAGTAATAGCCGCATTCAGCTTAGAAGCAGCGGATCATAACAAAGTTAACCCTTAGCACACTAATGATCACTATATTCATCCTTAGCCCTCTTTACTGAGGGTCTAGAGCAAAGTAAACATTTCCAGGATGTCTCGTCTCCCTCTGCTCCAGGATTCTTATCTTCCTCTCTCCCTCAATCCTTGCATCATTTAAGACCGCTCCCCCTTTACTGGTGCTGGACAAAGACATCACCCAAATGGGCACAGCCTAGTGAACTCTGCCTGCCTCCTTTCAGCTGCCAGTCCCACCTACTCCTGGCTCCATACAGATTTTTCCCCAGCTTCAGTTCCTGATACAGCCTGCTTCCCTCTCTCTGGTTCCTGGCCTGAAAGAAGTGTTGGCAGAAAAAGCAGAAGGAACTAGGGGGTTCCCAACAAAAAAAGATTGGGGCAAGCCTGGCTCCCCAGAGTGAAATCATGCCCTGCCTCACAGAAAGTCTCTCTCCTTCCCTGAACAGTAACCCTCAGGGTACATCTACACTGCAATAAATACACTGTGGCGTTGCTACGGCTGGCCTGGGTCAGCTGACTCTGGCTCATGGAACTTGAGTTGCAGAGCTAAACATTGCAGTGTCGATGTTCGGGTTCGGGCTGGAGTCCAGGCTCTGAGACCCTCTGCCCTCATGGGATCTCAGAGCCGGGATAACCCGAACATCAACACTGCAATTTTTAGCCCCGCAGCCTGAGCCCTGCAAGCCCGTGTCAATTGACCTGGGCCAGCCATGGCAATGCCACAGGTCTTTTATTGCACTGTAGATGAAACCTGTGGGTTACTCTTCAGGGAAGGAGGGAGACTTTCTGGGAGGCAGGTTATAGACGTACCCTCAGTGCCCTAGCTAACATCACGGGAAAAACGGTCTTCTAAATCTTGATCTCACCCTGACGACATTCACAGACTGCTGTAATGCTTACCAGTGCCTCATTGGCTTGCCTGGCTTCATCTTCCAGCTGGAAGAGGCGCCTTTCCAGCTCTTCTTTGGCTCGCTCTGCTTCTTCTCTGAGCTGCTTCTCCCTGGCCAGCCTTTGATTCTCCATCTGGAAAAATAATGAGTGATGCTCACAGACTGGGACTGCAGAGCAAACTGGGTACATATTTCTCAAGATCCGAAAGCTATCCAGCTGTTGCACAGCCATCTGCCACGATTAGGGCATTCTGCAAAGTGCCAGGGCAGCTCATTTGTATTGAATCAAACTGCCGATGAGCCTGGTGATTTAAAAACGCTGTCAAGTGGAGAGAACTTGTGTCACTCCCTCCCTTCGTACCACGTCTGCCCAGGACCATCCCTCTGTGGTACAGATACCACCCATGCATAGCACACATCCTCAGACATGCCACACCTCCCACAGCTGCTCACATTCAGTCCCTCCGCATGCATCAACACAGGCACCATTGAGCGCGCGTGCACTCATTCGTCTCTGCTAACGGCATGAGCAAGTAGGGTGAGGAACAATGTTTGCATAGTGAAGGGACCACTTGGAATAATATGCAATATTTTTAGTAAAAAGGAGCAGAAGGAACCTACTTTTTTTCTAGCCTTTTCCTCCCTGGCCTGAGCTTTCATTTGCTGGATCTCGATGGAGTCAACTTTTCTCCTTCTCATGAACAAGTCATGGTTTCCAATGCACAACTGCAAAATCTGCAAAAGGCAAAAACGTTTGCAACCCGAGCCGCAGGGAGCTGAGTGAAGAGCACAGCACAGGAACGCAAACGCATCACCTACTTGGGCACCAGCTTCACAACCCTCCTCCCGTAAGAGTGACAGTTAGCTTTGTAGGTTTCTATCCTGGCAAATTAAGGTAAGGCACATCTCTAGTCAGCAAATACGTGATTTGGACTGGTTCAGAGAAGACTGAAGGTCTCCCTTCCTATTCAATCACCTTCTCTGGCCCTAATTTCTCCTCCAGTTCTGCTGGTGGAAGAAAGGTAAATGGAACTAGTCTGGAGTGGCGGCACATGGGAGAGAAGAGCAGGAGTGGCATAGCATGGTTACCCGTAGAAGCCCCTCCACAATGCACAATAAGATGAGGGCTCTGCAAGGTTGGGAAAGGATATCGTTAGCTAGGGAGAGAACTGAGCCAGTGTCTTTCCCCCATCAATCCTGCAGGGATATTTCAATGAAAGATAAAGCCCCAACCCAGTCAGCAGCATCGTATGCTTCTTCCCTCTCCTTATTGTTTCTTGAGGAAAGTTGGGGCAGCAGCAGACAGCGAATCCATAGATGCACAGGAGGGCACTATACCGCCCCACAATGCCCTAGCCTTAGATCTGCAGGATTTCCTGCGACTCTATGGTCTCTTACACATTTGGTGAGTCTCTTCCCACACCTACTCTAAAAAAGAGAGCAAACCCACGCACAAACAAAATCATTTAAAGGAAAAAGCACGTGTTCAGACAGATAGAGTTTCCTGGCCCTTGAGTGGGGTCTCTTGTAGGCCCTAGCACTGTGATGTACGCGTGAACCAGAGCAGGCCTGGACCACGGATACATATTTGAAGCTTAAGGATTAATCCTCACACTGAGAAAGAATAAAACTAGACATTATAGGTAAGGATGTTCCGGACACATTGATTGTTTATTCACACCACTCCAGGCCCCACTATTATAATTGACTGCTTGAACATATATGAGTGGGAACATCCTGCCGAAACATTTTGTGATATAACATTTATGACACATTGGGTCCGTTTGTAAAAATCTACGTATGAATATTTGTGAACATCCTGAAATCTACTTGTGATAATTTACACGTGAAGTAACGTGCCCAATGCGTAACAGCAATGTGGCTGATGTGTAAATCATGGGGCAATAAAAGGGCAAATGAGATTCCTTTTATCTTCTTTTTATAAAATTGATATTGATAGAATTGGTGTAGGTATTATGTTAGTAAGTATAAAATAATGTACCAATGTAATGCGATAAGAATGTAATGATCTTTAGTACGTATGAATGAGGAGTGAAAGCAGTTTGAATTTGTGAAAGATCAGACAGCAAGGAGACAATTACCGAGGCAGTGGTTCTCAGCCTCCAAAGACAGGAGAGAGAGAAGATGCTTTCGTTTAAAGCACTTTTACAACCCAGATGGCCAAAGATCAAGATAAATGGTAATTATATCGCTCCTGCAGACCTCGTGTGTGTGTGCGCGCGCGCACTTTTTAAAATATTTTCTGTATTCATAATTAACGCGACATACGGCCTTATCCCCTGAATAAGATCCTGCTGTTTATTTTGTAAGTGTAACACTCTTGTAGAGCACAATATGGTACTCCAGTTTCTCTCATTAATTTTTACCAACTCACTGCAACACTCATTTTTATTATGGCTGCAGGCCTCTCAAGTACCAATACTCATGACACACGTGACCATGACAGCCATTCTGAAAATAAGATTTCTCATTCTGATATCAAAATCAATGCAACTGAGACGGTTACAAGATTCAGATTTTTTAAAGAGCAGCACCCCACTTACCAGTTTATTTACTTTGAGCTGTGAGGAAAAGAATTTGAAAACTTCTGCTTTTTTATCAAGAGGTTTAATAGTTAGCTGAAAAAGAAAGGAAGCAGAAAAGTCTGGATCAATAAAAAGATGAAGCTATTGAATATTATTTCTACAGCAGACCATAACTAACCCCCACCTACATAAAAGTGTTATCCCCAGCACAGGGGGGGAACTGAGACAGAGGCTAATGATAGCTCGAGACTTCAGAGACAATCAGAGCTAGAGCTGGGATTTGAGGACAAAAGTTCTTCATTTCCAGTCCTGCAATCAGATTGCTAAGGCGTGTTAGAAGCTGAAGCTGCCAGCAAAGCGGCCAGTTAGTGCCAATTGTAACAGTGGTTTTGTGATGCACTGGAAACTGGAGTGAGGCCATCAGACTCAATGGTCTCCATTTTAACAAAGTTATTATTACTCTCTAGAAGTTGTCCCTTTAACAAATTTAATATCCCAAGCCTGCCCTTGTGAAGTATCCAACACCAACCACCCCAGTTATAAAACAAACAAAAAAGAAATACAAAACAAAAGGCCTGAAGATTTTAACTCCTAGACATCACACCACCATTCATGTAATTTTTTCTTTTCCTTATTCAGGATCCAACTCTCCAGTTCTTTTCTGAGAAATAAGTGGGAAAAAGCTATACTGTAAAGGGGCCAGCATAAAGTGTTTCACTTCCTATGTCGCATTCAACTCAAAAGTACGATAAAAGCAGCTCCCATTTTTAGTTCCTGGCCTTTGCTGTGACTCATGAATTAGCACTCTATTCCTATTCACTCATTTGCATTATGTTGCATAATCTCAGTGCCTGTCATCTGATCTCAAATACGGTTTCACTGAGATCATAAATAACTTATCGCTCATTTCACTCTGCAGGCAACAATCATTCCAACATCTTGCCCAAAGCAAGGTTGTGTTTGAGTAATAGAAGATAGTGAACACTAACGCATGCACACCTCTGACTCTGGATTCAAAGCAGATTTTGGACCCCATTTTAAATAACTCTTTGAAAAGAATGGGACAGACTGTTTTTATTGTTAATTCCTGGGCATTCTAGTGCTGACGTTTACTCCTAATCACAGTCTTCTAGCAACATTTCACATCTCTCTCACACCTTCCACTCCACTCCCCCCTTCCTTGTATGGAGGATGGTCTGTAATTTCTTTAAAACTAATTTAACTCCTATGAAATGTACTGGATTTATAGCCCAGAAGACCAAAGTCGTCTACTTATCCACAGAAAAGGTAGAGCACAGATAGAAAACATGTGAGCTTCTGCCTCCCTACATGCCCTGTCTTGTGATTGTGCCTCCATCCTGACCTGGAGGGACCAGCTCCACCAATGAAGATAGAATTCAGTCTTAATGGACCATTCAATCCTCAACTTCTCCACAGAGGAAACTGGAGCCAATAAAGCTTCTGAAGGCCTTATCTTCTGGAAAATGGACACAAACCACCACACTTTTTTCATAGGTCAAAAGGCCTATCAGATTGCAGTGAGGTACTCTATTTTCAGAGGGGCTGTGCACTCATATCTCCCCTTGAAACCAATGGATGCTACATGTACTCAGCACCTCTAGGAGGGAAAAAAAAATCAGGCCCATAATTTTGAGTTTTGTTACAAATCCCCCAGTCTCATCCCCATATTTTTTCACATGTTCAGACAGACTGCTTCCAGTCTATTACAAGAATCCCTGTGTGTGCACTCACAAATACAAAGAGAGTAATGGGTTAGCTCCATCCTACCTCTTTCTCACTATAGGAAATGTTTCTGATACCACTCCATTCAAAAGACTTATTTGGAGAGAACCTGTTATTTATGCTGTAGACATGAATACCTTTGGCATCAACTCCAAGTAGAAGATCTGTGTCGCTCTTATTTTGCTGCGAAGGAATACAATAAATGATGAACACCATTTCTGGTGATACTTACAACCACATTCCAGCAACTTGTTCATTCTAAGCAATTTATCTGCATGTTTGAGGGGCTAGTGTCTCCACCATACAAGAGGTTTATTCATCTTCTCCCACCTCTAGCTAACAAACCTGATCCTTTCAGTCAGCCAGTAGAAGCTCTAGTTTTAGATCCAGAGATCCCATGTCCATTCACCACAGATGACCTCACAAGAGGGGTCATCACACACAGATATCAAAGACCTTTTACGGACATTAAATAATTAAGCCTAACAGTATTTATTTTGCAAACAAGTAAGATGAGAGAATAGCATGTCTGTGGCCACATGGCCAGTCCGTGGCAGAGGTGGAAACAGGACCTATCTAGCCTATCTTAGCTTTAAGTCCCCTTCTCCAACCAGCACTAACTGGGTTCAGGATTTAGAATCAACTAATGTAGAGCAACTAAAAATACAGCTTAATATAATGCACTTACAGCAATAGGAAAATAATTGACACCATACATCTCCAAGTCCTGTGCAATTTTCAAATAGTTCATCTCTGCTTCATCCCTAGAGAGCACAACAGGGATTATACTGGGAAATTCAAGTCAATTGCCTCATCTCTAATTTTACATTGCCATTTTGAAGAGAACAATCCTAACCAGATAACTAGATCTTTTGCTCCTCTGTAATTTGTTTTACTTGCTCTTAAGTTTTGCTGTACAGCTTTTAAAAGCTGCATTGTTAAGTGCATGATCTATTACTGACAGCCTAACCAGTGCAGTCTACTCCACATGAACAGAGTAATGCTTTACCAACCCTGTTTGAGTCACATATTGTATAATCTTTACCCATTACTGGTAACTGGCTCGGTCTCATCCCTGTGTGTCAGTTTTGCCTCTTCCAGATGTTACCAGATGCCACTGGCTAGAGACCTACTTTAACATTGTCTTCCATGACACACAGATTTCCCCTTGGGAAGTGGTTCACTGAGAAGAACTGCTGTAAGAGGCTCCAAACAACATTTTAAGCTAAGGTCCAAAAGAAACACAGAAGCTGCCCTTTAACTAATAGAGAACTTTTTCTGCCACTGATTAACATCCTGGCCATTCCCCTTTCAAGGCAGGGGAAATAATAAATACTGAGGAGAGAATGTTAATGAGTCCAGGACAGGTAAATTAAAAAAAATAATAATTAAAACCGACTCAGGCTAGATCAACTCCAGATGCCTAAAACTCTTATCGAGTGTTTTATTTTATTGCCAGACATGTTGAGTACACCACTGTTCATCGTAAAAAGCCCTTGAATATTCTCATAGAACAGCACCAATACAAACTCCATGGTTCTTGCACAGATGGAGTCTACCTCCTCTCTGTCTTGGTTCCTAGCTAAGTACATGTTTGCCTCTATAATCCAAGGAATTTCTCTGTGACTTTCCTACGTAGGTAAGAGATACATGAGGTTCATTCTCCTTAGCTTAACATGGGGCCCTGTGTGGTGTGCTTCCTCAACCTTCCCCTCCCCATCTCCCACCACTGGCTTCAATGCAAGTTGAAGGCTCTTAGTCCATCTCAGGTGCTCAGCATCTGGCATAAGCAGAATCTTATTTTTCCCTTCACAAATAAATGGTCCTATTAGGAATACAGTATTGATAAACCAACATAAATGGAAGTCAGATACCTTTCCACTGAATTATACCAGTAAAACCCCACTCAAGTCAAGTGGATTGTACTGATATGTTTCTGAACTCCAGAGAGACATGTTACAGTACCTGGCAATACCCCTGTGTTCTGCATACCAAGCCGATATCTTTTCTTCCCACATGTCTGCTGTCATCTGATATTGCCTGAGGACCTACAGAGAAGGGAAGGAGTTAGTTCTCTTTTGAACATATGAAGGTGTGTGGTGCCAGTGGTATTTACCACCTGCCCCTCCCAAACAATACTGAGTGTAAATGTCAACGAAGTTCACAGCTGGGACGTCTTGCCAATTTCAGTGCGCGTGCGCACACGCACACAGAGTGTGAATTCCTGGGCAGCCCCGTGAAAATATTTGTTTCTTCAGGCAGCTATCTAAAAACTATTCATGTCCAAGAACAGGAAATACTTACTCTTTTGGGTAACAGTTCGTCCTGGGCTAGAAAGCCTGGCTCATGAAAATTCGGGTCATAGTCACCATACTGTCACAGGAAAAGATAACAGATTTGATTTAATACCTGCAGAATGCTGGAGAATTTGGTAGCTGGACAATGTGTGTCTAGAATGACTGCCTCAAAGGTGAGTACAGACCAAGTAAATGGGCTTCATGCCATGATCCCCCAGACAGATTTGGGGTAGTCCATGGCCAAGACATGCAGCTCAAGAAAGCCACTGTTCTAGCCTATGGACTGAAATACTTGGCACAAGTCTCTCCGCAAGCTCTTGCAAGAGTTCCAGCCAGTGAATTCATGTAACTACAAATCCAGTGATTCCTTCCCTGTTTCACTCCCAACATCCTCCTTCGCATCAGCGGATTCTGAGCCAGCAAGGAGCCCACTGCAGCTGCATTCAGGGGATGTGGTGGCTCTGCTGGCTCAGGTTCTCCTCTTGTACACGTACCCACACTTGGCTACTGCAGTCAGCAGTGCAGAGGGCATTGTGTTGACTTTGTGCCATGGAGCAATTTTGACCCCTGTGAACAAATGGGGGCCCCCTGATACTTTAAGATGATGAATATCCTCAGTTCCCATTGATTTCAGTAGGAACTGACGGCACCAGCCTCCTCCAGGATCCATGGACATCTTTTAAAGAGTCAGGATGTATTTTTACATTTGATATAAACTTATGCCAAAGTGCAATGTACAGATGTTTCAGGATCAAGGTATTCACATGCTCGCACTCTGCCGCTTAGCACTACAGGACAATCCAGAGAACAGGATCTAATTTTAGTCCTCTAAACTGTTGGAAGCATAATGTAAAACAGCAAACAAGCCTACCTCTCCCTAATTGCAAGTAATTACATAAAACACTCCTTTTTCTGCAACACCAGCGTGCCCCCAGATGACCTAGTTTCTTCACAGAAAAGTTTTACAGTACTGTGCATGTTAGCAAATATGATTACACAATGTTAACTAAAAAAATAATAAAAAGAAAAGGCCTTTTTGTGCACTAACCTTAGCCTGAACAGCATAAGAAGCCAATAAAACGGTAGCCTCCGGAGAGCAGTAGATTTCTTCATCCAGTATCTGTTTTTTAACCTAAGGATGGAAAAACAGTACCAAGTTATGCAAGACAATTCAAAATCAGGACTTACACCAGACTAAGCTTGAAACATATCAAACGAGTCCACACCACAGCCTGGCACTAGAAATTAACAATTATGAGGTAATAACAGCAACAACAAACAAAAATACACTTTAGAAACACAGGATGTTCAAAGTTAAGGTTAAATTTACAGGAAACCCAAACCTTTGAAGGTATGAAAGTCACAGTTGAGGTGGTTTGGTTATCCCCATAGAGACACCAGTTTTCCAGTACTGTCTCTGTAAGATGGAGGATGGCTAAGTATAATGCAGAACATGGATTTTATCATTTGTTTCATGCACCCGTATCCCATACTATGTGGGAAGATTTCTCATCGTGCTAACTTGCACACTTTTCATCGCACTGCTCTAATCTTCTAATTCAGGCATATAAGGCTTTTATAGAGAAACACATTAAAGAAACGTGGATAGCTGGATGACATATGAATTATAGATGGTAAGTACTCTCCTAAGATCAGGACCTTAAATGAAGAGAGAGAAATGATTGCCTTCCATGTGCTATTTGTCCATTCAGGAATATGTGTGTGCACATGTTGTATATGACCATAAAGAAGGCCAAAAAGATGGTCAATCGTATGATTAAGATGAAAATATCCATGTTTTTTAGATCAGTGCTAAAATGAAGGCATTTGTTTTGGATGGATAAAGTACCATACGGTAGTGTACGTTACTCATTTTCTCAGCACTTCATTACTGGCACAGAGTTAAGGTAGTTTGGCTACTTTAACTGTGAATTTCCATGCTGTCAAAGGTCTGGGTTTCTTCTGAGTTTCATCTTAACTCTGAGTGTGCTGGTTTTCTAAAAGTTGATTTTTCTCTTAACTCAAATGTTATTGAAAGATAAAAAGCATTTAAACCACTAATACACACCTCTAGCCTTTATTTAACTTTAACCAATTCTTCTGGGTGTGAAAATAATAATACGTGTCCACCTTACAGTGCATTTAAATTGGATGTTTGTAAAGCAATTCAGATTAAAGATGCTTTTCAAGTGTGAAATATTATTAGAGATCATCTGAGTATTATTGAGAAACTACAAGCATTCAACCAGAGATCAAGGGCCCAAATAATATGTAAACTAAGCCTGCTTTACATCATTCCAGGAGCATAAACAGGCCTCCATTTCTAGGCCGCTCTACTCTGCCAAAGGAGTGTAAAGCTGCATGAATGCAAATGAAAATTATGTCTCAGAAGTGTTAAAACTGAAGAAACATTTTAATAGCAGTCAGAAAACCCAAAGAAAATATAACTATAAGTTTGCTTGTCACCACACATTCTTAAGTTTTAAAGTGGCATGGGCAGATTTTTTCCATAAGGCTGAGAAAAAATTAAAGAAAGAACCTTTCATTACTCTGAATTTGGAATCCTCAGGTTTACTCATTAGGCCACATTCATATATGCAGAATGAATCACCACGCTCTCTCACACAGCTATCTGACTCTCAAGCATGTATATCAAGGAGAGAAGCCATAACAAATCATGCTTTTACCAATAAAAAGTAGTAAGCCAGCTCCTCAGCTACTGTAAATTGGCATAACAACTTCACTGTCTTCAGAAGAGATACCTTGATTTACACCAGCTGACGATTTGGCCCACTCTATGTAAAGGGGCACTAGCACATAGCTTGGCCCAAAAGTTTACATTTTGTTTAAAAAAAACAGCTTTACAAAATACAAAGTTAACAAATGTTCTCAAATGTAAAAATAAAACATGCTCAATTAATACAGCTCTGCAGTGTTTGCAGCTCAAACATTGCAACACCGGACTAGTGAAAGAGAACCACAATGTGAACCTGATTAGTAAAATGGTGAAACTAACAAGTCTTTTGTTGACCAGGCAGAGTGAAGTGCAGGAAGTTTGGGGGGGCAGGATGGGACAGCATAAATGGTAAATAGTAATTAGATATTTTAAAATTCTTTCCATTTGAATCATCTAAATTGCTCTTAGTAACACAGGTACATTGTTTTGTGGGCTTTTCTTGGTTTTAAATCTATGAGTCTTAGCCCAACTATTTAAAGGAGAAATGCAGCATAACAGTCAAAAATTCCCCTCTCAAATACAAATGAGTTTAACCTAGAAACAGAAAAACAGAAACAAGTCTTGAGGAATTTATAGCCTTAAACACTTCCAAAATGGAAGGAAGGAATGACCTGAGGCATCTTTATGAATTTTTGTTAATATGAATCTTTCTATTATCTTTATGAATATGCATTGGAACAGCAGATTCTGTGAACAGCAGATTCTGTGAAACAATTTTTATTATAAAACTTTATTCCTTTGGTAAACACAATATATTAATTTGTGTTACAGTGCAGGGAAACTCATTTCTAACCTGGTAAAATAGAAAGAATTGAAAAGGCTTTTCTTCCAAATTGGAAAATTGTAGCTTTCAGCCTCCATGTTACAAATCATGTATTTCACAACTGAAAAAAACTTTGGACAAATCCTATATAGATGTCTTAGGATTTTGGAATTAAATATTACAATGTAGGCTGCAGATAATTGTTCTTTAATGAACAGAGAAAATTATGAAGGGTTTTAGTCATGTAGTTTTATTCAGACATATGGCAAAATGCTATTTATGCCACATTAATATTTAGACATTTCAATAGTCTATAAAGCTGAAATCTGTAGGCATGCAGATGTCTGTACATGTTTTTCCTATTAGTACCCAGGTGCGATCTTAAGTTCTTATTGTCAGAAAACTTTGCAAGTTCAAATTTGTTCTTTTGTCATAGTTTTCTACTTTGGAATGAGAAGAATTTCACTAATTGCATATCTGAAAGTCAAAGCCAGTCAAGGCAGGTTCAAGGGGAAAGAAAAAAAAACAAACTAAATGAGGATTAAAAGAAAGGTAAGGAGGAGAGTTTGAGCCCTGTGATCTCTTTACAAAATGGCTCAAGAAACCAATTGTCAAGCAGTTAAAAGAATCCAAGTGGAACAACAATTCCAGTTAGCATATTAACTCTTGGAACAATGGCATTTGTCCAACGACTTGATGAATAAATAGTTGCCATGGAACATGTGTATCTGCAGTGTTTCTATATTTAATATACAGCATACAAACAATCCTATTCCATGCTCCCAACCTCCTTTGCACAGACATCCAAGGTCCAAAAACAAGCAGAACTGCCACAGAGGAAGCCATCTGTTGAGAAAGAGCTGTAGACAGAGCAGTGCTCTACAATGGCTCTGTCCATAATAGAGACGTTGGGCTGAGGCAGTGAGGAATGAGTACTGGTTCTATGAATAATCAGCCAAAACCTCCATGCATGCTATATAAGGAGGGCTATTGTCATGCCACAGCTGCTACACGATGGATTTTCTGGGTTGGGAAAGGATGCCAGGTCACCCATCTTGATGTAGGCCCCCAAGCAAAGCCTGTTAACTTGGCATGAGACAAGAATTAGGCTCATAGTATCCAAAAAATTAATGGAACCCTACAAGTCTCCAGGACAAGCATAATGGAAGTGGCCAAACCTGGCAATTCAATCAGAAAGGCAGCCCTTCTGAGCTATTCACTCTAATATGCAAGTGGAATTTATTCTGGTGTTTTAGCACCTTCCATCCAGAGATCTCACACTATTTAACAAATACTAATTAAGCCTCTCAGTACCACTGGGAGGGAGGTAAGAATTATAGTCTCAATTTTACAAAGGGGGAAACTAAGGCACAGAGATGCTAAGTAGCTTGTCAGAGATCACAGAATCCTGGAATCTTGACTCAAAAATTCTGCTCTTACAACTACTGTACTATGCTTCTGAAAACAAAGAACAACTCCATTCCTCAGTAGCATCTCCCCTCTTAACAGGTATCGAAGTGCTAGAAATTATTCCATTCTCTCACAGAAAAACCACTTCCTAATGCAATCAACCTTGTTGCACAGTGTCGCCATTGAATGGAGTCAATTATACTTCTGTGAGCAGTGGGATTCCATTAAACTCCCAGAAATGGGGAACAATTCCAATTGGCTGGCAGAAGTTAGGAGCACGCAAGGTATCAGAGGATCCCTGAAATGAAATCTAGAGAAACATAGTATATTGGTGCTGCTGTACAATACAGTAAATAGGGCATAAGGTTTGCTTGATTTGAAGAGTTACGCCAGTCCTAAGACTGGCCTATCTATAATAGGTGTGCAAGAGAATTAGGCCAACTACCCCACTGATTGGTTTGTACAAATTCACTGTTTATCCCAATAAAATGTAAGAGTTTGCCTGACAGCTTGGATTTCCCTGTTCAATTTTGTGCATTTTATATGAGCCTTCAGTGTGAATAAACTCTGAATCCACAAGGGATTCATGGAAGCTTACATAGCTGTCCCAACAGGTTTTCAAAACATATTTTCAGAGCAGACTTTATAGGTATGAGAACCAACAGATACAAGCAGAAGAATAAAGTTTCATTCACAGCCCAAAGGTAGAAATCCAGGAAGCAGAAGATGAGACAGATAATATAGGCAGCAGCACCAGGGACTGTAGCCATTAATTTGCTAAACTGGTCTGATCTTTCCTTTAAACAGTTGCCAACCCCAGGGCTCAGAAGATTTACACACCAAAGAACTTTTTGAAAGTATTATGGAGGTGTTCATACTTCCTGTTTTTGCTGTGCTTCTTCCTTTTCTCCCCAGCCATCAAGTGGAAAGTTTCTCCAAATCTCCCTGGATCTGCTTGAAGGTTTTACATACAAACCCCCACAACCTCATAGCCTTGCTGGGAAAAATCAGCAGGTAATTTATAATGATGAATGAACCTTGAAATACCCAGCGATTATGTTCACATGGGAACATATGCTCACACCCAAGACATTGAGTGCTTGATTCACACACTGGACTGTAGATCCCAGCAGTTGTAATCACCTATAACAGGACCACAGCAACACAAGCCACCAGAAGACGCGGAGCTGATGCAGCCCAAACAATGGGTAGGTCCAGCCTAATACGAGCCCACTGACCAGGACAGGAAATCATTGTTATTGATTCCAACTAGGATATCTCACAGGGACACTGCAGCTTGCCTGCTATGGGCAGCATCACACTGCAGACTAAACTACAGACAAGAACCAAGAGAAAATATATCATGAAAAGGGGTGGGAGTGAACAAAGCAAAAGTTAATAGTTAAAAACTGCCTCCGGACCTGCAAGAAGAATAGGTGCTGGGTAATTTCCTGTAATAGCTCCTCTTCCACTTTCTCTGGGTAAAATTTAGCCAAAAACCGAAAGCTAACAGGGTCTTCTTTGGGGATGTCTTGATCCAAAACCTATTTAAAAAGAAAATTAGCATCAGTCGAAGCAGCAGTGGAAACAGTGCAGAAAGGCCTCAGAACACAATTCCAGACGCAACTTAGAAAGCAGCTGGCATCTGAGCCAAAGCAACCCTTTCAGATTTGAGCAGGAAGGACATTGTTTATTCTGAATTTAACTACTACTATGCATTATGGGTGTAGGCCCCAGTACTGTGGTATAGGCCTTAATAAAATCAGGTCTGCACCATGGATACCATTTGAAGCTTAAGGGTTAACCCTCACACTGAAAAGAATGAAATTAAGCATTGCAGATAGGGAAGTTCCGGGCACACTGATTGTTTACGCCACCCCAGGCTCCACCATGATAATTAACTACTCAAACGTATGAGTGGGAAGATCCTGCCCAAACATTCTGTGATTTAACATTTATGACACATTGGGGCCCTGTTTGCAAACATCTAAGTATGAATGTTTGGGAACATCCTGGAATCTAACTTTGATAATTCACAAGTGAAGGAAAGTGCCTAATGCGTACCAGGAATGTGGTCGATGTGTAAATTATGGGGCAATTAAGATTTCTATTTCCTTTATTTATTTATTTAGGTAAGATAGGTATTAATAAAATTGGTGAAGGTATTAGGATTTTATTATGTTAGTAAGTAATTATAAGATATTGTATTAAAGTAAAAGAATAAGACTGTAATGATTTTTAGTATGTATGAATGAGGAGTGAAAGCAGTTTGAGTTTGTGAAAGATAAGACAGCAAGGAGCCAAATACCAAGGCAGTGGTTCTCAGCCTCCAAGACAGGAGAGAGAGAAGATGCTTTTGTTTAAAGAACTTTTACAACCCAGATGGCTGAAGATCAAGATAACCCTGGAAAACAGGGGAGTTAACACCCAAGGACAGGAAGAAGACAAAGTGTGAAACAGGAATGAAAGAATGATGGGAAAGCTGTCACACTTGCAATATCAAATGTAATTAACAATTACATCAAACAAAGGGACTAGCTGACCTTAATCTAGAAATCATGAATCATCACTAAATATATGAGGCTTTACCTCTTGAGCTAAAGCAGGAACTCCTACTGGAGTAAGCTCACTGAAGGGAGGTTGGCAGAATGCTATTTTTACAGACTAATCATTTTCAATACCTTTTTATCCATCTTTAACCAGGTGGCCATTCCTTTTATTGTGTACTGCAAGCCAAAGAACCAAGTTTCCCTTAGCCCCAATGCTCGGCACACCAAGTCGAACAAATCCTTTCCTTTCCACTTCATCTAGAATGAGAATAGAGACAAAAAATGACAGTGGATTTTTCAAATATCATTCTCTTAACAAGGTGCCCAAGGGCTGGTTTTCTAAAGCATGGAGGGCTAACTAGGTTATGGTTTGCCTTCTTCCTGAGAACTGCTTTTATCTCACCTTTGGCTTTTTCAAATACTTGTCTCATTCTTGTCTACTGGTCAGAGCAAAGGCCTAAGAGCCAAATCTTCTGCCCTCTCTTCCAAGCTCTGCCACAGATTCACAGCACAGCTTTTGAATAAGGCACTTAACCTCTCTATCCCACATTTTAGTTACATGTAAAATGGGCATGGTGCTACTCTCAGAAGGGTGATGCAAGCTTTTATTAATAATGTGCAAGATATTAATTTAATAACTAATGCAAACTGGAAAAATGGAGGCAATGAAAAATGAAGTGAGGCCCAAGCCTATTAGAACAGTAATGCATAAAGATGATAGGGTAAATCCATCCTTGACATAACTCCAATACATAATGAGTTACACCACAGACATACTTGACCTCTTCACTATATAGGCTCTGACCTTACTCCATTCAAGTCAATGGAGGTGGAGCACTGCCTTCATTGGGATAGGACTGAGCCCACAATAGACCCAAGATTTGTTGTATCCAGAAAAAAAAGGAAACAAAATAATGATCCAGTCTAACGATAGGCCGGGCCCAGATATCGAATAAATTAGTTTGCTAGGCCAGCTCCTTGTAGGAAGAAGGTTTTGATTAAAGGTCCGGAGTTCTCTCACTCAGTCACAGTTTTACCTTTTATTTTTCTCTGAAAAGGCTGCACATTTGTTTCTCCTATTTGGCTGTGCATTAGAGTTGCTGTCTAGTAACATGGGTCAGCCCCTGAGAACTTCATGGCAAAAAAAAATGAATTACTAATATTTGGATCGGGAAAAGGAAATAATCTCAACAAAAACAATAATCTGCAAAGGAGGGGGGTGAGAATGCATTACATTTAATTTAATGAGGATCCTGAACCGTAGAGCAATATTCCAAAATCCTTTACTTCTGTAATCTGCCCAAATTAATATAGATCAATGTGTAACAGCAACATGTGATCTGTAACTAAGTTTTCTGATCTTTGAGTGACTTCTAAAAACCAAGAATTAAGTAACAATTCACATCCAGAAGACAATCCCATAAGGCTGCCAACTCCCATAATGGCAAGCTCATTTAGGCCTTACCAATTCTAAATTTTCAAATAGAATCATTTTCCACCCTCTGTCACTGTTGACTTAGTATGTGTTGACCATCTCTCTATTTCCTCTACAGTAACCCCAGTTCAGCCAGTGACTGGTCATCTGCTGCATTATTCTCCTGCATGTGGCATTCATTCACTCTTTTCTTCTGCAGCCTATCTTTTTTTATTTTGTTTATTGGGGAGTCATAACTAGCAGAAAGAAATAATTAGCTTTTGTGCCCAGATTTGTTTAAAGAAAAAAGATTCCCCCAGAAAAGATAAGAGCTTTGACTTTCTAAAAGTCATTCAGGCTAAACCAATATGCTTGAGCATGGTAATGGTGTTTAAATCCAGAAAACAAGCAAGCACTTTTGAGGGCAAGGTCTTAATTCACAACTCCAATATGCTAGAGGATATCATCCTGCAATTTGTAAAATAAGTACCAGACCTTGGACCTGCTCTGACAAAGTACTCAGCACCCACAACTCCCACTCGAGTCAGTGGGAATGGACCACAATCAGCACCCCATGTTTACAAGAGGTCCCTTATATTGCACACCAGTCTGACTAGGATAGAAATCAGACTGAAATCTCTCCAGCTTGCATAATGCCACTTTATTTGTACTGTGGTGCCACAATCAGAAATGAATTTTACTGAGGTAGTTTTAGGTTTTTACTGAACACATGCAGTCAACATGTTTTCTGAGCTAATTAATGGCTCCCCACCTTAGTTCTGATAATTTATTTCTTAAAGAGTCTATTAACTGAGAACTTTAATGGATATCCATTACAGGATGCATGCCTTCACGAATTCTTTACTTGTTTGTTTTGAAGTATTCAACGAAATACATTGGCCTGGTATATGTGAAAAGACAACCATACGTTTATTAAATTAATTCTATTAATCATTACCTCTATATGTAGAACAGGTTCAGTGGCAGTACAAGCTTCCCTACACTGCCCCCATCAGCATGCCTCCACCAAGAAATTGGAGGGACCTACTAAAAGGTTGTGGGTAGTTCTGTCTTCATGTCTGTTCAATCCTTGGCCTCTCTGCTGAGTTTCCCAGAGTGGCAACAATGTTAAGTGTTCTTGTAATGTGGACACTTATCCATTGGGAACTGGACCAAGACCACCCAACTTATTCCACACAGGCCACTGAACTGCCAACAAATAGTAATGCCTTGCACACAATATTGACCTGAGCTGGGATCAAACCAGCACCCTACAGGTGAGAGACTATGGTCTGATTCTCTACTGTCCTGTACCGTGTGTACTTATTTACATCTGTACAATGTACACAAGAAATGCTAACAGATCAGAATGTCGCTTTTGCTCAGGTGTAAGTGACTACTCAAAGCACAGGACAACGAGAGTCAGGCTCAAAATCCCATCCCAATCCCGAGTCATCCAGTCCCCTGATTAACAATTATTTTTCTCAAGCCTGTTTGTGGTTGTATTCAGAATTCTCCAAGTCAACCTGCAGTAACATGGAAAATATAAGTTCTCTCTCATATCCCACCTCCAGAAAACTTACCTCACAGCTGAACTCCATTTCAGCATCCATTGTTATAACTTTCACTTTAAAAGTCTTAGGTTGCTTCTTCTTCAGCCCCCTGATGGACATTTTTTTTAAATTTTTCAGGACAACTGCAGCTAGAATTGAACAAGAGTTATATTAACACAATTATACCTTTAAATACACAATTCAGGGCTGCAGATCTATTTTCTGGAATAATTTAATAAATTCCAATATAAAATAAGTCTGATCTTGGAGAAGGAGGTGGGGGAAATCACCCTTTATTATGTGCTGTCTCTATATGTGATAGCATACCTAACAACAATGAAAAATCCAGAATATAACCAAGAGAGGAGATTAAGATTTTAGGGTACAGGAACAAGCTTTTTTTTTTTTACTGCATTATTCATGTCATATGATTCAGAGTCTCCAACGTTTCCTCCAATTTGGGCAACATTCAGACCCACCATTGTAAGGGCCAGTTGTCTGCATTTTATCATATGCAAGCCACACATCCTCAGATCCAGTTCCCAGACGGTCATCCAAGGTACTGAATGAAGTGTTTCCTTCATCTGTTGCTGCAAATGTCAAAATACTACAAACTACAACATCTCGCTATTATGCTGCAACAACACAAATATGGCATTTATCTCGTCTCTTTACAGACTTAGATAAAATTCCTCCTGCCAAGTCAGGATCTCTATTGCATATGCCATACTCTTAGCACAGAACTGTTGCTGACATCAATGGAAGCTTTGTGTGAAGAATAGCAACGGAAATCCACACAAAAAAGCAGAGGTCCGCAGCACTGATCAGAAAGGACAATTTTGCTCTTAATCCTTCTCTGCCTATTACTGAGAAAGCCCTCATCTCACTGACACATGTACCAACAACATCTACAGTAAAGCTAAATTGCATTTTTACACTTCTTCTCTAGGATATAAATTTACAAGATAAGTTAAGTCTCATTGCCCTAAGGTAATTTAAATATTTATTTTTGTTAGAAATAATCAAACAGGTTGTCCTGGGGGCGGATTGGGGAGACAGAATCCTTTATTGCCTGCCTGTTCCACCTCCACATTGGGAGTGAGCAAGGAGGGGGTTACTTTACAATCCTTTTATCCATAACAGTATACATTTTCAGCAATTCCCCATAGACCCTTATTTGGTTACTTTAACACCTATAAAATGATTATTAATTACTTACATGATGCATACAATTACACCCACCTCTGTTTGTTGTTTACAGGATTATTACACGGAGTACAGGCACATTATCTTGAAACTTACTAATATCCTTTAAAATATACCGTATTCAAAGGAGGAAAAAAGATAATATTGCATTCCCACCAAAAACCTTGGCAGGAGGGAAAATAGTTATTTGTTAGTTTTATTCCTTATGCAAGCAGCTAGAAAGGGAGGGAACGAAAAGAGATAACAGACTCCAGCTAAAATTCCACCACGTAAGGAAAACAAGGTTTACTTGTGCCATAAATCCATTCCCTGTAGCCTAGGCCTTGATTACTTGTCCAGCTTTAACTATTTACTCTCCTACAATTTTCACATGAGTTCTTGTGATGTGAATTTAGTCCAGTTTTGCATAAGCCCATGTAACATACATTTTAAATTCAGTTGACGGAGTACTATCTTTAAAACTATACAGAAAAAGTGTTTTAGTTCCACAGCCAAAAGGCTTTGTGGATTCCAGCCCAACTAAATGTTGCCAGCAGGGGCTCATCAGTGGGACATGGATCTGCACTATGCTGTCCTCAGTTTTTCTAAGCATAGGAAAGTAGTCCGTAAAATTTTGTTCCATGAACTAAAAACAAGAATTAATTGCTTTGATCTCAGACACATACAGCCTAGTTAACATCCGAAGGTAATATAAAGCTCAGAGGAGACCCAACGTTCTTGGTTTCCTACAAACTAGGACTATTATTATAGTGTAGCTAACCTCCAATCTTGTCTTAAGAAATTCCTAAATAAGGTCCTACTTTAAATTGAAAAGGTCCATTTGTCTGAACCTTCCAATAATTTATAAAGCATCTTTGTCCGTTTCTTCTCTTCTGCTGATCTGTAGATTTGCAAAGACACACAATATTTACCACTTATTTTGCATTTCAACCAAACATCTCAAAGCACTTTGCAAAAAAAATATATATATATATATATATATATATATATATATATATAGTTTTCTCTTTTTACTGATGGGGGGACAGACCCAGAGAACAAGTTAGTAAGGTACCCAAGATCACAGAAAAAACCATGGCAGAGTTGGGAAAAAATTCTCAAGAAAGAATTCATCCCTGCACCAACTCTGAGACCAGTGCAGAAATCATGGGGACGTGACTCGCACTTGCCAATCCTGAGTGTGCTGGAGGCAGACCAGCACTTACAAGTTGTGCTTTGGCTGCAAGGCCTATGTGCTGTCACGTAGTTGAGGAATAGCTGGGACACAGATGGGCCTGAGCCAAACCCCACCCCCTACACCTCCAGAACAATCCCTGTACTGGAAGTATTTTCTTGGAGGGGGTGCAACCACTTTGCACCAATCTAAGCAGCCCGAACTGGCCACGGGGCAATTGGAGCCTGCATGCTGTAGTGGCTAGAAGACTGCCTCCCGTTTTAGTATACAAATTTGTATTTCTGGCAATGGTGAAATTAACATTTTGCCAGCTCAGCTAGCATAATAAATCTAAGTGAGGATCTAAACTAAAGTTACATGAAAACAACAGTTTAATTATTTTGATACCCTTTTAGGCCCCAATCCTCCAAGCTGCTCCAGATGTGACCAATGAACATGATGGTAACAGTACCTTTGTGTGTCTGCTATATTCAAAAGATCACTCCCACACGGCCTTTCCTTTTATAAAGGTAACTAATACTTCCTCAAAATACAACTCATACAGAGTATTACAGAAGATGTACTTAGCACTGGTACAAGACATGACTCTTAGATGCCGGCAGACCCAAAATGAAACAGGGGAATGAAGCCTACACTCCATCCTGCTGAGACAGAATCAGTAGCTAGAGACAAAGAAAGGGAGAAATTTCATAATCTGTTTTTAATGTATACTTTAAATTCACCAATTCAATGAAGTGGGTGCTCTTAGGTAGAGCTGATTGAAAGTTTTCCCATCGGAACAGTTTTCCTTTGGAAAATGCTGATTCAACAAAAACAAAACATTTAACAGGAACGTATCGATTTCATAAAAATTTGGCAAAAAGGTTAAAGTGCTTCACTTAAGTTTTTATATTACGTATAGTTTATAATGTAAAAGTCAAAATGAAGCACTTCAATAAGGTTTCAATACTTCTGAAAAAAATTGTTTTGGATTTTTCATTTCACAGGAACTTTTGAGAATGACTTTGTTCTGATTCAGGATGAAAGGAAGTTTTGAAATGTCAGAATTTCTCACAAAATGGAATTTTGGAGTTTCAACCAGACCTACTCTGAGTAACAGAAGAGCAGAACTTTTCCACATGATTATTTTTCATACCAGTTTACATCCAGAGTAACTCTACTGAAGCCTAATGGAGTTGCACCAGTTTAAAATGCTTGTAATTGGGAGAAAAGTCAGGCCCTTTGTGACCCGTCCGTGCCCAGGGTAGCCCACTGATAATGCCAGGGTCAGGGCAGGCTGTAAAAGGAGAGCAGATTCTCCCAGCACTGGTGGGTGACACTGCAGTCAGACTTACCAAACAGCCACAAACAGTGCTTCTGATTCCCCCATTATGTTTACCAAGAAGCTACTGTACAAATACACACAGCCCCCTTTACTGCATTTCAGTCTCTGGCTCTCAAACTGCCACTAGGTCCAGTAAAGAGACCAGTCATTAAACCCTATGCTCTTTACTCAAAAGATTCCCTCTGATCCCAAAGGACCAGCCATGGTACCAGTTCACTATAAGTTTGGATCTTACCCAAAATACCATGCTGCCAGCCAATCCTTTAGTAACTAAAACTAAAGGTTTATTATAAAAAGAAAAACAAACAATAAGAGAAATGTTAAAGGGTTAAAGCAATCAGATACATGCAAATTATTTGAAAGTCCATATACATCAGGTTTTTAGAAGAATTGTGGAGTTGCAGGCTTGTATGGTCCCTCTGGTATACATCCAGTACCTGGATGGGTCTAAGTCCTTCAGTTCAGTTGCAAAGTGTGTTAATCCAGAGGTGTGCCTGCAGCTGGACAGGAACAAAGACAAAATGGTTTCTGTGGCTTGATCTTATATACCCTCTGTTTCTGGCCATGCGGCCTGTAGGATTTTACAGGAACCAAAATGGAGTCCAGAGTCACATGGGCCAATCCTGGTAACTGTTCAGGTATGCCTTTGGTTCCTTCCTGGGCCTTTGGCTTCTGTAAAGATCTTGATGGGCCATTAAGCAGGCTATTGTCCTGCTGCCTCTCTGTTTGGGGTGTGTTTTATACAGCATAGTTTGAAATATAGGAATATCAAAGATGTCCATAACTTCCCTCACACATGAACCCAAATATCATCTTCTTACTCAGCACATTATAACCTTTCTAACGGTACCTGACATGGCATGTCTCACACGAATCACTATGATTGACATACTGATGTCAAATAACCGAAATGCCTCCCGCCCCGCCCGCCCCCTCCAATCTAGTCAGCATGACACCCTTAAAAACAAAGGAACCTTTTAAAATGAAAGAAATCTTGCAGGCCAGCATAATCAGGTTTTGAAATCCTTTGTGAAATACAAAATGGTAAACAGTGTCAGGTCTTCTTGCCAGTAATAACCACTTTGAACTATGAGTCATGGGCAACTTGTATCAAGATATGATCTCCTTCATTGTGTTCCAGTGCATTTGTTTAGGAATTTTGTAGCTTCTGTTGCTTACAAAATGCGATAAACAGAAGCTTATCATAATATTTAGTAAATAATAACGCAAGCCACAGCAGATACAGAGCAAGGATGAGGGGGAAAATACAGTCATTGGCTAGGTGGGAAATTATTGACATTTTAGAGCCATGGAACAATCTAAAAGTGGTGAATTTCCCTGGCTTCCTCCTCAGTGAAGAATGATATAAGCTGTGCTTGAAAGGTGGAAATAGAAATGCAGTGATGATCTAATGTAATTACCGGAACTAAATAATACTGGCCCTGCCTTTCACCAAGTTCACGGAAAGTGGTTTGCGAAGCTCTCCGCACTTCCAGAACAGACCCAAGCAGCCAGTCCTCATTGGATTGCAGTCCCCTTCCTGCCTGCTACATACAGTCCTTGGACAAACCCAGAAACTGGCACGTGGACCAAGGGATCGGGATGAAGAATGATAAAGGGAAACAGCAGCAAGAAGAACTGGCAAGGCAACTCTTGCAGGAGTGTTGCAAGGAGTACAGTTCATTTATGCAGCACCACGGGTGTGCATTGCACTTTACAGACATGTAACACAGAAAAAGTCACTGCTCTGAAGAGTTTATCGGAAGTGTGAACAATCCAGATCATTAGAATTACAGCATCAACCAAAACCTGAACTGGGAACAAAATGGAATCAGCAATCCTGCTAGTCATAATATAGCTATCCGGGTAATTAAATTACAGAAACCAGGATATCAAAAGATCTCAGCTTCTTGAGAGGATTCATTACAGCTGAGTTTTATTCATCTTCAATTTAGTACTGCCAAGGTAACTGGATTGTTCATGAGACTGTTTATACATGGCTCTTGCCTGTATATATATGGCACCTACATGGCACTTGCTTTAATCCTGTTCTGGCTGATAGTGAGTAAAAATGTTGCCATCTGGATCATCAATTGTTGTCCTCTGTCCAAATTCAAGTGGAAGAGCATCCACATGTGTGTGTGTGAGGGACACACATGCACACCTCCATTTGTAACCTCCATTTTTAACAGGCAACCTTATCAGCAGATAAACCAAGAAAAGAATGAGCCAAGAAGGGTCAGCTACCCTCTGACCTCTCTAGGTGATCTTCTTTCAAGTTAGACTTCAAGCACATTGGTGGAGCAGACCTGTGCTATACCTGGTTTGTGGATAAGCATAAGAGTCTTCAGGCATATCTGATAAGCTGTTTTCACAAGCACCACATTTGTGCCTCACGGGCACTGAAGTGGAGTTTAACAAATTAAGGTTTGTGAAGCACTTTAAGATCTTACAGTAAAAGGAGCAAGATACTTTAAGAGCACTATATTGACAGAAATACTGTTTATTTGAAAGACTTTTGCCTTCATCATCACTGAAATATTTACTGCAACTTTTATTCACAAGTTCTACTGCCACATCTGTTTTTCCTGTTTCCCTGATTTCCATACTTTAAAACCAGAAATGAGTGCGAATAGATAGAATGCAGACAGTTAAGAGACAAATTGAGTTTTGTTTCTTTTACAGTAGTTTAATTTATTTAAAGATTTCTATCTATGCTCTCCACTCTGAAGAAATATGATTTGCTTAAATATTATTAACATGCAAGTGATATAAATATTTTCCTTACCTCTCAGATAACTTCTTGTGAGTCTAAAATCTCCAGTTGGAACTAGATTTATTTCCCTGTTTCCTCTCTGAACCACAGTAGGACCAAAAAATTACTTTCAATTCCAAATTCCACATTTTGCTGCACACTTCAGGGTCTAGCCTCACTCACTGGTTCTGTCACTGAAAATAAGATCCAGGCTCACATTTTTAACAGTTGATTCCCTTTCCTTTGTTTCCTATGATTTGCAGCATGTTAGCGCCCTCTGAGAAATCAAAGAATTGCTTTCCCAGGTGATATGAATGGCTGTTAACCATTTCCTGCCTGTGCTGGCTAAACTCCTCCCAATTTTTGTTCACTGCAGTTTAAGCAGCAAGACATTACAACATAAGGAATGCTTCAGGAAGGAGCCTATAAATCTTGATGCGCACGTATGTAAAAACTGATCAGACAGTGGCAGAGTGTCACAACTCTTCTAAAGGTATTGGATCATATTTTTTCACAGTATCCCCAGCCACAAAGGGTAGCTTTGCCTCAAAACATCCAACCACCTTAAAAAAGGGGAAGCTGTGCTATATACTCTTCTTAGGTAAACATGGTCCTGTGTCCTGCTACTTCCTGTGGTGACATGTAAAGTCTAAAGAAAGCTAGACTGAGAAATGGGTAATGGCCAAAATATTCAGACCAAAAGTTACCCAGCAAAAAAACTGAATACTGTTCAGCTAGCACCAAATCTCAGGAGAAGCCAAATACATGGGATGGAGGTAACAATACCAATAAGCTGCCAAAAGCACATTACCCAGAATACAGACTCACCAAGGCTATCCTTTGCCATTCTTAGGGCTTGTCTAAAGTACATTTGCTACAGCAGCAGAGCTACGACTCTGAAGCTGTGCCACCATGGCATTGTAATGTAGACGTGTGCTACAGTGATAGAAGGGCTTTTTCCATTGCTGTAGTTAATCCAGCCCTCCAAAAGACGATAGTTAGTTCCATCCACCTAGTGGTGTCTATACCAGGGTTTAGGTTGGCTTAACTACATCTCTCAGGGATGTGAATTTTTCATATTTCTGAGCAACAAAGCTAGATAAGACTAAGTTTTAGGTGTAGACCAAGCCTTAGAGTTGAGCTACAGTATAAGTCAATTTATTAAATAGCCAAGTTCTACTAGGAAATGGATAAGCAAGGACAATAAACCAAACTCTCCTGTTACACCAATATAAACTTTCACTGTGGTTTAATAGCAAAATTTGGTCTGTTGATCAGATTTTGGTCTGACCGTGAGTAGAGGTGTAATAAACCCTTCTGAGAAAGGCCTCTATTTAATCAGAGTCTGCTTTCGTGAGGTGCAAAGGGACACCATTTCATGGTAAAACAAAGGATATTTTATTTAAACGCAGTTCTTAGCAGGGACTCAGGCAAAACGGAACCTCGGCGTCTACACCTTTGCCTCCTCGTTTCCTTTGGGCACATCCAACTGGGACTCCCCCGCTTACACTTACGGCTGAACAACGAAACGTGGCACTATGAATAACCTGGCAAAAACCTTCCAATAAAATTATCCACGATGAAGCGTTCGCCCAGCTCTGTTGCTACCTGTCTGGGAGAGGGGTTTTGTGACTGCTCGGCCCGCGGCTCGACGCTGGCCCCGTGGGACAGGCGGCCAGCAATGGGCGGGCTAGAACGGGCCAGTGGCACAAGGCTGACGGTCTCTTCTCCACCGCAGGACACAGCTCCCTGGGGCCAGGGCTAGGCAGCGAAGGAGACACAGCCCGGCCGGTCCACGACCCCCGGGGGCTCCTATAGGACAGAGTAAAACATCTCTTCTCCGTGCCCGTGCCCGTGCCCGTGCCCGTGCCTCTCCCCTCCCCCACCCCAGGGACCCGCTGACCCATCCCAGGCCCCACTGCCACACTAGGCCCCATTTCCACAGCCCCAGGGGTATCCCTGGTTACCAAGCCAGGCACAGCCCCTTGCCTTTTAACGCCCCTCCCCCGCCCCTGCAGCGTTTGGCCACGCCCCCTCGAGACATCGCTTCCGGTGCTGCCCCCGCCCCTTCGCCCGAGCCACGCCCCTTTCCGGCGGCGCCGGGAGGGGGGGACCGGAAGTGCCGCTGCTGGGCGAAGGCCGCGCGCTGGGGCCGGCCGGGCTGCACTCGGGTGGGCTCCGGGATCCTGCGGGGCGCGCGGCGGGGGGCGGCCTGCGGCCTTGCTCCAGCCCCGGAGCCGGGGGAGGGGCCCGAGGCGGGACCGATCCCGGCCCCGTGGACCGGGGCGATGGGCTGGGGAGTGGGCGAGAGCAGAGCTCGCGGGGGGGGGCGCTGGGGCTAGGGGAGGGGGCGGTAGGGGCCCTGGGGATGAGCGAGGGGCGCTGTGGGGGTGGGGGCTCTGGGGGTTCTCAGGGCAGGGACGCTAAAGCTGCTCCGGTGGCTCCGGTGCCGTGTAAACGCTTGTGATTCAGTTCTCACAACGCCCCGGGATCATCCTCATCCCCCGTGAGCGATAGTCAGGTCAAATGGCTTATCCCCTAAGTTTACACGTCGGGGGCAGAAAGAGCAGCCAGGAATCCTGACCCTCATTCTAATGCTCCAACCACAGGAGAGCATGCTACTGAGAATTGCTGTTTCTATTGCATGTAAATGTGGAAGGAAGATCTGGCTGTTAAGTCCTCTGTCAGATGCTAAAAAGTAATAGTGATTTCTCTGCTGAAACGTGCTTTTTTTTAACTGTAGTGTTGTAGGCATGTGGAGAGCACAGCAAAAATACAGAGGGAAAGTATCTCTGGGTTTTTGGAAGGGTTCTTGAGCCAAGCAAATGCTGTTTTCTAGCTGGAATTTGCCATGGTGTCTGATGAGAAAAACTTCGCAATAGCACCCTTTCAGGCTTGGAACTTCAGATATACATTTATCTATTTTTTTTTCTTTTTACTTATTTCCTTAAATGTGTTATTTACTTTTCTAGTGTAGAGTGTACTGCAGAAATAAAAGTGTACATCACCTTGCAGTTATGTATGTAAGATATGTACTACTTTTGTTGCTGAGTGGAAAATAACTAGCAAAACAATGTGCCAGATTGAGAAGAATTACTTGAGTGTTGACAGCTGTCTTTAGCAAAGTGTTCTTGGACAAGGGACATAGGTGTTTACTGAACTAAAATTTTAAATGGCCCTAATTTATTTTTATTTCTGAAGACTTACTTTTCCTGTAGTGCAACTGCAGAGAAACTCCTCCCTGTTTAGACAAGACTGGTGTGATATTCACACACTCTTATTTGCGCAGCAGAATTAATTTTAAAGTAGTCATCTCGTGGAATGTATCCGATGTGAGAAAAATATTTAACTTAATTAACCCCTAGTGCATTTTGAAAGTGTCATGACATCTTTTTAAAGTTTGTGCCTGAATTAATAATCATAGAGTATACAGACATATATGTACAATATTTGTATCCCTAAAACTGGAATATTTTATGTAGCAATTTTTTTATGTGGGTTTTGTTTGTTCTGGGTGTTTTCTACATCATTCCATTCATATAATACAATGTTAGGTAAAATTGTAAAACGAGAACAATAATTTGGATATGCATTAGGTTCATATTAATTCAGTTAGTTTTTCATCTTTAGGTTACAAATTTGGATCCGGCATTGTAATCAGATGGCTATTTGGGTTGCCCAGAATGAATTGTGTGCAGTTAAATTTTCAGTGGACACAAGGGGTTCAAGTCCACATCCCTGAAATCGCTGCCTCGTCTGCTGTCTTCAACATTGGGTGTAGCATCTGACCTACATTCATACACCTACTTGTAGGTTCTTTTACAAGGATGAGGAAGGGGAATATGGGGAAATTTGCCCTGCTGCTGTCTGTGCTGTACCTCTTCTAAAGATGAAAAGAGTGATTGAGTTGGCACCAGTTTTCTCATTTTGGCACTGATCGGAAATCGCTTAATTTTTTTTATAAAGTAACATTGCAGATTTCTTTCCAGGCTCTGGATGGTCATAGTTAAGCAATGTCTGGAGTACGTGGAGCTGTCCATGCAAAATGGATAATAGGGAAAGTAATAGGAACCAAAATGCATAAAACTGCCAAAGTGAGAGTGACAAGGCTTGTGCTGGATCCTTACTTACTAAAGGTAAGAGCTGCTCAGCTCACATCATGCAAAATCATTTTCATATTTACTATAGAAGAAAATTGCATTGACTTGATTCTCTGAAATACTAAGGTTTAATTGTAAATTGCTTATATTATCAACTAATTAAGAATGTTGGGTGGCAATTTGGCTCTGAATATGACTGCAAGAATAGGAAAACCAGTATAAGAAGGTAAAATTTGCCATACCAGATATCTATTCAATGTAATTCCTTGAATAATTTTGTTAATACACATTTTGATCTGAGCTGGGAAAGTGGACTACTGATTTTGTGCTTTGATTCTGAAAAGTCCTTTCAAACATTTTTATAGGTTTCTCGGCTTTTGCTCTATTTGGAAATCTTGAAGTTATAAAAATTGTTTTTATATATAGTGATATAAAAATAATTGCCTATTTCTTTTTCCTAATCACGTTGTTAAATACGTAATTGCAGAAATATTATTTAGCTTTTGATTCACTAAATCAATTTAATATCCCTCAATAATAAAATAACCTAAGACGATAAAGCAAGCCTGCTTCAATTATTTATAAAGACTAGATTCAGGAGAAACTGTGTTCCCTTTTTTCAGTTGTGCACTTTATAAGGTAAATGACTCTTTTCTACTTTAGTGTGCATTTTCCACAGCTTTTCAATCATGATAATTTACATCATCTTCTCAAAGGATATATTCTGGATCCTCATATTTTCCCCAGACAATAAAAGTTATTAAAATCAAACTAAAATATTTTGGGAGACCTTGGTGCAACACTACTACTATCACAGTATTAGGGACTTGGGAGTATTAGGAAGGATGAAAATTAGATAGTTTCCTGACCTCAACCACTCTGCAGACTATGCAAATTATTATTAGGCTTGGAAGAGCCTCGATAACCATTTTTGCTGAATGTGGTACACTGTCATGCTGGTGCATTTTAATCATGGGAGGGACTGAGATGGTAAAGCAGAGGTAACCAGCAGTCAAGAATGGAGTTGATGAGTCAGGCATTGGTGAATAGTGACAATGTAGGGCGAAAGACCTGGGTGAAGAAAAGCTCATGTTATACGTGCCCAGTTCTACAGTTATATCATATGCATCTACCAGTGGCTTTGCTTGGGCAAAAACCCAGTTAGTTATGCCAGCTGCACTATCAAACCAGATAGTGAAACTTCCAGTTCATTTTGCTTTTGAACATTGTTTACTGGTCATCTTAGTTTTGAGTCCTAATGCCTGGGTTTCCTTTTCTCCTTCTCTCCAACAGTTCTATAACAAGCGAAAAACTTATTTCGCACATGATCCATTGCAGCAATGTACCATGGGAGACATTGTTCTTCTAAAAGCTTTGCCTGAGCCGAGGACCAAACATGTGAAACATGAACTGGCTGAGATTGTTTTCAAGATTGGAAACGTCATAGACCCGGTGACCGGAAAGGCCTGCGCGGGAACTACCTTCCTGGAAAGCTTAGCAGACTCCGAAAGTCTAACTGAGGCTGATACCACCTATCTAAGTGAAAAGCTCCAAGAACTAAATGTTTCCTCAACAGAGAAATAAAGGGTGGGAAGAGGCCAGTAAACGGGGCTTTAAATGTCTGCTTTACATGAAGGATTGGTTGCGCTCCATTGTCTTAGTATGTAAAATCTTTCAGTGAACTTGTTAGTAACAATAATAAACTGAATTACTTCCAACACCAAAATGACATATATATTTTAAAGTTGGGGAATTTATCAGTTACAAACAGTGCGGAGAAAACTTAAATCACGGGTAAGCTCTCTTGTCAATGCTTTTTTTTCTTAACAGACAGTTTTTGGCAGAGCTTTGGCAAGAATGTCAAAATTATCACCTCAGTCACAAAATTAAGACTGGTTCTTCTCTGTTGAGATGTTTAAGAGCATAACCCTGTATACAGTTTAATGTTCTTGGGAGGATGTTTTTTCCCCATGTTTGACTGAAGCTTGGAACTGAATCTGTTGTGGTTCAGAGCCTTATATTTAAAGTAACACAATTAAAACTTTTTAAAAAATGTGTAGAAATCCTGAAGCCAGCTGCCTGTACATATTCTTATTTCATTTTACTATCAGCAATGCCAGACTGGCAGAAAGCCTGTTACATTTCATAAACCTTCTGTAGAAAATGAGTAGAATCATGTGCATTTAAATGACCTAATTTTAATTGCTTACTCTTATAAACATTATATACTCTATGACAAGACCTGCTAAATGGAAGTATCCGCTGTGAAACTGATACAAATCTACAATGGAACAGTGGGATAACTTGGCAAAGTGTGAAGGGACATAATCCAATACCTAGTAAAGTCAAAGGGAAAGGGGAAGTCAATGAATGTTTTGCTCCTGACTTTCATGAGAAGAGCTTCTTAAGCAAGAGGTAGGGGTAAAATCCACATCTGATGGGAACAATTAGTTCTTTATGATTCAAAGGGGTTTAAAAACAAAAGAAAATTAGGTATGTATCCAGCACAGAGATAGGGGAGAGATCTATCCTTTTTTACCTGTAAGTATTCTGCTCCAAATAGATAAGTTACAAAATAGATGTGTATAAGAAAAATCCCATGGCTGTAACTCAAAAGAGGGGAAGTAAAGATGCCTGGAATCTTAATCTCTTAAGAAAATCGAATTAAGGCCCCCAATCCTGCAAAGAGATGCAGGGAGTGAGTCTCTAAAAGCTGTACCACAGGACAGATAGTCCAGGACAATTGGGAATTACAGTTGATGTAGTGCACTCTGGGCCTGCTGACATTATTGCACCCCTTGCCACAAATTAGAACAGTTGCTCATCAGTCAAATCTACAGGGACACCCGCTCCCATCCCCAACATACAAGGTGTGCAAGGCACAGCATAAGGCCACGCATAGCACTCCTGCGAAGGGGCCAGGCCCAGAGCTGAGGGAAAGAATCTGGATTTACACCACACCACTGACTCAATGAGGGACATTTCACTTTTACGGATCTACCTACTCCCCCTTAACCGCAACCCCTTGCAATAAGTGATGCTCCCGAATTACCGCTCTGTTCTGCTAACCATCAAACCTATTACTTGCACCCCATGCAGGATACCACGGGTTATGCTTCTGCTGTACGCCGACTCGGTACCCGCTAATAATCTGTACATCCTGCCTGGGTGCCCGAAGCTCCTCCGTTTAAACGCTGTGCCTGATCATGTCCTAGACATTATCTTTAATACCTTTCCTAAATCTCGGGCCCCGAACGCTTAGGCACCCTGGGGACGCCTCCACCAGTGAAGTCAGGCCCTTGTGTGCAGCACCAAGGCGCCGCTCTCGCCACCCCTGCCAATGTTATGGATAGAGGAGGAAGGGCTGGGCGCGGGGGCAGGCCTCCGGCCTGGGAAGTGGGGATGGAGGCACAGCAGGGGGCCACCCCCGAGATTCGCTCCCCGTGGCTTGGAGGCCCTGGCACGAATTCACGCCGGGGGTCGAAGAGGCGGTAAAGGCCCGGCAGGGGGCGCGCGGGGGCCGCCCTACAAGCCCCTCCCCGCGCTGAAGCGGCCGCGGGTTCGAGCCTGGGGCCCGGCGGAAGGCGGGGCCTAGGGGAGCTTCTGGGCGCGCCCCCCCCCGCCGCCGCCCTGCTCCCCCTAGCGGCCGCCAGCGGGCACCGCAGCCCCGCGTCCCCTCCCGGCCCGGCCGAGCGGCAGGCCGCAGCCCGGCGCAAGATGGCGACCCGCGAGCTGCTGCGGCGGAGCCTGGCGGGGCCTCCCCTGCCGGCGCGCGGCGGCCTGCTGCTGATCCGCAGGTGAGCGCGGCGCGGCTCCGCGGGCCCGGCCGGCGCTGGCTGCCCGCGGGCGGGAGCGGGGCCCCCCCGAGCCCGGCGTCTGCCTCAAGGTCACCCGCTGCCGCGGCCTGCCCGCCCCGCCCTCCTCAGGCGCCCCGCGCTGGGTCTGGGGGGCCCCAAACCCCCCGCGCTGGCAGCGCCTGCGGGGCTGGGCCTGGGGAGTCGGGGTCTGTGCCCTTCCGGTGGCTCGGGCGTTCGTGTCCCGCCGAGATCGGAACGGGGGAGTCCGGCGTGTGCCGCCTTTCTCGGGCAGGGGTCTAATGGGGCACAACAGCCCGAGTCCCTGCAGCACCTCACACCTCACACCTGCAACCCGCTTCGTCAGATGCGTAACCCCCCAAAGCGTGCGGCCGCCGGAGTTTGTTGGTCTTTAAGGTGCTACACGACTCTCATTTTTTCCCCTGTGAACAGGCGAACAGGGCTACCCCCTCTGGAAGGATCTTATTAGGGTTTGTGCTAAACTTGAACGTAGGCTTTCAGCTGAAAGCAAATGTCAGGGATAGAAATGTTTCCCTGTGTGGTTTTTAATCCAGTGTAAACAGCTTTTTTAATGTTTCCCAGCTGCATTTGCAGAAGGATTACTGTAGCACTGAGCTAGTGCAGGACAAGAGAGAGGTGAACTTTATTAGAAACTGACTAGTCTAAGCTAGTGCAGGACAAGAGAGGGGTGAACTTTATTAGAAACTGACTAGTCTAAGC
>ML675623.1:9767180-9840571 GCA_007922155.1 Mesoclemmys tuberculata
TACAGGACAAGAGAGGGGTGAACTTTATTAGAAACTGACTAGTCTAATGCAAGAAGGAAAAGTAAACTTAGCTTTTCAAAAGTCTGTTTGCCTTTCAATGACAGGTTACCAGCTTTCAAAATAAGAGAAGTCATTTTGTTAAAATGTTTTAACCTGATAGTATCCCTTTGAAATTTTGGGTATTGATCATTTTTTTCATGTTTTTTTGAGAACACCATGTACAGGAGCCACTAACAGTTTGAAATATATACACACATTGGCCAGTCATTTCCTCTTCAGACAGCCCAGAGAGCCAGACTATTGCATACTGCACAATTGCTTACCTAGCAAGTTCCACTGTGGGCCCTGATCCTGCAAATGCTTACACACATGCTTTACTGTGAGTACCTACCTAGGCCCAGTGATTTGAGTGGGACTATTCACACGCTTAAGTTAAGAACATGCATAAGTGCTTGCAGGATCAGTACCATAGCCAGAAAAATCAAGTAGTGCCTAAATAAAAAGACTAACCATTTCCATGAAAGCCTGCCTATAATGCTGCAAGAAACATGGCTTCTAGAAAACCAAATATTTTATGTGGTTTTATTTTACCATATATCTTCCCTTTATCCGTGATGTAAGCACATTCTTATTGGCATTAGATGTTGTCAAGTAACATTTTCTTAAACTTGTTTTATAATCTGGTGGGACATATCAAGCAACATTTCCAGACAGTAAGGTCAGATTGGAAATAAGGTAAATGTTTAACAGTGAAAGTAAATAACCTTTGGAACAGTTTACCAAGGGTCATGGTGGATTGTCCATCACTGATTATTTTTAGATCAAAATTGGGTGTTTTTCTAAAAGATCTGCTCTAGGAATTATTTTGAGGAAGTTCTGCAGCTTTTCTACGGGTCAGACTAGATAATCACAAAGGTCCGTTCTGGCCTTGGAATCTATGAGTCTGTTAGACTGTGGAATGATGTTCCAGTGGGCTATGCCATTGCTTTGGATATTTAAAACTAAACTATACAAAGCACTAATGTTCTGCAGGGAACATTTCTGAACCAGTAAAGAGATTAGACTAGATGATGACCTAATTGGGTCTCTTCTGTGTCTTTCAGAAGTCACTAGCATTCAGGATATCCTTTAAAGAAAATCCATTTCCTATAGCTGGAATATCTTTTTATGGAAAACAGCGTATATGGTACCTACACAAATACTGGCTTTGTAGTAGTAACCTAAGAGAGATCATTCTCCAAGTTTTGCTAACATGGTTGATACTATCCACAAAATTCATGCTGATTTTAAGAATTATTAGGCATATAGGAAAGCATTCATTTTTGTCATATGGTCAGAATTGTTAAGAAAATAAGTCTTACTTTAAACTACTGAGAAGTAAAACTATGGAGAGCTGATCTTAAAGGGATGCTGTCAATTTATAATCCATATTGTAAGCATATTTGTGATAAATTTGATTATTACAATTCTAAAAATCCAATTCGTTTTTCCATTTGTGTGCTCTTTTCTTTTGCATTCCACTAAGACTCAATAATAAATATCAATAAAGTCCGTTTCACTTTTGTTTACACTCAGTTTCATTTTGAAGTTCTTAACACTGCAATCTGTGGATTGACAACTCTGGAGGAAGATGCTGTTGTTTAAAAACAACTGTTTATATTGGAAGATGTTTAAAAGAAATTACTGGAAATATACCTGCTGGACCTATGCTTTTTTAAAAATTATTTCCTCCCTCCCCCCCAAAAAATCTAAATGTTGCTCACAGTTGAGTTGATAGTGTTCTTATCAAAATACTAAGCACTATAGTATCCTTATCAGTTACACCTAGGAATTGAGGACTTCTTCTGTATAGTTAGGATTACATCTAGAATGTATTCACTTTAAAGTAGCAAGATAATCCTATTACTTTATAATCTTCAAATATGTGCCTATCTGGTATTATGTTGTACAAAGCTGATTTCTTCCGTTTGTAAGGTTTATTGTATTTGTTTCCTTTCAAGGTTTTCATTATTGTCCCTGACAAACTCTTGAGAAGGTAACTGTTCAGCAATAATCATTAAATTGAGCCATGGTTTAAATTTACAAACTTTTATTTTGGGGTTGCTTGGTCCTCTGCTATGAAAATTGCTGATTACTGATATTCAAGTCTAGCCCCAGAAGCAGTAGCCCTACAAGCATCAGACATTCATTTTTTTTCCTCCAAGTATTATTGCTATTCAGTTACAATATGTTAAAGTTCAGATACGTTATATCCTTTTTCCCTGCTCCGGTACTGTAACTCATAAAGAGATTGGTCTTTAAAATAAAATGTGTGTAATTACGTGCCTTATAGTATCTCTGTGGGGGGAGTTAAAACAGTTTTTGTTTTGTTTTTTTTTCCAATAGAACTATTGTTCACAATAATTTTTGCCTAACAGTGCCATAAGGGTCTGTAGTTTGTGGGCTAAGTGCCCTTGTGCATCATTATCTATTTTTGGACTCTCATGTTAGTCAATGGGAGCTGCAGGCGCGCAGGACAATTAAAATTCAGACCCTAACTTTCTGAATTTGGGACACAGAATAAGTGTCCATTTTCAGAAATGTTAATCTTAACCTTTTTCTGATATCTTATAAGTAAAATGTTGCTAACACTACTTAACACGTGATTAGTAACACTCTATCGATCTTCATAAAGCTCTTTGCGATTCTTGGATAAAAGTTACCATACAATTGCAAATTATTATTAATTTCACTGAGAGATTAAGAGAAAACTAACCAACAGCTAAGTCATAAGTGTTTCCTATTAGCTGAGGAATGGGTTATCCAATAGTATCCCCAGAACTTTTCATGTTCTTGCTGCTGATACTGACTGGTAATGTTAGTGCACAAATGAGAAAGTAAACATGGTTACTTAAGACTTTTATCTTCAGAGTGTTTTACAAACATCAACTAATCCTCACAGAATCCTTCATGGAAGATAAGTACTTATCAACCCATCTAATAGAGAGAGAGAGAGGGCCTGACTCATCGTGGACCTGTGAGCCCTTTGTATTGGCTGTGGTGCTGCAAAAGGGCTACAGATCAACCACATTAGCTCTACCCCATTCCTTCCCCCCCAGGCAATATCTCTGGCATAGGAGGCCCTTGTAAATACTTCTGTTTAGGAGTATCCTGTTTAGCTTTCTGCACAATAGTATGTTTGGCGGGGTCAGAGAAAGAGAATATAGTTTTCAATAAGTGGAGTAGAGAGATTTTCTTGTCACTTCTTTGTGTTGAAGGTCACCTCATCTCCCAACTATTCTTTTCTTAGCAGTCACATGTCTTCTGCTTCCTTCAGTAAGTTGCTTGTATAAGCAATATAAACTATCACATTATTTTATGCCCCAATATTATTGGGATTAAGAAGTTGGAAATGGGGGAGGTTAATGTGTTTTTAAAGTGAACTGCAAAGCACTTTAAAAAACCCTTTACTGTAGAAAGACAACTTCCTGCAGTTGTTTTTCCAACATTTTTTTTTATCTGGAACATTTTTAGTCTATTGAGGACTTGAAAGACAACATTACAGTTGGAAATTGAAATTTGTCCTGTGGGGTTCCCAGCCAATAACTAAAATCCTCCAGAAGAATTAAGTATAATAATATAATTAAATAATTTAAAATCCTTCCACAATCCTCCAGGTAAAGGGAGGAGGGTGCAAGTAAATACTTCTAACAGGCCAGGATGCAATATTGTAAGATCAAGGTCCCCCTTCTACATTATAAAGAAGCAGCAGTAAAAGTTACAATCTTTTCTGTTGTTTGCTGTCCACTTTAACGGGAGATTTTTAGTATTGGTGTACTGATAGGGCTAATGCAAATCACTTGGTGGCTCTGATGGCTTTCTACCAGTTGAAAAAGGTAAAAAATAGTCCTAATGCATTCTTGTTTTAAGAAGAACGGTGTTGTCTCTTGTGATTTTTATTGTGTATTGTAAGAAAGTAGAAAATTGTATTTTTTGCAGAAGAACTTGCAGAAACTAAATAGTCAAACTAGTTAGGCTTTCAGACAATCTATCAAAGTCAGTTCAACTCCTACGTGGGGAAAAACTGCAAATGTTGAACAAAGAAAATGAATCTGAATCCTGAATATTATAACAGCTACTGTTCAAAAATTAAAATCTGAGCAGACTCCTTGACTCCTGCCACTCAAACTATTCCTAAAGTAGAGTATGCATGACCTCTACTTCTTTCATGATGCTTTCTTGAAATTGATTTTAATAATCATGTGAGAACATGTGGCACTTACTATGCCATTCATAGTAAACAAAGCGGTGTATGCACACTGTCTTTTCTCATAATGTGCATGCACTGGCATGTTCACTTTTCACTGTCTGTTTTTGGGGGTATGACGATATCTTGCTTGAGCAAAGATAGTTTAAAAGGAAAAAAAATACATAGTAACCTCCATTCTCTGCTCTTACAGAGCTATAATCAGGGCAGGAACATGGCAGGGCTGCAAAATGGCTTTATGCTTCACAGTGTTTTGGGGTTGGCTTAAGACCTGACAAATTAAGAGCAGCATCAGAACTAGTTACCATATACTTGACTGGAATGGCTTTTGGGCCTGTGACATCAGCTGTGTCTAGTTGGCGCACAGCAGCATTCCTTCCAGGCCTATACCCTTCCTCTGCATGATGGGATGCAAGCAGGGTAGTACAGAGCCAGCTGCATCAGTTTGGTGCCATCCCAGGGAATCGTGTCAATAGATGTATATCTTGCTCGATAAACATTGTGTCTTTCTACTGCTAGAGAGTGAGGTAATGGAAAGAATTAGCATCATTCCTCTGTATATCTCACCTGTTGTGTTCAATTTGATCATGACTGCCTGCATTTTGAATAAATATTCAGTGACAATATGATGTATTCATTAATGTATAGGTGGCTGGCATCCTCAACTAATAGAGCAGGTGAAGACAGCTGGTTAAAATCACTCTTCGTACGCAAAGTGGATCCAAGGAAAGATGCTCACTCCAATCTACTAGCCAAAAAGGAGACCAGCAGTCTGTATAAAATACAATGTGGGTGATATTTTTATATTTAAAATTTCTTTTCTTTTCTTTGCTCCTACATTTATCATTGAATTTTGTTGTTTCAGTTCACAATGTAAAGCCAGAATGCTTAGATGCCTACAACAAACTTTGGTAAGTTCATATGTCATACTTTGTGATTCTCAGTATGTGAATCTTAGTAATGGGATTCTATAAATTGGTTGCTGTGATTTTTTTTTTTGTTTTGTTTAGAGGGAAGAAAGGAAAACCCCTCTTACTTTTAGTGAATTTTTGTGAATAAGCCATATCCCCTCTTATTGTGAATAAACCCTATCGCCCCTTTCTAGGTGTGTTCCTTCACGGAACTGCAGCAGATATTGTTTTTAGGGTATATATGAGAGGGACACAGGTGCACTTTTCTCCCCTCCTCTAATTATCTTAAACCTGTTGCAGCCTTTTTAGGCAGACACTGCTTTCCCAGTTTGCCCTTCCTTCGGCTACAATGTCAGAATCTACCTGGGTGGGAGTTTTATCTGCAAACAGGAAGACGAGAGAGGGTCACTATGGAGGAGCTGCTAATTATAAATTAAAAAAAAAGTAAAGCTTTGAGGAAGAGGATAAAAGCCTGAGATATGACATTCACTCACCCTGATCCTTGTTTCTATGAAAAGTGATGATATTGAGAACCATACATTAAGACTTGTAGATCCTTGCATGGGCTTGAGCTACAGTGAATTTTACCCAAAGGCTGTTGTATGGGATTTCCAAAAACTCTTTTGCTGTTTAAAAATAAGTATAAATATTTGTTTTTGGTATACTAATTTAAAGACCAGTTACAGGAATGTTCATTCTGATTTATCTGTATATTTGCTGTATTCGAGCCATAACCGTTGTACTTTGAAAGAGCTGAACATTCAAGTTGAGAAACGTGCGCCTCCTATGTTTTTGTTTTTGTTTTTTTTTTTCATTTAAGAGATGGTATCAATTAAATAGAACTTTATTTTAGCATGATGATATGCTAGTGCATCCAATATCCCAGGAGGTGTGCTGCTGCCTGGAGCCCACATCTGAGATGTTACAGAAAGGTTGCCAAGGTTCATCAGTCCCTCTGACCACTTTCCCATGCTGCTCATCCGTGGCACTAATAATGCTATCCAGTATGATCATGAGCAGATCATCAGTGACTACAGGGCTCTGGGAGCAAAAGTGAAGGGGCCAGGAGTGTGGGTTGTGTTTTTGTCCATCCTTCTGGCTCAGGGTAAGGGCCCAGGCAGGGACACATGTATCCTGGATATGAATGCATGGCAGTTCAGATGGTATCAACAGGAAAGCTTCGGCTTCCTCCATCAGGGGATGCCTTTTTAAGAAGGTCTGCTGGGATGAGATGAGGCTCACCTACCAAGGAGAGGAAGAGTATCTTTGTGCACCGACTCAACGACCTAGTGAAGGGAGGCTTAACTAGGTTCAAAGGAGGCAGGTGGCAAAAGCCCATAGTTAAGCATAAAAAAAAGGCAACTTTAACCAAGGGTTATATGTTGGGAGCAACTACAGTAAGGTCATAGAAGCAACAAGGGGGGGGAAGGGGGAAGTCAGCTCGTCTTAGATGTCCATACACAAATGCAAGGAGTATGAGAAATAAACAGGAAGAACTGGAAGTATTAGTGCATGAGCTAATTATGACTTAATTGGCATTAGAGAGACTTGGTGGGATAAGTCTTATGACTGGAAATGAGAGTTATAGCTTGTTCAGGAAGGACAGGCAGGGTAAAATGGGAGGAGGTGGTGTATTATGAATTAAAAATATATACACTTGTTTTGAGGTCCAGAAGGCAGTGAGAGGCAGACCAGCTGATTGTCATTGGGTAAAGATAAGAGGTAAAAAAAAAATAGGAAAGATGTCATGATAGGGAGTATACTATGGACCACCAAATTATGAAGAGGAGAAGTGTATGAAGTATTTATAGAAATAATAACAGAAATATCCAAAACACAAGACCTGGTAGTAAGGGGGGACTTTTTTCCAGCAGATGTCCGGGTAGTTATATGGCAAAACATGACATTTCAATACATTTTGGAATGTGTTGGGGACAACCTTTTGTTTCAGAAAGTGGAGACTGTCAGCAGGGGGACAGCCATTTTAGACTTGATTTTGACCAGTGGAGGAATTGATACTGAATGTGAAGGTGGAAGGCAATTGGGCGGAAGGTGATCATGAAATGATAGATGTCATGATTCATGGGAAAGGCAAAAATGGGAGCAGCAGAATAAGGAGACTAGATTTCAAACAAGCAGACTTAGAGAAATGGTATGTAAGGTTCAATGGGAGGAAAATCTAAGGGCAATAGAAGTTCAGGAGAGCTGGCAATTTCTGAAGGAGACCTGGTTAAAGACGCTACTGCAAGCTCTCCTGATGCAAAAGGAAGACAGGAAGAAAAGGAGAAGACCAGAAGGCTTCATCAGGAGCTCTTTAGTGACCTGAAAATCAAAAAGGAATCCTGCAATAAATGGAAAGACGGGTGTATTGCTAAGGAGGAGTACAAAAAGCACAAACATGTAGGGACCAAATCAGAAAGGCAAAGGTACAAAATGAGTTACACCTAGCAAGGGACATAAAAGGCAATAAGAAGAGGTTCAAGAACTAAGTTAGGAGTGAGAGAAAGATGAAGCGAAGTGTAAGCCCACCATTTAGTGGGGAAGGAGTGGAGAGTTCAGAATGAATGATTTCAAGGAAGCTAACGTGTTTAATGCCTATTATACTTCAGTCTTTGCTAATAAGGGTATTAGTGACCACATACTTAACACAATTAATATTAACAACAAAGGGAAAGGTGCACAAGCCTGAATTGTGAAAGAACAGGTTAAAGAATGTTCAGATACATTCAAGTCAGTGGGCTAGATGCATTCAAGTCAGTGGGCCCTTATTTAATTCACCCTAAGGTATTTAAGGAACTAACTGAAGCAATCTCTGAACATTTAGCAATTATCTTGGAGAGCATATGGAGGAATGGTGAGGTCCTTGGTAAGTACTCAGTTTGCTCTTCTTCAATTCTCTCTCTATAGAAAGGGGAGCAAAGAGGACCCTGGCAATTATAGGCCAATCAGCCTACTGTCAACACTTGGAAAGACCCTGGAACGAATTATCAAACAATCATTGTGTAAACACCTAGAGGATAACAGAGTTATAAGGAATAGCCAGCATGGATTTGTCAAGAACAAATCATGCCAAATCAACCAAATTTCCTTCCTTGATAGGGTTACCTCCCTAGTGGATGAGGGTAAGAAGTAGATGTAACACATCTTGATTTTTAGTAAGACTTTTGACGGACTTCCACATGACGTTCCCATAAGCAAACTAGGGAAATACAGTCTGGATGAAATTTTTGTAAGGTGGGTGTACCACTATTGAGTAGTTATTAGTGGTTTGATGTTAAGATGGGAGAGTATATCTGGTGGGGTCCTGCAGTGATCAGTACTGGGTCTGATACTAGTTAATGACGATAATGAGGTGGAGAGTATGCATATAAAATTTGCAGATGACACCAACTGGGGGGGGGGGTTGCGAGCACTTTGGAGGACAGGATGAGAATTCAAAATGACCTTGGCAAATTGGTCTGAATTCAATAAAATGAAATTCAGTAGAGACAAGTGCAAAGTACTTAATTTAGGAAGGAAAAATCAAATGCAAAACTACAAAATGGGGAATAACTAGCCAGATGGTAATACTGCTGAAAAGGATCTGGGTGTTACCGGGGATCACAAATTGAATATGTGTTCAACAGTGTGATGCAGTTCCAAAAAAGGCTAATATTCGCGCCGGGGGAATTAATAAAAGTGTTGTAGGTAAGACACAGGCGATAACTGTCCTACTCTGCTCCGCAGTGGTGAACCTCAGCTGGAGTGCAGTGTTCAATTCTGGGTGCCACTCATTGGAAAAGATGGAGCGAATCCAAAGGAGAGCAATAAAAATGATAAAAGCACGGTGGATAAAATCAATGATTTTTATCGGATTTTTAAATTTAAATCGGATTTCTTTGATTTTTTTTAAATCAATAAAATACTACATTTCTCTCTCATTTTAAAAAATAAGTTACAATTAATTCTCCTCACAAATATGCTAAATGTACATTAACAGTTTCATAAAAATGAATTAAAGGCTGTTATCTGTCCAGCCTAACTACCACCTCTTGCTTCTTGGAAGCTCTGGGCTTTCAATTTCTGTTTCTCAGCAGACTAAAGTCACATATGCAAAGAAAGACACAGGCTGGATAGGATTGTTGTTCTGTGCTTATGTGGTGGTGAAGCTGGGCCAAACAAGGCAGAGTAGTTAGTTAAGATGCTGTCTTAAAGACAGAGAGACAAAGGATGGAGGCATGGTAGAAAGCAACAGTGGAATGGACTGGAAAGAGAAAGGGAAGACATTATTCAATACCGTACAGTTTCCTATATTCCCTCACACTTTTGCCTCAGAAAAACTGTCATGGCTTCTGGGTGTAAAAGAGACCCTATCTGGGAATACTTTGAAGAAATTCCTTCCTTCGGTAAAAAAAGGAAAACGTGCCAAGTGTAAGCAGTGAAAGGAGATGCAGGGCCTACTTGCAGGAATGAAACCGAATGAAAACTGCTTACTAGGAGAAAATGCTGTGGATGAAGATGTGGATATGTCTGAAGAACAATGTGGATCAACTGGTTAGTAACTTAAATAATTCACTTTGCAATGCATCATTCTTCAAGACTCTCTCTATGCCTTTTAGTACAAGTATGATTTAACAAGAAAATTCCCACCCTGTTTACTACGTTGGATGTTGCTAGAGGAAAAAGTTTAGCGTAGCTAATCCTTATGGCTTGTTTAATTAGTTAATTAGGTTTAGAATCTATCACCCAAGAATACGCTACAGAAAGCTGAAGGAAGAGAAGTCTAGAGTTGCCAGTAGCCACTGGGTGTCATTTTCTTATTTTATGTTACATAATACATGCCCCTTGTTTTGGAACATCATGGCCACAGACCATAATGGTGATGCCATAAGTCAATTCCTTATTTTACTTCAGCATAACTCAGCTTTCCCAAAGAACCCCATCCTATACTTGTTTCTCAAAAAACAGAAGTGCCAGTGAGTTTTATGGGGCTTAATCCAAAATTAAGTGCACTTTAAGTGCAGTCAGTCTTAGCTCTTTTGGTCATTTAGAATCGCATCTGCATCCTTCCTTGCTGAGAAAAATGTAAATGATTAACTGAATAACAGAGTGAGACGAACGAGTATTCAAAATCATTTTTGAATTTTGTTTCAGGATTCCATTTAAGCATAAGAGACTTTGACTGTGACTGTCTCTCTGCAGCAACTTCAGAGTCATTCGTTGGTACTTGTAGCAGCAGTGCTGCAGCTAAACGTATTTCAGACAACCACGTATCAATAGCAAGCAAAAGATTTCAGTCATCCAGTAAAACCACCACCATGGATGGGTTTGTAGTAAGCAAATACCAACCAGCAAATACCAACCAGCAAATACCAACAAGACACCATATGTGAAAAGATTGCTCAGTTCATTTATGCCACAAATTCTTCTTTTTGCATTGTTAACAGTAAACACTTCATTGACATGGCTGAGTCCTTACGACCAGGTACACTCCACCTGGTAGAGCAGACATTGGTGGAAGGTTCCTAGATACAGTGTATGAGAAGGAACTTGAACAGTGTGCAAGAAATACTGAGGGGAAATTTGCCAGTGTAAGCCTTGATGCATGGAGCAATGTACACAATGATCCAGTAATATGTGCCTGTGTGACAACAGAAGATGGAGTTGCATATCTTTCAGAAACAATAGATATATCGGAAAATGCCCGCACAACAGATATTTAAAAGAAATGGCAGTGAAAGCTGTAATAAACTGTGAACAAAAATTCAACTGTCATGTGCAGTTTTGTCACAGACAATGCTGCAAACGTGGCAAAGATGAGAAGATACTTAGAAGAAGAAATGGAAGGATGCTCCTTATAACATATGGCTGCAGTGCCCATCTAATGCTTCTTTTAGCCAAAGATTTCAGTACATCTTCTCCAGGAATAAAAGAATGTTGTTGAAGTTGCAAAATACTTTTGTAACAACCATTTTGCTTCAGCTTCACTAAAGAGAGCAGGAGGATCCAAGCTAATTCTCGCTCAAGATGTTCAATGGAATTCTGTGGTGGATTGTTTTGAACAATTTATTAAGAACTGGCCTATTCTCATAAAACTTTGTGAGGAAAACCATGATAAAATAGATGGAAGTATCTCATCCAAAGTATCTAGCATTGGATTAAAAAGGAATGTAGAGGATAAGATCAGTACACTGAAGCCTATATCCATAGCCTTTAACAAACTTCAGAGAAATTGTTGTTGCATTGCTGATGCTGTCAAAATTTGGAAGGCACTTCAAGGAAAGTTAAACTGCAGGCAATAAAGAAGTGAACGGATCAAGCACTAACTCCACCTCATTTTCTTGAAAACATTCTCAACCCCAGATATAAAGGTAGATGCCTAACGTCTGAAGAAGATGATACTGAGATGGCATAGGCATCTCAAAATCACTCTTCAGTTATGCCAGTCATCATAATAAATTTCAGGACTGGAGCAGAATCATTTAAACAGTACACGTTTACTGATGTTTTGAACAAAGTCACTCCTGTGAATTGGTGGAAATGATTAGCCAGGCACCTTGAAACAGAGTTCCTTCAGTTGCTGAGCCAACTTTTCACAGCAGTAACTTCCTCTGCAGGCAGAGAGAGAATATTTTCATCATTTGGTATTATTCACTCGAAGCTAAGAAATCGACTGGGAGTTGAAAAAGTAGGAAAACTCGTATTTCCGTCTGTCTATGAATAAAAATGACAGTGGGAGTGGGGAAGATGAGAGCTAGTTGTAGAAGTTTTAAGAACAGCGTACGTTTAGTGTTGTGATGACTTGACTGTTAGTTTAATAAAATTTGAAAATTAAAAAAAAAAGTTTGACTAAAAAAGTTTTCAGGAGACTATTGCAAATGTGAAACATGTATGTAACATTTAAGATTTAGTTTAATAAAATAAGTGCTTTTGTGTGTGTGTGATTTAGTTCTTGCCATTCCTAATGTACTGCTGCTGCATCTGCAGCTTGACACAGGTAATGAATATATGTACTATTCCCGAACTTGATTTTTACTAATTTAGCAAAAAAATTACATGACGTATACCCTGCTAGATGTTGTAAAATGCTGTATTGAGTTGTAAATTAACATGGTTTAGTGATCAGATTTGCACTATCGTTTAAGAAATATGTGAAGAAATATCAGTGGGAAACTTGATTTAAATCAATGATTTTTCTCTTGGTGATCTAAATATTGATTTAAATTGCCTTGATTTATATCAATCCACCCTGGATAAAAGGCTTAGAAAACCTGACCTATGAGGAAAAGTCTTGAAATACGTTAAGGGTTGTTATAAAGAGGACTGTGATCAGGTGTTCTCTATGTCCACTGAAGGTAGGATAAGAAGCTAGGTGCTTAATCTGTATCAAGAAAGATTGTTCATATATTAGGGAAAACTTTCTAACTATAAGGGTAGTTAAACTCTGGAATAGGCTTCAAGGGGATGTTGTGGAGGTTTTAAAAACAGGTTGGACAAACACCTCTCAGGAATAGTCTACTTTACCTGGTCCTGACTCAGTACAGTGGCTGGACTTGATGACATCTTCCAGCCGTACAAAGACAGATACAACACTAATTTATGAATCTTCAGAGATGGGGGTTTTATGGGTTCGCATCAAAAGACATAATGTGTCATGCTGTGTATTAGACATACAGCCTTACAGATGGTTATGCTTAAGTTTACGTCGAGTGAGTTGTAGTGATCAGTTTTTCCAGCATTTTCCCAGAAGGTTTTTGTATTTCTGCTTTCTTTTCTGAAAAATGAAGCTTGTGAATGTTCATACCATAATGAACATATGGTGGCATAATTATGAGTTAATGGTTGCATAATATGATTTGTTATGCATATCAAATGTAGCCTCCCTAAAGGAAATGCAACATAGTATCTGTATTCCTTGTTTTTAAGTCAAGAGGTGCTGCCAAAGATTCATGAAGAAAAACACTATCCATGTGCACTGGTGGGGACTTGGAACACGTGGTACGGAGAGCAAGATCAGGCTGGTAGGAGATAGAAGTACAACAGAATGTAAAACCGTACAAGTGAAATGTGTGCTTGGCAGGTTTCTTTTAAAATCATCACTGTTGTTAGTAAACCTTTAACAGTATATTTGAGGATATGTGTGTTGTTGCTTACACAAAATAATTGGTTAATGATTGTATGTTAACTTTAAAATTGCTTGGTTTTTATCACAGAGTTTGACACTGAAGTGTTGACTCGTAAAACATGCTTATTGGGTCAGCACTAATCTAATCCTGTCTTTCAAACCTATTTGTATACTTATGTTAATACACTTTAACCTCTTCTCAGTGAGAGGATGACAGTATATGGCAAGCCCCTTCCTCTTGTCCTGCATTTTTTGCAGCTGCATACAATTTGTGCCTTCATTATTTTGGAGGCACAAATCACACTTCTGAAAATTTAGGCTCAATGGCCATAGCTAAAGGTGTACTGAGAGAGAATTTCACTTGTTAGCCAGTTTAAAAGCTTAACTCTGACTTTTCATGACCTAGTGTAATTGTTGCATAACAGTGCCATGCAGAACATTGAAGTTCTCACAAAAGATAATGGAACTTTTATCTCGTGGCAAATTGGATCCTGTACTGATGGAAAATAAGATATTTTTGTTACCTTAGATACCTCTTCTTTAAGCAGACAGTGTCCAGTAATTCAGGGTCAAAATGTAACCTTCCTTCAAATTGTTGAAAAGGTGCTATATAACTACAAAGTATTATATCAGTGTTTTAATCTGGCATGGGGAGAAGTCTAAATGATTTTAAATGGCTTTAAAAAACAGTGCCCGGTCTCTGAGAAATGAAGGGGATATAGCAGAAGCCACTGCTTTTGTGGGAACCCCATAATGCGCATGCTATGCTCTTGTTTGTTCTACAACAGAGAAACTCTGTTGCCAAAGCTATGCTAATATCAATGCTGCTGCTTCAACTACAAGAGCATATGCTAACATGCATGTTAATTTCAGCTGTATTCACGGTACATTATAATATTAGCATTGGCCAAATGTGAGAGGATATCTGTAGAGAGAGATTTGCCAGCTTGTAAGAGAATATTTTTAAAAATGAAGAGAATGTTGCGGTCCAGAGAGGAATAAACCTAAAATATTGCTTAACAGAGTCTCCTTTGTTAATTCTGAAGCATACTAACAGAGAATGTCCATGCAATCATATCCAAAGCCAGCCTAAACATCTTGTGGCAACTGTCTTAGCAACATAAGAGCGGACTAAAGGGTTCTTGTGTGTTCAATTCCAGTGAATAAGTTAAATTGGTACTAGATGTTAAGCACCAAAAGCAGCTAGCCTGGCACACTAGGGCCATGGCACACTGGATCCAAGTTTGGATCTTTGCAGAAGCAGCATGCATTTTCTGGCAAGTGGAGTGCCTAGTCCACTCTTCTGGTAGATGCATGAAGCAGCATTAACTAGTTCAGAGGAAGCCATGCCCAGCCCATTTTCATTGGAGGGAAGGTAGCTTTTGTGAGTCTTTGTGGGAAGATGGAAAAAAAAAGAAGGTGGGAATGGTATTTTAATATTGCTATTCTAAAAGCTTGTAAAGAAGTCTTGTTACACATAGCACTTAAAGGACACTGTCAAATTTAGGTCAAAACATGCACCCATCTTGAAATTATTATTTGAGGAAAGTCCTCCTGATTCTAAATACTTTAAAGGGCTTGGGTCTCTTTTGGTGCTTCAGAAGGTTGCCTCTTATCATTGAGCAATTAAAAATTAACATTGAGATCTCTTTATATAAATATATCACACAAAAAAGTTTTGTGCCCCTTCTGCTTGAGCAGTTAACTGAAATACAAGTGCTACCACAGCTGAAGCTGTGCATAAAATCATTTTTAGCATAAGAAACTGTTTTAAGTTGAATCTCAACTTTAACTACAGTCACATTAAAAGTATCTCTTCTAAGTAGCAACTTTCTGAAATATTTGTATATTCTTACTTTTAGGGTAAATAATCTATTGCTAGAATAGCAGGGGAAGCCCCATGTCCAAAAGCAAATGACTCCACTATATTTAAGATGCACTGAGGATGCATTTTGAACATGCTAACCAGCTTTTACTTTTGTGTAATTCTGTAGCGTTAACAGTCTTGTTTATATTATGATGTTTCATGTCTATTGCATAAATATACCACACCTCTAAAAGGGTACATTTTTGTTTCAGTACATCTCTGGCGGTATGAGGGAGGCTATCCAGCTCTTACTGAGGTCATGAATAAGCTCCGACAAAATAAAGTAAGTCTGCATGGAGACTACACTTTAAACTTTGCTTAGAAATAATAAAGCTTTTACCAAGAAATGTTTTTCCCCATGCCTCAAGAGTTTTCTAGTCAGAGTAAAAGACTAGAAGTTTGGACTCTGTTTCCAGCTCTGTCAGACTAACTGTGTAACCTTGGACAAGTCACTTAATCTTTTCATGCCTCATTGTACCTGTCTCTAAGATGGGGATCATACACACCTCTTGAGTGCCAAGGCTGACTGCATTAACGTTGATTAAAAAAGTTATAGAAGTGCAAAATGGTGGTGTTAGTAATTTATGTTTTGCTGTTATGAATTGTCTGTGATTCTCAGCTCTTTTGTCAGGGCCATTCCTTGGGATGGTTTGCTAGCGGGGCATGCCCCCTTCAACATGTCCCCGCACATAATGCTTCTCCTTTACTTTGTTCTCTTGTCTTCTCTTGCCTTTCCCCCCCCCCTCCTGTCTTCTCGTTATGCTTTTACATGATTTTTGGAGATACTCTTCCTCTCTTCTCTCCATTTGCCCACTTATTTGAAGATCACATGCTGGAGGGTGAAGGTATCTGTTGGTACCAAGGCTATACTTACTACAATGGGAGCAGAAAAGAGAAGCTTGATCTGGCAGGTTGCTGCAGGAGCCTTCAGTACTATTCATGTGAGCTGCTGCCACAGCCAGTAGCCTTAGGTGACGTGTGGAAGCATGGAAGAATATTAGCTAGCTTTTAATAAGCCACCTGTTTCCTTACATGCAAATGCATCAGCATGTTTGCTGTATATTGGGATGAGGTAGATCTTTCCTCCACCATCCTGATCCTCTTCTCTGCCCCACACACCCACCTTAAATAGTCTAGCACCAGGCCAGCTTGAAAAGCAGTGAATTACGTTCTTCAGGATACTGTCAGTGACCATTCAGAACACACACAATCTGTCTGTGTCAGTTAAAACATTACTGTCCTGAAGCCACTCAGTCCAGCCTGTGTGGAAAATAGCCTCTCTGGATTTTACTAATCTATTGTGGCATTATTAAAACAGCTCCCACCCAATACAAAAATTGTTAATATAGATTAATATAGATTGGGATGTGTGAACACGCTGGTTGATATGTTTAAAGCTGCCTAAAAAATTTGGATCCTATTAAAGTCAATGGGAATTGAGTGTACACATCCTCAAGGTGGGCATGAAAATCTCACCACTATGTTCTGTGGACATGTAGACTTTGTTAATGTAACATATTAAAGTTTGATGATGACTATTATTTTTAAGGAATTCACAGAGTTTCGCAAAGAAAGGGGTAACATGCTTCTCTCTCGCAAGAATCAGCTTCTGTTGGAGTTCAGTTTCTGGAATGAACCTGTTCCCAGAGGGGGTCCTAATATTTATGAACTGAGATCTTATCAACTTAGAGTAAGTGTCATATATTTTTTTCCTTTATGAATGATTAAAAATGTTAAATATTCAACACGTGTATAAAATAAAAACAGACCTTCTTAAAAATAAACAAAGGATTTAGACTTGTTCCTATTGAAGTCAGTGGCAAAAGTGTTATTGGCGTCAATGTGTGCAGAATCCAGCTATAAACGCTGATCAAGATCAAGATGCTGGCCACTTCCTGAGCAGTGCTGAGCTCCCTGGCCTATCATTGACTTCAAAGGAAGTGCACGCACACTTTCAGGCAAGAGACTGAAAAAGAATATAATAGCTGTACAGTGTAGTTGCAAATGAATGTGCAGTCATTACTTTAAACACTTAAAGGAATCAATGTATTGGATAAATGATGTATTTGATATGGAAATACGGAGAGACTGGAAACCTATAATATTGATGACCAAATACTCAGTGTTGTATTCTCCTAACATGTATGTGCAAGGTGAAAGCAGCTCAAATAAAGCATCACTGACATTTGTAGCTCTATCAATATCTTGTTTCAAACCATTTTAGTTCCCTTTTGTCATTAGTGTGCCGTAAGTGGTACAATAATGCAAATAATTTATGATGCTGGATCTCAATAGCTCTTAGCTCATGCCATAGTATTTCTCTTTTTTTTTTTCTTATTTTTATTTAAGAAACCCTTCAGACTAGTGATAATTAAACAATGCTCAGTTTGGTTTTATGAGCAGAAAAGACACCCTAAAATATATTTCTGAATTAAGTACCATTGAAAACCTGTAACAATGGCAGCAGGCAGGAGTGGGGACTTGAGCAGCTGGCATTGTCTGTCAAGCCTGAAAAATTTTATATTCTAAAAATATTTGAAAAGTCAAATCTCGGTTTCTTACTTTTTACACTTAAGGGGCATGCGGAGGCCACATGCTCAGCCTCTATGGGAAGACAGAGGCCTTCTGTCACCCAAGGGACTCCTTCAGTTGGTTAATGTGGCATGTTAAAAGACTCAAAATGGGAACCCTGTAAAGCTTAACCTGATCAGAAGATTGAGGCTCAGATCAAGCAGCAGACATATTCCATATTGTGAAATATGGAAGGAAGCCGCACTTCCCCCCTTTATATTTTTGCTTCATAAAACTCCATTTTTGTCTGATCTGTTTTAAAAAAAATGCCACAGAACTGTCCTAGCAGTCTAGTTTTCTTTAAAATACGAGCCCTAAAACGTCTTGCTTTTTCTTTCAGCCTGGAACAATGATAGAATGGGGCAACTACTGGTAAGCGTATTTCGCCGTGTGTGCTGTAATTTAAGTTTATTAATTAAATTTCATCGTTTAAACCACACAGGATAAAGATGGCAGAATAATCCCCAAGCCCTTCCAGATACACAGAACTAATGGGCCGCTTTTGGTCCTACACAACTATGACAAATTATACTGTGGCCATTCTTTTAGTCTGCCTTTCTGGGGGGGAAAGAGAGTACCTCCATGAACAATGCTGGGATCTCTCATTTGTTGTCATTTAAAAGCCAATCTAGGTGTTGGTCTCTGCCTTTCTCATTTCCCCCAGCCTTTATTTTTGGAGCGCTAGTGTAGCCCCACAAGCCCCTTGGGCAAACATCCTCTTTTAGATGGCCACCATCACTGCATCATTCTTTTGAGAAATAAATAATACTTCTATAACTTCTTTCATCCTGAGCGAATTTAAATAGTAATTTTCACAACAACCCTATGAGGAAGGGAAGTAATATCTCAATTTTAAAGTTTAGGACTCTGAGGCACAGATTGGGGAAGGAACTCACGCAGGGCCATATACCGAGTGGATGTCAGAGCCAGAATTAAAACTAGATTATTTTGATTGCTGTCCTAAATTCAGACTACTTGCCCCATCAGTCTCCTCAGGGACAGCACCAATGTTACTGATGTGGCGCCTGATCCTACTGCATTGAAGTTACTGAGAATTTTGCTGTTAACTTCAATAAGAGGAGGCTCAAACTCTTGGTGAGAGTAGACATCCATAGAAGGGACCCCATCACCTTTGTAATACACTTGGTAACTACTGGCTTCGGGTCTCTTTCACAGCTAAATGAACTACTGTCATCTACCACTAAGCTTCTCACCCATTCTCACATGTTCATTTCTATCAGCTAAACTCTTTTGCTAGTCCTGCTCAGTTTGTCCATAGTAGTGGGATCAAAACAAATAAAGATCCTTACTCAGAGACTGTGTGAGTCAATTTTTCATATGTCCGTGTTTACTGAGAACTTTTCAGGACACCTGAAACTTCCCAGTTTTTCACTTCTTCTGTCAAAATGTTCAGGTTTCGTATAACAACCAAATGCTTAAAACATACTGCTATAAGATATTTTGTACATCTCTTCTTCACTCATCACATAGCACGTCACGCCAACAGTTGTTCAAAGCCAAAAGCTTCTTATAACTTGTCACTTGCCAAAGTTGCAGTAATAGGCCAATGATCCAGTCTAATTATTGCAAAACCTCTGCTCTGACCCCTCAAAAGATGGGATGGGGGAGTTGATGGTTTCTGTTTCCATTTTCTTTAAAACTGCCAGACTCGGAAAGAGGAGGGGAAACGGGATGGAGGAACACAAGATCTGCCTCTTCCCCCTTTCTTTGATCTTTTCTATTATTCTAGCTGGAACAGACGGAACAGATCAAAGAGAGGCACCAAAAGGCAGAGAGAGGACTTAAATATTTGATGATCAGAAAAAAGTTGCTACAAAAGCCATGCATGTTTTTTAATTTGAAAATATGGTCACCTAACTCCTAAGCCATTGGCCAATTTCCTAAAGTGAGCAACCTCGTGTCTGACTAGTGCAGAATACATACAAAACCAGACATTGGAAGTGGTTAGGTGTTACTGGTTTTAATTTACCAGGAAGGATTTTTTCTTCCCTGCCCCCTCCCAAAAATTAAGGAGTTTCAAGATTTTAATAATGTATGTTTTGCCACTTCTGGAAGTCATGCATTTGAAGAGTTGTCAGTGGAAATAGCATTATGGCCCCCCATCCCTCTTCAAAAGAGACTTCCTGTGGATTCCATTTATTGGAATTAAATGTTGGCTCAGATCCTTCACTTCGCTTTGTAACCTAGTGCCAACTTCTGTGGATAGAGGGTGCCCGAACTGAGGAGTACATGTTACAGTCTTCCACAAGCTATGCTTCTTATGGGAAAGGGACTGCTAAGCAAGCACTGGGAAGTGCTTGGCTTCAGCAGGTTTTGGATTCTGAATCACATGGTAGTTTTGTTAGGGACAGACTCTGTTCTTTTGTGCTTGGTGTTTTCTGCTCCCTTTGCTGGGTCAGTCTAGCTAAGCCCAGATGTCATCCCCTTTGCCTTCTGAGCAATGTAGTATTGCAGAATTCAATGCAGTGCATTGTTTCCTCTAGGAAGTTTTGCCCTTTGAAACTCAGAGGGTTAACTCCTTTAAGACTATGTTGGTCATTCCTGGCTGCCTCAGCACCAAAATTATAGAGATTATTTTTTATAATATCAAAACTTAGGTTTTTATCTTTTTAAAAATAAAACTCAATTTTAAAATTCTCCTGAGTATCACATTTATATTTTGATATATAGGTAAAAGTGCTTGATTATCTCTTCAGTATATATTCCTGATTTTTATCTTGTTTAAAACCAGCATAAGTTCCTTTCACGTACGTTAGCCAAATCCAAGCAATTCTAATAAATTAAGATAGCATGATTGTGAGTATTTACAATTGTTTTCAATAAAAATGAAGACTTGGGTTTTCAAACAGCATAAAATAATTTGTTTAATTTCAATAATTTGCCAGTAAGCCTGGTTTCGTATTATTATTGTGGACTTACATATTCATATGTATTTTGTAGGTTGGCAACAGTTCTACTCTAGAAAATGTAGCAGCTTGTAATTAAGAGTTAAAAGTTTAAAATTAGGCTTGGGGCATCATGTGATTTAACTATCTCTAAGAGGGATGCATGTGTACAAAAACTTTGCATTCCAGTAACATAAAATTCAGGTGTGTAAGTGTGAAAGACAATACGTTAACAAATAGTATATCTTCCTAATATGACTAAAACTCAAAAATGGTATAAAGTTGGCAGGTCTGAGGATTCAGTATCAGAAGAATCTTTTGATAAATCTTTAGAAATTTCTTGCTATTTTAAATCATAAGAGTGGTTATGTTGGCTCCGAAATTAAAGGTGAGGACTAGGAAATGATCAGCATGCAATCTAATGAAGGTGTATGTCTCTACTTTTAATAAGGCTTAACAAGTTATAATTACCTGTTGCTGGGAATTGGGTTTTGTTTTTTACTGCTGGAGTCCGCTGCAAAATGCTTTAACACTTGAGATGGGGTTAATTCTAAGTCTGCTTTCCTTCCAATCACCACTCGTTTCCTGTGCCCTTCTACTATTATTAGAGATTTTATTTGTCTCTTGCAGGGCTCGCGCTATTCGTTTCAGGCAGGACAATAATGAAGCAGTTGGAGGATTTTTCTCACAGATTGGACAGTTATATATGGTTCATCATCTTTGGGGTAGGCGTTTTTGTTTTCTGCTACACACATTCTGCCATTATACTAAATAGATCCTTAAAACAAGGACTTCCGTTCAATTTGTTCAGGATAACAAGAGATGTGGAATAGAGGGAGAATCATGTGAACTGCGTTTTGAGATCAAGGGTTTTTTCATTTATTTTGCAGTTTTAGTTACCAAAGTTAAAAGCACAAAATTGACGTTTCCTTGTCCTCCTGTTGTTTCTATCAGAAAGTTGCAGCACAGCATTGCAAACCTTTCTTATTGCTAGAGTCTTACTGTTTGCTTAAAATAACATGAATATAAAGAGTTCAGTCCTGCGCTCCTTTCCTCAGGCCAAATTGACACTGAAGTTAGTAATCAAAGGTTTAATTTCTAAGGATCAAATCATACCTTCCTACAGGAAGGGAAACATCTATATCTCCTGAGGTTACCACTATATGCTGCCCTCAAAGCAGAGAGTTTAACATTTACTTCTGTGCAGTAGCGCCACCATGTGCTTGGTGGTTTCCAAACACTTCAGGAGCACAATCCCATCCCCGAGAAACACTCAGTCTAACAACTGCATTGAGGAAACATGCACTGTAGCCTTGAGACCTCAAGGATATCCACAGGAAATTAGATTCCAATATCGTGGTCCTAGAGCACCCATGCAGAGAACCAGCCTTTGTATGCTGCATTCTCTCTCTAATTGCCTTCTAACGCAGCTGTAAGTATGGTATCTAGGCCTGCTCTGGGCCTTTTCTGCTTCTGGCATCCTAGCCACACTTGCATCTTTCTTCCATTTGACGAAAGCAGGTAGTCCACATGGGGGTGAAGCTTCATGTTCTGGTGATTTCTACCAGCCTTCCTAGCAATGTTTATGGGTGGTTGCAAGGGTCAGATATTAGGCAGAGCAGCTGCCTGAGTGCTCCACATGCAACTCAATCCAGGGAGCTCCAGCCATGTGATGTTCACATGGAGTGGCTTCCATATATGCTGTAGACCTAATCTTTCTCTCTCCCCCCTTTCCTCTGGTCTTGAAGCTTTTCCTTTATACAGAGAAGAGCATCTGAATCTAACTATTTTTTTCTTCCCACTGACTGCAGCTTCTTAACCACAGAATTAATATTTTAAAGCGAAATAGTTATGAACAGCAGGACGTTGACTTAGTCCTAAACTCTTTGTGTGTACTTTTTTTTAGCTTACAAAGACCTCCAGTCCAGAGAAGATACAAGGAATTCTGCATGGAATAAACATGGCTGGGATGAACTAGTATATTATACGGGTAAGAGCTGAACTAAATGGGAATGGGGCATGGAGTAAACATTTTTTTGATGCCACCATGTTTGTTCCCATAAGTTAGACTCTCATAAATGTTCTATTTTGCTAGCATGTTCATCACTTATAATAACATAAGGAAACAGAGATTGCATTTAACAAAATTTTAAAGCGGATTGTTTAAATAATCTGTTTTAAATTTTTGTAAATTCAAGCAAATTGATGTAGGTGCTGTATGAATGTTTTTGTATTAAAACATGTTTGTACTAAACATCTATGGAATGAATAAGTCTGTTCAGAGATTTAATTTTCTGTGCACAAAAGATTAAACAGTAGTGAAATAAATCTTTAAAAGAATCCTTTAGATTTTCTTTGCAACAAGATATAATGTGAAACATTGGAGCCCTGTGACATAAATTCCTCTAAAGAGGAAAGTAGACTTTGGAGCTAGGATCTAGGAGACCTTTGATATCAGAAACAGCTTTCATAACAAGTGCATGTAAGCTATGTTAAATATTTCAAATTTTGTTCCATCAGATAGATTACAATGAAAATATTACAGTACAATGGCAAGCTAACCTTAAATTTTGCTGAAAAGCAACAAAGATGTTTTTGTCTTCAAAACCCTTAATGCAAATTAACAAAACTATTAAATTTTGTTTTTTCTTCCTCTCCTCTCAAAATACTGTTCTTTGGTGATGGGAAGAAGGGGTGGTTGGTGGAGATTTGACATGCTCTAACTCAGTGATCCCCAAACTTTTTATATGTCATAAATGACGTAAAACCTGTCCATGTCCCCAGCAGGGGCCCTGGTTGGGGCAGGCGTCAGAGCTGCGGATGGGGCGGGAGCCAGGAGCTAGGCCGGGGCCACTCCTGGGGCCAGGTTTGGGACTGGGAGCGAGGCCAGAAGCAAAACGGGGGCTGGGGGCGGTGGCCAGGGCCATGGCTGGGAGCCAGAGGCTGACGCTGGGAGCCGAGCTCCAGCTCGGAGCGGGACTGGTGCTGGAGCAGAGCAGGCTTTAGCGGTGCTCCCTTCCTACCCCCATGGGGGCTGGCCCAGGACCCGCCATGCCCCCTTGCCCCAAATGTTCCTCTGTGCCCCATAGTTTGGGGACCTCTGCATTAACTACTATAGAAGTTTTGATGACGACAGAATTCCAAGCCGTGTGCAGAATTACTAATGGATCTTTGGTTAGTAAATGAGAACTTATCTTTCCTTTTTTCAGTGCCCCTTATTCAGGAAATGGAGTCCAGAATCATGATACCACTGAAGATCTCTCCACTTCAGTAAACTCATTGATTTACCTGTGCCTGCATAGATTAAAGTGACAAGTATTTGTCTTTAATTAATTTGATGGTATACATCGTATATCAAAGTCAAAGAAACATAAAAGTACCATATTGAGCTTGTCAAAAAAACCTCTTTTCTTTAGAATCTAAAGACTTTATGCATTTAGAAATGTGCCAGGGAAAGAAAAATAGGATTGTAGTTTAAGTACTCAAAAGATAACCAGTTCATCTGTGAAACTGGCCCCTCGAGCTGAGCCAGGCATACAGGAACGTGGTGTGTCCTGATGTTGTAGAAATGCCCACATTTCAGTAGCAGCAAAGGGAGAGTTACACATTTGCTATTTTAAAATCTTGAAATAATGCTATATTTAAGTCCTGGGGAAATTGTTACAGTTCAGGTGGCTTTTGTACAATGGAAAATGTGTATTCGTTTTGTAATAATTGCAGGTTGAAAAATCAGCGTTGAGTGATTCCCATAAGTAGGTGAAATTAAACAAAGTTTTGTACCTGAGAACCAGCTATTCATGCCAGTTTTATTGAGAATTGAACCAGTAAATAATTCTAAATTTACAGAGTAGCTGAAAATATTTAAATTGTAACATGCAGTAAAATTACTGAACTACTGTCACTTATAATAAAAGTGCAAGTAGTAGTAGAAAATTAAATTACAAATCAGGTGATAGTTGATGTATGTACAGACAATAGTGGATTCCATTTCGATAAGGCTCTGAAGTAGAATATATCTATATATGTCTATATCTGGAATTAACTTTGTGAAATTATTTAATCAACTTTTTGGGCTGTGCTGGAATAGACATTTGCAAGGAACTCTGGTGTGAAATTTTAAAGCATTCTGTTTTGTTAATCATGTATTTCTGAAAATAATCCTGAAGGCTAGGAAAAGAGGTTTTGTTTAATAAGCAATCATGACTTCAGATTTATGCTTGGTCAGGTGTTTCACTAATTATACAGTAGGTACATCTGAAACGATGTGTGATGATGGCGCATGTTAAGTCAATACAATTAACAATGTATCATTATGTCCAGTTTTGATTTCACTTTAGATTAGAGCATATCGACTTTTTTAGTATCTATAATGAGGTGGCCATCCTGTAAGTGAAAACAATACTGTCTTAAAATTGGTTAACAAATCACTGTAATATATGGTATGTACAAATCACATGGTCAATGTCCAGTTTGTACATTTCAATGAGTTTTCTGCAATAACATATCAGTCAATAAAATCCTTTTAATTTTCACATATTACTGGCACCATATGTCTGCATCCAGTTGTGTAGTGTTTGTTATGAAAAGTGGGGGGGGAAGTATACAGTATTTCAGTTTGTGGCCAATATTGCCATAATATGCCTTTTTTCAGAAGTTTATTATAACTTCCACAAAGACATGCTGTAAGCTGATACTTACTTTACATAAGTGTGTGGTACTGGGGTGTGGAAATAGGAAGTGTTCATAGCATACCCCTGATCCCACAATTGGATCTGCTGGTGTGGATCCCTGCACCCATGCAGAGCCAGCAGATTTCCATAATCCATGTTGCCAGATCCAGTTACAGAATCAGGATCCATGTGTGTTTGCAGGGTGTGGCTTCAAATGATCCCTGCTAATTTTATCAGGTGTATTTTGGTTGAGTGAGACTTATTTTTGGTTTTAATTCCTGAACACATTCATTACTCAGGAGAGGGAGGATGAACAATTTAACATTCTCTTGATATCTCCGTCTTGACCCCTTGAGCTACATTATCCTTGTTTCATTCTATTGCCAAGCCTCTTTTCAGCAGAGCTACTTAATTAAGACAGACTGTTATATAGCACTGCAAAGCCATCCAATGGAGATTAGGCTGAATCCTGCATGCTAGCCCATAATTTCCATCCCCAGTACTCTTGTGCTCCAGTATGGATGCCTAAATATATGTTGACTGACATCAGTATTTGCACCTTGGTGTCCACAGATGAAAGGTTAATGCATTAACCTAGCCATTTTGGTCCAGATAATATAGCATTTAAAAATGCACATGGATGTGATGCACATCTGGTCTTTCAACTTAAGTTTCCTAACTTCATTATTTATTCATTATTTGTAGTTTCCTAATTTTATTAATAATTTCCTAACTTGATTATTATTTGTATTGTGGTAACATCCAGTGTCTCGTTTTTCTAGTCACCATGCAAGCCAGTGAAAGACAGTTTATATGCTCAAGAGCTTACAATCTATACAGACAAAAGATAAAGCAATGGAGGAAAGGAATATAATATATGTGCTTGAGCATAGACTGAATGTATTTTCATGGTGAACAATGGCTTTGCGTGATTTTCCTACCTCTTCCGTGTCAAGTGGGACATTTCCCTTCCTCCCATAACTTCCTGTAATTTCTTCTATTTCCCTCCTGTCGGGATCACCTGCCTATTTACTTTACCCCTGGCACTGTTTCCCAAAACTTTCCTGGGCTCTCTTGTGGTGGGTTTTGTATTCAGTTAGACTGGCACCTTACCTGTGCTGTGGAAACTTTCCTCATACTGCTATTCTCACTCCCGTACTCCCTCTGATCAGCACTCTGCTTTACAGAGCAAAGATGTCAGCCAAGAGAAGAGAGCTACTTGCTCCCTGAGCTAGATGATAATCCTTGATTACACCTAGGAAGAGGTGTGGCTTGGTGTTTGCCCAATGTTTTCGTATTTTTCAGAACAATCACACTGGAAGAATTCCTGTGAAATATCAGGTACAATGCAATGTTTCCATTTTCCATTTGCAACCACACTGATGGGCATGGAGAAAAATTTCAGATCTGCATTAAGTTCTTGATTCTACAAACCCTTCTGCACATGCTTAAATTAGCGCATTGACTGCATTCAGATTACTGGTGCTTAAAATTAAGTATGTGAATAAGTGCTTGCAGAGTTGGGGCCTAAGTGAGTGCCATGGCTGCTATGTTGGATTTTTGTACTGATCTCTTAACAAAAAAAACTCTCATGCCTGGAAACTCTACAGCTGCATCTTAGAGGAGAGCAGGGGAACACTCTGAATAACAGCAAGAGCTTCCTTTGTCCTATTCAAACTCCCTAGCCAAACAAAAGACTTATTGTACATGAGCTGTTCTTGGAACTTGCTGAAATTTCTTTCAAGATAAATTAAAAATGCACACGAAAAATGCACGGCACCAGATTCTCTACCCTGAAGTGGTTCCTTTGCACCGCTCAGGCCGGCTGAGAATTCCGTCATTTCTTTTGAGATTATTCAATCAATTCTTTCAAGATTAATTTAAAATGCGCCCCAAATGTGTGGCACCAAATTTTCTCCCCTGAAGAGCTTTCTTTGCACCACTCAGCTGAGAATTTCGTCAGCAGAGACTTCTCAACTGATGCACAGCCAGCATAGCTGGACCCTGTACTATCTGCCCTACCTATGCACACCAGGGGATGTCAGGAACATGAGGAGGCAAAGTAGCTGTGCTTGTCCAGCTGTCAGCTGGCATATGGCCTATAAGAGACCACATAGTGAGTTGGTGCTCTAGTTAGTGCAGATTGTGCCACAGCCAGGGAGCCGCCTTATGCTCCAAACAGATCTGACCCTTCTGCGGGAGGGTAAGGTGCTACTCAAGGCAAATAATGGTAGCATGAGGAGGCCCTTAGTGATTTGAAGAAACAAAGTAACCACAGACCAATAAATTAATGTATTATTAACTCGTCAATAAATTCTTAACATGGGTCTTCAGTTGTGATAGGCTAGTAAGTGAATCAATTGACTTTTCCACCTTGGAAAAATTATCAGATAGGTATCCATTACCCCATAAGAATTCTCTTCAGAAAATATTTAGGTAGTATAGGGGAATGGGACCTTTTGCGATGTGAATTGCAGGCAAGAGAGGGGATTTCTAGAAAATTTACCAGGAAGCATCAAATTCAAACAAAAAAAATTCAGTACACAATTGCGCAAACAAAAATGTTTAATTGCATTGTATATATTGATCTACTATAACTGTTAATAAAAATACTATGTTAATGCATAACTTATCGTTCTTCCAGTTCTTTAAGAAGTTCATCAAAGTGAGTGATGTACCATTTGGCTTTCTCCTTTACTTGTTTTCTGATTACATTTCCTCCAAATCCAATGAAGCAATCCTAGCAAGCAGAAATGAATAGGTTTGTATGTTAAGCTTTTCACTAATGAAATGGGATTTTTCCATGTAAATAAGTAACTTTTTTAAAAAAAGAATGAGTTTATCCTCAGAAACTGCAGATACCCCTCACAAAAAAACAAGTGCCTTTGTGCATTTGTTGCCGGAGTGGCTTTCATTAAAGGCTTGATCTTGCACTGTTGACGTCAATGAGAACTTCGCCATGAAAGCAGGGCCGTTCTCTAATACCTTTTGACAGCGAAGTTGTTCAAATCTGAGACTTTTCTCAAAAATCTGATTGAAAACTCCTGTGATTGATGATGCTACCTTGAACTCCTAATGGTCCAGAGGGAGTTCACAGTTGAATGTATATGCACAATATCACAATTATACCTATACTATTTATTTTGACTCCCCTCACCTCATGTGACGTACCAAAAGCAAATAATTAACTAGTGGCTCAAATCATTAACCAAGAACAATCATCATTTCTAGAGAGCCTAGACAATCTAGAGCAATATTTAAACTTTAACTTCTTGCTGTTCTATGAACTATATGGCATTAAATAAATATTAAACTGGAATCATCATGCATGCCCTTGCTGCGAAGACACCCCGTTAGCATTAAAAAAGAAATAGAATCACACAAGCACTGGCACTTGGAACTAGCATCATGCATGTTCCTTATACCACAGAACTAATTTTATGGTACTTGGGGAACACATCCCAGGCCCACATTAAGGTACCTGCTTTCTGATTCTGACAGAGCAGGAGCATTAGTAGTCTAGCAAGGTACCAGAATATAAAGATAGGTTGCAAGTTAGATCTCCACCTACTGTAAAATGGCACTTGTCGTATTTTTAATTCTTTTTTAACTTATTCCCAGTCCTGTGAGACTAGGGGATGGCAGGTGTCTTTGTTCCATCCCCAGGATAAGTTACCTCTGGTGCAAGAAAGGCTCTTGGTACCCACCCTTCCAAGCCATCAGACTAGCCGCCTTGTTCCGCTAGTATCCGGCAGCATGTGCCCCAGAAGCATGGTCCTCAAGCACCATAAATCAGTGGCCCAGAGTGGGATCTTGGCATTGTAAGGAATCATGATACTAACACTAAAAGCAGGAATTATAGAGCTACTGTTACAAAAGAGATGGTTTTATCACTAGGTTATTTATTATATAGCCCTATATGTATGTGCGGTGCTTTACAAAAGGTAAAATATACCAGAGAAAGGCTTCCAGATCTAGAGGTCCTGGCCACAGTCTAAAAGGCAGGTAAAGTGCTGAACAATATAGGCCAGACGAGCTGGAAGGCATTACAGTAGAACTGCTCAGTGGCACTGAAGGGTTTTGCGAGACTTTTAAGGGAATGTGTTTGGCTGGCCTACATCAGGAATCTGTTCCAAGTGCAGCATGAAAAGGTGAGAACCGAAAGGGAGCAGTCAGAAGAGATGCTTGCTTGTGTGGCAGTTAAGGGTGATGGGTGTAAGAGGTGATAAGAGAATGAGAATGTCTTTTCAGGTTCTCCTGCAAAGGCAGGGAGGTGATGACCTCAGCTGCACCACTTACAAGCATTAAGGTATTGGAGGACTCTGCCCTCTACTGACTGCCAGCTCAAATGACACACAGAGGAGAGACCTAATGAATGTGCATGTGTCACCCAGAATGAAATGGATGCGTGAGTGAATGCCTTGATCCCTGCTCCACCCTGAGGTGATCCCCACTGTCTGCTGAAACAGGAAGGTGTTGATGTCAGGCAGGAAATCTGATCTGTCACAGCCTTTGCTCCTGCAAATAGCCCACAAGATACTGTATCAGAATAGCTTAAAAGGCATCTAGAAGTACTAAAGATCCCCCTTAAATACTATCAACAAGTCAGATGGTTTCTTGCCATTGCACATTAAAAAAGCATTTGTTGAAAGGGAAAATCTAGCTCTTTGATACTCACAGCAGGGGGACATGCCTCCATATCTGTAGCTCCATCTCCAATCATGACTACCTTCTTGAAGTGAAACTGCTCCTTCAGATGACTGATAACCTTTCCTTTCCCACCGGATTCAGCTGTTGGTTGTGTCTCATCAAAACCTGCATATTCTCCTAAAATACATGGGTAGGAGGAGTTAGATACTTAGGTAGCCCATATAATTGCTAGAGTGGGTTACAGAAAATCACAAGGACCTAGGAAAGACACCAATGAACTTGAAAAGCAAGAAGGATTTTTACATTGTCTATGGCCTTTTCATTAGGACATGACTAATTAGAGCCAAATCCTGAAGGCTTTACATGCACAAAGCCCCCATTTGAATTAACTGGAAATTAAGCATGCATTAAAAACTGTAGGAGTGGACTTAAATCACTTTGTTGGTCCTACAGGGCCACAAAGGTGTGCATATTTTCACAACATTGAAGTGCTAAGAAAAGGCAAAATAAACTCCACAAATTCACAGATGCAGTGGGCTAAGTTCTACCCTCAGTTACACTTGTGTAATTCAGGAGTGACCCCATTAAAATCAGTGTATTAAAGTCAGTGTAAGTAAGAAAGCAATGAACCCCTCTAAACCCAATTACACTGCTTAATTACACTAGTGTAAAATCCAGAGCAACTTCATTGAAGTCAAGTTCATTGAAGTCAACAGAGTTAGTCTGGATTTACTCCAAAGCCACTGAAAGTAGAAGCTAAAAGAACTGAAACAATGGGGCAAAGGCTTTAACCTTGACCTGAAATCTTATCAAACCACAGCAAGAATGTAAAAGAACATTTCTGTGCCTCAGCTGCCATGCAGCGTACGACAGCAGCTCCAACATTTGTTGTGTTTTCCTAGTGCAGCCCATGGTTAAAAAAAACCTATGTGATCTTTTATTCTAGACATACAATGGATTCAACCAACTAGCATTATTAGTAGGGCATTTCCCAAGGCTCGGTTCTTTACCCTAGCGTATTATATTGTCTCAGGGAAAAAGGCTTCCAAAGAACATTTCACACAGCTGGAAATTGTTTCAATTGGATTTGTTTTGTTTGGAAGAGAGAGGGGAGTTCTGGGAGATGGAGGCTTTTTGGCAGGGTGGGGGGACTTAGTGCTGGTGAAAGGTGCCTGCCTGACAGCCAGCAGTGTGAAGGTGTCCACCCACAGAATAGCATACCCTTGAATTTGACTGGCAGACATCAGGAGAGAGAGCAAGAAGTGGGGCTCACAATTTCCTTGCCTGGTGCTGTGAATGAACTGATGTTGAGACGCTGCAGGCTGGGTGGTTACAGTAAAGCCTGGATTCTGGCTAGAAAGCCACTACTGGAACCCACACTTCATTTTCTTTCTTATGTCCTGTGACTTTTAAAATGCTTTTACGTCACCAAGCTGCCTTAACCCTGATCTATTTGGTTTCCAGGTCTCTCTCCTAAGCTCCTCTACTAAGTCTGCCAACAAGGAAACCAATCAGTGCCACTTGTAGTGATGATATTTATAACATTGATGCTCAGTCCCTAGAAACTGGCCCAAGAACCCTCAACCGCAGTTCAGAGAGGCTGTTCATAGAAGCAAAATGAGCATATTTCAATGTGTTGATTTTCCATTAAATGTTTAAGCCACTGTAGCCCACTATCCTCCTTCAGCTTGAACTGATACGGTGACATTAATTAGTAGAAAAAAGAGCCATCAATGACATCTTACCATTAAAGTAAAATTTCAGCCTATTGGCAAACACATTTGATGCTGGAATGTTCACCTGTAAAGCAACATGCTCCACAATGCTCTGAAACCCGCCGGATATTAAGAAGACTTGGATGCCTCGCTGATGAAGTCTGCTTACCAGCTCCCTTTATAGGAAAAGAAAATACAACAACGAACCCTGAAAATCTCACTGGATCAAGTAGCAGAGAGGAAAGGAGGAATCCCAACTATATGGATCGTTAACAAAGCTGACTACAATTTGCATTATCCTTGGTTATTCTGGAGATGTACTGGATTTCAATACCACACTTTAGTGCAGTCTTAGACTCTCCCTTCTTTGCAGACTCACGTGGGGTTTGTATGAAAGGAGCTATACAAAACTGTATTATAGTGAGAGACAGATTGGCAATTAGTTGCTCAGAAACTAGTGGATCAAAGCTCTGTTCACATTTTCTTGACATTCAGGTCAATCCCACTGAACAAATGAGAACTGATCCAGCCCAGAAATTCTCCTGAATGGGGGGATAAGCCCATAAAAAAATCCACAACATGAAAGAAATGTAGACAGTTGAGTCCATAGCACCAGGCTGTTCTTAAAGTTATCTAAAGCACAAGCTGCTCTTTTGGATTCACTGACCCCGAGCAGTATCTCTCGCTGGATAGTTCCTAAGGAACAATGGACAGCAACAGTCTTGCTACAGAAAAAGGCAATAGCTACAGAAAAGGAATCACCAAAAGCTGAATCGGAGAGGAAAGAATTTCACACCCCAGCCAGGAGGACAATGGCAGTTGAAAGCATTCAGCACCTGCCAGGACCTGGCCCCCCAAAAAGAAGACTAACAAGCAGCCAAAGCAAAGCAGCAGAGTTGGTAGCAACATAAGCAGTGCTAGAACAGAGACAGCAAAGAGCAGAATTAAAGCGGGGGAGCTGTGTGAACAGAGAATTGGAGGGGGAAAAGGAGAGGGTGTGTGTGAATAAAGAGAATCATGTGATTGCAAACAAGGACACAATGTTCTGTTTGTGTTCTTGCAACCAGCCATGTCCCCTACAGCAGTGTTTCTCAACCTTTTTGATACCAGAGACCGACTTGTTGCCTTCCTAAACTGTCAGGGAGATCTCAGGGACCAGCACCCGTCCACAGACCAGCCGTTGAGAAACAGTGCCCTACAGAGAGCATGAATCTGTGTTCAGTTCAAGAAGGCGAAAACACAGTTGCAATATCCTCTCAAAACCCTGTTAAGCATTATAGTATTACAGCCTTGCTAGAGTTAGAGCTCAGAGGGCAGTTTTAGAAGAGCCTTTTTTTCAGCCACTTACTGCTATTGGGAAAAAATACCTGTTAGGCTGAAATAGGTTATGCTTACTCTGAACCCACATTTCTTTAAAACGTCTTTTGTGACTTTAGTAATAAATTGATAGCCTTGACAAACAGACTTCTCTGAATGGGCACTATCCTGGGATTTGAATGCCCTCAGCACTTCACAGAATCAGATTCTATATCTCCAAAACATACACACCTACAGCAACAGCAGTGCAAGCTTCCCCACGCTGTCCCATCAAAGGGACACATGCCTGACTAAAAAGACCAATTTGAGATGTGACAGGGTAGATCATTGTCCATAACCATTCAGTCCTTGGCCCGTGTGCTGAGACTGCCAACAAGATGCCACTTAGTACCAACCAAGATGGTGCTTTTTTTCTCTGTGGACACTTGTGAACAGAAATGGACTCATCCCACTGCAGCATTCAGATTTGAACATCACATACGATGTAAAAGTCAAGTAGGAAAATATTCTGGGCCAGATCTCCAGCTGGTATAACTCCATTGACTTCATGCAGCTATGCTGATGTACACCAGCTGGGCAGCTGGCCTTCTGTGGTTTTAGAAGGCTTTTTAATAGCTCATTTGAAATGCATCTTACCTTACTCCTGGTGTCAGCTGAGGAGGATGTTCTGAAATTAATTTTTGCACTTGCTCCCAAGAGGGACGTATAAGTCCTAGTCGTGCCGTTAAAGCAGCTTTGAATGTCACGGAGCCTCCCATAGCTCTACGTGTCCTAAATTGAGATCCAAACAAATCAGTTACACTAGATAGGAGATGATTTATCACAATGACTTTTAACTGAAGGGCAATTATTCACAAGTCTCATTAATTCTCAGTTACAATGTGTTCACATTCTGAAAAGGTATAATCTGATGATCTGAGAAATGTGCAGGGTATTTAGGAATTGCTGCCAGCTTTCAAATCCCCCTCCAAAAAGGGGCAGATCCACCTCTAGTTACAATGGAGCAAAAGGGGACAGCACTCTAACATTGATGGGTTCAAGTCACCTGACCAGTATTATTGGGCAGTAAAGAGCTTTAAAAAGGGGGCGCTGAACTAATGATGGCTGACTGCTTGTTGGCAACTCATCAAGTCTGAGGTTGTAAGATATTTTGAATGGTCTTTATTTACAGTATCCACAAGCAGACACTTTCCTCAGGCTCAGTGGAAGAGGATCACTGATGCTCCTAAAGATGAGTGCCGTGATTTAGGAAGCTTGGGAGGCAAAGCAGATAGGTAGCCCCTGACAGGGAACCTCATTGTGCTCTTCATGAGCATGGCTGAAACAGCTGACAACATCTGTATCTGTATCTCTCCTTATTGGACCAACAGTCCTTAAGTCAGGGCCTGATTCTGCTCCCTCTAAAGTTAATGGGAGTTTTGCTATTGGTGCAATGGGGCAAAACCTGGCCTCAGAATGGGCCAGGATTTATCATCTGTCTGTCCTTCACAAAAAGAGGGACCAACCTGTGCTACTGTTTTGCAAAGTTTAACTAAAAGCCCCTTGACAAAGTAGGGGCCTGGTGTTCAATGGCCAGATGCTCATTGATTTCAATGAACAGTGGCTCAGGCCGCACGTATCCTCAATTCCAAAATGTAAGTTATTCCCGTATTCACTGAGGCTATTTATTATTAGTATGATCCTCTTTAACCGGTTCATCCCTGATGTAATTCCACTGGCCAGGGATGAATATGAGCCATTATTACTGTTGCCTGCTATGCACTTGAAATAAATAACCAAACCCTGTACGTACATTTCTGCCACAGCGTCCCCAACTCCACAGAACTTTGCCAGCTCATCGATTCCTTCTTCCTTGATGACTGTACTATCCACATCAAAGCACACTGCATCGGCATTGCGGAAGATTTCCTTCAGCTCCAAGAGGGAGGCCATTCTTCTGGGAATCTTCCTACTGCAAGAGAGGAGAAGTTCTGTCTGTCACTGCACTGTATTCTGTGTTGAACCATCTAAGAAACTGATCTGTCATCTGCCAGCTAGTGCTGAATGCAGCCTTGTAGCCAGTCTTTATTGTTGAGAGTGGACAGTGGTGAAGACCTGCCTCAATAACTGATATGCTCTCTGTGATGCCTGCCCGCTAATGTTCAGTCTGAGTTCAAGGTTGGAGTTGGGCAGTGGAGATTTGGCTCAGCTGCTGATTTGCTCTCTGCAGGGGCTGTCTATTGATGCTCCAATGGGACTCAAGTTTATAGTTTTGACATTCAATCAGGGATTGTGACACTAAATTCCAGCTCATCGTCTCAGATCTAAGGGAACAAGACTTCTCACCCCCAAGGATTTGTAGAAGGATATAGGATCAGTTCCCTGGTTCATCTAAGCCTGTGCCAAATGCTTCAGGGGATGGTGCAAGAAATCCCAGCAGGGACAGCTAGGGATTCATCTGCCCACAGGCAAAGTTTCTGCCTAAACCCATCAGTCAGTAAACATAATTCTTTTATAAATCCTGCTGTACTCCTGGTCTCAGTGAACATGACTCAGCACATCAAGACATCAATCACAATGTCATGACACAACAACCTTTTCCCAGAGAATTAAATTCAGTGCTTAATTTATGTCAGGGTTTGCCAGGCTGAGCCCCAGCACCTCTAGGCTTCGCAGTTCATAGCCATAGCACCTTTGGGCTTGTTGCATCAGTTATAAAGGTAAAATAATTTGTGAGTCACGGCACCTCTTTCAGTACAAGCTAAGCACTGACTATGTTTAAATATTAGAAGTTGAAAGTTTTACTCAGCTAGACAGTCAAAGCACATAATTACTGCTGAAATACAATAGCTTTTCCTTTCTTTTATATCTGTTCACTTGGCTGTGTTGAGCACACTTCTACAGATCAGAAACACAGGATTTACAGTTGGGTATTAAACAACATAGGAATATTTCTCTGCTATCACACTAATCATCTTGTGATTTTTCTCTTTATAAGCAAATCCAATGTGTAATTCCATATTTAGCAATCTGTTTGTATTTGGGAGAAATACTCAGTGCTACAACTTTCTACCTCTCCTGTACTCCAGATGTTTTTGTTTGGCTGGTTTTTGTTTTGTTTTCTAATCATCTACACTTTCTACTATGCATGTAATTAAACTGAATCTTCCCTGTTCTTCCTGGGTACAGAGAAAGTGCTTTGCCATCTGGTGTCATGGCGCACAGCTTCATCTTTTCTTTTCATCACACTAAACTGTATGCAGATTTGTTTGCCTTTTGTGTATTCATTTATAATGTGATGGCAGGACACCCTACAACCACTTACAGAGCACCTGGTTCCCCCTGAGAACATATTTCGTGTACTTTTAACACACTTCTCAGACTGGGCTCCTCAATGTTGCCAATGGAGAAGGGACTATGAAACTATTTAAAGGCACCTTTAAAACAAAAGGTGTTTTGCTTTTATAAGAGGGTGCTCTGGTTCTGGGGATGGTTAAACAACTGCCAGCAGGTGGGATCAGGTAAGTGTTTTGATTTTTCTGAATATTCTTCCCACCTCTGCTCAGCATTGCTACAGACTGGGGACTAACTGGCTAGGCAGCAGTTCTGCAGAAAAAGGACCTGGAGGTTACAGAGGACAAGAAGCTGGATATGAGTGAACAGTGTGTCCTTATTGCCAAGAAGGCTAAAGGCATATTGGGCTGCACTGGTACTTCGTAGGAGCACTGCCAGCAGATCGAGGAAAGTGATTATTCCCCTCTATTTGGCATTGGTGAGGCCACATTTGGAGTACTGTGTCCAGTTTGGGGTCCCTTGTTAGAGAAAGGATGTGGACAAATTGGAGAGAGTCCAGCGAGGGCAACGAAAATGATTAGTGGGCTGGAGCACATGACTTATGAGGAGAGGCTGAGGGAACTAGGCTTGTTTAGTCTGCAGAAAAAAAGAGTGAGGGGAGATTTCATAGTGGCCTTCAATTACCTGAAAGGGAGTTCCAAGGAGGATGGAGGGAGGTGGCAGATGACAGAACAAAGAGCAATGGTCTCAAGTTGCATTGCGGGAGGTCTGGATATTATTGGATATTATGAAAAACTTTTTCACTAGGAGGGTGGTGAAGCACTGGAATGGGTTACCTAGGGAGGTGGTGGCATCTCCATCCTTAAAGGATTTTAAGGTCTGACTTGACAAAGCTCTGGCTGGGATGATTTAGTTGGGGTTGGTCCTGCTTTGAGCAGGGGGTTGGACTAGATGTCCTCCTGAGGTCCCTTCCAACCCTAACATTCTATGATTCTATGATATGCCAGAAAACTCACTGTCAACTTCTTTGCCACCTTGCCTGCAGATAGATCTGGTTGTTGCATGATCCTGGTAAATATCAGACGTTAAGAAGGATTGAACTGATTCAGTATTTGGCCAGGAGATCTCCAGAGATTATGCACAGTTGATGATAGGATTGATACCAGCTGAGAGACAGCATGACTGAATAGTTAGAGCAGGGGACCAGGAATCAGGAAACCTTATGTGCTACATATAGCCTATCTGTTTTAGGGGTTCACGTAGCAAACTCCACAAGAACCAGATTGTGACTTTTGCTCTGCAGTCACACAGGGATATAAAGGGGGATAAGGAGCCTCCTTATCTTCCTGCACTTATCTGTACCACAGGTAGGAGCATAAGGAGTATGGAGAGAACAGTTGCCGCAGAGCTGCTATTCCCCTCCCATGCAGGTGGGCTGGGAGTGGGTAGGTAGGGCATGGGGAGTGGGAAGAGCCCTGGCTCGGCCTCCACAATGTGACAGAAAGCACAGCTGAGCCAGTGTGGAGGGTGAGTAAACTGTGCCAAGAAAACAGCTGGTGCAGCCTACGACTCATGGAAATAGGGGGAAGCAGGGACTGGACTCTGACTCTGAAGTAATGCAGCTACACACTGCCCATTACTCAGGGTAGATTGTAAACTTCAATCTACCACTAAGCACTTAGCGTATAAAGTCTCTGGGTTAGGGGCATCATTATGTACTTTTCTGTGATACACCACTTACGCTTAAGTCATTGGATAAAGAACATATAATAATATTACATGATCATGGCACTTTGTGCTACAACACAGCTATAGGTATAAAACATAAACCTCCCTTCAGTAACTATAGGTTGGTACAAAGCTAAGGTTTCTCAGTGAGTAGGTATGTGACGGAATTCCAAGTTTATGTGGCATCAGTCTTAACTTGAAATTGACTCCATAGCTGTCTGGTCATGCTGTTATTGGAACTTTTTGCCAGATAGGGAGTGGTTTGACTTCAGGGCAGGATTGGAAAACCATGTCCTGTAACATGATTGGGCAATGGGATTTACAAGAGCATGTACTGACATTTTTGGGATAGCATGCTGTTAAAATCTTCCCAGTCCGCAGAAAATTATAAAGTCCATCAAGAATTCAACCTGGTTTCTTTCTCCATCTTCATCAAAGTCAGCAGCAATGGCTAATCAGTGCAAGGAATGTCCAGGAAAGGGAGCAAACTGGGAGCACTGATCCCAGGGAGAGGCAGAACCCGGTTGGCGCCCAGGATTAGGTTCTGCCTATCCCAGTTTTCACAGGACAGATCAGATTTTGAAGAGGCACATGCTGAAATATATTTCGGGTTGGCGCTACATCACCACATGGGAATGCTGTATCACCACACGATGATATTGCATTATGATGTGATATTGCAATACAATGTCATGTTCTCATGATGCAACATGATAACTTTGCATACGGATGGATCAGCACTGGGGCATCATGACATAAATGTCATGCCATTCTGATGCAATATGTCTGTCTAGTAGGGCAAACTTTAAAACTGGCAACAATACATAGATATCAATTGTTAAGCCACTGCTGAGACCAACACTTCCTTTGCTTTATGATATGCAGTGACTCTTTTGAAAGTACTTTTAGGCCATGCTTTCTGGAAATATGAATGAGATGCCTAGAAACTACAGGCTGGTATGGTCTCGATTCTCGGAAAAATCAGGGGTTGATGTGTAAATCAGAGCAGAGGTTTCTGATCTCCTTTGGCCCACAACCTGCAAAATATCTGAAAAATCATCCCACAACACACTACAGCTTAGATTTTGAGTCACTGGCTAATTGTTGGGGCATTTGGGGCTGCTGATCAAAAAAGGTGGCGATGGAGGACTTGGGAGGTGGGGGAGCTGGTGCCGAGGATGCCTGAGTAGGGGGGCTGGCGCTAGGGCAGGGAGGGGAGTACAGCCAGTGCTGCTGGATTGGGTGAGGGTTGAGGCACCTCAGGTGAGGTGTGGTTCTTCCTTGTTTGTCCTCCAGGCCTGCACAGCTCTAGGGTTAGGAAGCATCACTCCTAGGGGCTACAGAACCAGTTTCACAGAATCTTGACACCATTTCCCTAGCCCTGGAATGGAAAGTAACAGGGGAATGGATAGAGCACCAAGCTGTCCTGTGACTGGTAATGGACAATAGGGGTTGGGGTGGGGACAGAGGGAGCCCAAACTCCTCCTGGGCTTCCTGACGCAATGATTTTGACACATCTTCCAAGCACGTCTGGGACCCATGTGTGGGTCCCGCCCCAAGAACCTCTAGAAACAGAGCACAAACGTATGGAAGGGAAAAGAGACACAGGAGGAAGTAGACAGGGGTGATCCCTAATCTAATTTTTCTCCAGCACTGAAAGCAATGCCCTGCACCTTCCTCTCTGGCCATTCCTCAAATGAAGTGGAGTGCAAGGGTGATGAGCCCAATCTGCACAAAGGAAAAGTTGCTAGGTTATTCACAAGCAGACGTTGTTTGAAAACAGATGACCATAAAGATCTGAACATTGGGTAGACGTATGGTGTATTAGCTCAAAAGGAGTGGAAGGAGAACTGAAAACTTTGTCAAACTTCCAAGGAGAGGAGAATGAGGAACTATCACGTGTCTGGCTTTACTCCAGAGGCCAATGGTCCAGGAGGTTATGTAATCTTCTAAGACTGACAAAGATCAATTGCCATGAATAAAAAGAGAATCTGCTAGCATAGATGCACTGAGGTTTGTGCAATATAGACAGAAAACGATGAATTCTCACAACTAAGATCAGTTAGGCCTATCACCATATGGAAGATACAGGTAAACCAAATTGGAAAAGCCTGCCTCTTTCTAGCATTTGACTCCTGAAAGGAAAGCTAGACTTCCAGTTCTGTTGTTTCAACTTTAGAAAGATATCCAAGCAGCAAGTATTCATGCATGTCTGATAAGTGAATGGAAAAAGGAGGACAAATAGTGAAAGAAGAAAATGGGAAAAAGGAAAAGCCAGGGGAAAAGGAGAGATCAGAGAAGATTTAAGAGAAGAGAGTAAAGGTTCAGAGAATCAGAAATAACAGCAAAGGAGAACAGTTGGGGGAAAGGAAAGATAATGATGGAGAAAAGAGAGGAAACGAATAAGGTAGTGGCAAGGAAGGGAAAATAGATCTTTCCACAATCATCTAGATTTGCCAGGACACCAGGAAGAAGAACTGGCAAATCCTCAGTTTATGGATGGGTTATGTTGCATAACCTAGAGGTGATGGAGCCAGTGGATTGGGACTAGCAGTTATGCAGAGCAGAGCCCAATGCTACCATTTAAAGAAAACAACTGAAATATTTCCAGTTTTCTGACCCTTTGAGGAAGAATGTTTTGTACACGCTGAAAAACAAGAAATCTGATAAATAATACTTCAAGAGGACAAAGGAAATGATGTTTAGAAGTTATGCGATTTTCTGGCTGTGTTTATTTCCAGCTTGCTGTAACTAGGCATTGATTTGTCTAATGAGAGCTGAAAACATCAACATTCTAGTCTCCCTTCACTTGTTATCACATGTCACTTTTCAGAAGTGCTACCCATTCCCAGTCACATTGTCACTTTTTGTGGCATTTACACTTGTTGCCATAAAAAATGAAGATCAACTCAACCTGAATGAAATAGTTATCAAAAGTACCTCTTTAAATAGCTCACTAGGGCTGCACATCACAAATAATATCTGGTGTTTCCCACTCTCCCACCCACCTTCCTTTTTAATGAGACTGTAATCAGTTTATCAGCAATAATGAACTGCACAAGAGGCCCGATTTTGATCTCACATTGATTGTAATTTCAATTACTGGTGTAATTTCAACTACTTCAAAAGGGTTGCTCCTAGTTTACACCTGTGTATGTGAGAACAGAATCAATCCTGACATGTTACTATATTCACTTGGCAGAATTGAACCCCGGTTTATTTCACTGATGTGAAATTAATTTAATCCTTATTGGATTAAATTGTTTCTAGCGTATTAAAGGGAAATGAGAGTCAGGAATCATGGGTTCTAGTCTCAGCTCTGTCACTTACTGTGGTGCTTGATCCAACTCCCAGTGAAGCTAATGGGAGTCTTTCCACTGATTTCAACTCGTGCTGGATCGGCTATATGTTACCTGAAACAAATTAATTAATTTCTCTGTGCCTCAGTTTCCATATCTGTAAAATGGGAAAACAAATACCTACCTAACAAGGTTGTTGTGAGCCTTAATCCACAATGCTAGAAAAGCGCTTAGAGCTCTTCAGATGAAGGTGCTATATTTGACCAAATTATTGTTAGTAGCAATTACATTAAAAGCTCAAATAATAATAATTAACAATAGTACTTCGGAGTCCTTGAGAGGTTTTGGTGCACCAGGACTAGAAGATCCAGGCTCTAGTATGACTGAGCCTGCTTCAACTTGTTGATTTTCAGTTCAGCTTTTAAAGGAAGCAATGTAAATCAATATTTGCATTTTGAACCAACAGATGGATTCTTTGCAACTGTCAGCTGACATTTGACAGCAACACACAGGGTTACATTTCTTTAAGTACTTTCTAAAAATAGATGAGGAGAAGACAAAGGAGATTAATGCGATAGCCATAAACATAGGACCCCTCCAGTTCTTTGGGTAGCCTTGGCAAAGTGATGATGATTCCCCTCTATAGGATTGCATCATTCATCTATGCTCCTGTTACAACACCGGCACCACACTGACACTGCACCATGTGTGAAAACACAATCATACCAACAGCAACAAATACCCAGAGGGTTCTGAAAACTAAGTCCATCCCATACTGTCTGTGCTAGAAAACAAATTGGGAGCAAGATGGATATGAGCTTTTGGAGAGACATCCCCGTTTAACCAGAAAGAAAAAAAGAGTTCTGGTGACTTACAGTATTGTACTGCCCGTGGCTGCTGCTGCTGCAAATCTCCTGGCTGTGCAGAAAAAGAAATGATCAGCTGGGACCTTTGCTCACATATATACAAAGGCACGGATTGATCAGGAGGAAAGCTGCATTTTCTAAATAGCTCTTTATAATCTGCTGAGCAAGCCGGGGGTTTTTTGTTTTTTTTAATCGTTACATACATGAAACTAGAGGTGTTCAGCTGTTTGCTGACAAGCTTAGAAAAGAGAGGTACAATCCTGCCCCCTTTGGAGGAGGAGCTCCTATAACCCAGCCCTACTAGCTCCCTGGTTGGCTAAGGATGTACCGGCAGAGAGAGCAATGCAAAGAGAGGTGGAGAGTTTGCTCATTTAATATGTCACTCTGTGCCATAGAAATTTATGAAAACCAAGATGAGGGTTCTGAAGCAAAATTAACCAAATGAACTTGACACAAAACCAGAAAGAGGTGGGTCGAGGGATGTTAGGTGCAGTGGTCCAGGGTTCCTATCCCTAATAAGGCAGAGCCAAGGGATACTGTTACAAAGCCTGAGTCATCTGAACTAAGAATAACTCAGGGTTTATATTTGTAACAGAAGAGTTCTTAGTCAGTAGAACTAAATCAATTTACACCAGCTGAGGATCTGTCACCTTAAATTGTCCATCATGGAGCTAAGGAATACCTCCTTTCTCACTTGAATTGAGAGACACATGGTAACAAAGATATGTAAAAAATACTGGCCTATTTGAAGATTAATGTAGCCCCCTTCTACACTGGGTCTTTAACTAAATTAGCTTGGCCAGTTCAAGCACTGTACAGATTAACTTGCTTTAAATAGGGGTTGACAGGCCAGGTAAACGTCTCTACTACATATTACACATGACTATGGAAACATAGGAAGGAATTTTGAGGTGCCTTTGGAGATTTGGGAACAGATCTTCAGCTGATGTAAACTGATGTAGCTGTGTTGGGACCTGGCCCATTGTGCCAGGCTCTCTGCAAACCAAACTACCAGTGATTATTTTCCTGAATAGAAAAGCTAGATCTGCAGGATCTAGATCTTCCTGTGTTTAAAAAGGGATGCTTTTTAGCACAAGATAAATAAACACTGAGAAATTAAAGAACTGAAGTCAATGGGATTACTCAGAATCTTAAAGTTAAGCACATGCGTAAGTGCTTTGCTGGATCTGGATCAGAAGGCTGCTCAGCATGTCTCAAAATCAAACCCCACCTTTCACACCAATATAAATATGGAGTGGCTCTATTTAAATCAGTGTGATGACTCCAAATTTACACTATTTTAAACACGTATAGAAGTTAGCCTAGAATCACAGACTCTGAGGACTAGAAGTGACCTCAAGAGATCTTCTTGTCCAGTACCCTGCACTCAAGGCAGGACCAGACATTAGCTTGTCTGTGGTTTTTTATATTGGTATTCCTGTGGCTTTTTGATTAGGAACTGAAATTATGATGGTTGCCAAAATTAGAAGGTGGATTTTGTTCTATGAATAATCTAGATTGTTAGTAGAGTTGTATGGAAACTGGAATTTCCATTTCATGGGAAATTACATGATTTTAAAATCTGTTTTTGTTCTGAATTGGAAATCATAGAATCATAAAATCACAGAATTGTAGGACTAGAAGGAATCTCACGAGATCATTTAGTCCAGTCCCTTGCACTTATAACAGGACTAAGCATTATCTAGACCATCCCTGACAGGCGCTTGTCTAACCTGCTCTTAAAAATCTCCAGTGATGGAGATTCTACAACCTCCCTAGGCAATTTATTCCAGTGCCTTAACTACCCTGATAGTTAGGAAATGTTTCCTAATGTTCAACCTAAACTGCCTGACTGAACTTTAAGCCCACTGCTTCTTGTCCTAGCCTCAGAGATTAAGGAGAACAATTTTTCTCCCTTCTCCTGGTAATGAACTTGTATGTACTTGAAAACTATTATCATGTCCCCCCCTCAGTCTTCTCTATTCCAGACTAAACAAACCCAGTTTTTTCAGTCTTCCCTCATAGGTCATGTTTTCTAGACCTTTAATCATTTTTGTTGCTCTTCTCTGAACTTTCTCCAGTTTGTCCACATCTTTCCTGAAATGTGTCCCCCAGAACTGGACACAATATTCCAGTTGAGGCCTAACCAGCCAGAGTAGAATGGAATAATTACTTCTCATGTCTTGCTTACAACACTTCTGCTTGTACATCCCAGAATTATGTTTGCTTTTTTTGAAACAATTTGACGTTATTGACTCATGTAGCTTGTGATCCACTATAAACCGCAGATCCCTTTCTGCAGGACTCCTTCCTAGGAAGTCATTTCCCATTTCAGATGTGTGCAACTGATTGTTCCTTCCTAAGTGGAGACCTTCGCATTTGTCCTTATTTAATTTCATCCTATTTACATCAGACCATTTTTCCGGTTTGTCCAGATAATTTTGAATTTTAAGCCTGTCCTCCAAAAGAACTTGCAATCCCTCCCTTGGTATCATCCCCAAACTTCATAAGTGTACTCCCTATTTCCTTATCTAAATAATTGATGAAGATATTGAACAGAACTGGACCCAGAACTGATCCCTGTGGGACCCCACTGGATATGCCTTTCCAGCTTGACTGTAAGTCACTGATAACAATGCTCTGGGAACAATTTTCCAACTAGTTGTGCACTGGTTCTAAATTTCCTGCAAAATGACATTTTCCAAAAATTTTGATTCAGGTCACTGTAAACATTTTGTTTAACTAAAATTTAAACATTTTTTTCCCGATTTTGACTTTTTAAAATTTTATATTATAATATAGTATATAATGTAATCTAAAATAAATTTTGAAACAATATTTTTAATGAAAAATCCAAATGTTCCATTCAAATCGGGTTGAAATGCTTCATTTCATGGCTGAGAGTGGAGTGGAGTGAATTAAATTTTGCCAAAATTGACTTGCCTGCAGAATATTTTAATTTGGATGAATTGACATTTTCCAGTAGAAAAACATTCCATCAGAAAATTTTCAACTAGCTCTCGCTGAGACCATTAGTTGGGGAGATTCGGGGAACTACCTAAAAACTCCAGGATTTAAGTTGGCTATTTGATTCAAAGGCAGGAAAGCTGTTGTAGCTGATATTCACTTCTTCTGATGGGTAGGCTTGTGACTGGCATCCTTATGACAAGATTTTTGAGAGCCAATCAGTGCAACAGTCATATTTCGGGCATCAGCTCTTTTGCAATTCTAGCAACCTTATCCCTCCTATTTATGTGGATTAGTTAAAGTCATAAGTTTTAGCCATGCTTACTTCTATGTCATCCTTGTTGTTTCAAAAGTTAACAATATTTAAATAATTAAGGGTCAGTATGAGCATTTATGTGTCAGAGTACTCCTATACCAGGACCACTGATGGAGTGACTCTGACGTAGTTCAGTGTCTAGTCTGGTTCTGTTTATTAGTTTGATCTTTGTTAGGACATTGTGTTTTTAAAAACAGGCTTAGATATAGTCCATTTTAAAGTGGGTTAATCATAGATTGATGCTGGACAAATTGAACCAGATAAAGACGAGAGAAAATGATTCCTACCCAAAAATCTAATAGGAGTTTTGCCTGAGTAAGGACTGGATAATTTGGCCAATAGAATTCTTATTGCATACTTCAAGCAGAAATATCCCCCTTTGATTTCAATATATTTAGTTGGTTTTAATAGACAGGTTCTCATCCAATTAAACACTATAGATAATTTCTTTAGCTGATATAAATTGTCATAGCACTACTGACTTAAATGGACAATTTACACCAGCAAGTATATGGCTCTATATTTTTATTGTACATTAAACAATTAAATGTCCAACAACTGAAATGAAAAAGCTATTAAATCAAGGATAAGTTTCCACGGATTCCTAAAAGACTGCTGCAAAGTGAGAGTTAAATTGCCCTAAAAATACAAAAGTTGTAATAAGAAAGAGTTGCTCTGCAGACACTGAAACAGCAGCCATCAAACATGTGGTCCAGGGAAGAAGCACAGAGACTTTTGGCTGGGATTTTCATTGGAGCCTTCTGGAGTTAGGCACTGCAGTCCCCTTGAAAGTCCTTGAGGCTCCTTAGAAAACTCCATTTGGTGAGAAATGTAGATAACTACTTAAACTAAGGATTGTGGGATTTCTTTTGAAGTAGGCTTTTCTTTCTGATAAAACATGTCAAAGCTCTAACTAAAACAAAAAAGTGACTTAAATTTTTTCCTGTACTAATCAAAACCCCCGTCTGAAACAAAATCTGTGTATTTGAACATTACAGGCATCAAGGCTAGGGAAGGGCCAAACCAGAATGCCTTACAGATGACTTCAGCGGTGACTTGGACTCATATAGACAGTGACCCCTTGTATAATATGAAAAATGGGGAGAGGTATGCACACTTGTGCACATGTATGTATGTGTTTAACTATACTGCCATCTATTAGCTGGTTGCACATTACAGGTAGAGGATAGGCCTGCTAAGTGTCATTAATCAAAGGTGCACATCAAAATGTTTGGGTGTGATATTTGGACTGTAGAATCCTTCGGTGCAATTTCCTAAAATTCAGAACATTTAATTAAAAAAAAAAAAAGATAAATGCAATAACAAAGAAAGCCTACCTGGTGTTTTTTGTTTGGGATTCCTCATTAGAATAACTTGCAAGCAGTTCAGCAAAACCACAGGGGTTCAAACATGCTGATATATTTCCCATTGAAGCTCAGACACCAACTGCATAAAAGAACAGGTAAAAAGTCTGTAACTCAAGCAAAGCAGGTTATCCCTTCCCTACTGCATAGCAACTCTTGGGTTTCCATACCCAGCTCCACCATTGACAACCAGGTCTCCCGAAACTCCCTCGTCCTACTTTCTCAGCAATAAGCACTATGCCCTCAGCATACTACTGCAAGTAGATCCCTCTAAGGGCAAAGTATAAGTAATCCCATTGTGGGTGTAGTACTTAGTCTGGGCCTCGGCCGTGGCTTTGCTTTGAGCCCCGTCTTCAAGGCAGCACATTGTTGCACTGCCCCACAATCAGACCGGAGATCCAGTGGCGAGGTAGAGTCATCCTCTGCCTCACAACGCCTTCACTGTTGTGACGGATGGGCAGGCGTGCCCCACATCAGCCCTGTCCCTGGCCTAGTTCACGTCTCTCTGCAACGCCCGCGGGTTGCAGCGGCACGCTGGAGAAGCTGCCCTCCATCCCTAGCGTGACGAGGGAACAGCACAGGGGAGGCTTGTTTTCTTCCCTGTACGGACACCCAGGACGGACCACCATCCTGGCCTGTAGCCCGACTCACTGAGGCAGAGGCGCCTAACTCCCTGCGACGACCCGCGCCCACGGTGAAGGTATCGACGGACCCCGCGAGCGCCCCGCTGGTCGGGCACCGTGTCGCCATGCTTCAGTGAGCGGTGTTATTCCAACTGCCCGTCCCCGCTCCGGGACCTCTGACAGAGGGGGAACTGAGGCACGGGGGGTGAAGTGACTCACCCGAGGTCACGGGGCGAGCACCAGAGCAGCCCAGGGAACTGAACCGAGGGCCCCGTGGCCCCAGGCCAGTGCCCCAGTCATTAGGCCAGGCTCCCTCTGCCCACGAAGCTGTACTGCTGACTGAGGGGAGCTGCTCCAGTCGGGTTGGTACCCGCCAGCGTGTCTAGAGCACATAGGATCCGGTTTCCCAAGGGGTTTAGACACCTAGGGGGCCCCAAGCCAACCCGGGCCAGGCCTGGCGGCGCCGTCGTTCATATTAATGAGCTCTCATGCATATTAATGACGATGCGCCGTGTGATTTGCATATTAACGGCTCCCAACGGCTCGGCGCGGGGCGGGCCCTGGGAATGAATGACAAGGGCGGGCGGCCCGCTGGGACGGCCGCCGGCTCGGGCCGGCCAATGGGATGGCGCGTGGGCGGGGCCGGCGCGGCGGAGTGTTCTAGAAGGGAGGGGGGGCTCGCTCTTTCCTCCCCACCCCCCCCCGCAGTGACGGAGCTCGCTCCTCCTCCCCCTCCTCGCCCGGCCTGGCTGCGGAGATGGCGGCGGTGAAGGCGCTCAACCCGAAGGCCGAGGTGGCCCGGGCCCAGGCGGCGCTGGCCGTGAACATCAGCGCGGCGCGGGGGCTGCAGGACGTGCTGAGGACCAACCTGGGCCCCAAGGGCACCATGAAGATGTGAGAGCCCGGGGGGGGGCCGCGTGGGTGAGGCCGGGGCGGCCTGGCCTGGGGGATGGGCGCTCCGCGGAGCCGTTCCCCGCGCGGGCGGGGGGGGGTGTCTCTGCCCCGGCAGGCCCGGCCTGAGGCGGTCCAGAGCGCTCGAGACAACGGTGGGGGGGAGGGGAGGATGCACGTGCCCGCATGGCGGGAGGGGGCGGGGAGCCAGGCCCGGAGCGCCCCGCGCGCCTGCGCGCAACCGCTGAGGCGCTGCGTTGCTGTGCCCCTTGCAGGCTGGTGTCCGGGGCGGGCGAGATCAAGCTTACCAAGGATGGCAACGTGCTGCTTCACGAGATGGTGAGTGAGCCGCGTGCGCCCGGGTCCCTGCGCGGGGACGGGGCCGGAGGCAGGTGTAGAGGGGCGGACGTTAGCTAAGGCGGTGTGGGTGGTTTTTTTAGCTAGAGGGTCCGAACAAAAGCGTGCAGCGGCAGGAGTGGTTGTGAGAAGTCAGGCCTGGCCGGGTGTCCTCGTTAAATCGCTCTCAGATGGTTGCTCCCCGTAACGATTCAGCACGGTTGGTTGTTCAGTGTCTTCTTTTTGTGTAGCAAATACAGCACCCCACGGCCTCCTTGATCGCAAAAGTAGCAACAGCGCAGGATGACATCACGGGAGATGGCACCACTTCAAACGTCCTGATCATTGGAGAGCTGCTGAAGCAGGCGGACCTCTATATTTCCGAGGTGCGGACGGCTTTTTCACTTCCCTAAGAAAACGAGCGACCGTTTTCCTTTGAGGCTGTTCGTCTTGCAGTTAATGTTTCATGTTCGTAAAAGAAACTTCAGGTGTTAAAACTCTTCCAGAACGTCCTTATTTTGAGGCACTTTATTATGGGGGTACAGTGGGTGAAAACTAAAATACAGAGGCTTTTGAGCTAGTCAGGCTTGTGTTATTACAGGTCAAAACCGCCTGTGATGGATGTAGGAACCTTGTATCAGCCATTTGTTTTTGACTTACTTCTATTTGGACTTAAAGCTCTTGTCTTCTAATAGTATGACACCAAGGGGCACTTTTCTAGAGTAAGGAATCACTGGTGGCAGTGTATATGCCACGAACTGTGGGTTGATACCTTATTTATTTTATGTTGCACAATGAACACCCAAGTGTGCTTTGTAGCTCCCTTGGCTATAACTCTGTGCTAGAATAATCTGTACTTTTCCTCTGCATTAAAAGGAGTGCCTTTCCTTTTACATGTATTCAGAAGGACAGTACATTATTTTTCTCTCTAGTATGCAAATTCTAATTTACTTCAGTCTTACATCATCAAAGTTATGGGTGTTGTATCCGTAGTTTAGAGGTAACACTTCACATCCTTAACTTTTTCAAGTAATATGATACTAAAACTAGTAAGCGGAAGTTTCAGGTGTGAAAAAATGTCCACTCATTCTGTTTCTTTTTATAAAAAAAAAAAAAAAAAATTAGGGTTTGCACCCTAGAATAATCACCGAAGGATTTGAAGCTGCAAAGGAAAAAGCACTTGATGTTTTGGAGCAAGTCAAAGTAACCAAGGAGATGGACAGGGAGACACTTGTGGATGTTGCCAGAACATCCCTGCGTACTAAAGTTCATGCAGAACTTGCTGATATCTTAACCGAGGCAAGTGTGTGTTTGTTGTCTGTCATCTTACCTTACTGTCCTTTCATGTAAGGAACTCCGGGTGTTCAGCTTGTTCTGCAACTATTTGGGGGAGGGATGAGAATATATAAAAGGTGGGGGAATGCTTGCAGGGTTGCCTTTTTTGTGGAATGCGTTGTTTTATGCATTGCATTTCTATTCCAGGCTGTAGTAGATGCTGTTTTGGCGATCAGAAAACCAGATGAGCCTATCGACCTGTACATGGTTGAGATTATGGAGATGAAGCACAAATCAGAAACTGAAACAACGTAGGTTGCTATAAATTGTTGGTAATGCATTCTGTACTTTAAGGTTAATCATAGCTTGACATTTAGATGCCTTCAAACAGTTAGCTTGCCGCCTCTGAATCCCATTGCCAGTTTTATCAATTTACAATTGCATTTTTCTGTTTTTCTTGCCCCTATTGTATTGGAAAACGAGGAAACTGACTAATGGTAAAATATTGTCAGAATTAGAAAGTAAATTAACTGAAAAAGAGCCTTTTTTTCCTGTAATCTCTGTTAATGCTAATCTTCAAACTGGGCAGGAGGGACTGGACACAAGTGAGACTAAATCATGTCCCTCTATGCTGGAGAATCTGGTACTCTTTTCTAAACATGGTTATCACTACACTTCCAGTATAAAACTTACATTGGGTACATATGCTGTATGTAAATGTTAAACATCTCAAGGTTGTCTTCACACTGTACATGTTTTTCAAACTGAAAAGTGTCTTATTACTTTTTAACTATCCAATCTCTCTTGGGATGCAAGTCCACTTCCAGTGGAGATGAAGTGGAAGTTTTAGGTAACTAATCAAAAGTCTAAAGCAACCAGGAGTCCAACTCTAAAATGTTGGCAGCATGGGGTGGCTCCTCATCTCTCTTGAGTGGAGTTGATGTATACAATCTTATCAAAATTACATGTTAAGTAAATTAATAAGTAAACCGTTATGCCTCACAATTCTTTGAATTTACAAAAAGTTGCATCGATATGTTTAGCTTCAGTGGCATGGATGAATTCTGCATTGGCTTCTTCAGTAGCTAATGCAGTCAGACACTATGCTAGAGTATATTTCCTTTTCACTTATTCCTAATGGTATGCTTTGTGTGAGCATTTCCATACAAGTAGGATACATTATCCAAATAATTCTTAACATGACAGTATGGTGGGTATGTTTGTTTAACTACGGTATGAGTTTTAAGACTGCAATTCAGAAAAACAAGTTCCTACCCTGTGTATAAAGGATGCCTTACAGGTCATCTTACTGACTTTTACAGGCTGATTAGAGGACTTGTTTTGGACCATGGTGCTCGTCATCCTGACATGAAGAAAAGAGTGGAAGATGCTTACATCCTTACTTGCAATGTATCATTAGAATATGAAAAAACGTAAGTCATCAGTTAGACCAGGGAAGAAATATACCTGACTGCGGTAATGTAAATTAATACTTACACATGTCTCTTAAATCTTTTAAGAGTAATAAATATTCTAGAACACACCTTTATTTAAAAAACAAAAAACCCTAGCCTCCTTGTGTAAAAGGTGGAAGTGAAGTCAAGTGTTTCACTCCAAAATAGTGAAGTTGGCAAAGGTGGTGACACATTGGCTTTTGTGGTGGGATGAATTGTGGACACATTAGCATAATAGTCCCTTGTGTTGGCTCATTGAATGACAGGAAGTTTCCCCTATGCCTCCAATATCTCTTAGGTTGCACAGTGAACACCCAAGTATATTTCTTAGTTCCCGTGGTTATAACTGTGCTAGAATAATTCTGTGCTTTACCTCCTGCATTGGAAGGAATCCTTTTCCTTTTACATGTTTTCAGAAGGACAGTACACTTTGTAGTGTTATGCTATAATTTTAACAAATTGATGTCTTAACTGACACCGGTAAGTTAAATCCTCTTCTGATTTTAAGTATCTGCTGTTCTAACATTATAGAGCGCTAGTAATCATGTCGAACAATTTTTCTCTTTTTAAGAGAGGTGAGCTCAGGATTCTTTTATAAGAGTGCAGAAGAGAGAGAGAAGTTAGTAAAAGCTGAAAGAAAATTCATTGAAGACAGAGTGAACAAAATCGTAGATTTGAAAAAGAGAGTCTGTGGTGATTCAGATAAAGGATTTATTGTGATCAATCAAAAGGTGAGTTAAATAAGAATGCAAGGTAACTAGAAAAATTATCTACAAATGTTTGTGGTTGGCAGGACTGATGCTGTGTTTTCAGTTAACTGCTTAGATTTCGTCAGACAAGCCCCAAGTCAAGCTTGGGCAGCAGAGTGTTTTCTGACACACATGCATAGCTCCCACTTACTTCAGTATGAACTAAATGCCTCCAAAGAGAGAATTTGGTTCTTAGTAGTGGACTGAATCTATTCTTAGTTTTCTTAATGTGCACTTCTCCCTTTGTTTATAGGGAATTGACCCATTTTCCTTGGATGCACTTGCAAAAGAAGGAATAGTAGCTCTGCGCAGAGCAAAAAGAAGGAACATGGAGAGGTCAGTTCTTGGGGAAAGAATAGAGATTTTCTGTTCCAAACTTTTATTCTAGCCATTCTTAGGCTATTGTATATTTCTGTTTCTTTCTTTCAAACTGAAGTAAAATATCCCTACATCTCAACCACCCAAGTTTTTATTGCTGTAAGAAGTATATCAGTTCAGTGTAAACCTTGGAGACTCCTGACATAAGATTGAAACTTGTAGTTTGCATTATGTACTTAGCAATAAGCTTTCAACTCAGAGTAGTTGAAAGAGATGAGGCTTCAATTGTTTTAAACTTGAGCACCGGGAAATAAATAAATCTGCATAAACAATCCTTAATAGCTTGAAAAAAAATCCCAAATAATGAGACCAGCATATTTGTTGTAACGATTTGTGGCATAGTGAGAAAAGCATCTTCATGCAGGATTATTCAGACAGCTAAGAGTCTCTAGCTTATTTTCACTCTTACATTTAAAAAAACCCCAAAAAAATACATGCTTTAATTGTGTTATGTACACCCTTTTTCAGATTGACCCTTGCTTGTGGTGGTGTGGCTATGAACTCTGTGGATGACCTCACTCCTGACTGTTTGGGACATGCTGGTCTTGTCTACGAGTATATACTGGTGTGTAAAATCTTCAGTTTGTAACTAAGACTGAATTAAATATTCCTCTGGCTCCTATCTGGTGTCTTCCTGAATTATTTAAATTCAGGCTTTATTATTGATTCTGCTAGTTCTAAACATATGGAGGTCTTTTTGAATTTAGGCACCCATGAGACGTCATTTAGAATTTTGAGAGCGTACTGGAAGTCTCATAAAAAGCTACTGGCACTTGTCCTTTTAGCTCTTCATCATGTGTGAACACTTGCCTTGATGTTGGTACTGCAACAAGAATGTGTTGGGGATGAAGAATTAAAATTGAAGCCTAAGAAAATCACAGAATAAACTTGTTCTCTATTTAAGGCTGAAATGTAATTGAAAAATATTAATAATTTCTGAGGGTGAGGAAACCAACATCTCCCCTTCTATCTATCCTACCTTCCTGAAAGGTCCAGTACAAAGCTGTTAATTATCTGAATAACTGTCTTGTTCACGTGAATCTTAAAATAATCAGAGATGCACCCTTGTTAAATATTTTTCATTTCATGATTTGCATGGATGTTTTTGTTAAGCAAAAATGTGATAATTGAAGCATGCTGTTATTGACATACAGGGTGAAGAGAAGTTTACCTTCATTGAGAAGTGTGACAATCCTCGTTCTGTTACCCTGTTGATCAGAGGTCCAAATAAACATACACTGACACAAATCAAGGATGCAGTAAGAGATGGGCTACGTGCTGTCAAAAATGCTATTGAGGATGGTAAGTCTCTAGTGTTCATATTACATTTAGCAAGATCTTATGAGGCACATCTTGAAATGTGCAAAACATACCTGCACATCTGTCGAGTGGCATGGATACATTCTGTTAGCTTTTGTTAGTAACTTACAGTCAGACATTGCTAAAGCACACTTCTGCTTGAAGTGTTCCCAGTGTCTTGCTGTTTTTAAAGTGGGTATTTAGGAAAGATGGACATGTATATATTTGATCAGTTATTGTAATTTCAGTTACATATTAGGCATCACAAGGCTATTCATTTTGTCACGTTTCTCCAACAAATGGAATATAACAAAGTATTATTAAATGTCAACAATAAGTTAACTGGTGCAGTTAAAATTGCTGGAAAACTGATAGTACTAAATGCTCTAATTACAGAGAAAATTATTAAAACTTTAGATCTAGTTAAAGTCAACACCTTTGGGAGTGGAGAGATTAAAAATACGTTCACCTTGAAACTACGGTTGTGTCTACATTGGTGGCAACATGTACAGTACAGACACTGCATACCCTAGCTAGCATAAATACAAATTTCAATGTAGATGGTGAATTTTTGCTTTGGTGAGTGGAGTAGAGACATGCCAGAATTCTAAGGCATAGACCCTACATGGATCTTGACATGCCCAATCAGCGTCTTTTACATCTGCACTATTTTTAGTTGTGTAATGTCTCACTACTTCCTTGCACCAGTGAAAGGCTCCAGCAGTGGAGAAAAGTACTGGCAGGTTTTCCCTGCTGCAGTGAAATACTCTGGCAGCCTCTGCTGCTGCTACCCCTGTTTCTACCATCTTTCACTGACATGGGTTGCTACATAATGCAGCGTGGACATGACCTGTTTTTCACTGCTCCACATAATTATATATACTGTACATGCTGCTGGCAAGTATAGAAAAGGCCTAGGGAAGGCTTGCTCTCCAGTCACAGATGTTATTGCTGTGCATTGAGTCTGGAGTTCCTGCTGAAAAGTATCATTAGAATAGCATTTCTTATCTGTGGAAATAATGAACTAATAACACTTTTCAGAAACCGGTTTAAAATACCTTGAGTTAGTATATAGGTATGGTGTTACTTACACACCTGGAGTTCTGCTCAAAGAAAACTGCAGACTTGCTGCTTCTCTTCTATTGCAATCTCCATTTCAAAAGGAAGGGGAAAAAATAAAACAAAGGTGGCTATTCTGGATGTTTAACTAAAAACAACACATGAGAACTGCAAACTGCTTATGCAGAAACTGTGAACCTCGTGCTTTAGTTCAGTTTCTTCCTGTAATACTGACAGTGTTCTACACAAGCAGAGATTATTGGGTTTTCTGCTGTCTTGCTGATGTCTCTGTAGTTGGCCTAAACATAACTGCTGCCAATACTTTAGATAGCAGTCTAGGCTGTAAGACTTCTACTAAAAAAATTATCATGTCTTGACATGTTTCAGTGAATGTGGTAGAAACCATGCAGGCTTTAGTTTTAACTTACTAGCTTTCTCTCCACCCAAAAACACTTGGCACTCTTCACTGCTGTTAGCATTCACCGTGATTAGGTAGGATTTTAACTTGACCCCTTTGCCTCTGTGAGTGTACAGTAACCCACTAACTTTATGTAGTCCCGTTGTTTGTTTGATATGGCTGTACCCTACTGTCTTCTCTTACAGGATGTGTAGTTGCAGGAGCTGGTGCATTAGAAGTTGCAGTAGCTGATGCTCTGGTTAAACACAAGCCCAACGTGAAAGGAAGAGCCCAGTTTGGAGTTCAAGCATTTGCTGATGCTCTGCTTATTATTCCTAAGGTATAAAGGTTCTGGTTAAAATAATAGTTTCACAGCATTATAACATGTAGAGAATTGTAGCTGTCTTACTTCTGTCTGCTTCTGTGCTGTCTGCTTCACTGAAGAGACTATTGCCAAAGAGTAACAAATGTCTTGAACTGAAGGCAAAGATGTATCTTTACTAAAAAATTTTATATCGACTGAGGCAGGGAACATGTTTGGTGCTATGGTAAAGATTAACAGTTAAAGATACACTTTCTGTAGATTATTTCACAGCTTTAAATTCAATACATAAAACATGGTTTGGTTTTGTTTCCTTTCTCCCTCTCTTCCCCCCAGGTTCTTGCTCAGAACTCTGGCTATGACCCTCAGGAAACACTAGTGAAAGTTCAGGCTGAATATGCAGAATCAGGACAACTTATTGGAGTTGATCTGAACACCGGTAAGAAACTAAAATACGTTGATCCAGACCATTGGAGTTAAATAATTTTAGTTTTGAGCCAGCAAAGTGGTATGTTTCTGTTGAGGGAAATAGAGGAGTTTTTCATGTATAGCTTCCAAAGATGTTTCAAGACTAGCAGAATTGTTGTAAGACCTTCTGGATTTCTTCAGATAGCAGCTTCCTTTCGTTGATTAGGCGACTAGAAGAATACATCACTCAGGATGAACATTTAACTTCAAAATAGCTTTATGCAAGGGTATTAATGAATTTATTTAGTGAGCCACTGTTCCCCATTTGGAGGCTGACTCATTTAAAAATATGTATTTTTCATTGTAACATATATAGGCACACAAAGATGAAGGCCAGTGTTTAGTGTCAAGTAGGAGATGCTTTGGTTTGCTTTTTGGTGGCAGCAGCAAGTCTTGATGTTTGCAAAAACATGTTAATCTCTTGTGATTTCCTACTGTCTGTAACAAAAGATTTTGAACTACATTAATAAAATGCTAAAATGTATCTTTTCCTATAAGGGGATTTATTTTGCATTTCCAGGTGAACCAATGGTAGCAGCAGCAGCTGGAATTTGGGATAATTATAATGTCAAAAAACAACTACTTCATTCATGGTAAAAAAAAACTTCCTGTAATTTTTAAACTGAAATAGGCTTCCATTGCTACTGATCAAATCCGATGGATTGATTTGGAATGAGTTAATTTTTATGGAAATAGTTTTATTTGGATTTATAGTGTAGAAATAAAAGAACAAGTGAGTACAGTAGTTATATAAAAATGACTAGTTTTGATGTCTGTTTTACCTCTGTCCTCCATAGGGAAATAAAATGTAAATTCCAGATTGGTTTATAAGAATTTAGAAAATTAAGCTTTGAAAGATGGTGCATGAGGTTTTTAAACAAATCAATGAACATAGAACTGTAATTTGCAGAGTGGGTGTCTGAGTGGGAAGATGAAGGCAATTGGTACTCTTGCTTGGATGAACTGTAGTGTAATATAATAGTTTTGACCATCAATGTTTTGATCTTTCTAGCACGGTGATCGCTAGCAACATTCTTTTGGTTGATGAAATTATGCGAGCTGGAATGTCGTCTCTCAAAGGTTGAATTGAATCTGTCCTCTTCTGTGGTGGTTGCTTTGAGTGAAGAGGTGCCCCCTATGAAGTAACTTTAAAAAAATCCAGCTAAAGGCATTATTTCTCCAGCCTCCAATGGATTTTCACAGTAACAGAAGTAGCTGTCTCTTTGGAGTAAACATGCCCACTCTCAAACATTCACACCTATTCAAATATTAGTTTCTAAAATCAGTTATTTATTTTTTTTCTTAATTGCACTGAAATGTACAACTAAAATTGCAGTCTTTTTACCTAATAATAAACCGTTCTGCTCTGTGCTTTTCTTGTAGCGCTGTCAATTACTTAACATCTGTTTTGGTTAGGGTGTCCAGTGTTGCTGGACAGTTGAATGAAATTGTACCCTGGGAGATGTCACTTTCACAGTATTCACTCATCTGTACACCACCTTTCTGGATATTGCTAGACTACACCAGGCATGAATGACTTTCTGTGGCTCACATACTTCTATAGATAGGATTGCACTAAACACTTCATGGTTTGAAAGATTTGCTAGGGGTGGAAAGTCTCCATAGGATTTATGAAGAATACATTTAGTTTTGGAGGCAGTATGTTTTAATTTGTGAGATACTAGATGAGGTGGGAGTCAGACCTGGGTTCTATACCATAAATCAGCAGCATTATTAGAAAATCATGACACCTATTTATAATCAGTTTCCCTATCCTACAAACAAAGTTAGTGATACCTTCCCACTCTGTAAAGCAGGGGTGGGCAAACTCTTGGCCTGAGGGCCACGTCTGCATATACAAACTAGAGTGGGCCATACAGATTTTGTGGGGGGGAGCAGCAGCGGCACAGTGCTGCTTGGGGCCCAGAGTGACTCCAGTCAGGGTATGCTGGGCCTATGTGATGGGGCTGGGAGGGGGAGTGGCTGCCACTACGCTGCACACTTGGACTGCAACTTTTCCATGGACCACTTACTGAGCTGGAGAGCCTGATAAAAAGCTCAGATGGGTACTATGCGGCCCACGGGCCGTAGTTTGCCCATCCCTGTTGTAAAGTGATATGTGATCTGTATGTGGAAAGTATATTTATGGACATTCTTCTAATTGTAATATAAAATAGTGTATAATGGTGGTAGTCTACAATCCAGGGTATTTTAAAATAGTCTACAACCTTGCTGGTGTATTTGCTAGAGTATTGTTTCATTTTATTGACAGACTCTTAGATGTGAATTCACCAGTGACCAAAGCTGCTTTAGCAACTGCTTGAGGACTTTCGGGGCGGGGATGGGCAGGAACTGTTTGACACAATAGGCAAACCTTGAACCAGACCCAGCTACAATTCCATCAAAACTTTAGCAAGTTATGTGAACAACTGTAGTTTGGTCTGTTTCCTGATATCACTGGAACCTTCCATTGATAATGTAGATTCTTTTTTCAGTTGCCTGCCTCTTACATCTTCTAGATTATAAAACTGGCTTCAGTCTTGCATGCCCCTTGTAAACTCGTCATATTTACTAATTTCTCCATTCTAATATCTTCGTATATCTTTTGACTATTACTTTTTTCTGAATGTGGACATGGGCCCTGATCAGTCCTTAAGTACCCAGCTGTCCTAAACCGTGAAGTGTGGTTGAACAAGGAAGACAGTACAAGGAAAGGCTGCCTGACTAAAAGTGAAGTCCTAAAGTAGTCTCTTTGTAACGCAGCATGGTCACATATCAGTACCTGAGGACTTTGGGGACTTCAGTTATTAAAAAAAAAAAAAAGCATTCATATACATGGTCTAAAAGTGACTTTTGTGTGCAGAAACTCACACAACATGTCTCAGGGTAGGTTCAAGATATTCCTCTATAACTACTTGTGTATCTGCAAGTTGAAACACTTTACCATCTCTTGACTTGGGCAGGTAGAATCTCATGACACAAATATTTTTAAACATTTTATATTGGAGTGTAAGAAAATCTCAGATAGGGCTAAGACTCCATTCTCTGCCCATTATATGCCTCAGTGAAAAGGTAGCTAAAGCAAAGTTGTGAGTGCAAGCTTCTGTTGCCCTTCCTGTTCCTTGACAATCGTGAGCAGGCTCTTTGAGGGTATTAATATTTAGTGTGATTCCTTGCTAGGAACCAGGGTGACTAGGATGGACAATTCAGATAATGAGGTAATTTGCCACAAATTACAACCATTGTCTGAGTCTATTTTTGGTTCTGAATAGTAGACCCATCTCTCCACCACCCCTAACTTTATACATTTCCTATTCAAGTAGGCTGATACCAGGTGTACAGTTGTGTGTAATGAGAAAATGATATACAAGCTTCAGGTTAGAAATAGCTTCCTGCTGGGCCTTTAGTGGACTGAGGGCTATGCCTGATGGAATAAACAGAAGATACACCATTGCTTTCCCCATTTAAAGGGACACAGTATGGAGGGGGGGGAAGAGGGGGAATAGTTCCAAGACTTACACCATCATGCTTTGGGTCTTGTGGGGGGGGGTTGTTTTTTGGGGGGTCTACTATGTTCCCCTGCTTCTTTTTTTGCCTTTTTTTTTTTTCTTAATTTCTTTGTTGTAATGAAAACCCATAAAGGGCATGCAGACGGCCTACATGATAGAAACCACAACTGATCATGTGAAAAGTGCTGTCAAGTGCTCAAAATAGGTTTAGGGCTTGTTTGTGGGGGCAGAGGGGTAGCAGCAAGAAGGACAAGCTACTTTACCTCTTTAAATGAGAGGGATCTTAGGGATAGCAATCTTACAGAAAACTCTTCCGTCATAAGCTACTTACTTTTGCCCTTTTAGTACTCCACAGCCTGTGCACTAATTTTAACGTACCATCAGGAACAATCCTGCACTGGCTGGGTTGTGGTTCTGCTTTCAATGTGATTTAATGCAACGTCTCTCATTTCGACACTGACTATGTACTAAATGCTGAGTTTCTCTGTCGTGCTGCTTATGCACCTCCTCTTCCCCTTTCACAACTTCCCTGCTTTCATTTCCATGCCGGGGGAGGCGGGGACTTGTGCTGGGGAGAGATTTGACTGGCCTCCCTTCTAGGGGAGATCCCGGAAGCATTTCAACCCTGAGCAGAGCCCTTCTGGGTCATTCCATCTCCTTCTCCAAAATATCTCCTGTCCCCAATGTTACTTTGTTCCTCTGCGTGGAGAGTGCAGCTGGCTCTCCTGTTAGTCCTCTGTGTGTTAGGGAGCAGCTACAGTTTGCAAGGTGAGTTCATGTGTCCAAGCGTATCTTTCTCCCCCTTCCCTTTCCACCTCTTTTGCCCCTTACACTTTTTCATTGCAGCTGAGCTTGATAGTAAGTTTGGCCTTCCCCCATTTAGGGACTCTTTCCCCTTTGTTCAGGGGCTGCATTAACCAGTACTCATTCCGAGGAAGTGGCTTTCTTGAATCACACCAAACCTAAAATCCTCCCCCCAAAAGCAAGACTTGAAATACTGTTTTAAAATGAATCCTCAGCTGCTTGAAAGTAAGGGAGAAAGGGCCTGTCTGCTCCCTTTAAATACGTTCAAACTGTTAAACATATTCCAACAACTATAGGTGAAATGAGTAATGTAAAAAGATACCAGCCCCCTCCACCTTCAACCTTTGGAAAAGTCAGATGTGAGCTCCATCCCTTCACTGGTCTAAAGTGCAAGCTTAAGACAGACCCCTCAGTCTGGATACCCTGAAAGTTCAGCTCTAGATCTGATGTTTATAGGGTGGCCCAGAGGCTGGTCAGTCAGATTGGTGCCTAATTCTCAATGACTTATAATGGGGAAGCTAGGGGGAATTCCCTTCCTACTCATCTTCCATTGTTCTCCACACCCCCATATTTATTTCCTAGTTCTAAATGTCTGGTAATTTCCCCACCCCAATGTATCTCTTTCTTCTCTTTCTGAAGGCTTGCATTGTAGTTTCTAAATATGTTAACACAGTATTTACCTGTGTTCTGCCCTCCAGGGAGGGGCTATTCCTTTCAGTGTTTCTGGGTTGCATGATCCAACTGAAAAGTGATAGACCTTGAAGAATGCTTTCAAAGGAGATTCCCCTGGTGGCTTGAAATCCTGCATGTAAAAGCTAATGAGAGAGAGACAATGCCAGGAGTGAATACCGAAATCTCTCAGTTCAAAGCAATACCCAGGAATTCCTCTGTGTATAAATTGCCATCAGACACCACCGAGCCTGATCTAAAGCAACAGATTGAGCTGCAGTTGTTCTCAGTGAATCCTTTGCAGTGTCAATTCCTTAAGGATTCTTTCACACTAAAACCGCTTTACAAAGTCTTTATGCTTGCCCAAGACTTCCGGAAGATGGAGCTATATGGGCTGAGGGGATCTTGTGCCACCTGTCTGATTCTTTTATGTGGTTCATTTATCCCCAGGCACAGGGGCTGCCTTTCACATATCCATATCTTTAGCAGTAGCAGTCTTGTAGTATATTAGGGTTCCCAGCTTTGCTGCTTACCACCTGTGTGACCTATAGTGTGTCACTTAGCCTCTCTCCCTCAGTTACTCCAGTTGTAAGATAGGGATAGCAATACTTGTTTATTTTCCTCCTAGGAGAGTAGAGAGAATTAGTGAATGGGCTAAATTTGTGAAATTAGTGAATGGGCAATTTCATTGATTTCAATGGAGTTACACCAGGAATAAGATCAGTGCACTTTCTGCAAAGGGCTTTCAGGATAGAAAGTGCTGTCTGGGTGTTAGGTGTAATTATTAACCCTCTATTATCCCCCTTCTACAGCATGCAAACATACCTCTAGCAAAGAATCTATGCGCTCCAGGGTTTTATTGGTACTAATTAAGGTGATACTGGATTACAACATCTCTCATAGCTTTTGAAGATGATGGTAACATGGTACAACTACCTGGCGGGAAGTTCCAAATGGGAACAAATTCACCCGATGGTAAAAATGAAGGACATCTCCAGGAGGTGATAGTGAAGCCTTTTGCTATTGACAAATATCCTGTCACCAACAGGGATTTCAGGTAAGGCCCACACTTAGCATTTGCTTAGTTTGCAGGGAGTGGGTGGCTCAAAAAGTAATAAATGTAGTGCTTGGATGATTTCAGTTTAGTTCCTAGGGGAAAGTCGAGTCATATGTCCATGTCAAAGCCATCTTTGTTTGCAGCCTTAGCGGACAGGTCAGAGACTCATCGTAGAGACTGAACTAATCTACAATACCCAGAGGTGATCCCACCGGATCAGAGTGGAGGAACATTGGCAGAGCAGCATGTGAACTTGTACACCTGCTGCCAGTTATGTACCTCTTCTGTGGATTAAAGAAAACAAATTTGAATCTTCAAGGGTGAGGCCTGGTCTACACTTACCTGGAAATATGGAGGCAGTCAATGGGAGTTACGCAAGCTACTCTGTGTAGCTTGCGTAACTCCCATCAACTTCATAACTCCTCTTCTACGCAGCATCTTCACTGCGCTGTGCCACTTGAGGGGGGGCTTTTAACGCATCAACACCTGGATCGATTGAGCGGGTCTTCACTGACCGCTCAATTGATCCGGATAGATTGATCTGACGTCGGCAAATTTGCTGCCATCAGTGAAAAGCTCACCATATTTATGTTCACTCAAAATTCGCAAACGCAAATGAAATTTGCTCTGGAATATTACAAAATCCTGCTATAAATCTGTGGATCACTGCAGCAGGATGTTATCATTTTACTTTAGCAGTTTGCAATACAAATGCCTTTTCAAACCCTCTGGTTTGCCTTTGGAAGGCAAATAACGCTTCTGTTGAGAAGAAATTATAAATAGAAAACTCACTTGTGTTTATGATGTGTTAGTTACCAAAGAGATCCTTTCCGGCTCTTTTACTTAGGCAATATACGATAACAATGAGTGTTACATGGGTAATATACCAAAGCATCATATCCTATTTTGTACTGGATTTCTAAATGCTTTGCTTTGTTTGTTATGAAATTGCCATATGTATTCATCCTTCAGCTTCAGTGTTCCATTTTCCCATTGAAGTATGTTACTTTTCATAATCCACAAGTGTAGAAGTTGGGCCATCTAGTGATAAACATTGTACAAAGCACTAGTAAGTGTACTGGAGGGACTATCCCGCATTGGCAAGGAGATGATTCAGATATCCTAATGAATCCTTTCTAGACATGCTGCAAAGCTCATCTTGATTCTCAGCCGTTTTGGGAGGAGATGAAACACAGATTGGGCAGAGTTATTCAGTGAACTGGATAATTACATTTTTGGGACAGAACTGATTGTGGTGATAGCATTGCATTTAAGTGGTTCCATGTGACTTTCGCAAAAATTCACATTGAACTAAAGTGCACTCACAGCTTAGAGGGGCACTTCTGCTAGGTGGTTTAGTTGGTTGATTTGGTGTTTTTGGTTGTTTTCTTTTAACAAAATATGTTGAATTTATTTAGAAGTATTTTTAAATATTATAAAAAGTTCACGTCACTAGAGCAGTACCATGCAACCAATACAAACTGGGCCAGTTTCATCTCTAAACCTAACTCCATTGAGCTGATTGGATTTATACTAGGAATGAATTTGGCTTCTCTGTATTGGGACTCAAAAGACTATAAATTGTGTGAATAGCTCTTGTAAATTACGTTTGCTTTTATCAACTTATTGTGCATGTGAATGATTAAATTTTGCAGTGTTAACCTTGTAGAATTGCTACCAAGAGACCTATGTCTGACATTTTTACACCAGGGAATTCGTTAGAGAAAATAAATATAAAACAGAAGCAGAAGCCTTCGGCTGGAGCTTTGTCTTTGAGGATTTCGTATCTGCAGAGCTGAAAAAAAAAGTGACACAAAAACTGGAGGTAAAGTCCATCTGGAGTGTGTAAAGTGACATGAACAATATGTTATGGGGTTGATTAATAATGGTGAAAAAAGGGGCATGGCGTTTGTCCTCAGAACTCAAAGTAATGTTGGGATGGTGGAATAAACATAAGCTTATCCACTCCTGAAAACTCTATTATTGTGGCCTCATGTGAAGAAAGAAGGCGTTAACTTCAGCTCTGTTTCTCTAGCCAGGTGCTCAGAGGAAGGGGTGCAAGCCTTTGGAAAATTTAGGCTTCACACCCAAGGGATTAGGAGAAAATTGGACCCCTCATTGGGGAATTTTTCTCTTTAATTTCTGATCATGTTACCTTATTTGTTTATCTTGCTATAAACATTAACCTCTGAGGGGAAGACCTTACTAATTGCAATGAGTAATTTTTTCTGCTGAATATTACCACCAGGTGGTAACTGGTTTACTATTTTGGCTTTTTCTCTGTCTGATTCTGCTCCCATTGAAACAAACAGCAAAACTCTTATGATGCCAATAAGATCAGGATTGTGCCCGACATAATTTAATTTTTTTAATGTGTTGTTTGCTACTTTGAACTCTTTGCGTAGTGTGCAGTAATGTGTTGGTGAATTTGGAGAGAGCAAGGCATCTCAAGATATTTATTCATCAGACTTGGAAACAGGGGAGCCTACATTTTATTAAAGAGTTTTTTAAATCCTGAATTTTCTTTTTAAAATCAGATGGCCCCTCTACTGTACTTATAAAAACAATAGAAATGTCTTTAAAATTAACTAGCTGCTCATATCAAGCCACAGATTATAAGCATATCCAAACTCAAAACTACTCTGCCTTACTTTGCTGTGAAATGGATTAAGCACCAAGAGTCCAGCTTGGGGATGGTTAGGTGGTAGGATCGTGTTTAATCTGGTCTCTCTTCTTTTTCCCAGTCTGCCCCTTGGTGGTTGCCAATTGACAAGGCTTTCTGGCGACAGGTGAGCAGTCTTTTGAAGGGGCACATTGCAATCCCATATGGCTTACAGGCTGAACTTCAGTTGGGAAAAGAAGCAGCATTAATTTACAGAATTAGCGATTCCACTCTCATAAAAGGAGAAATTGAGAGTTGAGAGCATAGGCTGTGATTTTCAAAGGAGGCTCATGGAGCTAGATGTTCAAATCTCCCATTGAAATTTAGTAGTCTGTGGGTGCCTAATTCCCTTAGGATCCTTTGAAAATCCCTGTCAGAGTAACTGGGGAAAGGAGTGATATTCAGAAGGGCTAATAACAAGCAGCTTAGGGCACTGGCTGCCCTCCCAGCTATGCACTGTTCTCTCCATTCTGCTTATCTGTTTATATATTTAGAGACACTGTGTTTGGAGCAGCTCCACCAGGTGCCTGGAAGTGATCACAGGCCACACGTGATCTGCAGACCTTCTTTGAGGTCATAGTGTAGGGGATCAACTCCACTGTCAGACAAGCCTTTCTGGCGGAATAGATAGAAATAGTATCAGGGTGTTATGCAAGTCTCTGAGGTTCTGTCCTTAATTGAAGCAGATGTGTATCCTCCAGTCTTTAGCTAGATTGATTTCCAACAAGTAATCAGTGATAAGGTGCCCTACACTGTGTATAAAAGGATGCATTTCTAAGTCATGTAGAAGGTCAGGGCATAATTTTTTTTATATATTCATGTGCAGACGGCTGCTCCACTGCTTAGGCCACTAGCCTAGGACTTGAAAGACCTGGGTTCAATTTCCTGCTCTGCCACAAACTGTTTTTTAGCTTAATAATAATCATTTGTACTTTCCCGCCTTCCAGAAAGTTGTCTTGGGCTAGTGAATGTTGTTGGTGTTAAAAAATGTGTCCCCAGATTTTTCTCCCCCCCCATAGATTTCAAAACTGTTGCCACTTTAGCTGACAAGCCATAGAAATATACAAATATCCCACATGCAGAAGCGCCTGAAGTCCAAGATTCATGTACATTTCAGTGCCTTACAAATAGGCAGAGCAAAGTGGATGGTTGATGCTCGTGGCAGCACAGCATAGAAAATGTGTCTAATTGTAGCCCTACCAGACTCGCCACTGTCTCCTGTTGTTGGGTTTGTTTTATTTAAAGTTGTGAGGGCTCAATGAAAACCTGTTAAATGAAATTCACCTCAGCCATCAGGTCCAGGATCTGGGATAAAAACCAAGCTGGACTACCCAGTGCTACACGTGAGCTGGAATGATGCACAGGAGTTCTGCAAGTGGAAAGGAAAGAGACTCCCTACTGAGGAAGAGTGGGAATTTGCTGCAAGGGGAGGACTAGAGAGTATGTAAGAAAAGCTCTTTGAACTGATCTCTTTCCAACCAAACTAAGTCATCAAATAATGATAATTGATTCTGTGATGGGATGGCCTGCAATTGTAGGGGACTGGACTCGATGACCCAAAGGTCTTGTGTTCCTAACTAATGAAATCCTGCCAGACTCAAAGCTCCACCTTCCCCTCTGCTGGGTGTTCTGCTGTCCACATGGAGATGTGGGTGGAAGTCAGACTAGATGCTCTAATGATTCTTTCTGGCCTTAAAACCCATGAATCTCTGAAATTGTTACATGAATATATTTTGGATCCATCTCTCTGATTAAAGCTCTTGGGGCCAAATTCTCATCTGAGTAATGAGAGCTGGGTCTGACCATTAATATTCATGCTTTGCTGTGCATGCCGCCCAGGATAATGGAGAGTCCTGGAGTAGTATACAAAGATGTGCTTTGCCGAGGGAGCTGGATAGCATTAGTTGTTCAGTTATGATGCATGGCCCTGAGAAGTGAATTTGGCTGTATCCTCTTACAAATGAGACACGAACATTCAAGCTTGTGGAACTCATTGCAACAGGATGTTATTGAGGCCAAGGGTGAAGTCCTGGCCCCATGGGAGTTGAACAGGAATTTTGCCACTGACTTTGATGGAGCCAAGATTTTGCCCCAAGAGTTTAGGAAGCTTCAAAGAGGGATAACAAGAATATCCAGAGTTATAACAGTTAATGCACAATGTAAAAGAAGAGTTTGGGAAGGGATTAAAAGACCTCATGCTGCAAGGTTTAAACCATCCTCTATTTAGGATTGAGAGGTGACCTGCATGTGGGGTAGATTATTCCCCCATCTGCTGACGTGGGGTTTCTTGCATCTTTCTCTGAGGCATCTGGTGCTGGCCATGTCAGAGATGGGATACTGGACCAGATGGAACCATAGGGTCTGGTCAAGCCTGTTGATTGCTTTGTTCCCAAAGATCACACAATGTTTTTTTTATAAGAGAAGAGACATTAGCTCTGATATCCTGGTCAAATACCAGCTCCAAATTATGTTCAACCTAAAAATTCCCCCTGCCTTTTCAGTCAGGTACAAAATTCCTCTTTGCTTCACAATAGTTTGAGGCCGGCAGCGTCCCACTCCAGAGGCAGCTGCATTTTAATGGTGGATGACTTGATCCATGTGTGTAGTTCATATTTATAAATTGCTATGGGATCCTTAGGGATGAAGCGTTCAATAGAAATTAAAAGTCATTTATATATCCTTTATTTCATATGTTCTTTAACAATTCACTCTCTCTTTATATTTTAAAGTTAAAATGTTATTTATTTGTAAAGCAAATACATGGTTTCCTTTTGAACATAAGAATGTCCATACAGGGTCAATGGTCCATCTAGGCTAGTATCCTGTCTTCCGACAGTGGCCGGTGCCAGATGCTTCAGAGGGAATGAACAGAATAGGAGAGTTTATCAAGTGATCTATCTCCTGTCATCCACCCCAGCTTCTGGCAGTCAGAAGTTTAGGGACACCCAGACTGTGGCGCTGCATCCCTGACCATCTTGGCTAATAGCCGCTTTCTTGTTCACCTTTCTCCACACCATGCATGATTTTACAGACCTCTATCATATCCCCCCTTGGTCGTCTCTTTTCTAAGATGAACCATCCCAGTCTTTTTGATCTCTTCTCAAATGAAAGCTGTTCCATACCCCTAACCATTTTTGTTTTCCTTCTCTGTACTTTTTCCCATTCTAATGTATCTTTTTTGAGATGGGGATACCATACAGTCCTCAAGGCGTGAGCGCACCATGGATTTATATAGTGGCATTAGGATATTTTCTGTCTCGTTATCTATCCCTTTCCTAATGGATCCTAACATTGCTAGCTTTTTTAACTGCTGCAGCACATTGAGCAGATATTTTCAGGGAACTATCTACAATGACTGCATGATCCTTCTTTAGTGGTAACAGCTAATTTAACCCCATCATTTTGTATGTATACTTGGGATTATGTTTCCAGTGTTTTGTGTTGTCTGCAAGCCCTGCCACCTCACTGTTTACCCCCTTTTTCAGGTCACTTATGCATACGTTGAACAGCACTGGTCCCAGTACATCAGTGAGAAAGGGTAAAGCTGGCCATTCTTCCTTGTTTCCTGGTCTGATTAGGAAGGGACTATCCTAAAACCCTAATAAAATTATAGATATAGATATATAAACCAAGAGGCCAGACTGAGCTGTAGGAAATAATTGGTCTTTCTTCCTTTTTGACAGACAGAGTATATCCTTGGGGGAACAAGTTTCAATCAAATCGTACAAATCTCTGGCAGGTAGGGTCTCGATACCATCGTGTCTATGGTGGTTTATGCTGCTGGGTTATTGAGGAAGAAAAATGTCCAAAAGTGACCTTAGGAAGCATTTAGCTAGTAAATCATACTGAATTGTCTTCAGGATATGAAAATCAGCTGGTCGGGCCATCAGGTCCGTTGTTAAATTTGTCACAATTTGACTCTCTTCCCCCACCTCAAGGATTTAGAATGTAAAGGTAATTTTTACCTAGAATAGCCTTAGAAGGCAGCAATCTCACCCCACCCTTTCTGGGGAAATTTGAATCCAGATTCCTCAACATATGGGGCTGTTCAGATCCAGAATTTCATGGGGAGGGATCTCTCTCTTTAGTACTTTGAATGGCTGAACTATTGCTTTGTAATGAAGTATATTCATGTTATGTAATTTATAACTGTTAGACTGTTTCCATTATTTTAAGCACAATGAAGTTCTGTAAAGTGCAAGCACTTTTGCTTCCTTCTGTGCCATCCTTGGGGAGGTCTTTTTCCTTCTTAGAGTAAAATCCTCTCTTCGCACAGGGAATCTTCCCAAAGGTCGACACCAGAGAAGATGGTTACCATGGTGTTTCCCCAGTGAAAGCATTCTCTCCTCAAAACAACTATGGTACGGATGTGTAGGGCTTTGCCCCAATTTGAAAGTGAACCCTTTTGTTAATTTCCATTTAGAAATAATAAAATCAAGTCTCCAGATTGTGACTGGAATTTAAAACCTGAACTGATATTGAGTTTCTTGGTATCTAAATACGATGCTGGGCACGCTGAGATATCGGAATGCTGTTTAAATCAGCTGATGTTGACCTGATACATTTTAACGCAACAAGCGCAACATTCTGTGCAATGATTTATAATAATGATTATTGATTACTTTTTGCCCTTCTGTGATGCCTTTCATTTGAGACTCTCAAAGCACTTTGTTAATATTACCTAATTAAGCTTCACAATGCCTTTTGAGAGTAAGCAGACATTATCACCCCACTAAACAGACAGTCACAGTGAAGTTTAGCAATCTGCCCAAGGTCACTGTGAGTGTCTATTAGAGCTGGGAATAAAACCCAGAGTTTCTGATTCCTGGTCACCTGCTCTAGCCCTTAGACCATCAAAAGAGGATGGTCTATCTTAAACAACCCTCATTGCATCAGAGGGCTTCCAAAGACTGTGTATTGACAGTGTATGTGTTCTCCTATGGATCCTGATGAGCAACTTCTGTATCTCAGGGCTCTATGACCTGTTAGGAAACACCTGGGAATGGACTGCATCAGAGTATCAACCTCATGGACCTGCGTCAAGGCAACGTGCTCAGAAAATGCACGTCCTGCGAGGTGCATCTTGGATTGACACAGTAGATGGATCGGCCAATCACAAAGCTCGTGTTACTACTAGGTAGGTGATCTTTTGCACCGCATTGGGGGGCTTACAATAACTTAACCTTTATTATATAAATTTACTTTTAATAATATATTTGCTACTTTATTTTTACTATTTAATTATTATTTACTTTTAACTAATGTGGAGACTATTTTCTTAATAATAATAACAATAATTAATCTCAAAACACTTCTCAAATTCAATATGTGCAGCAGCCACCTCTAGAGTGGCAAGCAGCTGGTGCATAGCACCCAGTACAACAGGGTGAGAGGGAAGGAAAAATAACTGCTGCTGATGATGATAATAGAAATTATAACTAAAATAAAGTGTAATTAGTGGCAGGAAATAATGTTCATCTGTTTTAAATCGTACAGACATAATCTCATTTTTGTCAGCAATTATACAAGAGCTACATAATTTCTAGGTAATTAAATTGCTTTGCTTTCCTTCTCCATATTATTATCAGAAGATATAATTTTAAAAGCCTGGTGGAGGAACTGCATCACTCGTCAGCTCCTTTGCAGCAATTCTGCAACACGCCATGTTCCCATTCAGACCCTTAATTTAAATTATCAGATTTTTTTAAAATTAACATGTTATGTTGATGGTTGAGTTATTTTGAAAATCAGGCCACGTTAGGTGCCTAAATTGGAGCTGGGATCTTTGAAAATGGCCCCGTGTCTTTTTAAATTGGAAAAGATGGAGATTAATATGAAAACTGAAAGGTGGATAAGGAACTGGTTAAAGGGGAGACTACAACGAGTCATATCGAAAGGTGAACTGTCAGGCTGGAGGGAGGTTACTAGTGGAGTTCCTTAGGGGTCAGTCTTGGGACCAGTCTTATTTAACTTTTTTATTACTGACTTTGCCACAAAAAGTGGGAATGTGCTGATAAAGTTTGTGGAAGACACAAAGTTGGGAGATGTTGCCAATACAGAGAAGGTTCAGGATATCATACAGGAAGACCTGGATGATATTGTAAACTGGCGTAATAGAAATAGGATGAAATTTAATAGTGGAAAGTGCAAGGATATGCGTTTAGGGACTAATAACAAGAATTTTTATATAAGCTGGGGATGCATCAGTTGGAAATGACAGAGGAGAAGGACCTGGGTGTGTTGGTTGATCACAGGATGATTATGAGCTGCCAATGTGATGTGTCCATGAAAAAAGCTAATGTGGTCCTAAGATGCACAAGATGAGGTATTTCCAGTAGAGATAGGGAGGTGCTAGTACCATTATACAAGGTGTTGGTGAGACCTCATCTGAAATACTGAGTGCAGTTCTGGTCCCCCATTTAACAAAGATGAATTCAAACTGGAACAGGTGCAGAGAAGGGCGACTAGGATGATCTGTGGAATGGAAAACCTGCCTTAGGAGAGAAGACTCAAAGAGCTTGGCTTGTTTAGCCTAAGCAAAACAGGGTTGAGGGGAGCTATGATTGCTCTTAATAAATATATGAGGGATAAATACCAGGGAGGGAGAGGAATTATTTAAGTTCAGTGCCTGTGTGGACACAAGAACTGATGGATATAAACTGGCCACTAGGAAGTTTAGGCTTGAAATTAGACACGTTTCTAACCATCAGAGGAGTGAAGTTCTGGAATAGCCATCCAAGGAGAGCAGCAGGAGCAAAAAACCTAGCTGGCTTCAAAGTGGAGCTTGATAAATTTCTGGAGGGGATGGTCTGATGGGACAGCCTATTTTGGCAATTGACTGATATTTGACTACTGGTGGTAGATATGCCAGTGGCCTGTGATGGGATGTTTGATGGGGTCGGTTCTGAGTTATTACAGAGAATTCTTTCTTGGATGTCTGTCTGGTGAGTCTTGCCCACATGCTCAGGGTTTAACTAATCGCCATATTTGACGTCAGACAGGAATTTTCCTCCAGGGCAGATCAGCAAAGACTCTGGGTTTTTTTTTTTGGTGGGGGGGGGGGCTTCCTCTGTTGCATAGGGCATGGCTCTCTTGCTAGTGGATTCTCTATACCTTAAAGTCTTTAAACCATGAATTGAGGACTTTAATAACTCAATCATAGGTTAGAGGTTGATTACAGGAGTGGGTGGGTGATGTTCTGTGGCCTGCATTGTGCAGGAGGTCAAACTAGATGATCATATTGGTCTCTTCTGACCTTAGAGTCTATGAGTATCATTTTAGGGATGGATGCCATTCTGGAAGATGTGCTTTAGTCAAAGACACGTGAGTGGGCTCAAAACAGGGATCACTATGGCCTGTGTTATACAGGAGGTCAGAGTTGATGATCTAATGGTTCCTTCTGGCCTTAAAACCTATGAATGAATCTACATAAAAAGTTTTTTGTCCTTTCCTAGGATGGGAAACACACCAGACTCTGCCTCGGATAACCTGAGTTTCCGCTGTGCTGCCCACATCCTGAGTCAGAAAACCCTGAAAACTGAGAGTAAAGCAGAACTGTGACGAAATCACTTCTCAGAACCATCTTGAGACGTTTTCTCCTGTGGAGATGGCAGCAATTCCCTGCAGCTATGTTTGATCAAAGTTTGGTAAATTCCAAAAATAAACATTTGCAACTAACGTTCGGTTTCACAATGGAGAGTTTAGACAATGAGGGTTGTTTTGACCAGTTGTCTCAATTCCTTCTGACTCTTTAAGAAGATGCTACTCTCTTTTTAGCCAACTTCAGCCATCCATCCCTGTGGGCTCAGTCCTGTAAACACTTACACGTGTCAGTAGTCCCACTGAGACTAATGAGGCTACTCATGAGCCAACTCTTGCAGTCTTTGCTTAGTTATTACTTGGCTAAAATTCCCTGTAGAAAAACTGGGAGTTTTGCTTGAATAAGGACTGCAGAACTTGGCTTCACAGGAGTAAGAACTAGTCATGTGAGCAAGGGTTGCACTTGGTTCTGCTGGTATTAGAGAGAGACACACAAGTGTAATCTGAGCCAGAAAGTCCTGAGTTCTAATCCCAGCTCTGACCCAAACACACTCTGACTTTGCTACACTGCACTCTTTTCCCCCTATAATTCCCCAGAGGTGAAGCTCCACCTGGGCTTGTAATGATGGGAGAGCTAGTGTAAACCAACCATGGGTGTTTCAACCATTGTGTCATCTGTCTTTGCTCTGAGCAATGTTGCACAACACAATGTTTATAATCCTAGAAATACAGGGCTGGAAGGGACCTTCAGAGATCAGCTATTCCAGTCCCCAACACTGCAGTAGGACCCATTAAACCTAGACCATCCCTGACAGGAGTTTGTCCAATCCGTTCTTAAAAACTGCTAACGACTGGGCTTCCTTGGAAACCAGTTCCAGATGTTAACTGTTCTGAGAGTTAGAAAATTTTCCTAATAGCTAACCTAAATGTCCTGTTACAGGGGGATTTCGTTTACACTGAATCCGGATCTATCACCGGGGGTGGACCACAAACCACACCCCTGGTGTTCAGATCAAACTGACAATTTATTGAGGTGACAACAAACAACTGAGGGAAAACCACTGAAAGTTAAAGACACAGAATGCACTTAACTTCAGGTTTCCCGCCTTTTTGGCCCTGTCTCTGGGCAG
>ML675623.1:9840581-9871119 GCA_007922155.1 Mesoclemmys tuberculata
TCTTATGCACACGGCACTTAACTTCAGGTTTCCCGCCTTTTTGGCCCCATCACTGGGCAGATTTGTCCTTGCTGGCACCCTGCCAACCATCACTGTCGGACAAATCCTGCTAGACTCCATTTTGGATCTCACATCCAATATGGAGTCTGAACTAGTCACCATTTTCTTTATTCACAGGGGGTCATTCAAACCTATTTACAATACATAAAGATCATACCCCAACATCTCAGGCCGCTCCGAAGGGCTAGCTATAGAAATATTCCCAATGTTGTTATCACTGGTGCTGCAGTGATGAGAAATTTTAGGAAGCAATGTAATGTAGACCCAGCCCAGGTGACTTGAGGCAATTACTTATGGCCAGATTGTCAAAGATATTCTGGCTAAAGATGCAGATGGCCCCTAGTGGAATTTTCAGAAATACCCAAGCATCTGACTCCTATTGATTTAAAATGGGAATTAAATCAAACTCCTGTTGGTTTAAAAGCACCTAGGCGTCTATCTGCATCTTTAGGTGCCTAAATACCTTTAACAAGGTAACAAGGTACCTTTAACAAGGTAAATACCTTTAACCTCTGCTGTACCTCAGTTTCACCACCTCAAAAACAGATAATAAAATTAGCTCCCTCACAGGGCTATTGGGAGGATGAATTACTTAGTGGCTGAACGTAAATGCTAAGTATTAAGGCTAAGGTTTACAAAAAAGGGGAAGTGGGCTAAAGGAGTTAGACACCTCATTTCCATTGGCATCCAGTGGAAGTTGGATACCTAATGTCTTAGGCCCCTTTGCAAATCCCAGCCTAATATGACCTTGCTTGATAATAAGAATACAATAGGTAGGAGCTTAACAAGGCCATGTCACAACAGCTAAGTAAAATGAAGCCTCTTTATTGACATTTAAACAGTTTATAAAACCATGTGCAGATGCACTGATAAAATAAATAGAAATAAATAAACTGAACCCATTGACCCTTTTGACCAGTGTAAGGTCCACGTATTAGCCTGTTTTGTTTTCATGTCTCCTAAATACATGTGCAGTACACAGGTCACTGTTATCTGCAGTGTACGTTTTCCTTCACTTAAAGGCTGTTTAAAAAGCTTAGCTTAAGTTATAGGTGAATAAAATTAATTGCTGCTCTTCAACATAATGCATTAAAGCCTTGAAAACGAAACATATGTCACACTTAGAGTTGTTTATAGATTAACTGGTTATATAGCGGTAACTAGCAGTGATAATGACATAATGGAATCTGTTGGCTAAGAAGAATGCTACTTGAGATGCTAGTCGCCCTTCAGCATATGCCCCATTCTTGACAGGAGGGAGTCAATTGAGTCCATTGAGATTAAGGGTCCAATTGCTGTTTTCACACACATGCTGCCTTTTGCCATTTGGTGGATCTGGACAGGTCCACTTTTTCCTACTGAAACAACATCTAGGGTGGTGGTTTTATCACTTCTCCCCCCCCCAGGGTTTGGAGGACAAGCAGGCAAAGAAGATTCCTCAGCTTGTATTAAAGTCTGAGTTATAAACTGCAAGTTGTACTGCAGTCCATTGGGGAGGCTTTTTTTCTTTTTTAAATAGATTAGAAAACTTGTTAGCCCCAGAGCTAAATGAAGAGAGAGCGCAATTAATAACATCTAGTTTTTAGATAGCATTTTCATCAGTAGACCTCAAAGTGCCCTACAAAGGAGGTCTGTATCATTATCCTCCTTTTGTGCTGCAGTTCATTACAGGCAAAAAAATTCATCTGGAATTAATGTGGGGCAAAAATGTTGGCTTTTAAGATGTTCACCTGGCTGGTCTGAGGGTATATTTACACAAACTGTTAATTATGGCTGCAAAACTAGAGGCCACTTCTAAAAAGTCAGGCCCTTAAATGTAATTTTGGAGGAAAGTTAAACGTTGGTATGGCAAGGTCAAATTGTGGAGTCCTTACACGAGCAAAACTCTCATTGTTGGGTGATGAGACTCTGCAGGAGTGGGGAGGTCTGTGCACATGGGATAATTTGAAGGCTAGAGGCCAGATAAGGATGTCAGGATTTGGCACACCCAACCTATCGTTACCTATTGAGATTTGTATTGGGATAACACAAAGGAGACTGCTCTTCATTTTCAAAGGGTCTGCTTGCCTCAGCTCTTACAAACTTACGCTAACATGGTGCTGGGAGCCGTTTTACTCAGGGACAAATCAAAATAACTCTTCCTCTGCGGCTAAGCTCAGTAAAATCGCCTTTGCAGTGTTCTCAAACAAGGCTGCCCTGTTCTGTGCTTCTCCTTTCTTTACCCAGTGTCCATAGATTCTGAAGGCACAGGCGTCAATCAATTTGCGAATGGGTTTCAGCGCATAGGGGTCTCGCATCACCACCTCCTTGGTAACAGGCTTGACATTCCGATAGCGATAGTAGATGCGGACTGATGCCAGAACTGTCAGGCAGATGACCTGAAATAAAATATAACCATTTTATGTGGAAAGGTAAGTGCTTTGAAAAACTGGACTTAATCACCCAGGCTACCCTGTTTCCCCGAAAATAAGACCTACCCCGAAAATAAGCCCTAGCATGATTTTTCAGGATTTTTGGAGTATGCTTGAAATATAAGCCCTACTCCAAAAATAAGCCCTAGTTACAGTTTACAAGCGGTTCACAAGTAAAGGTCCCTATACACTTTGTTGTTCATGGAAAAAAATAAGACATCCCCTGAAAATAAGCCCTAACCCATCTTTCAGAGCAAAAAAGAATATAAGACCATGTCTTATTTTCGGAGAAACACGGTATCAGTGTAAATTGATTCATTAACATAAGAACGGCCTTAGTGGTCAGTCCAGTGGGCCTGCTAGCCCAGTATCCTGTCTTCTGACAATAGCCAATGCCAACTGTTTCAGAGGGATGAACAGAACAAGGCAATTATCAAGTGATCCATCTCCTGTCATTCAGTGGTCCAGTCCCAGCTTTTGGGTTAGGGTTAGAACATGTGGTTGCAGCCTGAACATCTTGGCTAATAGCCATTGATGGACCTCTCCTGCATGAATGTAACTAATTCTTTTTTGAACCCGGCCTTCACAACATCCCCTGGCAATGAGTGCTACAGGTTGCCTGTGCATTATGTGAAGAAGTACTTCCTTTTGTTTGTTTTAAACCTGCCTATTAATTGCATTGGGTGATCCTTGGGTCTTGTGTTATGTGAAGGAGTAAATAACACTTCCTTATTCACTTTCTCCACCCCATTCATGATTTTATAGACCTCTATCATATCTTCCCTTAGTTGTCGCTTTTCCAAGCTAAACAGTCCCACTGGTTTTACTCTCTCGTCATACTAAAGCTGTTCACACCCTTAATCATTTTTGTTGCCCTTTTCTGTACCTTTTCCATTTTTAATATAACTTTTTTGTGGAGCGACCAGAACTGCACACGGTATTCAAGGTGTGGACATACCATGAATTTATGTAATGGCATTATATTTATTGTCTTCTTAGCTATCCTTTTCCTAATGGTTCCTAACATTCTGCTATTGAATGCACATCGAGTGAATGTTTTCAGAGAATTATCCACAATGACACCAAGATCGCTTTCTTCAGTGGTAACAGCTACTTTAGACGTCCCATCATTTTGTATGTATATTTGGGATTATGTTTGCCAATATGTATTACTTGGCATTTAGCACCAGCAAATTCATCTGCCATTTTGTTGCCCAGTCACCCACTTACATGAGATCCCTTTGTAACTCTTTGCCATCTACTTTGGACTTAAATATCTTGAGTAATTTTGTATCCTATGCAAACTTTGCCACCTCACTGTTTATCCCTTTCTTTAGATGATTTATGAATATATTGAACAGCACTAGTCCCAGTACAGAACTTTTGGGGCCACCACTATTTACCTCTCTTCATTCTGAAAACTGACCATTTATTCCTACCCTTTGTTTCCTGTCTTTTAACCATTTACTGATCCATGAGAGGATCTTCTCTCTTATTCCGTGACTGTTTAGTTTGCTTAAGAGTCTTTAGTGAGTGACTTTGTCAAAGATTTTCTGAAAGTCCAAGTACATTATATCCACTAGATCACCCTTGTCCACATGTTTGTTGATTCCTCTCATTCTACAGAGAGGGAAAAGAGGGGGTTTCTTAGAAAGATTTCAGCTTAGAAAGAACATGGCAACAATATTATGGTTAATAAAGAACAATAGGGATGCCTAACATTCAGAGAAGGTTTTAGTCCTTTGTGAACAGTTTAAGAAATTATATTTTAAAGTGACAATTTAACCATTGCACTTCAGTCTCAAATGTTTAATTTTATGTTATTATGAGTAACACCTGAGATTCCTATAACTGTGAGAGGGGGAAATTGTCTGTTTTTTGTACTTTGGCCCAGATTCTCAAAGATATTTAGGCTCCCCCTTTCAGTGGAGAATCTGGGCCCTTGTGCATTTGACAGCACTTTGCACAGAGTCAGTTTAATTGTTTCCCCCAGTGTAGCCAGTTTTTCCTGTCATTTGTGTGGATCTGTCGTCTTTTTCCTGTCCACCAAAAGATCACCTTGTCCTTGTTCAAATCTTCCTGTGTGACACACTTCTTCCATTAAGCATTTCAGTGATAAACCCACTAGGATATATAAGAAAATAAAGTACATGGGCACTGCTTTGAGACTGGCCTTCACCTGATCATCTATGGTATATTAAGTACCTACACTGTATTGTCTCTCTGAAATGCTAATATATCAGATAGATTCATTTTGATTAATTCCTATTATTTTCCGGTGCAATATTGATGAACCAAAACTCCAAAATTCAGTCCCAAAGTTTGGATCCATAGTTAGGGTTTGGGCCGTCTTTAAGAGCCTGCTCGTTCACCATCATTAACCAGTGAATCAGGGTTGGCCCCTGTGTCTATTGATCATGATCAATAAATAATAAACCAGCTGAAGGCTGATGGAAGGGTTCAAGAACAACCTCAGTTACCCTGAATTTCCTGAAAGGGCTGAAGTACCGCACTTCCTCCACGACGTATTGCTGGAAGAACGGGTGGGCCAGAGCATCATTGACTGTGTAGCGCTTCTGAGGATCCACCACCAGGAGCCGTGAAATCTGCAGGAAGGCACAGTCAGACGGATTGGCACAGACAGACGTGCCCCTCTTTCCTTATTGTTCCCCAGAAGCATTCTATTGGATTCTATTGGGTTTCCCCACTCTTGGGTTCTTGTCTTACTGTCGTTACTCGAGATTGCATAAGAAAAGCAATGTCTAGAGGGTTATTTATTATTTGTATGACAGTAGAGCCATGAGGCCCTACCCAGAATTGAGGCCTCATTTCTCTAGGCACTGTAAAAACACAGTACGAAACTGTCCATACCCTAAAGAGCTTCCAGTCTATACACACAAGTCTGATAAAGAGTGGAAGGGGGAAAAGGGGCACAGAGACTACGCCACCTGCCCAAGGTCACATAGGACAGAACCAGGACTAGAACCCAGCTCTTAGAATACCACTGCTCCTGCTGCATCTGCCAGTCCACTCTCCCCCTCTAGTAATGCCTGAGAGATGTTCCCCATTTCTCCCGTTCCTTCCATGGCAGGGAAATGCTCACCAGATCTTTGACTGTGTCTGACTGATCGTCCCACTCCGGAGAGCTGAACTGGTAATTCCCACTCATGATCATCCGCAGCATCAGAATCTGCTTCCGGTGCCAGAAGGGCGGGGAGCCAGCCAGCAGGGTGTACATGATCACACCAGTGCTCCACCTGACAAAGGCAAATCAGGCCCCCAAGGCATATCCATCAGTATCGCTCATGACAACGAAGAGTGTTCAGCTTGTCAGAGAAGTAGGGCCCAGTTACAAAACTGGAATCCAGAGCAGGGCTGGGCCTACCCTGGGGTGTTTGAACCTCACACTAAGTCAAGCTGGGAAAGGGGTTAACAACTTTGGTGGAGGGCTGGCAGAACAGGCCACCACTGTGAAAACTGCTTCAGCTGGTAATTAGGAGGGAAGTTCCTTCATGTGGGGCTCATTAGGATAGAGCCATAAGAAGGAAGCATTGGAAGGAGAAATAAACAATGACTTTGCCCTGTGTAGGAAAGCACAAGAGGCTAGAACAGAGGCTGAGGAAGAAGACGACCAGTGGCGGGGCCCTTCTTGCTCACCACAGATGTACTAACCCAAGGAAGCTGCGAGTTAGAGCCGTTTATTCTGGACCTGTCCTGATTTCAGTGCTGTAGGAAGGGAAGTCACTGCGGGAAGGTTCTGATGGGCCATGAAAGAGAGGGATATTTTGCCTTTCAGGCCTATCACTGGTGAAGCCAATTGGCCCCATATTCCCCCAACCCTATCTTTGCGGTGTAGGAGTCAACCAGCTGGCCTGTAATGCAGCGTGATTCAGGAGTCCACATCCTACAAGTCCCTGCTCCCTGTGATGAGTGAGTTGGCGTCTGTTGATCTGTCACAGGCTGGTCAGCCAGGAACAAGCACAGCAAATGTCTTTTGCAGACATGAAGCTTGTCAGGTATCTGTTTACAGTTACTAATCTGCACAGGCCTGGACCTGTACCCATTAAAGTCTGTAGCAGCTGCCATTTGCTTCCCTGGGAACAGGCTTGGGCCCTAGAAGAGCGTCGTCTTCATGTCTGACTGTTCTCTTGTTGGGTATAGAAAGCACAATTTCAGGACTCATTAGTGTCAAAACATCAAAAACAGTTTTGGACACCCACTCGAGCACCGATCACTATTATTAATGGCACTTAATGCTTTTTACCTATGTAGCAATAAGGCCTACAATGAATTGAGTGGAAGTTAGGAATCTAAATACCTTTTTTGGCTCTAGACCTATATGTTGTTCACTTTCAAAGCACCTGTTAACTACTCCTCACAACACCCATGATTGAGGCAGGTAAACAGGGGTTTACCCCAGGGTATAGGAAATTGATAATAAATAATACTACTTCTTTAGCACTATACACTCACGTAATAGGCAAAGATAAGGAAACTGAGGCAGGAAACATCCAGCAGAGGTGGGATTAGAAGTCTGATATTCCTGGCTCTCAGTCACTTGTATAGACCACTAGCTCATGTCATTTGTTCAGTGCACCATTTACCCTCCTCTTTGGGCCCAGCCAGTTGTGGCTGGTATTCATGTCTCTTATCCTTGGAGACTAGTTTGCATGAGTGATTCTTCCTTTTCCCATCACCCGAAAGCATGAGAATTTCAGAAGTAAACCTCAGATGTTGGCTCCAGTCACTAGGAAAGTTTGTCACTACATATGAATGTTCTACTTACATGTCCACTTCCTTTCCATACCCTGGATGATTCTTATCCATGGAGCACTCTAATATTTCAGGAGCTAGATAGCCAGGAGTGCCACAGATTTCTGCAAGAAAGGGATGGAACTTTTCACTCTAACATCAGTGACGGTGCAGAGGTTTGTACTATCCTGTAACCTAGAAAGAGCTATTCATTGCTAGGATGCTGCTGGCTAGAATGTATCCAGGGGTGTTATATAACCCTTAACTACGCATCATGGGGCTCTTGATATTTGACTCCCCTCATGAGCTATACTCTGTAACGTGGGTAAGGAGAACAGTGACCAAGCCAAACAGTCAATTGTGCCTTATGTAATCTCATCCCAATGGGCTATGAAATAACGAGTACCTGAAAGTAACAGCGTGACAGGGAAAGCTAGTATAGGATGACACAGGAGTATGTAACTAGAAGCAACTAGTAGAAATTGAGAGAGAAGGAAAATTTAGGATGCACTTCCAGCCAGGGAGCCTGTGAAATTATCTCCTGAGGGAAGTGGTGGAAGCCCCATCAATCAAGACATTTAAAGCAAGGCTTGACAAAGTACTGGAGAACAGACTGAAGGAGCAAGGCTGCACTGCCAAGGGGAGAGTGTAGACAATCTAGGTTGTCTCCCCCTCTGAGTGCTGTGATCAAATAATCATCTCACCTTTGAGCTTTTCATCCCCTTTCAACTGGCAGGAGAAGCCAAAGTCCATCAGTTTGATGTTCATGTCATCATCCAGGAGAATGTTCTCTGGCTTCAGGTCTCTGTGGACGATGTTCATGGAATGTAGATATTGGATCACTTGCAGCAGAACGCGCATGATCTTCCTAGAGGGGATGATGATGGGGTGGGGGAGATAAGTTCTTTTTCAACCAAGCCACCCATCCAAAAAGAGTTCCCATACCCTCTTCTTTCCCCACAGACAGCCTGAGAATGATGGAGACACACTTAGCTTGTCCTGCTTCTAGGCAACGAGATGAGCACTGTAGCTCTTAACCCCAGTGTCTGATTCAGTATCCTGATGGCCAGCTTTGCCACATGGCCCTAGGAACAGACACTGATTGTCTTTGTGTCCCATTGAAGGGGGCTGTGGAATAAAAGATGCCTGTAAATGCATCCCCTTGCATTTCTGGCAAGTTGCCAGCTGAGAGCAGCAATTTTGGGCAACCTCAAGAACAGAAAGGTATAAATTTTGGGCAGCAAGGATCCCCATTTCAGACCTGGAGACCTTTTTGGGGTGCTTGCAACTAACAGGTCCAAAGTACAGCTGGTCGTCCAGGTGGAAGCTGGCTGAACCAATTCAATCTCACCATACCTGGTTTCCTTCTCACTTAAGGTGACTTTCTCTGTGAGGTAATCAAAGAGCTCCCCTCTCTTCATTCTGTGTTTGGGAAGAAAAGGCACTTAAAGATGCTGGCCTTGAGTCACAGCCACAATGTAAAATGGCAATAAAATCCTTTGGAATCAGCCACTACCCTTTAAAGTGCAGGTACAACCCTGGAAAAGACCTAAGGGGCTCCCTGTTCTTTGCATCTCAGTGACCTCAAGCAAATCAATGCACAAGGAAAAAGGAGTGGATTTTCTTGCCAGTCCTATACTCTCACCCTAAGATCTGAGAGTCAGTCTGGGTTCTCTCTGGTTCTTGCAGCACCAGTAATAAAGGTTTTGCAAATGAACTTAAGTTAACAATACTACTGACACAGGGCCAGGAAAGCACCCAGATCCCTCTCCTGGATTATTTTTGACTTCAGAGGAGAAAGCCTTTTATTTTGCTCCCAAAAGAGCACAGACACCCACAGGGTGTCCAAACACCCACAGGGAGTAGTTTGGTGTATAAAAAACTGCCAGCTCTAAATGTTGTTTCTTTTGCCTTTTACATCAGAAACATAATATGAAGGAACCCACAGGGGTACAGGGTGGTCCAAATGACCATATTAGTGAAAATACACAACATGCAAGGCATCATTACATATGTATGCTGTTGCTCTGGTTGGGTCCTGGCAGCTACTAAAGCATACAACACTATGAGGCCCACAAACTATTTAAAGGAATATTCCCCTCTTCTTTTGCACTACAAATAGTAGTTTTTATGACCACTCACACTCTCAAAAATATGTATTTAGTTGTTTCTAGATTCTCAGCCCCTCACAAACATGAACAGAGTTACTCCCACAAAACCGCAGTGAGGCTGGGAGCATCAGACAGGGAGCTGAGGCCCAGTGTAACTAAAAAGAAATTTAAATTTATTTTTAGATGTGGCTTCCCTGGGTTGTGGGTGCCCGCCTGCGGGGTGCTGAGCTTCGGACAGCTGGGGCCTGATCTGAGCACCTCTGTAAAAACTCCCAGCTGACCTTCAAAGGAAGAGTGGGCAGCTGCTAACTCTGAAGCTCAGGGACAAGCTGTCTCAAGTTGGGCACCCAAAATTAGATAATTAAGTTGTAGATGACTTGCCCAAGACAACACAGGAATTTGGTGATGGATCTCTTGAGTCCCATTTTCCAGGACTGGTTAACTCCATACCCATCCTGGCTTCATCTCCATTGAAGAAGATGATTCTCTAAGCCAGAGCTGCATTCCCTAGTGCCCTGACATCACAAGAGATGCTGTCCAGGACCTAGAAGTTATTTGCCTGATACACGCAGTGATTTTTGCACGTTCTTTTTACCACTGCAATGAATTAGCTTTTGGAGCTTTCCCACAGGAGGCAGCTGTTTTTGCTTAGACTGCCCCAAGGTATGCATTGAGATCCAGTGGCTCTTCTGCTCAGGGTGGCTCTAAGGCATGTCAGGTTAATTCAGCAACCTTGGAGCACTTAATTCAGCTCTCCTCAGAGCAGACACAGAAGGGCTCCCCTCAGGGCTTGTCCATGCACAAAGTTTCACTGGTTTAACTGAATTGGTGCAACGTCACAGGGTGAGTTAAATCAGATATAAGCCACAGAACTAGCTCCTTTCCCACTCCATGTGGTTACATGGTTACTTTCTAAAGGGCTGGCTGAAACCCCGAGCCCTGACTGATCAGAAGTTGAAGCGTTACACAAGACACGGATACTTCTGGGGATACAGATGGGGCCGAATGTATAAATAGACTCCAGGATCTATGACGGCCCTCGCCAAAGGTTACAGGGAAACCTGAGCAACGACGCTCACGCAAACAGAGAGGAGGGGGACAGCCTGGGCTGCCGGCTGCTGGGACAGCTGCAGCCCATGCTCTACTGGCAGGGGAGGCTTCAGCCCTGGCAATGGAGAGACTGTCCACGGCTGTGCGGCGCTGAAGACTGGCACAGGGCGATACGTTGCAAAGTGCTTCCGAGCGCCTGGTGGTGTTTTGGGCCAGTGTGAAATTCCATTCACAAATATCCCTTCGCAACAGTTACTGGAACAGAAGCCACCTGCCTGGTGCCTGCTTATGGGAGATTGACGCTCACTTCTCATTTAACCAGCCCGCTCACTGTGTACAAAGGGAATTGCCATCGATGCTGAAGCCCCTGATAGATGGGGATGAAGAACAGCAAAGTGGGAACAGAGACGCTAGCTGAACCAACATCCTAGCTAGCAAGGCTGCCTCACTCTGAGTCCGAAGAGAGGTCTGGCCATCCCTTCCCTGGCTACGTTTCTCCCTTCAGTTAGACCCAGAGCCAGGGATTCCCTGTTTCTCGCCTGCAATGCTGAGGCAGGACTGGAGGTGCCTCTGTCTTGCCCCCTCTCAGCCAGACTGTTGTGACCCCTCACGTGGCAGAAAGGCAAACTCAAGGGAGGCGTTCTTTGTGATCCTGACTAAGTGATAAGTCCATTCTGGTGCCTGATGAGCTGTGACCCTAGAATAGTCAGGCAGCAAGGTTCCAAGATTAGAGCATGGGAAATTGTATCCAGGGCACTTATTTCTACCTTGCCTACAGACTTGCTATGTGACTTTGGGCAAGTCACTTACCCTCTCTATTCGGCCAGCTGCAAAGGGAGGGTGACAAGGGCACCAAGCTTAATGCACTTGGCTTGTAAAACTCTTTGGGATCCTCAGATGGAAGATGCTAGGGAAGTGCAAAGTGTTATCATAGTTCCCCTCTGGCACTGACTTTACACGTTTCACTTCCTCTCACTTGGTCCCAGTGGCCACTCTGGTGATTGATTTGCCTGTGGTCTGGCTACGTAAAAAGAAATCTGCCTTCAGCTGCTCTTTCGCATTGTGCCACATTCCTAACCTAACACTGCTCGGCATAAGCTACTTGATAGAACAACTTTTCCCTCAGCCAGCTGAAGCTGGCATCACAGGGGTGAGAGTTGATTGCATTGCTCTTTTGGCAGGTTCATTTGCCTGTTATCAAGCTGAATCCAAACCAGAACCCCAGTTTGATCAGCCAGAGTTTGAGGTTGTTCAAGAGTCAAGGCGCTTGGGGGCCTTTCTGCACTGGTCGCTTGGTTCGTGGTGCACATGGCACCTGGCTTATTTTATGGAAGATCACACCCATTGCCTCCAAGGTGCTGGGGTTTAGAGGTAATTGGCTGGCACTTAGTCCTCCCCCGACCTCCCAACCCTATTGTGGCTGTGTATGAATTGAGTGCTGGGGCGGCTGGCTACCTTCTGCTCCCATTGAGGACGCAAGGAGCAGGAGGCGCTCAACACTCTGCGGAGTCACCCAACACCTTGCTGGGTTGAGTCCGAAACCAAGTGGAGCTGGGTTAACGTTTGGACGGGAGACCAAAGAAATCTCTGTAGACACTGTCAGCAGAGGGGATCAGGCCAGGAACGGCTTAGAGCTCTGGCCTGTTACATGTCTTGCATGTGTTTAAAGCCAGCCCTGCATGTTAACAGGCTAAGGGTGATCTGTTGCGAGGAGGGAGCACATGCCTTTATATTTGCAACTTCAGTTTGGTACAGCGACAACTAATAGGAAAATGTATAAATCCCCAAGGGCCAGATTTAGCTGTCAGGTAGATTACTGTAAACCCCATTGACTTCAGTAAGGTCTGAACAGGTGTAATTGAACAGAACGTGCCCCCACTGATCAATCAGACAGTCATGAGGACAAAAAGACTCAGCTGATACTTACAGGTCAAACACTAAGAAGAAAAAGGTGTGAGATTCATAGCTATCCTTCAGCTGAACTGCAATAAAACATAAAAATCGACTATCAGTACAGTGCAGTAACTTACACTGGGCTCTCTACACACGCAGTCAGACACGTTCCCTGCCCCAAGAGATTATAATCTACCGACTCCCTAAGGATGAAAATGTGAACTCCAACCTTGTAAGGTGGCTGGATGCCCTGTGCTTCCACTGAGCTCAATGGGAGCTGAGGGTGCATGACACATTGCAGGAGTTTTCCAGCACACTGCTGGATGGGGTCCTAAACAGAAGTGAGTTTGGTTAGTCTTTGACTGAGACCAGCAAGGAAAACCTTGTACTGCAGAAAGCAGTGTGGGTGAGTTGAAGAGGAGTCAATGTCCCAGCACTGTTAGGGACCATTGGGCTACTAGAGGCCTCCCCTTTCAGATGAGATGCAAGCCAAAGTCCTGACTTCTTATGCTCACCTCCTGGCACTAGAGGGTATGTCATCCCAGTGGCCAAATACCTCTTGGGGTGATTACATTCTGCCTCTCTAAAGATCACAGAATTCCTGAATAGCTTTTCCTCCCCTTCCCCGAGAAGGGTGACAAATGAGAACATGGGGTGTTTTCTAGCTGACACCAATGCCAGCTTTGCTACCTAAAACTTCTGGCAGTAGAACTAGATCCCTGCCCTACAGGGAAATGGATTTTAGCTGCACCCCTTGTTCCCTGCATATGGCCCTTGCTCATGTCAGATTCTCTAATGGCACTACACTGAAAGGGACTTCCTGGAATCATTTAACGAGAAGCTAACCAATCCCAGGAATCAGCTAAGCAACCTTTTCACTTCCTAGACAACCTTTAACAGAAATCTTGCCCTGGAAGTCACAGCCTGTACTTTTCAGAAGACCTGAGTCATTAACAAGTGAAACACACAATACACCAGGGGTGTCAGGGTGGAATTTCAGGCTCCATATATAGAACAGAAGCCTGCAAACCAAAGCCAACCCCCTGAGGAACCAAATGTGAATACTCTGAAGTGAGGTTCTTGCCCTGTGTCAATTTGCAGATTTTAGCCACCTACACTAGATCCTTTCCCTGTAGAGGTTTCAGCCCAAGGAGTCAAAGGTGCTAATCAAAATCTGAAAACTCTTGTGAATGCCTAGAACAGAAAATGGGGAAGGCAAAGCCACTGATCAATTTATTAACGTGGTGCCCAGTCCAAGTAATGCATTGACTTACTGACATTGGGATGTCCTGAGACCTTCCGAAGGATGTCTATCTCCTTGATAGTGGCTTCCCTCAGGTCCTGGACCTCCTCGGGGGACAAATTACCAGCTGTGATGTCTATAATCTTAACTGCGTACTCTTGGCTGGTGGGTTTGTGAATGCACCGACGAACCACACTGCTTACCCCTCTGCCAGGACCAAGACAAAGAAAAGATTGGAACAGGAGGAAAGTTTCTAGTCGGTTTAACTTCCTGGTTCTCATGCACTAGCACAGCGCTAATGTGATGGAGCAAGGGAGTTTGGATCAATGGAAAATGCCGTGGTGCTCCCCAGTGTTGGTTTGACTCCCCAAGCTGCTGGTCTGATGTTGCAGCTACCATTTGCAAATAGAATCCTAGACATGGCTGGAAGGGACTCAAGCGGTCATCAAGTCCAGCCCACTGTGCTGAGGCAGAACCAAGTAAACCTAGACCATCCTTGACAGATATTTGTGCAACCTGCTCTTAAAGACCTCCTATGATGCGGATTCAACACTCTCCCGTGCAAGGTCTATTCCAGAGTTTAACTACCCTTATAGTTAGAAAGCTTTCCTAATATCTAACCTAAATTTCCCTTGCTGCAGATTAAGCCCATTGCTTCTTGTCTTGCCTTTAGTGGAAACGGAGAACAATTGATCACCATCCTCACTAAAATACCCATTAATATATTTGAAGACTATTAGCAGATTCCCCCTCCAGTTGTCTTTTCTTGAGACCAAACATATCCAGGTTTTTAACCTTTCCTCGCTGGTCAGATTTTCTAAACCTTTTATCATTTTTGTTCCCTTCCAGTTTATCCACATCTTTCCAAAAGTGTGCCACCCAGAACTGGACACAGCTGAGGCTTCACCAGTGCCAAGTAGAGCAGAACAATTACATACCGTGTCTTACATATAACACTTCTGTTAATACACCCCAAATTATTACCCTTTTTCACAACTGCATCATATTGTTGACTCGTATTCTATTTGTGATCTTCCATAACCCCAGATCCTTTTCAGCAGCACTAATACCTTCCTAATTACGTCCCATTTTTGTAGTTGTGCTTTTGATTTTTTCCTTGCTAAGTGAAATACTTTGCACTTGTTTTTGTTGAATTTCATGTTGTTGAATGCAGACCAGTTCTCCAATTTGTCAAGGTCCTTTTGAATTCTAATCCTGTCCTCCAAAGTGCTAGCAAACCCTCTCATCTTGGTATCATTTTATAAGCCTACTCTCCTCTCTATTATCCAAGTCATTAATGAAAATATTATCTAGTACTTGGTCCAGGACTGACCCCTGGGGGACTCCACTACATATGTCCTCCCAGTTAGACAGGAAACCACTGATACTATTCTTTGAGCACAGTCTTTCAACCAATTGTGTACACACCTAATAGTAAATTAATCTAGACCACATTTCTCTCGTTTGCTTATGAAAATGTCATGTGGGACTCTGTCAAACGCATTATTGAAATCAAGAAATATCCTAGCTACTGCGTCCCTCCTATCCACTAGGCCATTTACACTATCAAAGAAGGAAATTAGGTTGCTTTCAAATGATTTGTTCTTGACAAATCCATGCTGATTATTACTTATAACCCTATCATCCTCTAGATGCTTACCAATTGATTTGTTTAATAATTTGTTCCAGTATTTTTCCAGGTATTAAAGCTATGCTCCTTGGTCTATAATTCCCTGGATCCTCTATTTCTCTTTTTAAAGCTAGGTACTATCTTTGCCTTTCTCCAACCCTTTAGGAGTTCACCCAGCCTCCAGGAGTTCTTGGAACTGTTAGCTTTGAGGTTCCTTCAGCTAGTTCCTTAAGTACCCGAGGATGAATTTCATCAGTACCTAAATATTCTTTAACCTGTTCTTTCCCTACTTTGGCTTGCATTCCTTTCCCCCTTGTTATCAGATGAGGTGTCTCTGCCAGTAATTTTGGCCCTAACCAGTTGGATAGGCCTGTTTCTCAGTGTTAAGCAGCTTTACAATTCTGCTCCAGAAGCAGCCACGTCTCAGTATTGGACAACTTTGTAAAAATACTTGAGGATGAAAGTTACTATATCATTGTTTATACATGGAACACTGGTGGGGCTAAAGCCTTTCTCACATGTAGTTCTATTCAAATCAATGGGACTACTTGTGTGATTAATGCAAATAGATTATGGTTATTCTGTCTACAAAATATTGGCCCATTGGAAGAAGTTCCACTTTACCTGCCCAGAATTTCCTTTGGCTCATATTTCTGATAAAATTCCTTGGCTGAATGCCAGTCTGGGAGCTCTTCCTCCTTGGTCATGTTTGGATCCTTGCTGCGCCCACTCTAAAGGCTTGCTTCAAGGTAACAAATAGCTAAAACAAAAAAACAGCAACTAAATAGTGCCATTTAAGTTTCCTTTAACCAGACCTTTAGTCTTAATTGCTAAAAAATAAACCAGCACCTCTGTATTAACGGAGTTCCAGCTGTCTTTATTTTATTCTGAGTCCTGATGTCTGATAGAACTTGGAAGTACAGAGAGAGGCCCAAAGCTCAAAGGTACTGAGGTTCCTAATTGCCACTGAAATAAATGGGAATGAGGAGCTTACAGAGGATCTGGTCTAGAATCCAAACAAAATTGTATTAATCACTGTCACAGGACCATTCATTCTCCATATGTGCACCCACCATTGAAGATGAGGTAGCATGCTGTAGCGCTCATGGGCTTTGGCCTTGTATCTGCTTCCTTCTAAAGACAGTAGAAAGTCAGGGTGGACCATAGAAAGGGACAAAATGACAGGGAGCATTTCACTGATAGGGATGAACTTCCTATTCTGTGCCAGAATCAAATCCCATTGAAGCCAATGGAAATATGCTATTGACTTCAATGGGCACTGGATCAAACCTTTAATGCTTTCAATTTTCAAAGTTTCTCACAAGCTTGGGCCCCCATTCTGCTGTCCGAAAGGCTAATGAGCGGACCTGCACTCAAGCAGCACCGATTAGGCTGGCCCACCTGCAGAAGGAGAGCTTAAAAAGGTGAAATTGGCCACAGTGGAGGGGGGAAAGCATTCCTGGCATTGCTAGTGAGCTCCAGTAGCAAGGAAAGCTCTGCCTGGGGGCAGTAGTCCACCTTTCCTCCCCCCCTCATTGGGGCAGATTGACACAATGAGCTTCATATGGGCAATGGACCCTGCTTCTTACCTGTGGGGGACTTGGGAAGCACCTCCCAGGACTACAGAGAAGTGAACTGTAGTTGGACTCGTAAAAGACCCCGGAAGTGATCTGATCTCCTGCCGGGAACAGTGAAATTGTCCAGGGGTGGGGGCTTCCATAGGGGGCCCGGGAGCAAGAGACCCAACAACAGTACAGTTGAGCCCAGGCTGAAGGTCAGCTAACTACAAGGCCTCCATTACAGATCTGCTGCGTGAGACCCATTAACTCTAGCGGCTCAAGTGCCTTGCTGAATAGGGATAGTTTGCTGAACCAGGGCCCCACACCTCGGGAGAAATAAAGGTAACCATCCGAATTTTACAGAGGGGGGTGGGGAAGCTGAGACAGTGAGGTGAAGGAGCATGCAGAGGTGCACACAGTAAGCTGGCGTCAGAAGTCTGGAGTTTCTGGCTCCCAAACCACTGCTGTTGCTTTCATGGTCAAAGTTTTCAAAAGTGACCGATACCTGCCTTGAGATGTGATAAAGGGCCTGATTTTTCAGGAGGTAGATGATCGGCACTTTCTGAAAACCAGACCTTTTGAAATGTCTGAAGCTGGGCAAATCAATAAAAACTTCAGAAGCCTTTGGCTTACATGTCAGGGTCCTTTCGCGATAGACTACAGCACCTCAACAAGATTAGACCCCTAGCTATTTCTGAAGCCCCCATAATGCTGTAGCATTGCCAGCTTAGTAAATAAAGCATTAAGCGCCACAAAACTGCCTAAAGCATTTGAATGTTTAAAAAATCCAATAAATTTTTTTTTAAATGACTAAAATCAAAAACAACCCAACTACAGTTTTAGATCTGGAGGACACCTGAGCTGCTGCTTGTGCTAGAAGGATATTCTGCTGATGGGCATAAACTTTAGTTATGCTAAATGGAGACATTCAGATCTGTACGGCTCCCATGTCAGTGTTACCAAACACTGTGCTTACAGCAGATCAGTTTCATAAGGTCAGAGTTTAGATACCAAGCTCTGTGTTTCTAAGTCACTCCGTATCATCACTGTGGAATACAGCAGTTTTGAAATCAAGCTTTCAAGAGTCAGTTCGGCAGCCATTCACTTAGGGCCTGATCTAGTTGGGTGGGCAACACCCAGCAACCGCCGTTAAGTTGCTCAGCACTTCCCAAGAGACATTCAGTGCTTGCTTACAAGCTCTTTCATGTGTTTCTTTTTGTGCATGCGTGAGTGTGCAGAGCAGGTGGGTCGGGAGGGGAATTGAAGTCACTTCGTAGAGTTGCTAACTGTCCCTATCCTATTACAAGGGACTTCCCTTATTTCTTCATCTCTGTACAACATCAGTTTTGGAGGACTGCAAAAAGTAGCAATACCCCTGGCAAATGTGAGTGTTGCTTATTATTATTTAATAATGAAATCAGGAGCAGGGGTGCTAAGAAAACCATCCCTTATTTTTTAAATACAATGTTGGCAACCCTCTGCTCCCTTGACTTCAAAGGAAGTAGGGTCAAGCCCTAACTGTCGTAAGTGGCCTCTACTGTTTCTTTGGTTGCTTGCCCCAGTTCAGATGCCTCGGGACAGGACTCTATGAGGAACTGAACTCCCACAGTACTCATGATGGCCAGAATTCTTGAAATCATCCAGCCATTTCTCAGCACCACTGGAAAAAAACAGGCCTGTAATATAGAGCATTTGGCATTAGAGGTTTTTTTTGTAAACATGTGCCACAAAGCTTTGGAGAGGCTGTTCATCAAGTTTACTTCATGGCCAGTTACAGTTGGCCAGAGGGTCCCAAGGTTGCAATTTTGCCTCCATGTCGTCTTTTTGTTTGACCTACCAGTAATGTGGTCATTCTGCTATAACAACTATAGGCGTGCTTGCGTTTCTCTGCAGTGCATTCATATCATGTCCTCAAATGATGTCTGTCTGAGCCTGCTTCTATGAAACAAAAAGCTCTTCTTGAAGGTCTTCAGCCTGTAGGTCATTTAATATCAGTCCAACTTATTTGTGTCAGTGTTAAGGGTTGGACATGCTCCTTTATTTAATTAACACAAACAACAAACACGGCCACTTAATTATAAAGGGCAGCCTCTCTCGTATAAGCTCTTTCAGCTGCTGTAAATAACAAAAGCCCATAGCAAAGGCAAGATGGGGGATATTTTAAATAAGGGGGACAATCAGACAGAGAAAAGAGAACACCCTCTGACAAAGCATCCTCAAGAGGCTGTTTGGGTTTAGCTGGTTTTGCCCCCCCACATGACATGCTGAGGGACCTCCACAGCTGCACCATGCTGAAGTGCTCCACACCTTGCAAGTTGTTAAAATCTTGCACCTTTTAAAATCTTAAGGGCCGGATTGGAGGACCACAGTGGGAGCTGGGGGTGCTCAATTCCTCCTGGGAAATGCTCAGCACCTTGTAAGATCAGACCTTTAAGGTCTCTTTTGTCTGGCTAATTTGGTGGTGAGAAGACCTAGATTTGGTGTTCTCTGCAGTGGGAGGGCTCCCATAGACTGCAATACATGCAGCAAGCTCTGGCCCAATAGAACTTGTTTAAAATCCTCTGGCCCCTTTACAGGCAGATGCTGTAAAGAACTAAAACCAGGGCAATTAAGTAGTATTTGTCCTGTAAAAGGAGTCAAATTTGTCAGGATAATGTTACAATTTAGCTAGAAAAGGAATCCTTATCTCAGAATGAATAGACAGAGAAATCCACACCAAGTCTGCCTTTCATGTTATCCCCCCACCATCATGTATTTTGAAACTTTGATAGCCTGAAATAACTGATTGAATGGATATATTAAACCCTAAAGAATATAGTGGATGCAGGAATAGAATTTCTCTGAACTGTTAGTATCAGTCTTTCTACTCTTGATCCTTCTATTAAATTAATGTACTTGGTAAAGGGAGAAATCTCAATATTGAAAGATAATGGGCCAAATTCTACTTTGACACCAGCGCAGTAAATGGAGTCGTTCCAGAGTTACAGTGGCTTTGTCGTCATGACAGCAGAATTTGACACAATCTATTCCAAAGGCATGATTAGAGAATATACTTTTGTTTAAGAAATCTTGCAGGTTTTAGCATGCACTAGTGGGTTTGAGAGAGGCTTTCAACAAGATTACATAATTACTTTATGGTACCAAAAGCACCCAACATGCCACAGACACGTAAGAAAATAAGGATCTCTGCCTTACAAATTACTACTGAGAATAATTTCCGTGAATCACTGTAAAGTGCTAAAACATCACAACATATCAGTTTGTAGCTCTAACCTGTTGCTTCATATGCTCCCCCCACTGTCTTTTTGTAGGTTTATTCCTAATGCTTGTTTCCTTTAAAGAGAGTGATCTCTAGCCACAGCAGTTCCCTACTTACCATTAGCTATTTGCAGATTCTGCCTTCTATTTTAGCCCAAATTTTCCTGGAGCACTAATAAGGGATCAAATAATCACAAAATAAAAAAAATTAAACTTGAACAATAAGGGTCTAAGACTCACACAATTTTGAGTTTGACAATAACAACCCAGCCTTGAGCTCTGCTGCTAACTCATTGCAGGTCAGCTTCTGTGTGAGGGCTGCAAAGCCAAAAATAAATTGCAGTGCAACTTGGAAGCAATGCCAAAGCCTGAGACGTGAACATACATTGCCTCAACATCGCTTTAACGCCTGTTTAGGAACGCAAGGTCAGGGAGAGCAACATGAATGACTACGTTGAGGTGAATGGAAACCATTTAATAGATAGCGGTGCTTTTGTGAGTCTCCCATATGTTATTGAGTCCCTCATCTCAGATCCTCCTGTGATCTTTGAACATTTGTAGGAATTTATAAACTCGATCATGTTGAGAGGCTTCTTTGACCATCTTGTTCTCCTGTTCCCAACCTCTGAAATGGGTCACCTTTCAGCTTTCCCCATTTCTTGTCTCATCTCTTTTGCTGCAGTAGATATGCTCGGTCCCTTGCATCCGGGCTGGTCAGTGTACCACTTCAACTATTGTGGCTATTCTTACCCTGGCTCCTACAAACACCTTGTGGACAGCCACATGATTCCTAGGAAATGTCTACAGAAAAAGTAGTTTTGAGACTAAAATGTGAAGTCCATGATGGGGAGGTAAGAGAAAAATCCCTGCTTTAGTTCAAGAGCAAATGCTCAGCCTACAAAGCCACTTTTAAAGATACATAAACATTAAAAATCAAATTTACGCTTCTTTGTTCAAGCACAGCAGATTCTCTCACAGATACAAGATGTATTATCAGATGAAGCAGCTTTTGCTAAAGTATGAAAAGCAGAAATGTGCATATGGCAGCTGTAGTCTTTGCTCTAGCCTCTTTTGTAATGTTGCATAGAGGACTTCTCTTTTTTATTTCTACCTTTCTTGCTTGCTATGGTTTAGTCAAGTAATATTTTGAACATGTGCATTAGTAAAGACATCAAATTTCTTTCACACCAAGAAGTCTTAAATCAGATCAAGCCTTGGGACTTTTTGGGAACAGTCATGATGCATGCTCATATATAGATTCCTAGGGAAAGCAGGGTAGTATCATGCAGTTCAAAACCGGGAAGGGAGAACAATGAAAAACAATTCACATAAAAACTACCTGTTCTTCCATTTCCTTCCTCTGTGATGCCACTTGGAGAGTTCTGAGCCCCCCTATAAGAGCCTACTGCCTTTTCCAGTTGTGAATAAGATTCCATTCATTGGTTGCACATAACTTACAAAAGTATTTGGCAGGTGTTGGTATAGAATTTAAATGCAGCTGAATCGCATTTGTCATTCTTAGGCTGTTAAAACAGCCTGACACAGACACCCTCTAGTGGAGCAGTTAAGGAAGGCATCTTAACAGACAAGACCACAGTCCTTCCAACTCTTTGTAGAGGTTGTTAGCCAAGAGTTGCTTAGGTCCCTAGTAATTGGGAGCAGTACAGGCTGTCCTTAGCACCGCTAGTAGCACCTGCAAGATTCACTTGTTGCCGTAAGAATATTGTTGACTTTCCCATGAATGTTTCTTGGTAATCCTTTTCATCGAAGTGGGGGGAAGAAAGGAACCTGTCATCATTAAGGCACATACTTATTGTTTCCGCCAGTGTTTGGAGCCAAGATTTTGCATGTTCTAATGAATTGCACATTCTAGAAAACATCAGCGTATGATCACCATTCAGCTGTGACCTCTGTTTTGCTGTATGGGCTATCATTCAGCTCTTGTTCAACCTAGGAGACTTACATTTGTTTTAGAATTCAGGGTTTGTTAATGAAAACGTCTTTGTGGATTTCCCGCAAAACTTCCTGTGATTGGGTCTCTCCCTCTACTTCGTAAAGCATGAGCTGATTAAGATGGCATGGGTTCAGGCAATACCCATTGAACCAATTATGTGGAGAGTGATATTCTAATGAAGCATGATAGTTAATCCTTGGGGGGAAAAACCTTGCTCTATTATTACTGATGTTAACTGCTTTAGCTGTTTCAAACTTTGGAGCTGGTGAGCTGTCTGGGGTCCAGAGTGTTAATTTTTCTTGTTTCCAGATACTTACAAGAGTACAAGCTTGTGTAAGAGGCTGTCCGAGTTGCTGGAAACAAGAAGCTAACAATTGCCTTTACCAATGTTACTGCTAGGTAGAGAGATAAAAAAACCAGGGGCCGGCAGCTACCACCACCAATTGCTGGAAGATCCACCAGTTGGAAGCTGAAGCTAGACAAATGCAGACTGGAAACCAGATAGGGTAGTTAACCACTGACAATTTACCAAGGGTTGTCGTGGATTTTTTATCATTGATAACTTTGAAATCCAATTCAAAACAGGAATTATTTTGAGGAAGTTCCATGACTTTACATACGTAGTCAGACTAGATGATCACCTTCTGATTTTGGAAGGTATTAATGGAGATGAAAGGAAGAATGCCCAGGGAGAAGAGCACATGATCCAGATTATTGTCAATGAGGGAAGTTTCATATACATAAGAAGCCATCCACACCGTAAGAGTCTGGAAACTGCTTATTTAGCAGATTTGATTATCAGAGGACTGAGGTTTTTCCAAAGATTGTTTGCAGTGAGACAAGTATGAATTATTCCTTCATACTATTTGGGCTGGATTTTCAAGAATGATCAGAACCACCAGTAGGAATCAGACTTTCAAGAGTACTTAGCAGCAGCATAAGCCAGGCAGATCTATGTGCAGAGCTCTCCTGATAACTTGGACCTTTGGCTCTTCACAGCCCTTTTCCTTCTGAGAATAGGCCCCATTTCCTTCCCCAGACTGAGACTCACAGGCATAGGAGGAGTGTTTCCCTGGGAATAAGATGTGGAATTAGGTGGGTAGAGAAAGGGATAACTCCTCAGAGGCTCTCATTAGACACTTCAAACATTGAGAATTTTATTTAGTATTAGTCTCACAATTACACGTCAACAGCAATGTAGTCAGCAGAACAACTAGGTTTGATTAGGTCTCTTGAAATATTTTGCCCATCCCCAGAATCTTACACAACTCCCTCCACTGATTTTAGTTCAGAACTATCCTGTGACAACACAATATTTATCAATGTGGCAGAAAAATTTAATGGGCTCTAAATTTGTCAAGGGTTGGGCAGTCAGCTGTGAATATATGAACTAAGAAGATGTCATAGCTTTTGACCTTAGAAGTTTACTACTGAAGCATCTTTTATTTCTAGATCTTTGAGTACTTGTTTTCTTCTTCATTCTGTAGAATTTGCTTAGGCTAAACCTGTAAATTAAAGTTAAGAGTTAGTGACAATATAAATTAACGGTGAACAAACCTTTAATTCGCAGATAGTGAATAATCTGTGCTTTGTATCTTAGGAGGTGCACAGTGGAGGTGCATTGACGCAGGAACTCAACTCCTCAGTGAGATTAGGCATCATTAGGTTTGATATTCCAACTATGCTTGTTTAGACTAACAGTTCCACAATTGGCAATTTCTCCTCAACAAAAACCAGAACAGCAGAGGTGTCTCTGGCTGAGACCAACACCCATTAATAGGCTGCAATGCATCAGCAACACACATGAGTAGGCCACGCATCTTACACCATTTAGCATAGTTAGTACAAGTGAGTTGCCACTCCACTTTTGAGAGTCTACCTTTAATTTCCGACTTGTTTCCTCCTTTGCTGCACGTCCAGATGAAAGCTTTTGTGTATTCTTTGGGTTCCACTGCAACTGACTATATTGGGCTCTAACATGCAAGCCAGAATGGATATTACCTAATACTATACTGATTCTTGTCTGCTTCTGATACAAAGACCAAGCACAGGCCCCGTTCTTGAAGTAACTTATCTAATTGATTAGGTAGCTATTAAGTCTGTACCGGACCATAAACAACTAAATGAGCTACTCACCATTAGCAAACCTGCATTGCTTCAGCACCTCACTGAAGCCCTCACACAGTTTGAGGTCACTCTGGTTCTGTGCACACTCCAAGAATTGCTTCATCTCATACTGGCAAGGGCCATACTGGGACTGCTGCTGCTGGTGTGCAGGGTGGGCTGCTTGAGGCTCCTGAAAAGGAAGCCATGGAAGCACGCATTTTCATATTTGAAAAATAAATATAAACTTTGGTAAAGATTTCCAGCTACAGAGAATAGGTCCTCTTAGGGTATGATTACAATAGGTAAGTTTCTACTTCTTTCTTCCCCTGTAAAGAAGGCAGCAAGTGCTCCCTGGAAAGCTGTGCAACCTACAAATACTAGGAGCTAATATCCTGGCCCCACTGAAGTCAAAGGGAGTCTTGCCATTAGCTTAAGTGGATTTAGGGTTTCAGCACAAGAACTGTCCTTAGTGGGATTCAAATCCCAATACAGTAACATAAGGATAAAAAACAAAAACAAGTACTGGTCCCAAGCATCGCATTAGTGAATAGAGATCAATTCAAATTCAGTGAAGCACTCAGGTATTTTCCTGTTTCCCTTATATTTAGGATTGTTTACAAATGAGCTAATGTTTTGGATTAGAGAAATGAGTACCTGCATTTTTAAGAAGAGCAATCAGAAAGGGCATTAAGAGAAAGCTGATCCATAACTCTTCACAGTCTACTTCAATAAGATTAAGAATTTGGTATGAAAGCACAACAAAAGAAAATGTTTAAATGTAGCTGATGGAATCTCTTATGCTTCACTTCTAGCTGACCATCTCAATCTATCTAGTCTTTTTTTCTACTTGAGTGGAAGGCAGCCGGTGAAAATTCTCATGGCCAAGTCTAACAAGTAAAAATTTGAGACCTTCATCTCAAACTCTTAATTTATCCTAGAACAGTTAAATCTTGAATACTGCCAAAGCCTCCACCCTTAACATCCCATTACCCTGATGGCTAACCTACCAATCAAACCATTAGGGCATTAGATTTGACTAAGCAGGTCTCACACCAATCTTTTTTGGGGGGGGCTGGGAGGGGATGCGGGGTGTTTGGGGTGGGGGGGAGGGAGTGTCAAGAGCCAGTCACTTCTAAAATACAGTACACCCACCACCACTTGGCACTACCCATTTAAATTATTTGAAGTTTGATTTGTTTGAATTTCATAAATAAGGTGGTAACTGCTTTCATAAAGGTGGTAACCTTTCATAAATAAGGTGGCAACTATGCATGTATCCCAGCATGTCTCCATGCAATAAGCAGATTTTAGGCCTATAAGGTCAGTCACTATAGCTCATCTTACAAGTTTATCCTATTTCATTCATAGCTGAGACTTCAGACACAATATCTGCCTTGTACCTGGTAAGTAATGTCAGGCCTCGCAGCTTCAGAGCTGCTTCCTCCACCAAATCCTCCTGTCATGGCATGACCCAGTGTGTGTCCTACAGCTGAGCCCACGGCTACTCCTGCAGCTGTTGTAGCCATCTGTGCCATCAGACCAGGCTGCCTCGGTGCAGCAGCAGCAGAAGTCACTGCAGACGCAGGGGCTGGTGCTGGTACTGGTGCTTGTGCTGGAGGACGAGGCGCAGCTCTCATTTGTGGTGCACGACTGTAGAGGCATGAGGGGAAAAAAAACGTTAATGCAAAAAAAAAAAACAACTAAGCTTTGTAAAAGGTTCCCATTTAAAAGCTGAGCTTAATACCTCCGTTTATATCACATGCACAATATTGTGCAATAAATACTAAGACTCAACTGAGCTGTTCCTGCTTTAGACTCGTCCGCTTTCCCTGAGAGACTCCTAAAGGAGTCACAAATCACACGGGTGTCAGACGCCCCCCTTTGAATGAAGAGAAACGCGCGCACCGTGGGGGGTGATCACGGGGGGGCCGTGCCAGCGGGGCCTGGGTAAGGCTGACCCACAGCCCAGTCCCGCTGCGGGGGGGGCCTCCACACACGGGGCCCGCCCATGGGCGTCACGGCCCCGGCTGGATCAGACGCTCCCCAAGGCCGCGGAGCCCGCGCCGCGCAGGAGCGGCCGGTTACACAAGGCGCCCTTCGCTCGGCGCGGGGCCGGGCCGTGGCGCCTCATTAACAGCCGCCGGGGCCGGCCCCGCCCGCAGCACGAGCGCGCCCCGGGGAGCCGCCCGGTGACTCACGGGAGGGGACCCCTCGGCCCCCCCGGGCCGCTCACCTGGCCGGGGGCGCCATGCGCGACGTGCGGCTGCGGCTCCCCCTCGGCATGCTGGCGGCGGGCGGGCTAACGGCCGGAGACGACGGTGCAGCGGCTGCGAACGCGAGCGGGCGGGACCTGCCGGGACGCTGCTCTTCGCTTCCGCTTCCGCCGGCCGCCCCCCTTGAAGGTCACCTCGCCGGCGCCGCGTTTCCGAGCGACGCCGCAGTCGCGCTCTGATGACGTCACGCGCGCGCCCGTCCTGGAGGGCGGGGCTCATGCTCGGCTCGTGATTGGGCGCCGGCGGGATCCCTGGTCCCGTTGGGAAGGGGGCTCCACTCCCAGCAGCTCCCCCCCCTCATGGCCGGGGCGACTCCTCTGGGGTCCCCCTCGACCGTCAGGCCGAGCCCCCGCTGAAGCCAGGCTGGGTGACCCCCTGCTGGACTCCCAAGAGCTATCCTGCTTCCCCCAGTGCGCCCCTACACCCCTCTTCCTTGGCTAAGGCCCTACCACGCGGCGGGAGGTGGCTCCAGTGCTGGTCCCAGTGGAAGTGAAGCACTCCTAGATAATAAAAGCCACTCGTTCCAAACAAACAAACCAAAAAGGCCCATAAAAATACCTTTATTTACATATATCCATAGCTATCAAATATTAGCTGTTATGTACAATTAACCAGTATATAAAAAGTACTATGTACAGCCCAATGCCAATATATATAACTAGTCATTTAAAAACAAAAATATGGCCCTAATATGACAGTTAAAAGGGATATACCTAAAACAAATTACAGAAGTGTCCCTGTTGTTACAATACCTAAGATGAATAGAACCTGATGTATAGTTTTTCCAGTTTATTTTGAAATGCTATATGATAGCACTTTATATGTAATTTCCCCTGTATTTTAGGTCCTAGATCCTGCAAACACCCATTTTATGTATAAATCACTCAGTGAGACTACTCAAGATGCCTGTTCTTTGGAGCAAGAACCATCTCTATAATGCCTGTTGCATTTGTAAAGCATCTAGCGTAATGGAGTCCTGATCCTGATGAGGGCCCTTTACCACTACCATAATATAAAATAAATTAGGCCTCAATCCCACAAATACACACACACGTAACTTTAAGCACACCAGTAGCCCCTGCCATAGTAGACAATAGGACTATTCATGTCAGTAAAGTTAAGCATGTGCATAAGAATTTGCAGGAGAGGAGCGTTGGTCAGTTTCCCCTATTTGTATGGGCCTTTCATACAAAAATAAGGGACAGAGATTTTTTTTAAATAGTGAAAATGCAAACATTTTAATACCTGAAACTACCCTAATCACCTTTAAAACAGAAACTAAAGCACCTCCTTGATTTTAAACTAATGGTGTCACTTTTCAGCATTCTGGCTGAGATTTTTAAAAAGGGTTTAAAACCCTACCTAATTTAGGCCTCTTCAAGAAATAGAGCTGGGATTTGCAAACTGTGATCTTCCCAACTCACATGTCCAGTTAGATGGTGGTGCCCACACGGAGTCTCATTCACTGATTTCAGTGGGGTACTTTGGAAGTACTGTGCAGAAGTTCTGCCCACACATAAGCTTGTAAAAACCAGACCTTAATCAGCAACCCCAATCTTGCACATTTTTTTTGTAAACACACTTGAGTAACCTCACGGAGTTCAATGAGACTACTCAACTGTGCGTCTAATGACCCTGCAACAGACCTATTAGCCAAGAACATTGCCTTCAGTGAAGCTTCACATGGGCAAGTGCGTCCACACTAACAGATAGGATAGTAGAACTGGTGCCTTCAAATATAAAGTATCTGAGACACACACCTTGATTTCATACGAGTGTAAAGTTTTTGCACACTGTTGGCATTATATAAAATAACACAAGATGAGACAAAAAAAGTACCAAGACCTTGGTCATATTGAAAGAAGTGTCACTTATTTCTCCTACAAGACATGGTATTTAAACCGTGCAACAGCTGAGATTATAAGGAGATCCCACTGCATAGCATGCCCTGAACTGAGCTTCCATTTTCTAAGGGGAACAACAGCTGGCATGTGGGAAGGTGTTTAACATCCGGTCCTCTATTCAGCCTGCAAGAAATGGACACAAAACATTGTCTCTTTTAGATACACAAACAGCTACTGTGTGAGATTTGCAGTTTCATGTGGTAAACCGACCCTCCTCCTTTAGAATCAGTAGAGCCCTTCAAATCTGCAGGTATCCCCTTTACACCCATAGACCATTTTTGCAGACTGGATGTGGATACCAATTTTGTATGCACACAGGGCTCTCACAAATCAGCACGAAACCATCCTCCCCCCGAGAATCTTGACAGTCGTCGCCCTTCAAATTCAGCAAGATCAGACACCTCTTGGGGCTGCTCCTGCTTCAAAGCAGAAGAAAGAGCTGTGTATGGAGAGGTGTGTAACCACCCCAGCTTCATTCTTCTTATTAATGTGTATTACCATACGGTGTAGGGATGCTAGCCGTCAGACCTGGCTTGCCCTGAGCTAGGCGCTTACCCAGCGAACACAAGGCACTCCCCACCCCAAAAGGCTTAGGGAAGGAACTTCAAGGGGCGCTGCTGTCCCCGGGTTGCTTTCAGGGTGTACACCCTTGTTTTGGGGGGCTCGCCCCCCACCACACCGGGGCGAGGGGAAAGGAGCGAGCGTGCAGACGTCTGGCCAGCTGCAGAAAGAGGTCTGGGGGGGCTGCGGACGGTGCTGGGGTTGCACCCCCCGAAGCCCTGGGCCCTATCGCTTGACTTGCCCCGCCGCGGCGCCTGCTCCCGGCCCGGCTGGAGCGAGGCCCGCGCTGCTCCCGGCGGCGCCGCTTGGCCTGGCTGTCGCGCAGCTTCCGGGCGATCTTCCTCTCGTGGCCGGCGGGGAGGGGGCGGTTGGTGCGGAGCTCCCGCTCCCGCCGGCTGCGGCCCTTCCCACCCGAGCCCGGGCCCCGCGGCCCGCTCCATTCCCGCACGTTGTACCACTCGTACGGGTCGTAGCGCGCCTCGGGGTCCGCCGCAGCCTCCGCCCGGGCCATTCCCGCTCCGGTTTCCATCCGGATCCCAATCCGAATCTGCTCCGCGTCCACCAGCAGCTGAACGCCCCGCCCGCCCACTCCCGAGGCCCCGCCCACCACAGGGCGGGCCTGCCCCTGTCGCTAGGCGAGGCTCGCTCCCCTCCGCCTTCCCATTGGCTCCGCCGCAGAGGGCGGGCTCTAGCGCGCTGCAAACCCCACCCCCTTCTGTTGCGTCATAGACGTCGCCCGTCACTCTCCCGCTGTGTGATGGTCGCCGGGCCCTGGCCTCGCAGGGTTGCTATGGCAACAGAGGCCTATGCCCCAGCGTGCCCCTCTGGCTCCTCAGGTCTACACGCGAAGAAGGGCATGCGCCTTGCCCCAGATCAGTACAGAAGGGGGTGGGCCTGCCCCCAAGTCTGTATATAAAGTGGGGTGCCCCCTGCCCACAAGTCTATTTGCAAGGGGATCCCCTGCACCCCTGTTCTGTAGATGTAAGGAAGGTTTTAGTGGAACTTCCCCCTGCTCAGACAGTCTGAGTGGTGAGTGGTGCTCCCTCATGCTCAGTCTGCTGAAAGGAGGGGGGGCACTTTGTAGCAGGGGCGTTGTATTTGCAAATTAGCACACCTAGGTGCTGAGCATAATGGGAAATGGTTAGCATGGCTGGTTTTGGGCTACAAACCACTTTTGTGTTAACTGCTGGGGTAAGGAAATGTTGTCCTTCAATTGTATGAACAGATGTCAGCAAAACTGTGCCTAACTTGTTATGATAAAATACTTTACCATAAACTAAATAGAGTGCCACAGAGGTGGCGGACAGATGTTTTAGCATTGTAAAGGGGGGGGAGATATGATGAATTGCCTAGGGGGACTGCACCAGTCCTGGGAAAGGGCTGCTCCCAGGCATGGAGTGATGATCTCCTCCCATTGTTAAAAGGTAGAATTAATGACTCCTCTTGGAGCCTTTTGTTTCCTGAGAACAGGGACATTGCTTCTGTGCCAGCAGAAGGTTTACCCATGAGCTGAAAGTCACTAAGAGCTGAATCACTGCAAGCTGAGACTCACTAAAGAGCTGAACTATTAGAGAGCCTGGGAAACCTTGCCTGATGACTGACAAAGCTGAGTCAGTCGGCACCAACGGTCAGCAGGAGCCTGGCGTGGTTGGCGCCAGCCAGGTGTGGTCAGCAGGAGCAGGTGCAGTCGGCACCAGCGGTCAGCGGGAGCCTGGCGTGGTCGGCGCCAGCCAGGTGTGGTCAGCGGGAGCAGGTGCAGTCGGCACCAGCGGT
>ML675623.1:9871129-9948084 GCA_007922155.1 Mesoclemmys tuberculata
TGCAGTCGGCACCAGCGGTCAGCGGGAGCCTGGCGCGGTCGGCGCCAACCAGGTGTGGTCAGCGGCTGGGGACTAGGCAAGCCCCGGAGGCAACAGAAGACAGCTACGGAGGAGGCCTGGTCAGCCGGTGGCCAGGGGAAGTTGCAGAGGGGCAGACTGAGCCCCCAACTGGACATTGACAGTACGATGGTCAGTACAGGGGAAGGCACGAAGGGGGAGGCGAAGGACATGCCCTGTACTCTGGGGTGGGTTTTAGCTCATTGAGTTCGTGAATTCTTGTTCGCACTGGTTCCCAAACCAGTGCTGTGTTATCTCTCTTCTGTTATTAAAAGGTTTTCTACACTCAGACTCTGTGCTTGCGAGAGGGGAAGTATTGCCCTTCGGGGCGCCCAGGGGATAGTGTGTGATTTCCCAGGTGACTGGGTGGGGGCTCGAGCCAGGTTGTTGTCGTATCATTGACAGGGACCCCTAGATATAGAACCCGGCCCTTGCTGCTGCCGACTCTGGCAGAAGGGTTACATATACAATGGGAAGCCTCCCTTCTCTATCTAGAAAAAGGAGAGCCTCCTGCCCCACACTAAACCTATATTCAAAGAGGACCCTTGATATCTGTCTCTCCCTATATGCAAAGGGTGGGAGATTTGCTCTTCTTGTCCAATGCACAGTCTTGTTTGGCACACAGGGTCGCTCGCTACAATTCCTCCATGGGATGTATTAGAAAGCAAAATGGTTCAGAGAGGGGTGGTGAAAATTAGGAGGGACTGAAAGGATTAGGACTTTTTGTTACAGAGAGGGGACATGATAGATGTAAAAAGAATAAAGAAGGGCACTGAAAATCAGGCTCTCCTATTGGATACTTAATACACATCAAAGTAAAGTAAAAGGCAATATACCTCAAACTGATAAACGGAAATACTTTAGACAAAGCAAAATTTGCCTGTGGCTGATGCTCCCGTAAGATAGCAAGCTTAGCAGGATTTTTAAAAAGGATTAATTACATGGATAATGAGAGGATCCACAGCTATGTTACAAATATATAATGAAAAGATAGTCCTTGTGCCAAAGAGCTTACTACAACATAAGTATATTGACACCATGGATAAATTTGTCCCCTGGATTTCCTGATCCCTACTTATTCAGTTAACGTAGGAAAGATTTTTTTCCCCTGTTTACGGGCCTGAGCTAATATCCATTTAAGTAAATGGAAGGACTACTGTTGAACTCAGTGGACCTGGGATTGGGCCCTGAGTGCTTGTATTCTTTTTTCAAATGGCAGAGAGAATCAGTCAAAAGCAAAATCTCAAATTGCTTTATTTCCCATTGTAAGAATTGTATCTTATTTGTATGGTATGCAAGCATACAGAAGTTCATAATATTTGGTGTGATTCCTGCCATGCAACATCATAACTCAATGCTCAAGCCCAAGAAGGAATAATTTCCAAGAGAGAAAATTTGTCATTCTTTTTTCATCAGTTGTTTGCTATATGTAAGAGAGGTGCACAAGATCAGAATAATATTAAATACCTCTAGAAATTATTTAATCGTTATTTATGATGTTGCTATTGTCTTACTAGTGATGCTCTCTCTGCATGATCACATCCTTAGCATTAAAGTAGTCTGAAGCACAACTTGAATTGCAGATGTAATTTCTGTTCATGCCAACCATATTAAAGAGACAGACAGACACTTATACTGAAACACAATATTTTATAAAAACAAATCAATGAGGTAACTTGGCCATTTAGTGTGATATATAGAACAAATAAACCACAGACATAATTTTTACATAAACCACAGACATAATTTTGGGACGATATGAAACTGTTGCAGGACTAGACCATTACTATTGTCTCAGAAGATGATCCCTCCACCTTCTGAATCTCTGTAATCAGGGTTGGATTTAGGGCCGGCAACTGCCTGGGGTGCCAGGCTTGGGTGGTGCTGTACTCAGGGTTCTGTTTCTGTTGTTAGCAACAAAAGGGAAATTAAATGTTTGAAGTAAAATGTTTCAGGTATTCTGTGCATGGATTCATTTCTCATTAACCTCCTTGAATGTTCTGGACCTTTGTAGAATCTTGTGGAACCTTCCAGAATTTCTGAGAACTACATTTTTCTCAAACCTCCTAGATTTACAGATCCTAGTGTGCAAATCTTATATAACAGGAATAAGTCATGCATGCAAATCATGCACCAAAGTCGTGAAATGGGCTACAAATGCAATACAAAATAAGGTATTAACAAGTTTAACAAATGGAAGGAAGAGGCACCATTTGGTCTAGGGCCAGCCCTGTCTTTAGTTCTTTTTCCCTGACTTCTTTCAAAACTGCATGGCAAATATCTTTCCCTAAATGTCCCTGCTTTTTGTTTTTGTTTGTCAGCCAGGCAGGAACTCCACATTCACATGAAAATACATTTCTGAAAATACGATTACTCCAGCTGTCAATCTATTTAATATCTATTTTCCAGGTGGACAGAAAAATATTTGCTGTGGTGTATTAAATTAAAAATATTCCATGTGTTTCTATATGTTCTTATACAGAATTTGGATTCCAGATAAGTAATCATTTCAGATTTTGGAACCAGTTTTGAACTCTCTCTCCTAAACTGGGTCCATAGTGATTTTCAGTACCACATCCTATAGAAGTCAGCCAATGACACAGAAAGCATCACTCAAAAGTTGGCAGAGCAAAAATAAATCGCATTCCACCTGGAGTAACAATTCAGGACCCCATCCTGTACCTGTTGTGTGCCTATTGTGAGGAATTGTGTTCTCAACTCTCAATGACTTTAATGAAAGTTGAGGTTCCTAAGAACCCCTTACACACTCACTGTCTGGGTTCTTATGTGGTTGGGACTTTATTAACTATACATAAAAATACTCTTGGCTGCAGACTTTGTTATTTGGGGATTGAATTTAAAAAATGTGACTGTCGCCAGGCAAGAGATAAGGTTGTTTCTGTTCCCCCACACCTCACCATGACCTCTTCTATGCAATCAGGTATTTTTCCCACTCACCAGTAGAAATTAGAGTTTAGACAGCAACAGACATTTATTTTAATTTAAACCCTTGGTAGAGAGCAAGGGCAGCCTTTTTATTTGTTCATACATTTCCATGAATCCTGAGCAGTACATCTCCAGTTCTCTTTGCTGGAGTAATTTCAGTGTGTTTCTATGCGTATTGCTTTTGTTCAGTAGAACAAAGGGGGCACTAATGGCATAATTTGAGCTATGAATGCTGCCATTGTGTTGCTTTGCGTTCCTCTGGAAATTCTACAGAGTCTTATATTGTACTGATTTACAGCAAGGCCAAAAGGCTCAAGTGGGTAGGGGGATAGGTGGCCTGTGATTATACTTTCAATATACAGGGAGGTAGTGGTTGTGGAGGGTGTTTATAGTGGTGCAAGGCTCATTCAAGCCTCTACTATTATACCTTTTTTTGTATTTATGGTTCAGAGACTGTAGCTGACTTCCTGAACTATAGATATTCTGAAACCACATCTGACAGAAAAACTTAATTTTCTAGACTATCTAGTTCTAGGATGTTTTAATTAATAAGAATTAATCCACCTCCTCTTCTCCTTAATTATCTTACTGCTTGGATCTCAAAATGTTTAGCGCTGCAGATTACCAGTTACTAACCACTGATCATTTTAAAACTACAATGTAAGATTACTGGCCTATACCTATTCTTTCCCTTTTCTTTCTTCCATAATCTCTCATATTTTACATTAAGACTTAATGGAAGTATTTGTTCTTAAGTACAATGGTATACCTTGTACCTTTACTGTTCCTTCTCCAAATGGACTAAAGAATAAAGGGGAAGGGATGTCAAAAGGAGATGCATGTGCTCAAACCACTTGATGGTTTGCCCTACCAAGGTCAAGCCACAAGTACCATTTACTTCAAAGAGAACAGGATGAAGTTTCTATTAACTCTGCTTGAAGTGAGTTTGGAGTTTATGAATATTCTAGTGTTGTTTGGGATGGTCATGGGTGGAAACTGAATGGCTACCAGAAGAAAAATATTAGTTACCTAGAGCCAACCTAAAAACACCATAAGGCTTTACTGCAAGTCCTACTCCCATAATGTTTTCTATTCCCCGCACCCCCTTGTGTCCATCCACGATGCTGGCAATATTATTCATGTGTCCTTTGCCCATGTCCGAATCAAATGCAACTTGTCTGGCTCTGCCAGTCCTATTTGTAACCGATGGGGGTTGAGTCCTTCCTTCCTTCCCAAAGCCCAGAGCGAAGTTAACAGGTTCATGGCGACTGTTCTCTGGAAGAGGTACTCCCACCCTAGTGTGGGTGCACCTCCAAGCTGGCTGGGACCAGCCAATGTGGGAAGAGGGGCTGTCTAGGTTAGGGTCTGCCAGCCCACACCTCACTACAGGCCTTATCCCCCACTGACATCACTGGGGAGTCTCTGACGTCAAGTCCCCAGTGCAGCGCGCAGTGGCTGCTGCAGCACAGGGAAGCGAGGAAGAGGCGGAGAGCGGGATTCGAACGCTCAACCCTAGCCCTGGCGGGCGGGCGTTCTCCCCCCAGCGCCGCCACGCCGCCGGAGCGCGCGCGCGCGTGCCCCGCCCCTGGGAGGCGGCGGTTTGGCGCCGCTCGGTTGCGTGCCGGCGTCGCGAGACGCCACGTCGGGCTGGTGCGCGGCGGAGCCAATGGGCTGCGAGCGCGCCTGCGCGCCGGCCCCCGTCCCGGCTCCGCGTCGCGGCGGGCTGAGGCGGGCGGGAAGATGGCGGCGCCCGTCCTGCTGCGAGTGTCGGTGCCGCGCTGGGAGCGGGTGGCCCGCTCCGTGGTGTGCGCGGCCGGCATCCTGCTGTCCCTCTACGCCTGCCACCTGGAGCGCGAGAAGGGCCGGGACCTCCACTACCGGGCCCTGTGCGACTTGGGCGAGCGGGTCCGCTGCTCCGCCGCCATCGCTTCCCGGTGAGGCGGCCGCGGCCGGGACACGGGGCCGGGTCCTGGCGGGGGGGGGGCGCGACGCCGCCGCTGCCCCCGGGGAGGCGGTTCCCGGCGGAGGCTTCTCCCCCCACCCCCAAGGGCGAAGCCGAGCGAGGCTCGCCCGGTGCCGCCCTCAGGCTCTGCCTGCGGCCGGGGGAGCCCGCAGACTCGCCGGGGGTGTCAGCGCTCCCCTCGGGGCGGCCGTGCCCGTGGGGCCCGTCGCCTGTTTCCCTGCCGGGTTGCGGCCGGCCTTGACACCGCTGCTGGCGGACCGCGCCCGGGGGTGGCCAGGGCACCACGCACCGCCTTGTGATAGCCGGGGTGGGTCCCGGGCGCGGGGCGGCGGCTCTGGACTCGTGCCCTGCGGGAGCGGGGGTGGGAATCGCTCCCCGGCGGGTGTTTGTGGAGGGCGGAGAAGGGCGTGAGGGTTCAGTACGTGCCGTTCTGCGATCCGTGGGTGGGGAGGGTGACACGCGTTCGGGGGGGTACAAGGTGGCTCCCCGAAATAAAATGGTGTAAATAATCGGTGTTGTGTCTGGGGTGTTTCACAGACACGGCTGGAGTGCTCTTTTTAAAAAAATAGGAATGACTTTTTAATCTAAGAAAGGAGCATTATCCAAAGACAGCGCTCAGTTGTTTGCCAGAAATCTCTGTGTGTTTTTTAAACAAGTTGTAAAGCTGGAGGGACTTGGGCCCTCAAACGTACACGGTAAATACTCCAGATAGCTTGCTTATTTGGTTTTAAAAGCGTTTTGTTTTTTGGTGGCTTTTGGGATGTGGTATCCATGATTATTACTTCAAACACCAAAGGCGGAATTTCAGTCAAAATTGTAGGAAAGTCTTTTTTTTCCCTTCCTATTTAATGCAAATAGTTTAGCAGTCAAAATACTTAATTTTCATATTGTCATGTCAGGATTTAATCATGGGAAAAATAATCCTGTAATAAGTCAAAAAGCGCATGGGATTTGGTCTCCAAATTTAGTATAACCGTACAGCCAGTACTTATGCTTAAAACTAATTTTACTGCGATCAAAACCAGTGTTGCAAGATACTGTATTGAGATGTGTACATACAAATCTACTGAAAGACAGTTTCTATTGAATCTGGGTGAGGACTTAATTTTTGCTTTTCTGCTAGTCATCAGGTTAATCTTTCAGCCAAGAAAAAGGCTTCAGAACTGGTCCTGTCTCTTTGAGAAATAACTTGAAATCTTCAAGTTTTCTTTCTTTTCAGCTTAAGATGGTCAAGCGACTCATGTTAAACTACTCAAGCATCATAAACAATATAATTTTTACCAAAGCTGTAACAAAAAATCAAAAGCCTGGTCCTGTGTGTTTTGGCTGAGTGGGATAACAACCACAGTAGTCCGTTTTTCCAACCTTTGAACCAGAAGTCAGTTGGAGTTCTGTAGTCCTAAATAACATTTTCAGGATTAGCCAATAGGTTTGTACACCTGAGTGTTGAGTTCCTGTGATGTGGGCTTTTGTGTGGTTTTTCTGTATAACTTCATAGATGCTTCAAGAGCCTCAGAGCATGCAGTGTTATCAAGGAAGTAGCAAAAGTTTGACATGCTCAAGCTAATTGTGCAGGAATCAAAGAAATAACTCAAGATAGGTGGAGCAGGCATGCAAAGGGAGTTTGTGGAACAAGTGATATTGAGCCATTCAAGTTCTCTTCTGTCAAAACCATACTTGGAGAAAGAAGAATGTGTTTTTGTAAGAATGCACTTTGAACAAACAATCTTCCAAAACTTAAGTAGGAGGACTAGCTGAGGCATGGGAGCTGTGCATTTTTGTTGAAAGAATAGTAACTCTTAAAAGAACCACCAAGTAGAAATTTGTTTATCTTTGTTATATTGTTTCTTGACTTTCATTGTATTTCAGTTTACTAGTTGCTGACACCCCCAGCAATAGTACTGTTTTGTTGGAACTTAAGTTCCAGTTAAACTTGGCAGAAACTGAAGGCTCAAATTATGGTGTTCCAGCATTTACAGGTATGCTAGTCATTTTAGTGTTAACTTACTGTTATGCTCAATTATTTAAATTCACAATTCAATAGGAAATAGAGTACTTAGCTGTCTTTCTACAGCTGAAAGACTAGTCTTTAATTTGTTAGGCTTTGTCTATGCTACAAAGATAAGTTGGCCAGTGTTAAGTTGACTTACAGCCACCGCATGAATTATTGCAGTGGCTGATGTCCAAGCTAACCTTCTTGGGTTGGTGGTGCACAGCCTCACCAGGAATGCTTCCACTAACCAAAGAGGGGCAGAGTGGGGAGCTGAGAAACTGGGCTCTCGGCCCACTGGCAGCTCCCTGATGGATGCTTGGCTGCCCCATAGGTGTCTGGGCTGCTGCCCTCTCCTACTCCCTCCCCCCACTTTCTTGCACCTGTCCAGCTGCTGGGGCTTCTCACCCTGCGGGGGTCCAGTGTGAAGTGGGGTCCAGCCACTCCACTGTCCGGAGAGGGGAGGGGAGCAGGGCTCTAGTTGCTCAGATTTCTTGTCAATGACAGCCAACAGCCATGTCAGGAAGGCAGATAGGACTTGCGTCCCCCGTCTACTCCAACATAAGCTCTACACCTCTCATTGAGGTGATTTTTATTATGTCAGCTTAGCAGGGGAATTACATTGGCAGTAGGAACATTTCACTGTGTACATCTCCACTGTTTTGTTGACAAAAGCTGATTTTTGTTGACACAGGTCAGTAGACCAGCCCTAGTGTTGTACAACAGTTTTCTTCCTTATGCTAGATTTGTGACTGAAATTTGAATGGATTTGATGGTTTGTAGATGAATCCACTTTTCCTTTTCTTAAAGTGTTGGCACGAATGGTGGATTGAATAAAAATGTGCAGTTGATGTGTTTAGATTAAAAGTAAATGTGTAATTTACCTAAGCTATACATTGTTGTTCTCCTTTGATCTGGTCAGTTTGGGAATTAATTTTCTGGTTTTCAGGGAAGATATTTTTCATTAATAAACTGTTAGCAGTTCACAAGTCATTCATAAGCTGAATCTGGTATTGACTCTGCATTGAAAATGGAAATAATTCATGTAGGCTACCATTGATGAGGAGAGGCCTGGAAAATCATATATCTGGAGATTGATTAATCTTGAAGAATTCATCAGAGATCTAGTTTAAGGAAGTATGATACTTTTAACTCACAAGGTAACTTTTTCAGTTAAATATAAGCAACTTCCTAAAAAGTATTCTCAGGCAAATTACTCTTTAGTATGATTGCTGAATACAAGAAATCTGTTAACGTGTAAGAGGTATTAATAGGATATGTAGTAACTTTTCTTTCTACTATTCCTTTGGAGATGGAATGGTCTCCACCTATTTGTATTGACCCTTCAGTAGCATGGGAAGGCTTGGGAGACTTCCAAATGTCTAGGAGGGAATCCACAAACTACCAATTGGTAAAAAGCAAAAGTTAGCAAAAACATTGTAAACTCATGTTACTACATCTGAGAAAAATGTTAGGAATTAAGAAAATGTGCAAAATCTTCACTTGGCAGTAGGTGTTTTAATAACGTAATTCTTTTATGTTTAAGAATGATTGTAAGTAGCTGGTAACAATTTTAATACAATGAAATCTGTTAATAACAAGCACTAAAGGAACTGATAGTCTAGTGGTTACTTACAGCAGGCTATTCCAGAGTAGCTTCAAAAAAACCCACAATGAAACATGCAAGGACGTTCTTGCTACTTTCATGTTGTAAAGTTAAATTTAAATTTTAAATCCTCTCATTGATGGCTTAGATTTTTTTTCTGCTTTGTCCTTGGCATACTGCAGAGGACTATTTCAGGTCTTCTGATACGTTTCTGTTTCCTGGCTATCTTCCTAGTTGATGTTTAAATGTCTTATGGAGTGGAACATGTCTGCATATGGCTGTTAATGCATAGCCCCCAATCCAAATTGTATTAACATGTTAACGCAACTCTTAAGACAAATTTCTGATGGTTAGTATGAGTCACCACTAGCACAGGTTTAATTCTATATCTTGAACAATATCTCCAGCCTTCACCAAGTGGGTGTATGTGGATGGTTTGGAAATAGTCAATATTGATCTAGTTTGGCACCTTTGGTTTACCCATCGGATAAGTTATAGGATACAAATAAGTCCAATAGCTTTTAGGTATTGACATTGATTTGGGTATGACCCTTTGAACAAGCTCTTTCAGGAACTCTGTATTCAAATGGTTAGAAAATGTGGAAGGACATGGGCTCTCAGCAATTGAAACCCTATCTAAGGTGATTATGCTGAAAAAATTTGGTGGCTTTATGTATATCATGGAAGAAATATATTTGGATAGTTGGATTTAAAAAGTCATTTATTTATAAATACGTTCTAGAAAATGTTGATGTTTTTGTGAATGAGTCTTCAGTTCTCAAGTTGTCTGATGTGGGGTCCTTTGTACCATAGTATCTGTTCACCAGTTCATCAAATACAATTAATAAATAGTGATTAGGATTTGTCGAAATATAAAAGTTGTACTTCTATAACAATCTGGCATAGGTAAAGTGGTACAACACCCTCTTTTGGATATTTGATACTGGTGTTAAAATGCTTATACCAGTATAGTTAATTCCCCTACAGAAAGAGGAATAAGATGTACAGACCAGTGTGATCGCATCCATACTGGAACTTTTACCAATTTAACTATTTTTTTAATTATATCCCTAACCAAAATTGTTATACTGGTACAACCTTTGAAAGTAGACAAGGTTTTAGATATAATTAAGGTCAAGTTCACAAGAACCACCCCTAAACCAAATCTAAACAAATGGGACATAAATCAAAGCTTCTTTGACCTCACACCTAACCTGATGTTTATATTGCAGGTTCCTATTCAGTTCTGTTGTGGGGCAGTTCCTGCAAACTTGATGTCTGTCAAGTTTGCTTGATTCCAAGTTAAGAACATTTTATAGCAGTTATCTTTCTCTTTAATGGTAAGTCCACTGATACCAGCACTTTTCTATTGCTGTTGCTTCAAGAGAATATTCAAATAATTTTAACCCTGACTACTGCAATTATTAGTTACCGAGATAAGGTAAGAAACCGTCATGGCAGGTTGGGGTAGAAAGCCGAATACCCTGTCTACCAATTCTTTGTGAACTGGCTTAGCAAACAGTGTTAATTTAATATTTAAAATTTATTATTCATTCTTTAGTAGTGAAACGTCGATACAGATTGGTTTTTGGTTAGTCTTTTGTGACTTCAACCACATTGAGTGCATGCTCATATTTTTGTTGGCCATCATTGATTCATCATTGATCTTCGTTGAAGGTCAAGAGTGTGTGGACACTGAGCTGCAGTAATTCCTATAGTATTTAAGCTACCATGGTAGCTATGTTATATGAAAACACAGCTCCATCAGTGTTGACCCTAAAATGTCTTCTGAGGGGTTAACTGGCTTCTGTAGTTTACATTGAACTGAAGGCTTTTTAGATTGTTAGTTTTGGGCAGTCCCAGAGCAAAAATACCAGCATACTTAAAAACTTTTGCAGTTAGTCTATAAAATGGGTTAATCGTTTTTGCTGTATGAAAGAAGTTGTTTTGAAAGCCACTAGTATGTTATAGTTACTTTCCAAATATTTTCAGTGCAGAAATTTGTCACCTGCTATACCATATACTGTGCTATATTAAACAATCTATTCTTTTGTTGACCTAGCTACTGCTGCTTAGGGAGATGGATTAACTACAGCGACAGGAGGAACCCCTCTTGTTGCTGTAGTAAGCCTGTGCACTGAAGCACTACAGCACCACAGCTGCAGTGGTTTATGTGTAGACATACTGGGAATAATTTAGCAAAACATTACTTACCAAGAATTGAATAAATTGCTGTTGAGTCTTATTTTGAAGAGCCAACAGTGTCTGCTGTAAAATTGGCATCTGCTTGTGAATCTGCTGTAAATCTAAAAGTGGAAATATGTGAGTTTATAGGATAGCTACTGCGTAAAATGGAAAAGGTACATAGAATGAAATATCGTTGTTCTTGAGCATACTAATATTTAAAATTAAGTACGAAAGTAAATGTATGAAATGTATTTTTGAGCACTCTTGGCTAGGTTACAAATTGGAACTTGGAATCTATTCCTTGTTGGTTTTTAAAGAGCTTCAGTTAAGGATGGCAGAGTGACCTAAGTGACCCTTAGAGCTGTGAACTGGGTTTAATCTAGAGTCTCTAGCAAAGCTGTGCAAAAGCAGCAACCAAGGTTCTTACCATTGCTACATATTAACACACTTTGTGGGTCCATCAATCAAAAGCTGATGTAAAGATCAAAGGTGCACTACCTAAATTGAGGCCAGCTTTACTGACCTTATTAGAACTTGCATTCCAATTGAATATGATGTGTAGTGGATGCCGGTAATTTGGTTCCTGGCCATCAATTTTAAGTTTTTTATTATTCCTAGCAAGCTTGGAATTGCCTTCATTTTCAGTTTGTAACACTGATAGCTCTTGCAGCTTCTAAACCAGTCTTAAACATGTAGGATGTTTTTTTGATCATTTGTAAATTACCTTGAGATGTATAATAGCACAGATGCTACTTGAAGTCTTTTTAGCTGCCTTTTCTAACTTATAATGGAACAGCCATTTCTTCAGGTGCACTCTTTTGGCTCTATTGTTCTTGAACATCAGTGAAATACATAGCTGACCAGAGCTAATGATTAACAGTTTCTAAGCTTTCATAGAGCATTCATCATGGACAGACAAAATGATATCTGTGCCTCTTATAACGGAAGGAAGACAAGTGTCAAATACAGCAATAATTGCATATTCGTAGTAAAACATTAAGAATTTGATGCTTCTGAGCCTTTTTAAATATCACAAGTCAAAATAGGCAACATCTAGAGGGCTTGACAATCTTCCACTTTTAAAAGGGACATAGTGTGAATGAAACTGTGTGCAATACATACATTTTTAGTGATTCTGGTAAAGCTAGATAAACTATTCTAAATCTGTTGTGTGCCAAGTTCTTTCACAGTGAAGTCTTTTTTTAACATACATTTTTAGAAACCCTTTCAAGTCATAAAGTTGTTTAAAACATTAGAGGTATTAGTGGCAAATAAGTAGCACTGACAAGCAGTGATAACTTGAATGAGAAAAAATTTAAAATGGTATTCTGAATTTCTCTTTGAAGCATACAGCAAAATCTTTCTTAAAGGAAGCTTCTTTTAAAAGTGCCTCAAAATTCACGCAAATTGCCTCTCCTTTGAGTGAAACTTGCTTGTGGCATAAGTATACATGCAAGATATAATTTTTGTGTAATACCAAATCATGCGGCTCTTTCATCTGCATTACTTTGGCAACTGAACCCTGGTTTAGGAGTGTGCAGTCACAAGTCAATAAAGGGAAGGAACTGGTGATTGGGAGCAGTGCATTTTCCTGTGTTTTCGAGTTTATTGCATCAGCCTGTCTTTTATTATTAACTGTTGTATTTCATTAAATTTTCTTTTTTAAATTAATGTTAACTTCTGAAGCTGGGTAGGGACTTGACACCAGTACTGTATATAAAACAGTAACATTTTATAAGGTGAAAATCATTGGCACTGAAGAACTTTTGAGCAGTAAGACTAACAAATTAGCACTGTACAATAAAGTAAGACTGGAATTATAACTCAAAATGATTCCTCAACTTTTAGTGTCCAAAACAACAGAACCAATAAAATATTTGGCACCGATTGTTCTACTAATTACCAATTGCTACCATTCAGTAGGGCACCCAGTTTCTGTAGTTTGTCGAAGACAAGTCTGTTGAATCTCTCAGAAAAGTCGATAAGAGTTTTACTGCAACTGTAAAGCAATTTGTCTCCTCCAAAATCCTTCACTGGCTATGGAATGGAAACTAGAAAGAATACAGAAATTGAACTTTCATGTAAACTGTGCTGGAATTTCCCCAAGAATATTGAAAATAAAATTAAATTGCATAGGGAAAGAATCAGATGCATCATCACCAAGACTGGTAAGATCTCCCATTTGTAAAGATCTCTTTAGCAAAACCACAATCTGCTTCTTCCGTCTAAATAAGCTCCAAAAGACCTTAAAGCAGCCAATATTTCAATATGATTTAGATCTACAGAGGATTGTATGGGTGTGTATTGTGTGGATATGGTGCAATGTGGGAAGAGGTTCTAGAAAAGCATGGCATTAACCTAAACAAACGGCAATGCTACATTTGGAACAATGGCCTTCTTGGGACAACATGGAAGAACAGCTCTATGAATCTCAGAACTGTTAAAAGTCCTATTACTGAAAGCTTTAATAATAATAGCTGAGATGGAAATCTGCCCCCATGCCTATATTTACTATGGATGGTAAAACTAACTCTCCCAATATCAAATCCATGGTTTACTATGCCATTCAGAGCTTATTTATTAAAGAACCTATTTTGTTTATATAAAAAAGAAGCTAGTCAGAAAATCATCTGCCTTGGAATAACAAAATATGGAAGTCAAGGAACATCTGGTTAATTTGAAAATCACATGATAATCTGAAAACACAGAAATTGCCATAGACATTGGTTCTCAACAAGGGGTATACGTACCCCTGGGAGTACAAAGCGGTCTTCCTGGGGGTACATCAACTCATCTAGCTATTTGCCTAGTTTTACAATAGGCTACATAAAAAGCACTAGCCAAGTCAGTACAAATTAAAATTTCATACAGACGGTGACTTGTTTGTATTGCTTTATATACTGTACACTGAAGGTATGTACAATATTGGTATTCCAATCAATTTATTTTATAATTATATGGTAAAAATTAGAAAGTAAGGAATTTTTCAATAATTACGTGCTGTGACACTTCTGTATTTTTGTCATATTTTGTAAGCAAGTAATTTTAAAGTGAGATGAAAATTTGGGGTACACAAGACAAATCAGACTCCTGAAAGGTGTACATTAGTCTGGAAAGGTTGAGAACAGACTTGTGATCCATCTAGTCTAGTTTCCTATCTCTGACCCTGGCCAGACCAGGTGCTTCAAAGGAAGCTACAAGAATGTAGGCAGATGAGGGATAATCTGTGCGCCATGAAAGTCTCATTCTACCCTTAATAGTATGGTTTAAATCTTGAAGCCTGCACTTTGTACCTACTCCTGTTGCAAGTAGCACCTCAGATTACTATAACTGAAAGATTAAAGTTGAAGTCTTGATTTTCGATTGCAGTGTTAAGATTTTCCAGACTGAAGTACAAATATACCAATGCCATCATTGTTTCACGTTTACGAAAACAGTTGTGAATCTTCTAAATCACCAGTACCTTTTTACACAAATGGAGGCTTCTGTCCTTTCAGCTTGCCGTAAAACAGCTGTTCTCAAACTTCATTGCACAGCGACCCCCCTCAGACAACAAAAATTACTACATGACCCCCAGGAAGGGGATGGGGGTGAAGCCAGAGTCTCGCCGCCCCAGGTGGGGGAGGCCAAAGCTGAAACCTGAGGGCTTCAGCCCTGGACAGGGGTGGGGGAGATCTGAGACCCGCCACCCAGGGCTCAGAGCGGTGGAGCTCAGGTTTTGGGTTCAGCGCCCGGCCCCAGCAAGTCTAACGGCAGCCCCGGTGACCCCATTAAAGCGGAATCGCGACCCACTTTGGGGTCCCGACCCACAGGTTGAGAACCGCTGCCGTAAAAGATGCTCTAGCTCTGTTAGCAAGCATCCACTCTATAAAGAGAACTATCCACTTGAATCTATGAAGAGCACTCAGTGAGGTGAAGCTCTGTTTTAATGCAGGCTCAAGTCTTTGTTACCAAGAGACTAAATGGCATGACCTAGTGTGACTGTCAACTAAGAAAGTCTTGTGAATTTAGTTATTTACCTTGCATTCATCACCATGGGGTATAAATATATCTGTGGTCAACTATACAGTTCTAACTTGTACTATACAGTTCTAACTTGAACTATACAGTTCAAATAACTTCTAATTATTTGAAGGCTTTTGTTTGTATGGACACAGAACTATATATTTAAAGGAAGTTATGTTTTTGTAAGGCGGCTAATTTTCTTTGGGAGGGTGAAAAGGGAAGCATCTAACTTAGTTTGGAACTTCTGTAATTTGGTAGATTGGAGAACACATAATCAAGTGTGAAACATCAATAACTTAAGTCTGTGGGATCTGATTCTGCAGTTACTCTAAAGTCCATGGTAGTTTTGCTAATGGAAAGCTTCTAATGTCAGCCGTGTAATGAGGGGCTCACTCAATTTAGCCATCTGAATGTAACTGTAAAAAGATCAGGATGGTGGAGATGTTTTCAACATGGAATAGTTGATTATGTATTTTGTTGTCCTTGTTTGTAGCTTTAAAGCCTTGAAGTGTTATGTTTCATTCCATGAAGGGCATCTTGCATCCTATTTCTCAGCCCTACAGTATAAATAGAGGAACCTGTAGTTTAGGCTGTGTCTACACTACAAATTACTTTGGTATAATATACGTTGCTGAAAGGTGTGAATGATCCGCACCCTCCTGCACGACATAAATTATACTGACCTAATCGCTGGTGTGGACAGTGTTATGTGGGTGGGTTAGATTCTGTGGCCTACAATGTGCAGGAGATCAGATTTGATCATGACCCTTCTGACCTTAAAGTCTATGAGTCTCTGTCAGCTGGAGAAGCACTGCTGCTGACATAGCTATCTCCTGTTGTGCTGGCAGGAGTTGAAGCTGACTGGAGAGCTCTCTCCTATTGGTTTACGGTATCTTCACCAGAAAGCTGTAACTGCTGTAGCATAGACTAGCTTAAGAGACAAAGCAAGTAAACTTTTCTGCACCAAATGGAAGATGCAAGATGTTTAGAGTCCCATTTCAATTTAAAAATTATTCTGTATGTATCCATACATTGTTGTGCAATTTCTCTATGGAAAGAGCTATATCGTCTTGTGCAGTACTGCACAGCCATCTGTTAGAATTTGGATGGTGTTTAATGAGCTGTGTATGCAAGCCATCTTACTTATTAAAACTATGCAAGTTTTAATGCAGATGAAATACTACGCAATCATCAATAGAGGCAGCCTCCATCAGGACATAGAAAATGGTTGGTAACTTACCACAGACAAATTAATAAACTATTTGCTCATATTGATCCCAAAGCCACCGCCACAGAGCGCATAGGAGCTTCTCTTGCCAAGGTACATCAACTGAGTTTCCCAAAACGGTGGTTTTGCCATTACAACCCTTTACACCAGAGAACTAATAATTTACAAGAGATTTAAAAAAATCAGAATGTGAACACACACTCAGTACCCAAAATGCAAATACAGTAAAAACTCTAAAGTGGGATTTTCTTTGTACTTCCAATTGAGAGAACAGAATGAAGCAGAGAAGTAACGTGCATGCCCAAACTAGAAGGAAACCTGGTTTGTACAAAGATTTGAAAAGATACTTGTAGAAAAAAGTTGCGTATTGTTATAAATATAATTGTGTTATTAACATCTGCTTGGTGCTACTCTGGCGTTCCATCTTTGTTTGATAAATTTGGCTGCTCAAATCAGTACTCGTAACCAGTTCATAAGAACTGTTTCTTTCTACCTCTCATTCTCACCCATAGGCTATTTTAAAATTTTTCCAGGGGAACAACACAGAAATTTAGGGCCCGTCTATATTTATATATGTGAAAGGTAGCTTGCTGCATATTCTCGAGAGGCGTAGCACCGAGGTCAGTGTAGTGGGTGACTTACATCTGTGGGAGCCACATTTTAGTGTAGAAGTTTACAGAGTTAGATCAATGTGAGCTGTCTTGAGTTTAGTTCTGGGGAGGGACATTATGAGTAAAGTTAAACCTGTGCAAAAGTGTTTGCAGGATTGAGGTCAAAGTAGATAAGAGCATAATACCTGGACTGAAAATCCACTTGCCATAGGAAGCTTTCCACCAATGAATAGGGCCATAAACTTCAATCTTCGCCTAGTATAAGATTTAATTTAGAAAAGAACACCCACCTTTGCCCACTGAGCAAACCGAGCATTTTGCTATTTTTAATACTGGAAGAGCAAATTGTTAAGCAATATGAGTTTTAATATTTATACTTTAATTTCTCAGGCATTCATTGTGAGGGTTAGGACAATGGATTCATGTAGCATTTCTGAGGAACACCCTCATACTGGGGAAAAAATTAGTGTGGTTTTATCACTTTAGACTATCTTAACTATCTAGTCATACACTAGCTAGGAACTGGCATATAGTTCTCTATACTGTTTTTGGGGAAAAGGATGAGGGGGTGGGAGGACATACTAGTTAAACCAATAAGCCCACTTTTCCAAAGTGGCTGATTAGCTAATTAAATCTGATCTTCTGAGGATGTTTTGAAAATGTTGCTCATAGAAGCTTACCTGATTTGAAAGTGTTTTGGAGTTGAACACTAAATCATCCTCATCAGGGCTGTTAAAGTGTGGGAAGGTCAGACTTAGGGAAACTTTAGCTTGATAGTTGGAGGAAATGCAGGTGATATTTAACTTATAAATAGTAATAGAAATCTAATATTCTGTAATTTAAGAGTACTTCAGAGTTCAGATTATTTTATCTATTTTTTCAGGTATCGCTTTTAAAAAAAACAACCACTTTGCTTTGTTCTGACCACTAACATTTCTTGAAATGTTCAACCTTAGGCGGACACCCTCTTAGAGAGGAACCCAAGCACAAATACTCAATTATTGATTCAAAAATTCCTTATTACTGTAGCTGCTATTTTATACTATTACTTGTGTAACTTTATCTAAAAACTGTAGCTTACCCAGTTGAGATGCTACATCAGAACTGCGTTCTTTATAACACTCATAAAAAAAAGATTTTGCTAAAGGCACCCTCAGTAAATCCATTATAGCTTGTATGTGTTGGCAAGATTTTCAAACTGATAACTCCTAGAGAAACAAACTCTTTATAATGTGTCTTGCATTATTGGTGGATATATTGGTACTGAATGTACTAAATCACAACTTTTAGCATGGGTGCATGGGATAGTGTTGTATGCAGGGCACTCGCCCTGTGGCAAGTTACTTGTTTTCTAAAGCCAAGTTGGAACTACATATAGAGACTGCTCTGGTTACACCAGAACATCCTCCTGTGGTGTTAATGTGAAAACTTGGTTTAGAAAGTAGCAGATCTCAAATCTGGGATTATTGGTGTTTGTTATTTTACAGATGGGGTCGAGGATTTGGTCTGTTGGGTTCCATCTTTGGAAAGGACAGTGCAATAAATCAGCCAAACAGTGTCTTTGGACTTTTATTTTATATACTACAAATGTTACTTGGTAAGTATTTAGCTCTGTTTGTTGTCTAAAGTATATGACAACACCATTGTGTAGATGTTACTAAAATAGGATATTTGATATTAACATTGCTAAGCCTGGATGAAACCACAATAAACTGCATTGGTGCAAGTCGCAATCTACACCACTCTAGCTGTCCAGCCACAGTGGTATCTCTAAAACCCCTAATAACATCAAGAGCTACTTTGTTTGCTTTTAGTATTCTTCTATACCATTAATATAAGCACTGGCACAAAGACTGCATTTGGATTTTCATAAGTATACTCTTTAAGATTGGGTTATGTATTGGAAAAGGAAGAATCAAATTGGATTTGTATGAGTTACATGTGGAGTACTGTGGCAGGCAGGCAAACAAGTGAGATGTGTGACCAGTAATACGTGGAAACCCATTTCTGCTTGGCTTGTATAATCTGATATAAAACCAATGAAGATGTTCATAGACCTAACCTGATCAACTTGTAACTTGCCCATAATTTAGGAACATGAAAGGTGATAAAAATACTACTCAAACTGCTGATCTAAAGAGAACTGTAATACAGAACCTAGAAACTCTGTTCCACATTGTGATTTGCAACCAGGGTGGATAAAAAAATCAAGGATTTTTTAATTTAAATTGGATTTTTTTTATTTTTTTCTCAATAAAATACTAAATATCTTTCTCATTTAAAAAATAACAGATACAATTAAATCTCATCACAAACATGCCAAACCTACACTTTTTCTCATAAAAATGAATTAATGGCTGTAGTCTGTCCAGCCTAACTACCAGCTCTTGCGTCTTGAAAGCTCTGGTCTTTCTGTTGGTTTCAGTTTCTCAGCAGACTAAAGTCCCATGTGCAAAAAAAGACACAGGCTAGATAGGATTGTTGTTCTGTGCTTATGTGGTGGTGGAGTTGGATTAAGCAAGGTAGAGGAGTTAGTTAAGACACTGTCTTAAAGACAGAGAGACAAAGGATGGAGCCAGAGTAGAAAGGAACAGTGGAGTGGACTGGAAAGAAAAAGGGAAGACATTATTCAGTACACACACAGCTTCCTATATTCCCCCACACTTTTGCCACAGAAAAACTGTCATGGCTTCTGGGTGTAAGAGAGATCCTACCTGGGAATATTTTGAAGAAATCCCTTCCCTGAGTTAAAAAAAGAAAATGTGTCAAGTGCAAGAAGCAGATGCAGGGCCTAGTTGCAAGAATGAAACATCATAATGAAAACCGCTTATGGGGAGAAAATGATGTGGATATGTCTGAAGAACAATATGGATCAACTGGTTAGTAACCTAAATAATGCACTTTGCAATGCATCATTCTTTAAGACTCTCTCTATGCCTTTTAGTATGTGTGATTTAACAAGTAAATTCCTACGCTGTTTATTACATTGGATGTTGCTAAAAAAAAAAGTTTAGCGTAGCTAATCCTTATGGCTTATTTAATTAGTTAATTAGGTTTAGAATCTATCACCCAAGTATACGCTGCAGGAAGAGAAATCTAGAGTTGCCAGTTGCCACTGGGTGTCATTTTCTTATTTTATAGTACATAATACATGCTCTTGTTTTGGAACATCATGGCCACAAACCATAATGGTGATGCCATAAGTCAATTCCCTATTTTACTTAAGCATAACTCAGCTTTCCCAAGGGAACCCCATCCTATCCTTGTTTTCTCAAAAAACAAGAAGTGCCAGTGAATTCTATGGGGCTTACTCCAAAATTCAGTGCAGTCAGTCTTAGCTCTTTTGGGAATTTAGAATTGGATCTGCATACTGGCTGGAAAAAAAAGTAAATGATGAACTGAATAGCAGTGAGAAGAATTGAGAGGAACAACTGTTCAGAATCATTTTTGAATTTTGTTCCAGGATTCCATTTAAGCATAAGAGACTTTGACTGTCACTGTCTATCTGCAGCAGCTTCAGAGTCATCTGTTGGTACTGTTAGCAGCATTGCTGCAACTAAAAGTATTTTAGACAACAAAGTATCAGTAGCAAGCAAAATATTTCAGTCATCTAGTAAAACTGGTATCATGAATGGGTTTGTAGTAAGGACCAGCAAATACCAACAAGACACCATAGATGAAAAGATTGCTCGGTTCACTTATGCCACAAATTCTCCTTTTTGCATTGTTAACAATAAACACTTCATTGACATGGTTGAGTCCTTACGACCAGGCTACACTCCACCTGGTAGAGCAGACATTGGTGAAAGGTTCCTAGATACAGTGTATGAGAAGGAACTTGAACAGTGTGCAAGAACTACTGAGGGGAAATTTGCCAGTTTAAGCCTTGATGGGTGGAGCCATGTACACAGTGATCCAGTAATATGTGCCTGTGTGACAACAGAAGATGGAGTTGCATATCTTTCAGAAACAATAGATACATCGGGAAATGTCCACACAACAGAACATTTAAAAGAATTGGCAGTGAAAGCTTAATAAACTGTGAACAAAAATTCAACTGTCATGTGCACGGTTTTGTCACAGAGAATGCTACAAACGTGGCAAAGATGAGAAGATACTTAGAAGAAGAAATGGAAAGATGCGCCTTAATAACATATGGCTGAAGTGGCCATTTAATGCATCTTTTAGCCAAAGATTTCAGTACGTCTTCTCCAGGAATAAAATAATGTTGTTCAAGTTGCAAAATACTTCTGTAACCATCATTTTGCTTCAGCTTCACTGAAGAGAACAGGAGGATCCAAGCTAATTCTCCCTCAAGGTTTTGAATGGATTTCTGTGGTTGATTGTTTTGAACAATTTATTGAGACCTGGCCTATTCTCATAAAACTTTGTGAAGAAAACCATGATAAAATAGATGGAAGTATCTCATCCAAAGTATCTAACATTGGATTAAAGAGGAATGTAGGGGATAAGATCAGTACACTGAAGCTATATCCATAGCCTTTAACAAACTTCAGAGAAATTGTTGTTGCATTGCTGATGCTGTCAAAATTTGGAAGGCACTTCAAGAGACACTGAAGAAAGAAATACCTCACCAGAAAGGTAAACTGCACCAAGCACTAACTCCACCTCATTTTTTTGCGAACGTTCTCGACCCCAGATATACAGGTAGATGCCTAACGTCTGAAGAAGATGCTGCTGCCATGGCATGGGCATCTTAAAATAACTCCTCAGTGATGCCAGTCGTAATAAATTTCAGGACTGGAGCAGAACCATTTAAACAGTACATCTTTACTGATGTTTTGAATAAAGTCACTCCCCTGAATTGGTGGAAATGATTAGCCAGGCACCTTGAAACAGAGTTCCTTCAGTTGCTGAGCCAATTTTTCACAGCAGTAGCTTCCTCTGCAGGCACAGAGAGAATATTTTCACCATTTGGTATTATTTGCTAGAAATATTATTTGCTAAGAAATTGACTGGGAGTCAAAAAAGCAGGAAAACTCGTATTTCTGTTTGTCTGTGAATAAAAATGACAGTGGGAGTGGGGAAGAGAACAGCTATTTGAAGAAGTTTTAAGGACAGCGTACGTTTAGTGTTGTGATGACTTGTCCGTTAGAGTTAATAAAATTTGGGGAAAAAAAAAAAGTTTAAGGACAGCCGTCAGCCGGCAACTCAGGAGACTGCTGCAATTGCAAATGTGAAACATGTATGTAACATTTAAGATTTAGTTTAATCAAATAAGTGCTATTGTGTTTGTGTGTGTGATTTAGTTCTTTCCATTCCTAATGTACTGCTGCTGCATCTGCAGCTTGACACAGGTAATGAGCATTATGTGCTATTTTCTAAATTAATAAAAATAAAGTTATCTAAAAAATTACACAAAGTATACCCTCCTAGACTTTGTAAAAAGCAGGATTGAGTTGTAAATTAACATATTTTAGTGATCAGATTTGCACCATTGTTTAAGAAATATGTGAAGTAGTAGTATCAGTGGGAAACTTGATTTAAATCAGTGATTTTCTCTTGGTTATTTAAATTGTCTTGATTTAAATCAAACCACCCTGTTTGCAACCATTGTGGACTTACAGTATTTTAATTAGAGCTGTATGAATACAAACTCACTAAATGGAAATAGTTAAAATTTTAGTTTTCTCGTTTTTGGGGATTTTTTGTTGTTGTTGCTTTAACTATGCAATGAGAGTCTTAAAATAGCAATAGTAATTTTCTGTCTTTTGTTGCAGGTATGACAGCAAGTGCAGTAGCAGCTCTAATCCTCATGACATCCTCCATAGTGTCAGTAGTAGGGTCATTGTACCTGGCATACATTCTGTACTTTGTGCTGAAGGAATTTTGCATTATTTGTGTCATCACATATTTGCTGAACTTCATTCTCTTTATCATCAACTACAAACGACTAGTTTACTTGAATGAGGCCTGGAAACGGCAACTCCAACCCAAACAGGAATAACACGTTTGAACTTTTGACCGATAGTCTGAAGACCTGACTTCCATTTAAGTTTATTTTGCAGTAATTTTTTATTTTTCATATCAGACACTTTTCCCAAGAATCATAACTGATTTTTTTAATAACTGTAAATTGGAAGGGGCCCTAGATAATTTCTGTGCTAACCTTCATTTTAAATATGGCTACAAAAGAGAAAGCTCTAATACAATCAAAGACAAGCTTTAACTTTACTTTGAAGAAGTTTCTTAGCCACACAAAATCTAGACTCCTCGCAATTTGTAAAGTGGGTAACACTTGCTAGAAAATATCCTGTGTATAAATTCAACTTCAGATATAACAAGATGTGATCATGACATTTAAGTATGCTAGAATAGAGGTACCATATTTAATGTTGCCATGTTTACAGTATGCGTATTACATTTTTAGCGGATGGACTTAAACATGTAGATTTGATTAAAACGATACTGTAAATAACTAGAAATATTGGATCCATTCTTGCAGAACTCTGTGTACAGTCAATTTTGTTAGCGTAGCAACTTTAAGAATGTTCAGCTTATAGCTGATTGATTGGAAATAATGGAAGGAATGAGCCCATATAGATAGCATTTTGTGAGAAGCACTAGTAATAGTGAGTGCAGGAACACAAGTGATGGTTAGCTTTGCTCCATCTTTTTTCCCTGTTAATGAAAATGGAATTAAAACTAAAACTTCAAGTATATCCAGTAATGAAATTGTGATTTAATATCTGTACAGAATAAGACTGTTTAAGAGGGCCTGCGAAAAGCCACTATTTATACAGGAAGGGAGTGGTACTCGGAAGCTGGAGGAATCTCTTAGATAAGACGTCTGAGTAGCACTTCTTGAAATGTCTGAATTTTCATGCAGATCTGTTTTTCATTTTAAACTAGTGTCAGGCAGCCGAACACAGTGTTACCAACAACAATCTGACAGTACATTTGAAGGCTGCAAAATAGAATTGCCATTTACAATGAGTACCAAGGACTTACTGGGATGGCTGAGTAATGCACTAACTAAACAGAAACTTCCGTGATCTTGTTCAGGATCTTTGATCTGTTTTATATGTAGAAATTAACTGTAGGACCGACGTATTGGCCTTTCAAAGGGCCTTATCTGTATGGGATAAGTAGGTAAACGTGCTTTTGAAAATGAAACACAATAATGCTATCATTGCTCTTTCTAATAACTATTTTTTAAAAATAAACAAAATTGTCAGCAGTGTTTCTACACTCTCTATCCTGAAACAGAATGTTGAAAGTGCCTTCTGTCTTAAATTCTTAAACCAAATATTTTGTGTGTTGAACTTGGTAGGCAGAAGTGTCCTTGTTTTTTAACAAATAAAAAACTCGCAGTATGTAGAAAAGTATTCTATAGTCCAGTTTAGTCCTTAGGATGAGAAGTGGTAGCAGTAGTACTGGTTCCTGTTCACTTAAGCCAATGTGTTACAGACAGTCTTGTAGGGCTAATAATCTGATACTTCATTTACCCTCAAAAAAACTAAATACTGTATTCTCTGAAACTTGGTGAATTCAAAATACATTGATTCAGCAGTTTCCCATAGCTGGTGCCATGCTTCTTCTGCTCTCGTGTCAGCTAGATTAAACTAAATCTTTTAAAAAATAAATTCAGATTTAGAAGCTAAATTTAGTTGATTCTACTAAATGTGAGTCTACTTAGGGGACACGGTTCTTATGTGTGTTGTATTGTAAAATGGATTAAAACACTAAAGTGTTGAAAATAAATTTCAACGTGTGAAAGTATGATGTATAATAGTGATAATAGATATTTAGGATGAATTCACAACAGTATTGAAATGACTACTGAGGTAACTTTCTGGTTCTTACCCTGGATGTAGGTGAAGATTGATTTATGGATAGAGTTCTATGGTATGAGTAACATCTGTTACATGTAACACTAAACAACATCTCTCTGGTCTAATGATTCTAGGCAACTATTCATTAAATACATTTTGTATTGACCGGAGTAGAGCTAAAGCTTGTCTTGATGTTTAGTTCTCTCTCAAATGCCTTGAACTTTGACATGAGCAACTTTAAACTGAGTACTTCAAAGCTTTACCCTCTCCTTGCTCAAGGTTTGGGAAACACCACTGTTGAACATGTATGGATTTATTTTGGTACATTCATGTGCTCTGCTACACTAAGGCATCTCTTCAGTGAAAGAAGAGGTGAACATGTGCTGCTTGAAATTAGTCACAGTGCTAATATCTCAGAATCAGCAGCAGTGGAGACAAGTAATAAATGATTATTTGGTCTAATTAATGACAATGCATAAAAACTCTCAAACCATCCACTGAAAATATAGATATTGACTATTTTCATTGCGTCCATGTGCTTTAACTATGTGGGCATGGTTTGTAACTTCAAAGTTGGTTTAGCAGAATCATTCAGGGCCAGATTTCCAGAAGGCATCTACCTGTAGCCCCTGTTTGTGTGTACATCAGGCTTGGCCTCCATAAGAGTTTGCAACTACGCTTCGTGCACACTCTTGCAAATCTGACCCTTAATTTTAAATCTTATTTGCTTTTCTAGCATTTACTTTGTGTCATTCTAAAATGGAAGTAACACTTGCTAGAAATGACTCCTTCCTCTTGTTTCTCTTTTGTTTTAGAGAAAATGCAATTTGTGTGAATGAAGGGCAAAACAACTAGATTCTTGGTAGAAACTTGGACCTTTCTGCTTCCAATTCTTGACCTCTCTTCTTTACTGCTGTTAATGAGAGACAGAATTTTTCTTCCAGTAAAACAGCTCAGGTCATAATTTGTAGTGCCAGGAATCAGGCTAGTACTTGATCCAGTCCCTCCTTCCCAACCAGAATAAATGCCATGCTAAATGTACTAAAAGATGCCAGTTTGAGCTTTTTTGAAATTAAAGGTAACTTCTGGTAAACTTTTATGGAAATACTGGGGTACAAGAATAAGGCTAAATGTTGGTAAATATCATCCAGACATAAAAAACAAACAAAAAAACCCTTCAATCTTAACTGGCTTCAGTCCTCATAAGGCAAAATGCTTTTCTTCAAAGCACAATAATGGTTCAAAATTTGGACTTCTGCCATTTCAGGTTTTGGGGGAGGGGGTGATAGGAGGAGGAGGAGGAGGAGAATCAAATCCCAAAACTTGCTTAGGAAGCAAACATTCCTGAAAAGTCGTCTTACTGTAAGATATTTGCTACAAGAAGGCCAATGAAACGTTTCCCATCACTTTAAGTATCAGACATGAGAACAAATCTCTCCATTTAGAGGAGAGAAATTTCTGTATACTGTAGTACTTGTCTTCTGCTGTACTAAGTTTCTGATAGGTATTGATTGGTCAAAAAGATTGGTTAGGTGCTTCAGGAGGCAAATGGGACTCCTAATTTGTTTGAACTAAACTTAAATAAACAATCTGAAAAACTTGACTTTGGTTCAGCCAACGTTGTTTAAACATGATCGAGACAAGACTAGTCCAAAAAAAGTGAAGTATTCCATTACCGTGAAACTGTATTAAGCATGGCCTAAATATTAGGTGTGTGTTCTGTATAGTATGTTCCATCTAATATTTATTACTAGTGCTTTAAACTCGAGAACAAAACATCCATTTAAAGTGGAGGCATTGGGCAGATGTTCCTTTTATCAGTATACATTGAGATACTCTATATCAGAGGTTTAGGATACAATTTTGCTAACAGGTAAAGAAAACCAATGTAAATATATAAGAATGTTTATTTGTTGCACATAACTTTTTTGGTATAAAAAAAATAAATGTAGAAATTACCTGTGGACGTCTTGCTGCAATCATTCTTATACTGCAGTAGTGCAGTTCAAACAAAGAGCTTGAATGAACCCAATCAGAGGCCTTTTTGGACTCGGTCTGAGCCTTAGAAACTGTTTTTAAAGCCAGTACTGTAATCTTGTTTGTTGAAATGTACTCAGTTGTGATTTCTCTTTTCAAAAGAAGATGTATGTTAGCAGTAGAAGGTTGAAGCATTTAGTCCCCAGAGATACTAGTTAAGAAAATTCCTGTAGCTTCATCGTGTATTGCTGAATGTTGTGTGCACATGAGTATGTAAAGGTTGAGCAGCATTGACTTGCGGATTTACTGTTTACAATTCTTCAAGCAACATGTAAACATGTTCCTAGGTATGTTACTTTAATCACTTCCTTTTCTTAGGTCTAAAGATTTGCTTAACTCCACTCCCACAACATCTCAGTATTCTATACCTGCCGTATGTGTTCCTTTTTTTGTTTAAATTTGCAGTGAGCTGCGGAGAATTGAAGCAGGAAATGATCCTCTCCTTGAAATGCGTGCTCACCATACAAATGGATGTTGAACCCGTACATCTGTCTTGTTGAATTGAACAAAAGTGTAGCTTTCTCTACTGAAGTTGCAAGTCCTGTGCATATTTAGGGATCTGAGTCCTAGTTTGTAATGCATTACCCATGTCAAATCTGTCTCTGTATCTTGATGTGGCAGCTGTTGGTATGTCATTCTGTCAGTGTTGAAATGGGGAAGAAAACTGAAACAAATTAAAGTTTAGAAATGAAGAAGTTTTTTAATTACTTTCCAACACTGGTAATGGGATTAATATGGTATTCAGCAATGTACTGGATAACATGTGAGTGACTGCTTTTTAACATGGATAAACTTTTATATTCTGGGTTTCAGGTAATTAGGAAATCTGTAAAATTAATGCTATGTACACATGACTTATACTCATAGTATGGGTTTTCTTTTGGAAACTAAAGGAAAATTGTTCTGACTTCTGTAGTGAGTGTACATTTCCTTTTTATTACTGCATGTGGTAATTAGAACTGTTCTTGGGTTCTAATGTGTGCTTCAAGAGTATAGAACACTATATGCTACCATCCAATAAACGGTGGCAACTGTTTTTCTTTATTTATGGGCAGAAATTTAAGTCACTTAGCTCAGGCCATCGGAAGGAGACAGTTGCATACAGAAGACCCACAAGCGATAGTATGCTTAATCATTCTAGTCAGATGATGGTGTGCGGAAATGGGAGTGCTGATGCAGTTTAATGCCCATCAATTATCCAAAATCTAGTAAGCAGTCTCTGCTCAGGACCATGGATGTGGCAAAGGCGATGCTGCTGTAGACCTAGGCTTACAATCTTTTTGTAAGAAATTTTTATTACTAGCTTCAGATCAGGCATTATTGATAAGATCCTCTATGAGCACTAGCTTGCACTCTTACCTTCCATTCTAAAACCTAAACTCTGACTTCTTTGAGGTGGGATTGCAGCCCATTAGGCAAAGCTGGCACTCTAAATCGTTATACAATAGATGAATCTGCACATCTAACTTCAACAAATCTTTCCATCCCAAAATGTGAAGGGTGCTGTAGTATCTATATTTCACCCCAGTGTTAGGGGATAGTGTTAGGTCAGATGTGGAAAAAGTTAATTTACCTATTGAAAATACTACTGTAGTTTGACCTCCAATTGTGAATTAAGCTCCTCCCAAGATGAAAGTCAGGGCTGCATCTCATTCTTGTAGTCCTAGTAGGGAAGTTCATACTTTAAAAACTGGCACTGCTATACGTAGGTATCTCTATTTCTGACATTGGCTGGAGGGGTAGAAGCTACTGTGGAACACAAGCTACTTAATGTAGTATACATTCTACACCAACTAAAACTTGTTCTGTACCCTTACAGTAGAGCAGTCTAATCAATTACAATACACATTTTGAGGCACCATAGATTAGAGGGGAAATGGTGACTCCTTTGGAACATAGCTAACTGGAATCCAGGATAGGCTATGTAAACAGTACAATATTAGAAATCGGGAGAGCTAATGCATATCTTCCAATCTACCTCTCTAAAATACTTGTTATTAAGAGTGTTAAGTATCCACTTTGCCACCTGCAAACATGCAGCCTATTGATATTCATTTTCTTTGTATATATTTCAATCTGCCTTGTGTTTTGTATTAAATAGAACCCATGCTATAGAAATGTTTTTATTTTAGTACTATTTCAAACACAAATTGCACTAATCCTGTAATATTTAACTTCAGTAAAATGTAAATACTACTTAAACAAAATGTTATTTAATGAAAACATCTGCGTTTAATACCCAATCATAAATTGTGATATTTCCGTGTTGGATGGAGACAACTTGATTCATTTGCAAGCTTCCAATATCTGTCTCTTAGAACAAATGCAGCTGCCTTTGGTTGTCGTTGACGGGTAAAGATCCCCTTCTTGTTCCCTAAAACACGACTGATTGCTGTAGATATGAAAAGTCATAAAATAAAGCAGGTGTTTACAGAAAAATCACAAAGCATCTGTGTACAGTGCTGTAATCAAAGTGACATGTCTAACCCCTCAGCCACAGGGAAAGAATATTAGTAGCAGCTTTACAGAACCAAGTTAGATGGAAGAGACTTAAGTCACCACCTTCCTATCTATGAGAAATGATGATTATACATGAAGACTGTCTAACCAAGAGAGTTAGTGGCTTCATTAAAATAGATTTAGCTTACAGGGATTCACTGTCAAATCAGTTATCCATGGATTTAAGTATGCCCATGAATGGGCTGTATTGCTTCAATTAAATCAATTTTAATTAAACTAGTGCAGTGTCTTTAGACAAGACTTTAAGCTATGACCAGTCTAATTTTAAAGAGCTGGGGGGGTTCTATTTCTACTCTCGTTCCATCGCTTAATCTCACTAAAGAACTTTACTTTGATACTCAGATTCCTTTACTGCTGTTCCCACACTTTTGTCCACCTCAAATCAAACCAGTCCAAGTGGCAAATCTTCTCCAGGTGGCCTTCAGTCCCTCTATGCTGCATGGTGTGTATGGATTTGGGCATTGATTTGTCATTGCAAACTTGGTCTAACTTTCTTTCCACTAACCCTTTTGAAACTTTCCGTATTTTCCCCCATCCCAGCTCTGTCTGCTCTCTTTAGCGACTTCTCTCTTACATGCTATTTACTTAAGTCACTGAAGATAGCACACCTGGAACACAGATTCATACTGTATTCCACTAAATACACCGCTTCTGTTGACTATCCCTCAGTCACAATGTAACTGCCAACAGATTCTCTGTACTGTGGCTTGAGTTCTACCTTCATACATATGTCAAATTCCTTTGCCTTGTCTGTACTGGGAACATAAGACTGGTCATTCACCAGTGGTGGAGACAGTAGCATACAAGACTCAAGCATTTTTATCATTATGGCATTTAGCCCTGCTTTGCATAGTTTCTGTGGCTCAGCTGGTGAAAGCTGCCTACAGCGCAAGTCATGCATCTTAAGTTTGCTAGTGGAGGTGCAGGGCTAGTGATAGTAGTTTGCGAAACACGTACAGCAACTTTGAGCAAAACTTAGAAAGTTAAAAAAAAAAAAAAAAAAAGTATAGTTGAGGTGGAGTACTGTTAGGGAGAGGAGAGGAAGGAAAGAGCAGTAATGTGCTGGGTCCCTCTGCAGACTTCACTTGCATTCTGTCACAGTGCAGCATCTCCCCAAGCTGGTGGTGAAAGTGCTCTGACAGCAATTCCCTTAGTGGTGGGACACTTCATAACCCAGCCAGCGGAGAGAGACTATTCATCATAGGAAATGCTTCTTTGGGATTAGATCCTAGCCGTATACTGGACTTGGTCATGAAAAAATAAAGTCACTTTTCCCCCTGCCTTAATGCAAGAGTTAGACATGAGCCAACATGTTGGGAACACAATCCATTTCTAAAGAAACAGCAAAAAGAGAATATTTCCATTTCTTACTAAGTCGTTTTAATGCCCTAGTTTAAAACATAAGAGCCAATTGGCCTATAAGGGTAACGTTCTACCTATATTTCAATAAGTAGCTCTAAAGGAAGAGTAGAGATTACCCCACTCAAACGACTTTGTGACAAGACTGTGCTCTCAGTACTAAACCAACAGCTAATGTGCTTACACGGGAGCAATAAGGGGGTCAAGACGTGAGATTTGGTTACAGAGGCTGTTTCTGAAGTTCTTTAGGAAAGCATGAAGTCCTCCGCGTGCCCTGTAAGAGAGCTCTGACACTTTAGTTGACAGCGGAAGAAGTGCCAAAAGGACGGACATCTTGATTATCACAGTAAGGAGAAATGAACTGTTTGTGTTTTAAAAATGTTAGAGCAGACTGAATGAAAGTCAGCAATCTCCTTCTACAGCCACTGTCTAGTATGTAGTTTTAGCTGCAGTGTTTGTGTATGGGTGGAGGAGGGCTAGTTCTATTCTGTAGCACAGATGTGACCCTCCGCAGCTTACTGCAGATTTGAGCAGTGTATGCTGAACAATGGTACTAGTTTTATAGCAGGATCTGACAAGGTTGCTGTAGGTCTGTTTACGAAGCTCATGCCCTGTTCACAATTGTCTGTCAAGAGCACTTTTTCCGCAGGTGGGAGCTAAAATGAAGTTAAAGGAAGCTTTTGAGATAGATGGTTGTGGTAGGCATCTTTGCCTCTTTCTGAACCAGTACCCGAATACTATAGCATTTGCTTTTTCCTTCGTTCTCCCAAAAAAGCTTTTTATGTGGAGGAAAATGACAAGGGAACTTCCCAATAAAGGTTATGCTGCATTTAACGATCTTCAGTGCCACATATGCTAACTCGTTCTTCTAGAACACATGCTTGTACTAAAATTTGTGCCCTCAATTTCATAACATGAGAGCCCTCATGGCAGGAGAAATTGCTTACCTTTACATTGCAGCTTAAATATATCATGGAATCTCAGCTTACCTTGATCTGTCATAAAATCAGCAAAGTTCCAGATGAGCTCTCCAATCACATACTCCTTTCTCTTCTTGTCAAATACTGAATGATATTCCTTTAGCACAGCTGTCTGGTATTCCTCACTGAACATCAGAGGTGGATCCTGCAACCAAAGGCAGCAGAAAAGACTCAAACATAGACCATAGCAGGTGTCAGCAAGGGCCTTCCATTTACCTTTTTTCCGAAAAGCTGTACAATTATTCTCTTCATCCACTGCTGAATTATAGCCATAACTTTGGAATGTGGTGGCTGTTAAATAGAGGCCAGAAGCACCAAAGAAGGATATCTAATTGAAACTGCAAGGGGAAGTTTAGATAGTGTTGAATTCATCTTCTACTTAGGTTGGCCTTTTTGATTCATTGGCGAGAAACTAGCAACTTTTTTGATCAGCTTCTGAATGTACTTCATGGCAGTGGGTTTAAAAGTGCTATAGCTAAATGATTTCTCTAAAACGGCACGACCCCATAATCAAGTGACTTTTCTTCCCTGCTCTGCACCTTACTGTTCACTTAATATTCTCCACAAATGCCAAAGCACTGAGAATATTCCAAGAACTATCTTCTGGAGGTTTGACCACAGAAGTGTAAATCAGTGAGTCAGCTGTAGCATAACTCTCAATGACTCATTTTAAAAGGAAAACTGCAACATAGCGTAAGAGCCAATTAATGATTTACACTTTGTAAACGGGTCTATTTGAAGCAGTGTTTTAAATAAAAGAAAAAAGTGGGACTGGCTTCCACAATCAGAATTTTAAAGTTTGGCAGGTTTAGAAAGGGGCAGAAAAATTTCTTGTAGGCTAGTGACTCAAATTATGGAAATGTATTAGTGGCCTGTAGCACATACGAGTGCTTTGACTTAAAGAGCTCATCTCCTCTTAGCTTTACTGAAATCAAGGTCAAAACTCTCACTGATTCAATGCGGGCCAGTGTTTCAGCGATAGAGTCCAGTATAATTTGCATAGCCACTGGGGAGTATATTTCACATTGATGTCCAGCATGTCTCATAGACTCATACACTCATAGGTCAGAAGGGACCAATATGATCATCTAGTCTGACCTCCTGCACAAGGCAGGCCACAAAACCCTACCCATACACATATATGAAGGGGTCAGTAAATTTCATGGGTAGTTTGTTCGTGAATGAACCTTCCGCCTGGAACAGCACTGTGCTCCCCCCAGTCTGGCACATCCACAAAACTCACACTGTGAACCCCAGCAATAGTGTCTGCTCCATATTCGCTCTGGATAATTGGCTTTTGGTAGGTTTCATGCCAGTTCTCAAACTGCGTATTGAGTTGCAGCTGAATAACCTCCAGATGGCCGGAGTCGTGGTACCAGGAGAAGTAGCTATTTACACAAATTACATCCACATACGAAGCCTAGAGAAATAACGTAGAGTAATATTTGTAATAAACCGCAACGTAACTCACAAGACTACATCTACATATGCTGTAGTTCCACTGACCTGAGTTGTTACACTTAGGATCAATCTGGCCGGCAGCATTTTAAAACAAAAATGAGACTGCCCAATACCCACCCGCAGAAAAAAAGCAGAAGGAAACTCACCAGGTCGAGCAGTTTCCCCCATCAACCTATGTTAATTTGGCATTTTACACTTTGGTAGGCAAAGTAGCCAATTAAACAAGATCAAGTGTTTCATTCCTGTGTTTGTCAGGTGTTTTGGAAATTCCAAAATGTATTTTGGATCTGGCTGTGCATTTAAACATCCTTTTAAACTTACTAAATCATGTGATGCTCAGCTTCGTGCTCAATTCCTTTGACTGGTGCCTAAATCCATGCATTAGAGGTGCAAATTAAGACTCAGCGTTCTGCAAGTTCTATGCCATTTCTATCACAACAGACAGTATGACAAAGGACACTAGCCCACTGAAGATAGACAGGGATGTTGTATGTAATGTATCCAATGTTCTCTTAACATGTTTTGTAATAAAGCTCTGATCTCCAAATTACAGTGTATAAGTTGTTTAAATTTTTTCTGTGCTGCTGATCTGCCGGAACAAGCGTGTTCCACTGGAGGCAGGATGACATTGTAGTAGGAGCATGCAGCTGTGTTCCAACCAGCGATAGCTGGGACACTGGGGTAATCTGAAATGCACTATTACACATTTCTGGCTGGGTAGACATACCCTGAGAGGCTCGAGCCAGGCTTAGGGGGTGGTTAGACTATGGAAAGCTAACAGGCATCTGCCCAAGAAGAATAAGAGCAATTTGCTATGAGTTGAGACAAAAGGTTCTTTACTATACTCCGTTGAGGCCTGTTACCATTTTAAAAGGTTTTATTCTATGGTTTAACGAACAGCCTATTGAAAGTGAGAGGCTCAGGGTTTAATAGGCACAATAAGGAGTGAAACAGCAAAACATCCACAATGGGGTTAGACAGTTACACAATGGGTCTAATGCTGCACAACAGTGTAGAAAAGTGGCCCTTCAAGTCATTCTATTAGACTGCAGGGTCAGGCCCTGTGTGCGTTGCTTCTCTGTGCAAATCAAACATGCTTGCCTCCAAAAATCTTTAGTAGAATGGGGGGAAAGAGGATTATTTACCACGCATTAAATCTACCCCTTCCCCAGTTTTATTAAGAAAACAAAAGAGAAAAGAAATTAAACTTACACCATGATCATGGGCGTAATTAGCATTTGACACAAAGGTTACAGGTCGGGTGGGATCAATGGCTTTAGTATGAGCTATCACTGTCCTGTTTACAAACAGTAAAACACAAGCGTCTATCACCAACAAGGAGAAACAGCCTCACAAAAATCAGAGCGCACCCCCCCCCTCACCCAACCTTTGGCGCCGGTGTTTAGTTAAATAGACAGGGTGATTTAGAGTGAAATATTGCAGGTCTTGGACGGTGTGTGTAATTCTAGCTAATATTAATAGGAGATAAGCGCTCACATGAAGAGGAGACTGTTTTGCCTGCACACCTATTGCAAAAATCAGCAGAGAGGTGTCCGTCCCTGTAAAACATCATAAGCATAACTTTAAAAAAGAGAAAGAAAAGGGCAGGGGCCAGTGGTCTCTACAGCCTTCAAGGGAATAGCCTTCAAGGGTGCTGTGAGCAGCCCCAGCGAGAGCAAATGAGTGGTACTGCTCTAATAACCACAGCTTCTTCAGTAGGCAGGCCCAAGCCCTATGTAGGCCTGATTCTACTGAAGTCCAAAGAGTTAAGCCAGTAGAGAATTTGGATCCTGGGTTTTTCTGTAGTAAGGGATGATCAAACCCTCAACAAGGGTTTATTGAACCTTCTGCCTTTACTGTCTTTCTGAATCTCAGTCTTGAAGGAATACCTCATTCTAAGTGAACTCCTGATGGTGCTTAGCTCAGAGAAATAACTGGAAAAGGTGCGGCTGGGCGGCATTAAATTCAGTATGCAAAAGAGTGTGTGGATTGGGGAAATATGTAGTAAGTACATTGAACATTTACACAAATTTCTAGGCTTTAAAAAGATCTTATGGCTGGCTCTCTGAAGACCTGCCAGCCTTCCCAATGCAACTCCTTCATACCTGAAAAATTACAAGGCACAGCCCATCACAAGCGAGTCCCAACAGCCATGCACAAGACCACACACTTACTTAAAGTAGTAAGCTGCTGGGGCGAGCTCTGAGGCCGGCTCATTGGCTACAGACCACATCACAACCGATGGCCTATTCTTATCCCTCCGGGTCAACTCTTCCATCACGATGAGATGGTGTTCCAGCGATTTGTTTCCGAAGTTCTCACTCAAGGACAAAAGGAAGCAAGAGCAGGTCACTAAAATGCTATCGAAAACTCACCTGCAATCCTTCATCGATACTAACAATGTAACTAGTGGTCTTGGAGCACAGGGGCCAAAATTAATCCCTGGAATAAGTCTCTCCATACCAGAAATGAAGTTGGCGCTGTATCTCTGGATGGGGATAACTCTTTGCAGGACAGCAGCTGGCTTGTTAGATATTCTAGCAAAAATAGGTTTTACTCCTTTCACTTGAAACTATCTTCCTCTTCTCACATGCCAAACCACCTCCTCTTCCTCTTTCAACTTCCTGCTTAAAATACATGCTTCTAGGCAGCCTTTCAGAGACTTCTACAGCACTCCCAAGATTTCATTATCACCTAGCACATCTAGTGTCTGAAGTAAAGAGGAACCCAGACAAGAGCCTTTGATCCAAACTACCCCTCGCCCCCACGCACCAGTGGTCTAGATTAAATGGGCTCCAGAACCAAGCTACCCCTGATTTTGAGTTTGGAAAAACAAAACCAGGCCAATAAGGCTCAGAAGAATTAGGTCTTTCTACTGTGTAAAACCCACTGTATCGGTAGCTCCAGTTACAGCTTGATGCCCCTTCCCCCAGGTGGATAAGGGGCAGCTCATTCTTGCAGTGCACTGGGGATAAAAATGTGCTGCTGCAGCTTCGTTTAGGAATGCAGGTATTTCCCATCTACATTGCAAGAGTGAACAGTATGTTACCAATGTTGAGAAAGGGCACTGCTGTAGCCTGGCCCCTCACACCAGTAGTTTCTAGAGTGTAGACAGGCCCAAACTTGTCATGGGCTGATTTTTAAGTTGGTGCAGAGCCCCTGTGCATTCAGCTGTCGTCAGTCGGAACTGCCGATACTCAGCACACCCGAAAAGCCATGTCCACGGGCGGGGGGCCGTGCTTAGCGCTCAACACAGTGGGTGCTCAGTAAATCAACATTTTTAAGCAGAGAGAAATACAAAAGGAGGAGTGAGCTTCCAAACAATCCCTTACAGATCTCTCATTCCTACTCCCGGACACTCGTCGATAACCACAATGCCATATGCATCGCACAGATCCATGATCTCCTCTGCGTAGGGGTAGTGGCTGGTGCGGAAGGAATTGGCCCCGAGCCACTGCAGTAAGTTGAAGTCTTTCATGATCAGGGACCAGTCCAGTCCTTTGCCACGGATCTGGGGGAAAAGCAGGCAGGACAATCAATGATGAACAAGAACTCAGCAGTATTTTGCGCTGCACTCGGCATCTTCTAGCCAAGGATCTGAAAGCACTTCCCGAGCAGTTGCTTACCTAAGCCTCACAGCACCACTGTATGTTACTCCCGTGCAGTCCTGGCTTCAGGATAAATTGTTGCTACACCTCTATCTCTCTGTCTCTCAGCCTGACTCATCTGGGCTCCGTGTGCTCTCCCCTCACTTCCACAGGGCAGAAGGACACGATCGGGCTTGCCTAGGTTCCACCCTGAGTGGACAGCGTGGGAGCCTTTCTGCCTCCAATGCTACAATATTGGTCTTGCTTTGTGAGTTTTAAAAGGCTCACCCACAGAGGTGGAGACTTCATGTTTATGCAAAGGAGCCTTGCAGGGAAGGAGGGGAAGAAGTCTCTCCAAGGCTGGAAAAATCATTATTCGTCATTGGAAACAGGGTTTGCTGTTTCCACGGTACCAGCTGAGGTGTTGTGCAGATGCAGTGCGGTTAGCAGCTGTGTATCCTCAAACTAAACTGTGCGCTTCAGTTGCCCACCTGCAAAACGGGGATAATAATAGTTCCCACCCTTTGTCTGGCTTGTAAACTGTAAGCTCTTTAGAACTAAGAACGTCTCTCAATAGGCGTATGCACAGTGTCTAGCACAACGGCGCCCTGATCTCAGCTGGCACCTCTATTTGTACCACAGTAAGGTCTAAATGGCCTGGTGTCCCATCAGTGACTGTGTATAAACCTCACAGTATTACTACCAACGGCATAGATGCATCTGGGAGAGGGGCTGCTAGGAAATGGACTCCTTCTGGGGGGTGGGGCCAGAAGCGTTTCTTGAGCCGATTCAAATGAAGTCGCAGAGAGCGGCCTCCCGCACCGCCCCCCACTCTGTGCTCTTACATCGGCATCTTCATGCTTGTTGACTCCATGGAAGTAGAAGGGCTTTCCGTTGATGAGGAACTGACTGCTGGTGACGTGCACGGTGCGGATCCCAACAGGGAGCGTGTACACATCTTCCGACGGCTCACCGCCCACCTGCGCTGACAGCTTAACCTGGATTCCCAGCAGAAACCAGTCTCCACGTTAGCGCACAGAGGAGAATACGCCCGGTTCTACCTCCCTCTCAGCCAGTGCTTCCCTCCCAGGGACCCCTCACACACAGCCATGCCCCCATGAGCCAACGCCTAATGCTGCCCATCCATTACCCCACCTCTGAGCTGTCCGAGGCTGGCTGTTCCTGTTTGGTTCTTCCAGCCTGCCCCCCTGAGGCCACCCACCTCACTTCCTGGCCTGCGGGAAGACTCAGATACTGACCGAAAGGGACTGTGGGTCACATCAGGAGCCCAGGCTAGGGAAGTGAGGGGGCAGGAGGAGGAAGAGGAAGGGAAGCAGGTTGGGTGGCTTGGGACTTGTTTCTCCCAAGAGCTCTGACCTGACTTCCACTTCCTAAACCCACAGCCGGAACCATCCACCCTTGCAGGCTCGGCCCCGGAGAGCTCATCTTCCCCGTGACCAAGCCAAAGACTGGAGTTTAGCCTGCTTACAGGCAACATGCACCTGGGGCCTTGCAAACTGCATCTAGTCTCGAAACCCTAGATCACCGTTAAATCCCCAGTCATGCAGAGGAGATAAAGACAGACATGGAGGGCATCTAATCCTCCAGGTCTGCAAGCTGAAACCGAAGTGGAATGCCTGTACTACGGGGAAAAGAGCTCACTGTAGCTGTTAAATGTGTGAGACAGGTTAGCAAGGTGAGCCAGATTAATTATCTCCTCTCTCACTCCTTCCTTGTCCATGGAAAGATGCCAATGGACTTCAGTCAGAGATGGACAGGGCCCTGAGACAAGACAGCAGCAAAGATCATAAACCCAGTGGTAAGATTCTGAACCCAATGGCCACGCATTCCCTTCCCACACACCCACCTTCTCTTTCCCATTGACTTGACTTTCAGCTCAGCAAGCCAAGAAGTTAGCAAGATTTGATTTTATTATGGCGTGAAACCATGTAGGCAGGATTCTTAGGGTAGGAGGATTAAGGAAGGCCGGCTTCTTTAGACCCATAGATTTTTGTAAACCTAACAGGACAATGAAATGAGAGACACGCAAAATGAGAGAAATGTGTGCACGTTACCTCTAAGTAATACAGGTATCCGGGGTTTTCATGCATCAGATAAGGCCACCAAAGCTTTGGATCCACTATTTTCAATTCTCCAATAAGTCCATCTCCCGTAGCGACCACTTTCCCCTCCTTCTCACGCAAATTCAGTGACACGGAGTAGTGGGTACCGCCAGTCACCACTACCTGATATCGCACCACACCTAGTCCAAAGGAGAGCATGCAGCAGGTCGGAGACTCTCTTCTCATCAGACAGCGAGGCAACAGTGATGTTTCCTAGTGACCCCGTTGTGATGTGGCTCTCTACATCACCCAGGTTAGCGATGCTGGGTACTCTCCAGATAACTACATCACTAACGTGCTACCCACTGGACTCCAAGTTATTGATACACATTGATTCCAGTTACAAAGATTATTTCTGCCCTGTCCGAAAGCCTGGACCTCAAAGCTGTGCTTCGTTTAGAGCAATACGCTGCATTAGTCAAGTTGAAGAAGCTCTTCCTTACCCTACTTCTAGTTTGTAAAGGGTTTGTGGGGACTGTCGGGCTCATCAGCGTGGTAACAGGCTAGAAAGGGTTTCACTTTTAGGCTGCCGCTTCAAATCCAGACCAAGTGGCTGAACGATGATCCCATGTATGCCCTGGCTTGTGTGAAATGAGTTGGGTGGGTCTCAGGCCAGTTCCCATCGGACTGGTGTCCATGTCACCCATCATTGCTGCTACTGGCCCCGTTGCTGGCATGCTCAGCAGAGAGGCCAAGCCATGAATGGGCTACGTAGCGTCTCTAGGCCAGGCTCAGGCACACAGCCAACGCAGCACTGGCTGAGCTGGCAACACCCGTGTCCCTGCTGGTCTTTTCCGGCAGACAGAGGCCTGAAGCCTGCGGGGCTGGTTGTTAACACAGCACTAAATACACACATCCAGGCTTGTCAGAGCTGGCTTCCAATAGATAAGGTCTATTGTTCTCAGTCCAACTCTGTAAGTTGCCACTGCACCATACAATGACCCGTGTCGTTGCCAGATGAGCTCACAATCTAAAGGCACGGTCACAGACCATGCAAAGACTGGGGTGGGATGGGGAGCCGGGTTCACCATCAGGGTGCTTTTGGATACTAAGAGGCCCGCCTGCCTGCTAAACATTCCTAGGGAGGTTGGTCCAAGCAGAGCCAACGGAGTGAGAGAAGGAGTGTAAGCCGGAGAGGGCGACTGAGACAAAGGGAGACATGCAGAAGAAGCCAAGGATACACGTAGGAGGATTTGACAAGCGCAGAGATGCAGGAAAGCATAGGGCTAGGGCATGGAAGGGGAGAAGCCGGACATTTACACAGCAGGAAATGTGGAGGGGACAGTGCAGAATGTAAAGATGAGAGGGACATAGGGTCAGAGTGTCACAAAAGAAACTATAGAAAGGAATTGGCTCCTGCGCTCCTGCTTAATATGAGCAAGGGGTTGACATCTAAGCCAGATTTGCATTTATTGTCGCAAGGACCTGCAGCTGTCGGATATGGGGTGGGGGAAATAACTATATTTCATAGCACCCACCCTGGTTTAGCATCTACATCTGCACCGGGCAAGCTACAGGGAAAAGCATGTTTGTGAGCAACTGCCTTCAATTTAATGCTGCAGGAGAAACTAATTAAATGTATTACAAGTAACAGATTTAAACAAAGAGGCATTCATACCTGTGAAATAGAATTGACCAGACAAGCAAAAATCCCTTCATTTCCCTAGATCCTTATCTGCCATTGGAGGCTACCTCTCTAAGGGATATGAGCCACTTTCAAGTGTTTAATTGGACTTTTATATTTTTTGTGTACCTGGAAGATTACAGCCATTTGACATGGCTTTAAAATAGATCACAATTGCAGGCAATTGCAATCATTCAGATAGTCATCCTCAGTGACATATAAACAGAGTACCAATTTAAAAGGTAAGCCGTGGAGATGCAGCCAAAACAATTAAGACAGTTAAAGGAATTGTAATGCGCCTAACAACAGGGTACAATAGACAGAACACAGCCCTGGGAACCAGGAAATCTGGGTAGAAATCTGCAAGTCACTTCACCTCTCTGTGCCTTAGTTTTCCCATCTGTGAAAAGGGAATAATGATTCTCCATCAAATGCTTTGAGGGCTGTGAATGAAAAGTTCTATTACAATCTGGGGAATCTCTCTATATACAGCTAATGAGTTTTGTGTGATATTGGGGACTATCAGTGTCAGATTTCAAATTCCATTTGAACGTGGGGCTGGTTGTCTTCTCCGTTGTATTTTTACCTCCATGTTGAACTGAAAACCTCCATATATGTCTGCCTCTAGGTTGAACTGAAATACCAAGGGGTAGTGACAGAGGGCTTACAATGGAGAGTTATTAAACTAGACTCTATTCACAGGGAAGCACCTTTGGACACAGGACTGGCTACTGCCCAGAAGAGCCACTCTGCATAGGTGGGCAGGTAACTAAGCAATGGCTCACCACCTGGTGCAAGACTTTGATCACCTGACAAGGCTGATCAGAGGGTCACGTGGCAGAGAAACTGAAGGTTATAAAACAAAGGCTCTTAGTGGGTGGAGAGGAGAAAGCAAGCAAGCGACAGAGAGAAAGCGGGAGGGTACTTACTGCAGTGCTGAGAGAGCAGTTCCACAATTTAGAGGAGACACTATAAGAAGGAAAGGACGGATCCAGGACACCCCCAGAGCACGCTGGCGGAAGCCAGAAGAATGTTCTAGAGTGGGGAGGAAACTGCGGTAGGGAAATGGGTGTGTTTGTTATTTTGTCTGGACGGTGACATCTTCTGTGTTTGTTATTTTGTCTGGACGGTGACATCCTCTGTGCTGCCCAAGTAAAGAGCGCGTGACCCAGAATTCCCTTTTGCAAAGTGTCGTGAGGCAGCGCGGCCTCCCTCCGACCCACTGGGGCAGACGCCAGCCTCTCTACCTGAGAGGGTGGAGCCAAGCCAGCCTTGCCCCTGCACTGGGAGCAGGCGGGCGGGTTAGGAAGTACAAAAGGCCGGGCCTCTGAGCTCCTGAAGGAGGAAGATGTCTCCCCCCCAGTGCTGGGGCTCACGCCGGACACCCCTGCGGAGCTGTTGGCTGCTGTGACCTGGCGGAGCTGCCGGTTGCCTGCGACGCAGAGGACCTGCTGGGGCTGCTGCTAGCGATGCACCCCGGCCAGACGGACGGAGACGCTGAAGCCCAGGTACTGTGAGGCGGGCGGGGGGAGGAAGGCGCCCAGGGGAAGCAGACGATTGTCCGGTTGTGTTGGGCCTATGGCCGGGTCAGCGAGTTTCGGCTGGAGCCCTGCTGACCCAGTGGTGGAGCGCCCCGCCACTGCCAGGGCCCCGGGCTGGGACACAGTGACGTCGGGAGGGCGCCCTCTCCTCCTTGCCACCCCACCCTGAGGTGACAGCTTCACCCCGGCCTGTGCAGTCTCGCTGGGCCACAACCTTCCTGCTCGCCCCTGCCTGGCCCCACGCACCCCGCCCTGCCTGAGGGCTGGGGCCAACAGACTGCTCTTGCTCGGCAGATTGGGTAACGGCCCTGGCCAAGAGACGTTGAGTGAATGAGGCCGTGGGGCCTCCCTCCCACCCAGCAGTGGACGAGCGAGCAGCATCCCTCTACACTAAGCCCGCGTGTTACGTGCTATCGCGTGTCCCTGAAAGGGTAGCTGGTAAACCAGAGCACCCCAAATGCTGGTGCTCTGGGGAAAGATGTGCTTGTGCCACGGGGACAGCCTGCCTACCCTCGGGGCTGAGGCAGTGGGACTGTAGGGTGTCTGCTCTCAGAAGGGGGGCGGGAGACTGAGGATCTGCACCCTGACGCTATGCCTAGAAAACCAGAGGCAGCGCCCCAGCTTTGCTCAGGTTTAACAACACACAGGCTTCAGAATCTTAAAACCACTTAAAACCACTGAGCGTTGGGCCACTGACTCCAGTGGGAGCTGGACTGGGACACGTAAAGCTACGTACTAGTATAGGATGCCCAAAACTGAGCTGCGTGTACAGCCACACTGAAAGGAGGACGAGGATGGTCAATCTAATGTCTAGAGCACCGGCCTTAGAATTTGAAGACTGGAGTTCAATTCCCTGTTCTGCCTCAGACTGCCTATGTGATCTTGCTTAGGCCTCAGTTCCCTAACAGGTGGTTGTGAGGGTAAATGCATTAAAGACTGTGAGCGCTCAGGTATGACCATAATGGCAGCCATGTCAGTACCTAAAATACATAAACACACAGACTTTTATGGAGCGTAATGTGTGTCTTGAGATCCAGAAAATTCCTGTGGAGATTTGGTGGCTCTCATGAAATCATATCCATTGGCACTGGTCCTTATGCCTATCAAAGCAGGATTCTCCTTTATGCAGACTTCCACCTCAAGGTGCTGCACAGGGATCCTTTCACTTGACTATATTGTCAGCCAAGTGCCTTTTTTTTTTTTAAATACCCCTTAAGGAGATTCTTACAACTTCTAAGATCAAATGAGTGCACGTGGCTGCACACATTAAACCAAAAAATCTACTACATGATTAGTTCAACCTACCAAAAATTCCTCAGTTGGAAGCTTTCCCATTGCCTCCTTTCATCTCACTGGTTGGAGAAGCAGATGGTTGCCATAATTGCCTAGACACATACCAATATTTCCTGCCCAGGCTGTAGTCACAGTGATGTCGTCTATGTAGATCGAGGGGGTTGTATACAGCACGACTGGCCGGTGAATTCCAGCGTAGTTAAAGAAATCAAACCTTGTGTTCTGAACAAAATAGCCTTTAGGATACCTGTGTGAGGGAAGGAAAAGGGTTACATTCCATTTCACAAGTATTAAAAAGCAAAGTAAAGATGTTAGTGACATACTATTAAATTACTCCTACAATAGTCCACATTTTCCCTTTCAACAAACGTGTGGCAAAGGTGATCCACTGGATATAGTGTAGTTGGACTTTCAGAAAGCCTTTGCAAGGTCCCTTACCAAAGGCTCTTAAGCAAGGTAGGCAGTCATGGGATAAAAGGGAAGGTACTCTGATGGGATCAGTAACTGGTTAAATGGCAGGAAATAAATGGTCAATTTTTGCAGTGGAAAGAAATAAATAGTGGGGTCCCCCAAGGATTTGTACTGGCACCAGTGCTGTTCAACATATTCATAAATGATCTGGAAAAAGGGGTAAACGGTCAGGTGGCAAAGTTTGCAGATGATATAAAATTACTCAAGATAGTTAAGTCCAAAGATGACTGTGAAGAGTTACAAAGGGATCTGACAAAACTGGGTGACTGGACAACAAAAGGGCAGATGAAATTCAGTGTTGACAAAAGGAAACTGATGCACACTGGAAAACATAATCCTAATTATACATACAAAATGATGGGGTCTAAATTAGCTGTTACCACTCAAGAAAGATCTTGCAGTCATTGTGAATAGTTCCCTGAAAACATCGTCTTTTTTGAGTGCTGTGGCACATTGAGCACACAGAATGTTAGGAACCATTAGGAAAGGGATAGATAAGAAGACAGAAAATATCATATTGCCACCATCTAAATCCATGATACGCCCAAACCCTGAGGACTGCATGTAGTTTTGATCACCCCATCTCAAAAAAGATATATTAGAAAGTACAAATAAGGTCAAAATGATTGGGGGTATGGAACAGCCTTCATAGGAAGAGAGAGGAAAAACACTGGGACTGTTCAATTTAGAAAAGAGATGACTAAGGTGAATATGATAGAGGTCTTAATAATAATAATTAAATCATTTTATAACAAAGATAATTAAAATCATTAATGGTGTAGAGGAAAGTGAATGAATGAAGTGAGTGAATGAAGAAGTGTTGTTTATCCCTTCACATAACACAAGAACCAGGCATTACGCAATGAAATTCATAGGCAGCAGATTTAAAACAAACATAAGGAAGTACCACTTCACGCAATGCACAGTCAACCTGTCGTTGCCAGGGGAAGTTATGATGTCCATAACTGGGTTTAAACAAAAAAACCTTGAAAATTCATAGAAGATGGGGCCACCAAGGACTATTAGCCAAGATGATCAGGGATGTGACCCCACACCCCAGGTGTCCCTAAACCTCTGATTGCCAGAAGCTGAGACTGGATGATGGGAGAGGCATCACTTGATAAATTGCCCTGTTCTATTCATTCCCTCTGTAGCATCTGGCACAGGCCACTGTTGGAAGACAGGATATTGGGCTAAATGGACCATTGGTCTGACCCAGTATGGCCCTTCTTATGTTCCAACAGATTTGCTATTAATACTACAGGAATTAAACATGGCCTAATTGTTCATAAATTGCATGGAGATCTGCGTAACAGGTGCTGAATTAGTTCCTATTACACAATGATTAACGGGATAACTCTGGCGTGTAACTTCCACCACTGCCCTGGTAACAATTCAGTGAACTCACCTAGATTCGTCCCCCATGAACTGAATTGTGCCGGGAGGCAGGGTCTGAGGTGTCAGCGTATTGTTGAGTGCAATGGTGATGCGGCATGGTTCTCCAGGGCTGCCCTTAACAATCCTGCTTATGTTTGCTTCAAAGGGGAGGTGGCCCCCTTCATGCTTAGTAACTTGGACTCCATTGATCCACTGAGAAAGAAGAAACAGAAGGGTCAGAGTGGCCACGTTAGGTATCACAGGGAACCATGGACTGGGGGAACGTATGACTCCCTGAACGCTAACGCCGGGGTCAGAGCTCTTCTGCTGAGAGCCCACTCGTACAGCATACATGCCCCTCATTTCCAGTGGTGCCCCGCAAGGCAAACCTCACCTTAACGAGAGACTTATCTGAGTTCTTCGTGTGTCGATAGCTGGTGCCCTTCAGCCCTGTGATATGGTAACATGTCAGCTACTAGCTCTGATGTCAGAGGATCAATGAAGCTAGAGCTGGAAAAATAGCACGAGGTCCTTGTTCTGAACCCCCTCCACTGTGGACTCCAGATTTGTGCCTCCATTCACTTCTTAGTTACAGAAAACCAAGAAGCTTCAGCTGGACTCACAAAGGGAAAAACTGCACAGATTGTAGCAGCTCAGGTCTACATTACAGACCTACGTCAGTATAACTCTGTCACTCGGGTGCGAAAAATCCATCCCTGAGTGATGGAGCTATGCCAGCCTTAACCTACTGTGTAGACAGAGCTATGTCAAGGGGAGTGCTTCTCTCTTCAACGTAGCTACCCGCTCTCAGGGAGGGGGATTAACCAAGCCAGTGGGAGAGCTTTCTCTCATTGGCATAGGAGCATCTTCACTTACACGCTATAATGGCACAGCTGTACTGATGCAGCCTTTTTAGTGTAGACGTGCCCGTAGCGTGTTGTCGGAACACAGAGCTGCCACATTCTTTTATTACACATGGGAGTGGGGTCCCCTAGGGCAGCTTTAACTGTGGCTTTCTCGCGAGCCTCTGGGCAGGCCTGAATGCATGTTGAATTGCTCCTATGGCCCCCATACTTACAACTATGGCGTAGTAATGGGCACTGCCAACCCGAAGTACCACTCGGGTGTTGAGGGCATCCAGAAGCCAGCGCCTGGGAAGCAGCACCTCTTTCTCATACCAAACCCAGCCAATATATTTCCGCAGCTTGGGATCTTGAGTGATCTCGTTGAAGCTGGCAGGTACCGGCATGTCGATCACAGGCCCACTCTAATGGGATCAAATGAGACAGAGGGCGAAAGGGTTCACTTAGGACTTTAAAAAAAAAAAAAAGAAAAAAGTGTGATGTTTGATAACAGTTTAAAAATAGGCTTGTGGGCTGCAGGGCGAAAGGTTTCACTAGCGTACCCATTGTGGGACAGATTCTGAGGTCAGTCAGCTGCCGGAAATCCACCAGGGGTTTCTGTCCCTTCACTTCACTTGGCCTTTTGGGTTGGAACAGACCCCTAAAAAATTCAAAGGGAAATTCCTCCCCCTCCACCTAGACTTAGCTTGAATCTGCCAGATTCTTTATATATATAGTGTCCTGTAGCACTTTAAAGACTAACAAATTTAATTTCTGCAGGCATACGTTTTCGTGGGCTGTAACCCACTTCGTCAGATGCAGGGAATGGAAATCAGATAGGGGGTCTATATATATATATATATATACAGCCAAGGGGAAGGAACAACAATGTGTGGGGGGGTCAGTAATAGCCAAGTCCATACAGTTAGAGTAGCTGAGACCTATCTACAACCTTTGATTAAAAGGTGAGAATGTGTGAACAATGACTATTATAAACAGATTCTTTATAATTTCCACCTAAAAATCATATCACATCAGGCTGACCAGAAACTCAGGCCCCAGCCTCATCACAACAGGCAAATTGGACCTGAGTTTGGGGTCACGTTCTTGTCCCACTGCGCTAACGGTCCAGCATTTACTGCCCATGTAGCTACACCAAGTAGCCAGCAGGGAGTGCTGATGGATTGTAAGCCTTTCATTAACACACAGAGGGCAGGACTTAGGAAGAAACTTTACAGCCCTTATATCTGCTTTTGTACTCCTGTTTCCCAGGTTATAACTCTCCTCCCATTCACAGACGAGCAATCGCGTGTATGAAGTTTAAACTGACCTGCACGCTTAGTTAAGTGTGCCAGTCTCTGCTGCATCAATCCCAGTCCCCTCAGCTACATTTTCAAAGTCCTTACACATCCTTATACAATACTCTTGTAAGGGAGGGAATTATTATCATCTTTATTTTACAGATGGGGAACTGAGGCCCAGAGAGTGACTAAAGGCCAGCTTTTCAAAGGTATCTGAGTGCCTAAAGATGCAAAGGGGTGCCTACGTTGATTTTCATAGCACTTAAGCGAGATAATTTCCATGGGCATTAGGCATCTCACCTGCTTAGGTGCTTTTGAAAATCCCATTGTCTGTATCTTCAGGCACTTAAATACCTTTTAAAATGTGGCCCTAAGTGACCTGCCCCAGGCCACCCAGGAAATCTTTGGTGGAGCAGGGAAATTGAGTCCCCATCCCCTAAGTCTGGGACTAGCATCCTAACCAGTGGACTGTCCTTTCTCGCAAATAACTTCAGACAATTAGGTACAATCCCTTAAAGTCATGATCATCTATAGCAGTAGCATTATGGCTGCCAAGAATTTGGGCTGTTGGGGCCAGATCTTCAACAGGTGCAAACTGACATAGCCCCATTGACACTGGCTTTGCACCAGATGACAATCTGGCCCTTTGTCTTCTGAGCACCAGGTAGTTTTTCTACAGCTAAAAATGTGGCAAATATTGCACATTGTAAAGGACTATAGCTATTCAGTGACTACAAACTATTACAAGAAAATAACCATTATGTAGGCTTTATTTTAAAAATTCATGTAAAACACACACACAAAAAACCATAAGCCCCAGTCCTGCCACCTTGTATGCACATCTGGACCCTTGTGGGGGGGGCTTAGATCGTTAAGGATAACGTGTTTCTACAGAGGGAGCACAGTGGAGCCACAATCCTGACTGAGACCCATTCTGTAAATATTAACACACACCCCTAAATATTCAAAAATAATTGCATGCCTTTTAGGAAGTTTAACCAGTGATTTACTATTTTCCCTCGCGAATGACATAAAGAAACCCCAGAGATGGTATAATCATGTATGTCATTATTACACGTTCTCAAATTATATTAGAAAACATGGTACTCCATATAGTTCTCTCCCTCCCCTGAGATATATTATTTATTTCTCAAAGTGCCCATAATTGCAGCAGCTCACACAAAAAGTTATTTCCCTTTTAAACAAAAACCAAATGATGCATCATTCGATTACACTGGTTTGTCTTTCTGTATTCATAATTGTTCTGAAGCAAATTCAACATTTACTGTACACATTTTCTTTCATTTGCAATAGATTCAACATTTACACCATGGTTTTTTTGTATTGGCTATTGTTTAGAATAATTTAATATTCCCTGCATTTTATAATACTAAGCGTGTATACGTGCCTTGAGAATGGTATCGATGTCTGATAGGACTGCCATAGGTATTATAATAATGTGGTTTACAGTTCAATCACACAATCACCCAGTTTCCTATTTCAGGCACTTGTGAATGAAAAGAAGAGACAATAAAAGGCTGCTCAGTTTTATTGATTAGTATTTGAAAAACATCTTGAAGATGAAAAGTACTACCCAAACGCTAAACATTATTCATGCATTGCAGGAAGTAAAGAACAATTGATTTGTCTCAAACTAAATCGAAAAGGGGAAGCTAAAATCGCGCGCCCAGATAACAGGAAAAGAACCGTTAAGTTGTACTATGACAGGATCCCTTTTTCTAATACGGTATTGACATGCATGCCTGTGTTTCAGGAAACAGCAAGTGAGTCAGGATGGAAACTGGTATAACAAAGCAATTGGGGGTGGGTGGGGGAGGCTCTTTTTCCTTCTTGTCTCATTCTGATGGTTATGATGCTCGTTTCCTGCTTTTCACTAGAGATGGGCCTGAATTACAGCTCTGTTTTATCTCCATAGAGAACTGACTCAATACCCCTTGACTTTCAGGGCTGAAATCCTGGTGCTAGGATGCAGCGTTCTCACCCCCGTTACACAGATGGGCTCGTGCCGCTAGATCCAAACTCTGGGTCTGGGTTTTGGTTCAGGTCCCGAGCCCTGGCCACAAATGAGTTTCACTCACCACAGCATGGATCCTGTGAGAGGGTGACCAGACAGCAAGGACAGGAGGTGGGAGGTAATAGGTGCCTATATTTAAAAAAAAGCCCAAAGAGCAGGACTATAAAATCAGGACATCTGGTCACTCTACCATGGAGACAGTCAGCTCACAGGCTAGCCTGATGTTCCTTTTTGGTAGCCAAGGTCAGCTGCAGTTACCCTCTTTGCCACTACTGCCCCAGCTGTGTCCCCCTCCATACCTCTCTCAGGGGCTGCCGGTACCACCGCTGCACAAACCCCGCATCCCTCTGTGCTGAGAAGTCAGCCCTGAAGCTCCAAATGCCATTGAGCTCCTTCAGCTCCCTGGAGGCCGACTCCCTGGGGTAGAGCATCCCTCCGCGCAGGGCAAGAGCCTGGCTCCAAAGCAGCAGCAGGCAGAGGGCACAGCAAAGAGCCATGCTGCTCTCTGGGCAGCTCTGTCTGTGAAAGGCAGTCAGCTGAGCCGGGGCCCAGCTGACAGTAAGGAAGACAGCCCTCACATGATTTCCAGACAGAGGCACCTGCAGCCATCTTGCTTATGGGCTTGCCAGGCTCCTCTGGGCACCTGAGGCAGTGAAAGAAAATGGGTGTGATCCAACCTGCTGTGCCATGGGGGCAGATTATAGTCGTTTATTTACACTGAGCCCAATTGCTAGGCACTTCATGGACCACTGAGAAGATGAGGTCCCCGTCCTGACAAGCTCACAGTCTGAGTAGCATAAGAACAAGTGTTTCCCAATACCAATCTGTACAGAATTCGAGACGGGCTGTGATCTCAGTTACTCAGTACTGGCCATGCCAAGCATTCAGATATCACAACTCAAGCCGTTCCCCTTCCCCCATACATCAGACAATCTTGCCCACACGCTCAGGGTCTAACTGATCGCCATATTTGGGGTCAGGAAGGAATTTTCCCCCCAATTAGGTTGACGGAGACCCTGCCGGGGGGCGGGGGGCGTCTTCTTCCGCAGCATGGGGCATGGGTCACTTGCAAGTTTCAACCCATGTAAATGGTATATTCTCTGTAACTCTTTTCATGTTCAGGAAGTTTAGTATATAGTTTAAGCCATTTTTTCACAATTGGTGAATACCCTTCATTTTTTGCCAGCGTACTGCGTTGTTTAAGCCTCCCTTCAGGAAACAGCTGACACGGAAAACAATACAGTGCTTGGTTGGTAGCACTCCAAACAAGCCAGTCTCTAGGTACCTTTTCTCTCTTGTTGGAAGTCTTACATTTGAGAAGTAGTTCAGGACAATTATGCCCATCAACATCTTTTGGCATTGATTGTGCTAGCTTCTGCATTTCTTCAAACGGCAGGACACTAGATAGAATCTGTTTGTTTTCCGGCCACAAGCCTGGACCTTTGAAAAGACAAGAATCAGATAGTGTAGAATTGCTGTCTCCTGCTTCTTGTAAACCTTGTGAATGTGATGGTGCTAATGGTAATGCTACCTGACTATCTTCCAGCATTAGATTGGAGTCACATGATGCATGTTCTGGCAGCTTTTCTTTGTCATCATTTGCCTCAGACAGTCTCTATATTGAAATCATTTTCATCTTGATTTTATTCATCTGCTTCCCTACTTAGTATATTGCCTGACTGCAGAAAGGCCTTGTCTGATTTGAAAAACTAGAGGATAGATTGGTGTCCTTCAGCTTCTTTTAGTTCCCTTTCTTTTACCTCCTTACATTACTGGCTGCCTGATTTGTATTTCTAGCCACCACCAGACACGGCACTATGGGTGTATGTGTGTGAATGAATTAGATGCTTACTCACATATATTTTGAGCCTGCAAATCCTATCAGAAGAAGCAACCGCACTGGCTCCCTCTGTCTTATGGTACTTTGCTTTGCCCCTCCCACCAGCTGTCCCTCCCTCCTGCCTATGCACCCGGAGCTCTGGGAGTGGTAGTTCTTGATCTTGGTATGACAGACCATGTCACAGAGAGGGGCACAAATCTCTCTGTCTCTCATTCTCAATCTACAAGTCCTAGTTTAACTGCACAAACTCACACTCTAGTCTAGAGACAGGCCTGGACTGGTCCAGCAGGGCCAGCAACTCCCTGTAAACAATGTTGCTTGAGACTGCTCTTACACTGTTTCTGACTGGCTCCAGCAAATCTCATCAGATCTGAACAATAGATACAGGGAAATATATTTCTATAAAAATCCTCAGGCGTGATCTACAATTTAGCCTCAATTTTTTCCTCATGATAATGGGGGTTGCAGCAGCCAGGGCTGGGCCCTTCAGGGCCTCCAGGCCTGGTAAAGTGTACCCATTTCCTCCCCACCTATTTGGGGTTCCTGTCTATTACAGGAGTGGGTGGGCGAGGTTCTGTAGCCAGACTAGATGATCATGGTGGTCCCTTCTGGTCTTAAAGTCTCTGGGTCTGTGAGCTCACTCTTGCTTGCCTTACGCAGCGTTCATGTTACAGCGATAGGGGCTACAGAAAGAAAGATAAGCCACCTGAATGAACTCAACGGGGACTACCCCTGAGAAGTAATCTTGAGAGGCTTTGACCTTTAGGCCCCGATTCATCAATTGACAAAACAGGGGTGCAGGGAGGCCTGTAGATGTCAGTCTACCTGCACACGCACAGCTGTAGGATCAGGGTTCTAACGGGTGTAGCAGCTTTCTTTCAAACCGCATCCCCAAAAAACACTGACAGGGTTAAATGCCATTACAGTGAGAAATGGCAGCGGAGGATGACAGATGGATTTTTCTGTTGTAGGTGGTGTAAGGATTTTTTTTTTGTTCCTGGTTCATGTCAGTAGCCTGGCTTGCAAGTCAAATGGTCATAATCAGACTGAACAGCTGGCAGTTAGTCACTGGCATCTTGTGTCTGAGTGATTCATTTGCAGCTCTGTTTATTCCAGCACGGTACCAATGGGAGGGAGGGAGAAGGGGTGAGAAGTATGCTAGGCCACTTGGGGTCATGAAATGCTCTGTCATGCAAAATGCATAGGTATGATTGTCTGTCCAGCTTTCTTGTTCCTTGGACTGGCAGTAATGTGTGTCACTCAACATGGACCCCTTTGGATGTTTAGCAATTGTTGATGGGCATTAATGGACATCACATCAAGGGGGGCCTAAAAGCTGCTGCCCCTGAGGGAGAAGCTATGAATTAAGAGGAAGTGTCTCAGCTACAGAAGGCTTGGGGAAGAAAGAACATAACTGCAAATTGGGGGCGAGGCAGTGATTAAAGCTGCAGTTTTGATAAGACAGTACTTAAAGTGCACCTCTTAGCAACCCACCGTGATTTTAATTTTTGTGCGGAGCTGTCTGCAATCCCCCCCCAAACACACAAACTTAAGACCAGGAGATGTCATTCATTTTTGACCCTGCTGCTTTTGTGTATCATGGTAACTTGTCTTATTTCATGCCCCTCAAGGCTCCACTCATGCAGAGGCGCTGCGCTGCTATCCCTGTGCCAGTGAACTAGCCAGACCAGAGTGCATTCTGAGTGCTAAAACATGGAAAGTGAACAACTGAGCATGTGACCAGGCCAACAGAAGTTCGTGTTCATGTGACATGGACTCTATTGCACCTGAAAACCATCGAGCATTGTCTTTTCATTTTAGGGGAATCGATGCACCCTACTACCAGAGAAAGGAATGCCTTGACTTTCTGGTAAAGCTGCATTTGTTTCAACGGCTGATGCTCTCTGCCCATGAGGAAGAGCTGTTAACTTAGAACCTTACGGAGCGTGAGAGTGGTTTGTTTTGGTGTAACTGCCAGGGCTGCAGCTATGCCACCGTAGGCTATGTTCTTGTCAGATCCCCAGGGCGGGCAGCCCTCGCTGCTGCTACTTGTGGGGGTTCGTGAGGAGCCATTGTCTGCAGTCAGCCCAGCCTCTTTTCTCCGTCTCATTCTGAGCAGCTGCACGCTGGCAGTTCTGTACCATGGCCCATGTTCCAAGCTGGGTTTTTTTTAAAGTAAAATTGCCCCTGTCCTTACAGATAGAGCAGTTATGCCTCTGGTCCCTTCGCTACTGTGCTAGTATATGGTGCACTACATTCCACCCCTGAGGTGACTGCACACTTCTGGTGTGCGGGATTCCCATGCAGTTGCTAATGAACTCTGTAAATATCTTCACCCTTCTTTCGCCACAGGAACACGCTGCCATCTCTGTCCTTAAGTGGAACAGATCAGGGCTTTTAGCCGAGCCCCCACATGGAAGGGTAAAAGGGTACACTTTGCCAGAGCCCAGAGGCCTTGGGGGGCCCAACCGAGGCTGCAACCCCCATTACCATGAGATAAAAATTGAGGCTAAATTGTAGATCATGCCTGAGGATATTTATAGAAACTTATTTGCCTGTATCTCTTGTCCAGATTGCGTGAGATTTGTAACACGGGAGGGGGCCTGTGTTAAAGTTTGTATTTGGCCTGAAAAAACTACGCTTGGGCCCTGGCTTTTAGCATCCTATGTTCCCCTTTGTATGAAAGTGCATATCTCGTAGTTTTAATGGTGTGTCAGGAGCAGACCCTGACCATGACATGAGTAAGAGAAAGCAATGTTCAGTTGACAATGCATTTCCATTGAAGAATTTCTCTAGGCTGCTTAAGTCCTCATCAGGAAGAGGCAACAGAGATGTTTGGGAAATGGAAAACCTTCCACCTCACCTTCTGATTTGGACACTAAGGCTATGTCTACACTGATGGTGGCAGAGTTGCTGCTGTCAGCTTGACATATCTGGATTGACTGAGTGGTTAGTGGTCCATAAGTCAACGTACTAAAACCACCTCCTCAAGTGGCGTAGCGCGGTGTTGATGGAAACGCAGTTCCCCTCAGTTCAGTGCAGTGAAGACGGTGCGCAGAAGAGAAGCACAGCAATCTACGGGAGTTACGCAAGTTCTCGGCATAGTTTGTGTAACTCCCGTCGACTGCCGCCGAATCGCCGGGGTAAGTGTAGACCAAGCCTCGGTCAGGTGGTGATGCCTTGGAGTAGATAGAGATGTGTGCAGAGGAAAACCACCACACCGCCTGTTAATATGAGCTGACATCCCCTGAATATGCCATATAGCCCCTTTGGAGTTGCTTGATCCATCTTTGTGCTGTGCCCATTACCGCTGCATTTCTAAGGTCTTTTTGTAAAATCACCAATGTTTAATATCCATACTCTAAAAGCCTTCGAAAGCCGAAGGGGACCAAGCCTGCAACTCCCCTAACTAGGACTTATTCCGGTCAGGATTGGCTTGCAGTTCTCTAGAACTCTTGCCCACTAAGTGCCCGTGATAGATGAAGAAGGCCCACTGGTCACAGGGGAAGAAAGACATGACAGGCATGCAGTGTTTTCTGTGAAATACAGTACACTCCTTTGTTTATTAACTCAGGATTCTTGCGATAAGCTGGGATGCACATAAATGGGATGGCTTCCCCTGCCCTCCAACGTATTACTTCTGCTTCTTCAGAAATTCCCGCAGCTGCTCGATCTGCGCAGTCACACTGCTCTTGGAAGTGCCCCCCGGAGTCACGTACTGCTCCACGCTGTTGGCATAGTCCCACACTTGTGACACGTCGGTTCCAAACAGGGGGCTGGGGAGGCAAAGTGAGAATGTGCGTCAGTGCAGAGCTCCCCCTTGGAGTCTGCGCCAGAGCTGGAATGGATTTAGCTTTGCAACCCAACTACGCCACTTTCCAATAGCTGCCTGGGTGACTCAGCCCAATCCTGCACCCATGGAAGTAGAGGGCAAAATTCCTAGGGCCTGATCTTGCATTGTCTTGCACCTTGGGTAGTCAGTTATGCCTGTGCAAAGTGAGTGCAAGCTGGGTGTGAAATGCTACCTGATCAGGATAGCAGGATTGTACACCAGCTCTGCAGAGGTGCCAGTGACCACGCAGGGGCAAGGCAGTAGAGAATGTGGCCTTCATTTTCTAGAGCTGGTCACACAAGTTAGCCCTGAAGAGGATCTAAATCTGCAAGATATTTAAGCCCATGTCGTCAAAGATAAGCAGGTGCCGCACTCCTGTTGAAAATAACGGGAGTTAGGCACCTACCTCCCTTTGAAGAGTTTGGCCCTAGGACCGGATCCAAATCATACTGCCGTCAGTGGGAAGACTCCCATCAATTCACCTGGCTTCAGGGAATAAGCTGCGTGGTCATATGCTGAATCAGTACAGAAGCTGAGCTGATTGCAGGCTGGGCCTTTCTGTTGCCGGCATTAACGGCAACAAAAAGTTTGACAAATAAAATCACTTGCTATTTACTCCATTGGAAAAAAAAAAAAAGAAAAAATAGTGCGTTGGTGAGAATTGCTGCAGAGTCTTTTCCCCTCCCCAACTAAGTACACACTCTCCATGTCTGTGCCTGGCTCCAGCTGAAAGGGAGCTCCCCATGGGAAAAGGGGGTGCCCCCTCTTCATGTAGCCATTTTTCTAGGGCCCACTAGCACCGTGATAATTCAGCCCAGACAGGCTTGAGAAGAGTCATGCCCAGGATAGGTGTTGCATGTGTTGTACAGCAAGGGGACAGGTGGCAAGAACCCTAGCAAATGCCCTTTGAAAGCTAAGTTGGGGAATACAAACCTAATGCTCTTCATGTCCTCCACGGTGAGATGATTAATAGGGATGCCCTTTGTCTCAGCTAGGTGGACTGCCTTCCCGGATGCAGCATGGGCTTGTCTGAATGGCATCTGCAGTTAGACGTATATAGAATATGTGAGCAAGCAACTAAGGTCCTGGACGGACCAAAGGATGTGTGAACACTTAAGTGAAGGTGCACTTTTGTTTTACAAGGTGATGCAATGTTCCCAGTGGTGTCCGGGGCTGACTTTTCTGGGATACCCTGCGTAATGTGCACATGCTGTAACACTATCTGCAAAAACGTTTGCTAGGCCACAATGCAGCAGTTCCACTATTGGGGATATAGTCAGAGGAGTTTTCAGTCGTGCTGGCTCAGGGCCCAAACTGACCACCAGCTAGGAATACAATAGATAGTAACTAGGTGCCTCACAGGGCAGGGAAGGGAGGGAGTTGCACCTTCCTCTGTGGTATCCAGCTGGTGGCACAAAATAGAATATATTTTAATATTGTTCCAACTATGTATTGATTTAAAGGGATGCTGTCAAGAGAAACATTGAGCCCAATTGTCTTTTTGTCTAGGCTTGAGAGTACATCCCAATGAGTCATTGTGGCTTCAAAACCCTCCATCACGCTTTCCATTAGGATTTCCTCAATACTTACTCCTTTACGAACCAAGTAGTAGGCCAAGTCCGTAGCCAGCATGTCAGGGCTCAAGGCTTTCTCCATGTTCTCCTTATGGATCTGCAGAAGTGAGGAACATAAGCAGAAATCGACAGCTACTAAGGGGTCACACAGGAGAGGCTTTGCTCTTGAAAGGCCCCATTGCAAAAACAGCCCACCAGATAAAGACATTTACTCTCTGCCTTTTGTTTTACTACAGTAGAGGATCCAGAGACTTAATTTGAAACTTCTAGGAGTATAAAGCCTTCAGCTATGAGCCCACTCTCTCCCACTGAATTTCACCCCATTACAGACCCTCCCCTCCACCCTCTTCATAAGGGTTTGAGTGGCCTGTATAGTTGAACGTCAGGGAGAGAGGTTTCAACTAGTTGGCCCAATTCTCATCTCACTTTGCCCCTGAGTATTGACTTGGCTGGCGTTGCTCCTGATTTACACAGGGGTGAGCAAGCGCAGAATCGGACCCAATACATTTAACAGTAGAAAGCTAGACTCTTACCTGGAGAGTAGAAATCACTCCAGTTGCCACCTGAAGGACGGCATTCAGAGTATCGATAACATCAAACACAGCCTCCTTGTCTTCCTATTTGTTAGCAAAAAAATGTCTGTCAGCCTAGCGCAGGGGCCAAATCAGAGCAACACAGTTTGGTCAGTGGAAGGGCGGGTCCGTGCTGACCAGATGGGTCAGTCTCCATCCAGGAATAACTCACATTTGGTAGAGGTGCCATCCCATTGAGCTTTGGGCGTGATGACAGCCAGTTTCCCCTTGCAGTCTAATGCCCAGCTAAAGAGGACGTTCTAACAACCTGTTTAGCCTGGCCGTCAGATTACGCTGTCAATTATTTCATTCAGAAACAATCTTAAGTGAATCTCTGTGCAAGTGAAAGACTTGCTCGCAAAACGCAGAGCAGCAGCACAAGCTTTCTCCACAGTGCTCCCTGCCACGCGCTCAGGAGAGGTTATCGTAGGGGCATAGGGATGGCTCATTCCTCACACCCACTCAGCTCTTGGCTGGGACACCCACCCTTTGTGAAGCAGAAACTTTCCAAGTGGCAGACTGGATGGCAACCTCACCAACTCCCTTAAAACAGTTCAGCTAACAGTTGCCAGAGAGTCTTGATCAGTCGCTCTGGGTCAGATTTAAGCAAGTAAATCTGGCAGTAAAGCAGCTACACCCCCTAAGATAGCTCCACAACTGGTGTAAACTGGCATAGCTGCATTGAAATCAATATACGGGATTGACACCAGTGGAGGATCAAGCTCTCTTGCCTTAAAATTCTCAATTGTCTTTTGTTCTATAATCAGTCATTAGGATTGGTGAAAACAACAGCATGTAAACCCCCTCATCTCTGAATTTGTAACAATCATGGACCAAGGAAGTCAGATGCAGCGTGTTGATATTAGTGAGTTTTGGAGGGGGCGGGTTCTGTTGTGTCTATGCAGTGAAAAGGAAAGAGAATTAGGCTTTACCTGCAAGTCCTTGTTGTAGGTGCTTGGAAGTCCTTTGAGAATCATCATCGTTCCAGTACACTGCAGGGAAGATGAAGGGGGAAGTTAGGGCATTTGAGTTAAAACAAGAGCAGCACGGAATTTTAAATGGTTTTTCCCAGCAGAGTTCCAAAGGCAAGTCTAAATCCTCTAGCCAGATTTCTGTACATCAGATATTGCTCATTTAAAGCCTGATCCAGGCCCACTGACGTCATTGACAAAGACTCTCATTGACTTCACTGGCAATTGGATTGGGCCTTTATTTACCAGATTTTTTTTTTAAAACTACTTTAAATAAAAGCAAACACCTCCTGGCAGAGAGGCGAAAAAAGACAATGCTCAACGTTCCAATACAGTTAGTAGGATTCTGTAGATGGTTGGTCAAATGTATAGCAGAAATGCTGCTTCTTATGCCTGTTCCCAGTGGGGAAAGGTCCATCCACTGTTAAGATGTGGCCTCTTGGTGTAGTTACTTGTCATGGCTTGGCGGCAACTTTTTGCAATTACTTCAAGTAGTGCTGTGTGTTTGTAAGGATTTTGCTGGTCGTCCATGTTGCCCTATTTGATCAATCGAAGTGCAGTCAATGCCAGGCTATGGTGGGTAGCTGGGATACAGCCGTGGAGGTGTAATTTGCCTGATGTCTGTGGCCCTGTGGTACAACCTTTCCTAGGGATTATATTAGACTTCGTCCAGCAGCATGTTTGGGAGATATCATGACTAACAGCACTGTGCATGAACACAGCATCTTCCATCAGAGAAGATCAAAATGCCATGCAACAGTGGATACGCACTATTATCTCGTGAGGAAACCGGTACAAAGGGGGAATTAAAGACACATTTTTAAAAAGTGGCCTCTGACTTTGAGTGCCCTCAAAGTTTGGGGTACCCAATTTGGCAGATCTTGATCTCAATTTTCACTCTTTGTTCCTACTGACTTGGTCTCTCATGTTCGACCCATAAGTCAAGCCAACATTTCCAGCTGTGGCCTCTAACGGACTTGCCCAGTGGCTTCTCCAGATTCAGGAAAAGAACCAGAGTGTAATGGGTGGGATTTAAGTTTCTCTCCCAACTACACTAACTGGGGATAGAGACAGTTGTAATGATTACCCCAGCCCTCTCACATTTCCTCCCGGGGCAGACTCACCCGTCCAAACACACGTCCAGCCTTGCTGCGGATCAGCTCCAAACTGTCTGGATTCTTTTTCTGAGGCATCAGGCTGCTCCCTGTGCTGAAAACAAAACACCTGGCACATCAGACTGGTGAGGCCTTTTCTGTAGAGAGAGCCAGACTGGAAGGAGTTCACAGGGGCACGAAACACTGTAGTGCACCAGACCCCTGGGGGCATAAGGCCCAGAGAAGCTACACCTGGCACCACCATGTGCAGTCAAACTGCAGTCGGCAGGAGTTACCTGGTGCTCTCCATTGTTCATGATGGACAATGGGGTTAGTTTCCTCTTGACACACTCAATAGGGGCAGAGTTTCCCAAACTGTGGAAAGCTGGTTTCAGGAATTTTCCAGAAAATTTCAGGAATATTAAACCCATTGCACTCCCCAATTCAGCTCTGGCATGCTAGCAGGGCAGCATGGGGGAACTTGCACAGCTCTTTGCCCCACTGGCTAGTCCTTCACACCCCCCAGTCTCACACTTTAGGAAACGCGGCATTGGGATGTTAAATCAGGCAAGGGCAAAGAATGGTAAGATACCACAGCGGGGTCACTGGGTGGAATCCAACACTCAGAGCCACAGTTGAAGGAGTTGCCAGTTCCTTTACCTGGCCTCAGACAGGGCAACATTAATCCCTGCAAACTCCATTGACTTCAGTGAGGTTACACCACGGATGGATTCAAGCCTCAGTGCGCTGGAGCAGCATGCTATTTGTTCTGCAGCCTACTCTGCTTCGTTTACACAACAGACTCGACTTCTGACTTACGCCACTTGAACAGTGGTGTAGCTCCATTAAACTGGAGCTAGTCCTGATTTCAGCCAGTACAGTTGAGAGCAGAACCAGGCTCCCTGCCTGTTAAAGTGCTGCTTGTGCAGTTGGAATAGAGTGATTGTGTCTAATGAAGACTTTAAATAAGAAACAAAAACATTACACTTCCCTGGATCTCTCAGATCCTACGTGCTGCTTCTTCCCTATCTCAACTGAGACGTTCCAGATTGTCTCATGGGAAGAGGGCAGGGATGCCTGTAGGTGTATTTAACGTGCCTCTTGTCTACAGCTACCATGGATCCCTGCTCCTGAGCCAGCATCAAAGCTGCTCTGGGTTTAGCTACCTCTATGTTGAAAAATCTTCTTTCTTATTCAAGAAGAGAGATTTTTAGAACTATGCACGTATATTGAAGGAAGACCAGTCCCCTAAGGGTGTGGCTTTTCTTGAAACAGGATATGCTAACAAAATGGGGCTTGGTAACTCTGTAGTGAGAAATGAGACTGGTAACAGGAAATCTGGAAGGATTGCAAAACAAGTCTGTTTAAGGAAAGGCCCTTTTTATGGGAACTCACAACATAAGAGAATTTTTTTTTTCCCCTGGCTACTCATTTACAGCCTGATTCCACAAGTGTTTACTCAGGCAAAATGCCCAGAGTGTGACAGAAGATTTGGCAGAGTAGGGTTACGGGAGCAGGCCTTTACGGGGTTCAGAGTTAGACTTATTTTAGTAATATGTACGCTTGTAAAGCTCCTTTCATCGGACGCTCTAATATTAATGTGCATAATACCTCTGTGAAGCAGGGAAGTACCCCTCTAACATGCCTGTCTTACAGGCAGGCAAGCTGACAAAGAGGCTGAGTGATTTGCCCAGTGTCGCTGCCCAGAAGGGAGTAGAATCCACAACCTCTCGGCTAGTACTGGTTCATTTCAAAATGGAACAAGTCACAACAGTAACCTGCTCTCCCTGCCTCTAAAAGAAAAGTCATGTTAACAGGGAATATTTGTCAGTGTGCAGGAGTGAATGATAAGAGACAGCTATAAGCCATGCTGTTCCTGGGCATGTGACAGGACCATGCTAGCCGGAAGATTCCCCATGTGAGTACATTAATTTCCTCTCTCTCTCTCTCATCGCATCTGATCTAGACACTAGTCCCAGGTCAATGCCAAGCCTGTCATTAGGATATGGCAACTATATAGTGCCCGTCCCTGCTTTCCCCAAGCCACCCAGCCCTACACTGTAGTGGCAAGGCCAGGACACATGCATCTCTGGGGTGCTAGCAATACTATTGGGCTGAAAAGAGAGCGCAGAAAAATTGGTGCTGGAATCATGCTTCCGTGAAGTGTCACTTTCATGTGCCATTGGGTGGGGAAGACGACGTTTGAAGCATCTAATGACAAGTATGTTACTGCCAGCTCACCAAGCTGGCTATCTCATGGGGGGCTATGCTCCAGGATCGTCTTTTCTCCCCACCCAGTCCTGAAAGCCCCCTCTAATTGACGAGAGCTAGCCACATCTCCCTCCTAATCCCAGTGCAGGGTTGGAGCTATGTTGATTTACAGCAGCTGGGAAACTGGCCCTATTTTGGGGGGTCTTTTCCCTCCAAGATCGCCTGTTTGGAATACGTTTCATATTAGCTCCTTTTGTTTTGAATGTGGGAAATGGGGAGGAAATGCGGTGAGTCCTAGACATACCTGTAGGCATCAGACAGGGTGACAAAGCCAAATTCCTTTGTACTATAGATGATGAGATCCTCAGCCATCTTGCTTAGGTGAATCATTAACAAGGAAGCAAAGAAGAGAAACTCCGCTGTAGAGAAGGATGAAAGTCAAAAGCATATAAAGAGCTGTCTTTAGCTGCCATTGCTAGTCAAATTGTAATTTAGTGGCAGGAAAATTCAGGCTATGAACAGAGGTAAAATTCAAGTGTGACTCAGGCTCCTAAGTCATTTATGCACCTTTGAAACTTGCCTGAGATCTATTAGGTTTGTGGAAGATCCATCACATGAGTTGTTGCACAAAACCCTGGTAGTTTCAAACTAATGGTGACTCCATGTCCTTACCACATGCCATTGTGACTTTCTTTGCCATGAAGGACTGAACGCAACTTGAAGGGTAATATCCTCAGCACAGTTAAATCGGCCTAGCACTGGAGTCAGTGGAGCTCTGCAGATTTACACTAGCTAAGGAGCTGGACCCAAGTGTCCCAACTTCGGCTGCTTTTGGTCACGAATACAACATCAGATACTCATACGTATGTTTATTGCCAGGTTAAAAGCTCAATCTTCTCCCCAGGAAGTGCCGGGGGGTGGAAAAAGCCACATCTGAGCTTTTCTCCCCCTTGAAAAGTTTACTGGGAACAGTCTCCGAGAAGTAGGTGATGAATTAACATGCCAGGAGAAGAAAAGAGTGATAAAGATGCACCTACCCACAAAGTCTCGCTCACTAGTTGCATCCATGCTGTTCAGGCTGATGGCAGCAAAGTCAAGTTCTGAAATTTAAGTGATACACACAGAGGGTCTAAGTAGTGGCTATTATCTGAGCTTCTTATGGCCCTGATCCACCAGGCTACTCGAGCATGTACTTAACTTTAAGTATGAGTCATGCTTAACATTAAGCACACGCTGAGAGCGGTGATGAAGCAGGGCCTTGATTATTAGCAATAGACTTCCAAGGAAATGGTAGCGGACCAGCTCTGTTGTTGTGTACCTCTCGCAGGCATCGGGTACTTGGAACCTCACTTCAGAGAGCATTCGTAGCAAAGCTCGCTGCAGTTGATGGGAGTCTTCCCATTGACTTCAGTGGATTTTGGATCAAACCTTGTAGCAGCATCTTTAGTGCCAGTGATGTTCCATGCAGGAGGGCAAGGTATTGCAATACATCTAGATAGTGGAGTTGGAACACCTGCTTTAATGGCTAACTGTCACAGGTGGCTCCAGAGTGTTCCATTTCCAACCAGAGGCAGCTTCAGGGACCCACAGAACCCAGGGACGTGCTGCTTCGTCTTTGACAGCGGGTTCTGAATTTAACCTGGGAAGTGGACTCCAGGGTCTATTGTGGGCAGGTGCAAAGATGAGGAGTGTTCCCTGCCAATGGCTACTACAGCAAAATACCCAATTCTGGAGCTTCTCTTTAAGATTGGTCAAGAAAGAGGAGGGGGCAGGCAACTGGCCTGGAAAGGAGAAAGCATAACCAGGAAAACTGGGGGCTGGAGAACCTCTATACAATAGAACAGAGAGGAAGGATAAGTGGAGGGAAAAGGAAGGGGAAGAAATTACCTACACCGCAGAAATAACTATAGTGAGGGGCACCTAATCTCCTACAGCCTGTTCTGTTTTCCCCCTAATGTACATTGAATGGATTTGGCTGATAGGAGCTTCAACCCCCTACCACCTCATGGGAAAAGGGTGTAGTACCTACAAAAGTCAGCATTTTGCTTCAGTGATCTTGTCCATGATGCAGCAGTCAATCTGTCACCATCCCCCGCCCCTCCGCCCCAGATTTGTGCCACTCACGTACTTGGTTCTGAAGTGGGGAGAGAATTTACCTTTACGCAGAAACTCTCTATCGATACCCAGTGGGTTGCCAGCGATAGCACCACTGCAAGGCAGAAAGAAACATCATGCATGACACATTGTACTTACACTCATCAACCTGCAGCAGGGTTCGCAACACAAACCTAGTTATAGAAAGCGGCAAGAGACGCAGGTCTTAAGGCTTTATTCCCCCAGGCTGCTTTTTCTACAGCGCTGCCCACTGCATATTGTAAGTGGGCAGCTGTAGTATGTTTGGTTAGTTAACTCCTGGCCAAAGTCAACCAGCAGCTTCTTATTACATGAATAAGGCGTGATTTGTATTTTGAAGTGTTTAGGGCAGGATCCTGTACCCAAGCGGAGAGCCTGTTGGTACTGGAGATCTCTTCCGCAAATCCAGACATGCCACGTCTCAAATAACTGCCTCCCACGGGGCCCTAAGCTGAAGAGAAAACATTACACTCGAGGAGCATGTGCAGTCCGAGTGCACTCAGTCCACATTCTCAGTTGGGTTAACATCTATGGATATCCCACAGATGGAGCCCTCCAATATGGACAGAGCAACGGATCGGAGAGTAAGAAGGAAGATATCAAAAGTGTGTGTGTGGGAAGTACATCACTTACACAAGGTTATAAAGTTTGCCAGCTGTGTTATTTACAACTGAGGGCCCAAACTCCTCCTCCGTCAGCAAATACAGCTCGCATTGAATTCACTGATGGAAGGCCTCAAGCCTCACTTCTGTGTTACCCCCCACAAAAACAAACACAACAGCAGAGCCCTTTACCTTCCCAATGGCAGAACACTGATCCTTCTCTTCACTTCTCCCAGACGCTCAGAGTCACGGGTGAATGCAACTGCATGACTATGGAAAAAACAAAAAGAAAGATGAAGGAGTCTGAAATAAGCATGTTTCATGTTTTCCTCTCTAATGTGGATTTTAGCTTTTGTAAGGAGTGTGAGGCTGTCAACTCTGGAGACCAACATCCTGTTTAATAGACAGATCACATAGCATGGAGCCCCAATACCATGGTGAGGCGTGATTTGTCAGGGAAGAGATGCAATGGCCAGCAGCACTGCAAGCTTCCCCATGCCACCCCTTCCAGTGAGCCATGCCTCTGGCCTAGAGGGAGCACCTCTTAAGTGAAAAAGATGACATCTGTCTCCATGGCCCCCTCAATCACCTGCTCCTCTTCAAGATCTACTCAGAGTAGACTGTGGGATCAGAACCCTGGTAAACTAATTGCAGATTAAAATGGGGCTGTTAGGGTTGGTTCTACAGTCTTTTGTGGCAGAACCCAAGCAATACTGTAAGTTTAGTTCCTGAGCTTGGCTTCATGGTCTTTGTGGGGGCAGTGCTTTGGATTTTATGCACTCAGCCCCGGTGGCTATTCTCTGAAGTCACCCACAACCCAAGAAGGATGTTAAGATGGGTTGATTCAACACAGGACTTCTGGTAATGTAGGTTTTGGTGTGCTACCCCTCCCAACTCAGACAGCTTGCAAAAGAGCAGCTTCCTAAGTTAGCTTTGGAGGCCACTGCAACATAACCATGTGTTGATGTTCTGTTGTGAAATGACTGCACATCTAGGTGTGAATGAGCTGGTCACCCAGGAAAAACTGTCACATCAGAGCCTATGGGAAATAGTTACCTGAGTAAAAAGTGGCTCCATCGGATTGGCTGAGCTCTTTGCAGATGAGTATAGCCAGGAAAGATCACATCAGTTTCTCTGCAATAAGAAGTGAGAGAGGAGGTAGAAAAGGGAGACATCTGATCTTCACTTGAAAGGAGCCCAGCAAATTGAATCCAACAACCTGCAAATTGTGTCCTGGAGGCTCATGATAAGCAGGGGAAACACTGAACACAATAATAATGTAATAAAAAGATACGATAGCTCAAACAGAAGCTGTGGGCTTGATGCAGAAATAACTGGGTGAGGTTCTCTGACCTATGTGATGCAGGTCAGAGCGGATAATCACGATGGTCCTTCCTGACCTTAAACATTTATGAACCAAGTGTCACAGCCAGGATTAGAACTCAGGAATTCCAAGTCCAGTTCATAGTCCAGTAGGCTTTACAAGGTGCTTTTGTAACATTGGTTAAGGATAGTGCCAACCCTTCGTTGTATAATAATTTATCGTATTTGTTAGCTCTGAAGAGAACATTAAAAATAACTGTAGTAAAGGCTTGTCAGTCTATGACAAATGGTGTGGATCACTGGAGTTTAGTCAGTAGCTAAAATCATTACCATTTAATAGTTACAATCTGGAAAGGTTGAAGAGTCCCAGCTGCCTCTATTTGATTTTGCTTTATTAAAATTAAGTTTTAGCTTCTTCAACATGATTTGTTGCCAGGATACATCAGGGATAAGAGGAAGTCTCCACACAGCAGGCCAGCCATTCCCACAGAGACAGGAAGGGCCTAAAACTGTTACCCTGGGCATCAGCCGCATGCACTTTGCCTGACTGCACATGATCACTATATGAGTTGAACAGAAGGAACACCACTGACTTCCATGGAGTAATGCTGATTTACACTAGCTGAGGATCTGGCCCAGAACTTTTAACGTCACAGCACAAAAACAGCTTCCCTAAGAGAGGCCGGAGCTTTTCGTTTCATAGTATGGGTTTGGAAAAAGGAGGACTTACACGGCAGCCCGTTCCACCAGAGTCTTGATAAGTTGCAACAGGTGAGCAGACAGGACAGAGCAGGAATTTCGCATATATAGTCTCAAATCAGTCACAACCTACAAGAAATCCCGAGTCAGTCAAGATGGAGCATGATGCACATTGTGATCAAATGTTCACCGGGTCATTTTACTTTTGCCAATGTGGGGACCTGGATAACAAAGTCAATTCCTTCCCCTTTCAGTAGGAAAAATAATGTCATAGTACTTCACAGATGCCATTCAGACAGTTCAGGGCTTTCACCCTAATTCATTATTAAATGGGAGTTTCACTATGTTTGAATTTTGCTCTCCAGTGGCCTGCTCCAACGTCAGTGAGTTTTTCCATTAACCTCAATGCGCTCTGCTCAAGCCCCACCAGTGGTTCCCTCAATAGAGGGTCTGAGCCTAAAAGGTGCTGCTATGAACCTGTAACTCCCATTGACGTTAGGATCAGGTCCCAATCACTGCAGAAGACAAACATGGAGGTGTGGAAAAATCATGTAAGCTAATACACGCATGAAGTTACTCAAAATATAACAGGAAGCATCCCAAAGATTAGAGGTCTAATCCTGCTACTCGTCAGAAGCCAAAAGCTCACAGATAACCCTAAGTTTTTTCTTGGAAACCCGTTCTCAGTGCTCGAACTGCAACAGTCAGCAGAACATCTGGAGCTTGGAATTGTGAAGGGAAAAGGATGAGGAGTCAGTATTGCTGAGTAATGAGGATAAAATGGACCATACTGGGATTATACAATTAGCCGTGACAAAAGAAGTTAGAAAAACTGCTAGAGGTCAAAGCAGAAGTAAGAAAATTAACTGCAGGTGTTTGGCTAACCGTAGTAATAGTGTTAGTAACTGCAAACCTCTTCACAGCATTTAATCGCAGGACTATACATTTGCTGGCTATCAAGAAGGATTCCCCATGACTAGGGGATGGATTTGGGATTCTAAAGTCGCCCGGAAATGGAAACAGAACATACAGTACAGTTATACAGTGTGGGGCATTTTTGCCCCTCTCTGCATAAACTAAACCCCTTTTTCTAAGCCTTAATAGATCCCAGAGCTTTCAGCAGATAGCTAGATGCCTCCGTCAAGTGGCTTCTGAAGCAGTGCATACGTGCACCACTTTCTAAGCTGCTCAAGTGGATGGGAGATGATCACGCTTTAGTGGCTAAAGAAGATAGCTGTAGTACTAGTCATAGTTTGGTCTATCTCAGGTTCATCTTCAGCTCACATGGTAGGGACTAAGTCCCAAGTTCTGTCCTAACTTTGGACCATTAAGTTCATGCCAACATGATGTTCAGGGTAGGTGAAAACCATGAAGTCGGCTGCAACTTGTTCGCAAAAGTCTTGAAATGCCCCAGGTTTTTAGTTTTGCACTGAACTCCTATTGAGTTGAAAAGGAACTCTGTGCAAGGATATGGCTTCAGTTTTGTTGCCAAAAGAAATGGAGTTCAATTTGTGTTCATACACCATACCATGGCTCAGCAATTGTGATCATTCTGTCCATCCAGCAGCCATGGGCCACTAGATGAGCTGCGCACTTGTAGTGACTACGCCCCAAGGGATCATGTTGTGAGTGTCAATTAAGAAAAGGGAAAGGAGGTAAAAGGAAATCTGGTAAAGGAAAAAAACAAATACTGAATGACAAAAGGCAATTCTGGCCATACTTGATCATTCCGGCTTCGTCCAGTGTGCAGCTTCCCAGCCACCTCTCCAATCAGCTCCTGAGGGCAATAGAAGAAATTTCATCAGTGTTAGCTGTATTGTAAGTATACAGACTGCAGAGAAAGCAGACCCCTGCTGTGCCTAAAAGACAAGATCTCGATCCACAAACACTGACACAAATGCTTAACTTTATGCAAGCAAATAATGCACTGAAGAAATGTAAGCTCTTCAGGGCAGGGACAGTTACTTTATGATGTGCTGGTACAGTACTTAGTCCACAACAGGGCCTTGATCAATGGCTCTATGTATTATTGCAATACAAATAATCCCCACTGGGGCCAGTAGATGCTACCAGAATATACATATTTCATAATAACTAAGAATATGTTAAGAAGGTGGTTAACATTAATAACATTAATAAGGGCTCAAGGCTGCTTTGGGCCAGGTATATCTTAGTAATATTTTGGAACAGCTTCCTCTCTCTCTGAATACATAAGATGGAAAAAAATATATACGCCACTGAATGTGTAAAGAAGAGTTTTGTCAGTGCAACATGTTTTTAATTCTCTCAGTAGGGATGTAGCCTATAAAGGAAACACTTAGATCAAAGTATTTAAAGGGAGAAGACTTTTATTTTACTATTGCCAGATTGGTCAGAGACATATCCTGGAAGTTATGAGGCAATTAGATGAACTGCACCTTTAGTCTGCGTTCGTTGGCAGTGTGGATATCCTCATCACTTTTGTTCACCACAAAGGCTCCCTTGGACCATTCCTCAGAAACCTATATCAACAAGAGACACCAGTCAGCACTTAATGATGCTTCCTTATTGCACAGAGGTGTTAGGGGCTTGATTCACTGAGGTTTGTAAAACGTTTTGCGATCCTTGGATCTAGTTGACAGGGCCTCATCCTGATCTCAAACAGGTGAGATTAAATAACTTGACTGAAGTCACTGGAGTTACACAATGGTGCACAAGAGTACAGAATCAGGAACTAAAACTGCAAAGTATTATTAAGACTCTTGCTGTCAAATTAAAAATACATTTTACGTCTCATTAAAATTTCATCAGATCAGTGTCACACCCTCTTTCAGGGGCAGGAATATGTGTTGTTCCACTTTCTGGAGGATGTACTCCATGAATCTCTTTTTCCATCTCTATCTACTAACCTTTAAGACACGGGAGGTTAAAAATGTACTTGACAAAGTGAACTGAAAAATCTCCAATAGAACCCAGCAACATTTTCATATGTAAACATTGTATAGACTCTCCATTATTCATAGTGTGTAAGCAGCAACAATGGATTAAAAAAGATGGATTGCACTGGTTTATCTGCTGACTTTCCTCTTTACCTCTCTACAATACCATATGTTAATTCAGACAGCCAGGCACAAGAGCATCCTGTGCATCAGCTCAAAAAGAACATTCCCAATTTCTACTGAAACGATTCCTGAGAGCAGCTCGTTCCAGGAAAGGGGTTTGCACTGAGGGTACCTCAGCAGGGTATCCCAGCTCCAATAACACCCATTAATAACGTACTTATAGAAACCTTTCAGAACCCCCTTCCTGCCACATTACCTGGAGTCATAGGCTACCAGCCAACATGCATTATATTAAACACATAGGGTTCTGTTTCTTCTAGGTCTAAGTGCATCTTAAACAAATGCCATCACTTAAATATGGGACTTTCTCTACACATGGGCTCTTATCATTAATACACATATGGTGCTAGTCAGTCACAGAGCACTCTAGAAACAAGTTATACCCATTTTAATGGGGGGGATGAGGATTGAGAGATCAAGTGCGTTTTCCCAAGGCATCAAGAGCAAGCCAATGTCAGACAACATTAGAACTAGAATTCCCAACTCCCTGGGCTTTGTTCATGCCATTAGACCATGTTACTCTCCAGGGAAAAGTTGTTCTAAAAATACCAAAAGTAGTCCCAAGACATACACTGCCGTTCTCCCAGAAGTCAGTAAAACAAAAACTCTTCCTCTTTTTGAAGTGAAGGGCAAGTCAAGGATAGAATCGTGGAGATTACCTGAGAAGCAGAAGACCATCAGCCAAGTAGCAGTGGTTAAAGCTTCAAGTTAGGCTGGGTACTTGAGGCAATGACTGGCAGTCTTTTACCATACTCTGTGCTCAAGCAAATAAATACCTTTTCTAATCCACACAAAATCTTCTCCAGTTCAGGTTTGCTTAGAATCCCAGACTTCTCTAAAGCCTTGGCATAAGCCATGCTCCCTTGGATGTCAACTTCCGACAGCCGCTGGTCATAAACCATGGAAGAGTTCAGAGTCTCCATGATGGGATCAATGCCTCCTACGAACCTTCCTCCCCAAAGTTTATCCCCCTGTGGAAAAGGAAGTTAAAAAAAAAATGCAACTTAAAAAGACACACCAATAAATAATTTGAAAGACTCCTCAAAGAAACACACTAATATTAATTCTATCTAATTCAGCATCCCTGAATCTGTAACACAGAATAGAGAATAAAGTTAGATCTGATGTCAGTGGGTGCAGCTCTGTAAATTAATTGGGCCTATTACACTAACTTCCATGGAAGTCAATAGGCCAAACTCAGCAGTAATATCAAAGGTGCTATGAACAAGCCTAAAATACTGTAATCTGGGTAGAGAAAGGCCAGAACAAAAGGCAGCAAGGAGGCCCTGTTTTAAACTTATAAATTGAAACCCTCCGAGGGTGGTCAGGTAGCAAGTGTGAAAAAGCAGGATGGGGTGGAGGGTAATAGGCGCCTGAATAAGAAAATGCCCTGAACATTGGGACTGTCTGTATAAAATTGGGAAATCTGGCCACTCTAAACCTTCGTGTCCACAGCTTCTCCCATTACAGCTCCTTCCCCCAGCCCCTTATCATGAGTCAGTCTCCCTTATGCATGCTTAGCAGTCTGTAATCACCTACAAAAAACTTGACTACAGTTAGGCAGCTAGAATGCTGAGGCCACTGCCTATCATGCTGACCAAGATGGTCTGATTGTTTCCTTGTGCTTCCCCATCCATCTGTCTGTGGCCACCTGTTGTCTCTCATCTTGTATTTACGTTGTAAGCTCCTTGGGAAAGGGATTATCTTTTTGTTCTGTGTTTGTACAGCACCCAGAACAGTGGGGTCGTAGGTGGCACCACTATGCAAATAACAATTACACATCACTTCTGAATTTGACTGAATGGATGCTGCCAGTATTTATCTAAGAGCAGGATGTGGCCCCTGCTCAGATAGTAGGTAGTACATCCTTTGCGTCATCATAACAGCACAGATCAGAGAAAGAATTCCAGGGCTCTGCCATGCAGTTCTAAAGATGGGCAGTTTGCCTCTGTCATTAGCGTCTAGCTACTAAGCCACTACTGCGGGATCATGGCTGACCAATTGTACTTTGCCCCCAACACAAGTATGAGCAAATTTTTATGTCCTAATTTTTCAACACACATACAAGGGCATGTGACACACAACCAGCATTGACCTCTCTTTTAAAGCAGTTGAAAGTCATTGACCCGCTGATATCCTATTAGAGGGGAAAAAATCCAGAGTCACTGAAGGACATAGCAGAGACTAGCACTTCTTCATAGTTCTGAACAAAGAATAAAAAGCAGGAGGAGAGGTTAATTGACAAAGAGGGAGCTGTGGGCAGATCCAAAGTACCTCTACTAAAAACTCTTCTGAAATGATGAAGTATTTTTAGTTCACGTTGTGACAGAGTCTCTCCTCACTTATGCTGATATAAATCAGGAATAACTTTTATTTCAATGGAGTTACAACAGCATAAAACCAGTGTAAGAGAGAGGAGAATCAGGCCTGCTGCGTTTAAGTTTTAAGGACTGGTTTTGCTCTGTTAAACACAGTTATTCTCATTTACAGTGTAAATCTGCTGCATTATAGTTGTTCAAGAGATCAATTTGACCCAGTGGGGTTACTCTGGATCAGTGTACACACAGAGGAAGCCGGCCCTGCGATACAATTAATAAAAGCACAGAGCAAAACAATTGAGGCCGGTGTAAGTGAAAGCACAGTCAATAGATAAAATAGATTATTTACTTATAAACTTCCTTAACAACACTCTGGCTATGACAGAAACAGACTGTGTTTGGTTCAGATTATATAGAAATCTCTACTTTTATTCCAGTCTGAACAGGAAGTGATTGAGTTAGCAGCTTTTTAAGATGGATATTCCCCATCAGCCATCCTCTGCTCCCTGCAAAACATACTGTGCTCGCCTGTTGTTCTCCTGCCCAGCACTTTAATTTTAACAGCCTGACTCCGCTCCCAGTGAGCTCAGTGGAAGCTTTGTCATTGGCTTCAATGGAACGATTGGGATCCTCAGCGGAAACCTCAACCTGATCCGCCAGGGCAGGAGAGGAACAGCTTGACACATGTAGGCAAGTCCAGCTCTCTGCTAAGCCTGTCTCGAAGGGCACACGTGCCATGGACTGTCATCCACAGCGGTGTCGCTCAGGGTTTGTTGGGCTCATCATTGCCTGCATTAGGCATTAGGGTTTGGGTGCTACAAGAGCCTGGTCCCCAGAGGTGCTGACTACAGTGGGACTGAGGGGTACTCAGCACGTCTCAGAACCAGGCTTAGGAATTCCAACTTCCAAGCTAAGAGCTCAGAGCCGTGAGAGCACTAAGCACAATAATTTCAGTAAGGTGTTTAAGGAGCATATTGTCCACTGAAAGTGCACTGAGATACACAAGTAAATTTCTACCTATGAAGAGAAGAATATTCCCCTGGGCTTTTATATCAAACATCAAGAAAAGTACTCAGCGCTGTAAAATACCCAGGGATTATAAATTTGCAGAGGGATTTTAAATAAACATTAATTAATTTGGCCTTGGAGTGTGGCATGACAATATTCTTTCTGGGCACGCTACTGAAGTGCACGCTCTTTAAGCCATTGAAATGCGCAAACCTGTGTGACACCTATTTCACCATACATTTGTACAACTGCATTGCTTCATAAGCAAACAGCCACATGTCGCTTGGTCCCATGTCATTTGCTTACAAAGATGGGACACATCCCTGAAGTCCTCACTCAGGCAAAACGCCCAGTGACGTCAAAAGGGATTTCTGCTTGCGTTAAAGCTCCATGGTTTGTCCTGACAGATTCAAAAAGAACGTTTCCAAAGCAGATACTAGCAGACAGAGAGGAGCAATTGGGAAGCATTTACAGGAAGTGCCTGTGGCAGAGTTTCAGTTTTTAAATGGATACTTTAGCCCATCTAATATATTTTTCCCACTCTTTCTACTCCCTCTGCAAGCCGGGCATCACATCCACCTTCTCTCTCTGGCAGGGGACAGATGAGACCCCCTTTCAAGTTAATCAGTGCCACTATTTTATCAGCTAGAGTGGTCATTGTTGAGCAAGTCTTTCCACACAGACTGTCTCCACAAACCTATCAATCCCTGATGAACAAACATTGTTCATGGGCTCTATCTTGCAGTCCCTATGGAGGCCAGACCTAGGGTGACCAGATAGCAAGTATGAAAAATTGGGACTGGGGGTGGGGAGTAATAGGCACTTATATAAGAAAAAGCCCTGAATATCAGGACTGTCCCTATGAAATTGGGACATCTGGTCTCCATAGCCAGACCCCAGACAAGTCCTGAGGAGTTTTGCCTTGTAAGCACTGCATAATTAGGGCCTATGGATGAAGATGTTTAAAACATTATTTTCAGGACAGTTTTGTCAATATATCCATTTTAATTCTGATTTTTGTCAGTCAAATTCTGCATATCCTCAGCTTCACTACCATCTAGATTTTGCCGTTGTAATGATTTCCTCTGCTGTTTCAAGTGAATGGCATTTTGCCTGTCAAACTAACAAAATTACACATCCTGATCCCTGAAAAGCATTTAGCGTAGATATGATTTTTCCTCATCAATTCTATACTAAGGACAGTGAAGGGGGATGGAATCTGGAGATCAGCATCAGAACATATAGGCATTTGGACTGCAAATGGACAAATACATATCTGCATGTTTTGTTTCAGGTTCTCTGTGTATAAATTGAGGCATAAACAGACAATTGAGCTAATTGATCCCTTTCTGTAAGTCATCAAAAAAAAATCTAGCTGTGAATGTGCAAACAGTTATTTTTTCATTTAACTTTCAGAGGTCACAAAATATGTTTTGTATGGCTTCTCCTTAGGTCAGAATTTGCTGTGGTTGGACCAATAATGGAAACAGCAAGGCTAGCAAATTTTGACAGATGCGGGATGCTTATCACAATACCAATTGTGTGCAATAGCACGTAAGGCCAAGAAGGCTGTGATAACAGTATTTGAAGGTGGACAGCATGAACCCTTGTGGAAGCTAGTCAGATTTTGCTGACCGGGGCAAGTGCTGACAGTGCAACCTTTGTCTAGAGAGGCACATTAGGCAAACAGAGCTACAAGTGGGTCCCCAAAGAGTGACAATCAGGAGAGCGACCGTCACCTCAAAATAGTCTCCTCAGATGAATGGAGAGCTGCACTCTTTCTGACTCAACCTCCCCCCCAAGCGTTTACTTTGCAGTTGGAGAAGCTCCCAGGGATAATTCGGTGACAGCGCCTGACACACATCCAAGCTCACACGCTCACCTCAGATGCCATGTCGGATGAGTGTATCCTCTGCAGACCTCAGCCACTTGTGCAGATCTGCAAGAAGACAAGAAGCCGCTGATTCTCCCGCTCAGCCGGACAGGTCAGTGGGCAGCTTTTGGGGCTCGCCCTCCTGACTGTGCCTCTGGAAAGCACCGCACAGAGTCCACCTTGGGGCCACCTGCTATTTACTCTACACCCTGCTCCTGGCTCAGCGGCAGCCCATGAAGCTCACAGAGCGCAGGGGCTGGCTCAGGACTGATTGCACAAGAAGGAAGGCCATGGCCCTGCACTGAGCAGCTGCAAGCCAGACCCATCTCCCGCAGCCTGAAACGCGACCCCCGGGGGGGCAGAGACGCCCCCCAGCTCCACCTCCCAGCCTGGCTCACCTGCTTTGCTGCAAAGCCCGAGCAGATCTGCAGCCCCGGCTTCTGCTTGTTCATGCCACCGGGCACTCCACGCCCACCCGTGGGCGGTGCTGAGCCAAGCCTGGAATTGCCCCGGGGGTTCCCTCCCACTTCCCATCCCCGCCCCCTGGCTGTTCCCTTCTCCGTCCGCTGGCAGGCATGCAACCTCTGCTTAATGCTCCAACATCTGCATTGCTGATGAGTTACAGGGACATGCAGGTGGGGTGGGATCAGCGCTCAGAGCTGCCCCCAAGTCTATCTCATTTACAGGGAGAATACTTTGTGGGGGCCTATGGGGCACAGGAAGAGACCCTCTCATTTTGTATGTTAGGGAAAACAACTTCCCAAGGTGTTTTTTTTCCCTCCAAAGAATCAATAATGCTTATATTTATTAACAAACCTGTAAACTAGCAATACAAATTAAGTCAATACATCTGAGCACAGAAATAAGGAACACAGTTTTCCCAAGGTGTTAACTGTAAGGCATGCTTTCTCAGGAACAAGGGTTTCCCATGCGTATTTCAGTTACAAGATGGGTGAGGTATCTTTTATATGAACATACACAGAAGCAGAGTTGTGTGTGACTGGAAAGCTTGCCACTCATGCAAACAGAAGTTGGTCCAATAAACACTTCACCCATTTAGTCTCTTTACTATCCTAGAACCAACAGGGCTACAGCACCACTGCATATTTCAAGGACAGACATTTGAAATCTCAGCTTATTATTTAGTGGTAGTTTAAAATCTTCTGGGTTTGAAGCAGATGGGTGGCTCCGTTTTAGCCTTTGACTTTTTTTAGGAGGGCTGAAGTAAAACTGACTGGTCCTTGGATGCTAAACTGTGCAAGCTGAAATACCAGTGCTGCTGCAGGCATGGACCATTTGTAAAAATGCAGTGGGATCCTGGATGCCAACGTTTAAATTTTGTCTTAGAGATGCACATTTTCAAAACTGAGGTTGAGAATTTCAGTCATTCATTTCAGAGCAGGGGGGAGCCAAGGAAATCACCTCCTCCTCCCCAAAAATCTTATTTGTCTCTAAATATTAAATAGTGCACTTGACAAGGAAGTGCTTTCTCTTCCTTCCCCCTCCAGACGGTCAAATGAATGTTCTTTTTTCCATTGTTTCTAATTCCCTTTTGCTTTCTGTTTCATTCTTTTCATCTTTTACTTGCCACCTTTTTCTGCAGTTTGCATTATTTGTTAGCTACATTACAACACAATATTTATCTCACTCTGTAGTGTCAAGACCTTTGAGTGACTTTAGAAATGGCACAAATTAATCCTTAGGGGAATTAACCATCAAGTCCCTAGAAGATTATTTAGAATTTTTTTCTCATCTCTTTCCTTGTTATTTTGTTCTTTCTTCTTCCCACTTCCCCTGTGCATATTTGGAATTTCTCTTTTACCTTTATTGGTCCTTGTCTGTTGTCTGGCATCTCCTTCCACTCATCCCCTCTTCTCTCAAGCCCACTATTTACCTCCCCTTTCTTAATTCCATCCTTTCCCCGCTCTCCTTTCCTCCTGTTCTCACTTTGGTGAGGTGTTTTCCTTATGTTGGGCCTGTGGACAGGGGTCTGTTGTTGCACTGGCAAAACAGCCAGTACATTATTTGTTTATGACAAGAATAAAACGTGTCCACATGTATTGCACAGGCCCAAGACCGGCTATGAAGTATGTACAAAATCCTTGCCGGATGACAATGTGGGAAAGGACTTTCCCAAAGTGAAAGGTGGACTGGTGATCATCCCCCACCTATATCAACCAGTTACTGATTATCCGCTGGCTTAATACAGTGTTATATATTTTCCATGAGTTATCATGGACCTGCTCACACTTAAATCAATCTCATAGACTCCTAAATGTCAGATCAATAACAGAAGAAACTATTCTTTGTCCTCATATACTCCTGCCCCTCAGCTGAGGTATAGGCAGAATTTTGCTTGCTATGGCCAATGGGATTTTCAACTAATCCGCTCAGCAGAGTGTTTTCCCTGGGATTAAAGAAGATTGCACAAAATATAATAAAATGTATACCAAGGGGTGCAAGGAGTGGCAGGGGGACTGATAGTGCTGGTGGCCTGGATGTTGAAATACACATAGAATTGGGGGGGAGATTGAGGGTGGGTTATATAGATCTGTTGCAGAACTGCAAGACTCATACAAAGCTAAGAGACACGAACAGTAAAAGCAGAAGTAGCTGGTAGCGAGCCCATCTTTCGTCGCCTGCATTGGTGGTTCAGTGGTAGAATTCTCGCCTGCCACGCGGGAGGCCCGGGTTCGATTCCCGGCCAATGCAAGTTCGCCTGTTTTTTTTTTTTTTCCGGCGGCTCTGAGGCGGCAACAGGCTCGTGCCTCCGCGCGTCGGACTCGCCCGGCCCCGCTTCCCCGCGGCGCGCGGAGGGCGGCCCCCCCCCCCCCCCCCCCCCCCCCCCCCCCCCGGGGGGGGGG
>ML675623.1:9948484-10000243 GCA_007922155.1 Mesoclemmys tuberculata
GGGGGTCTGGCTGCAGGGGAGATGGGGGAGGGGACCCCCTCTTTGGGGTGTCGGTCTGGTTGGGCAGTGGGATGTGTGGCCTTTAGAGGGTTAAGGGGACCCTGTGGCTGGGCTCTGTCCACTGGCGGAGCTGGCCATGGGATGGGCGGTGTTTTCTGGGGCTCCCCTTTGGGTTGGGGTTGGTGTGGGAGGTGGGATCCCTATGCCACAGGCCTGCTGAGGGGGAGGTGAAATTGCCCCCTAAATCTGTGGGATTGCGGGTGTCTCTTCAGCCCTTTGCCAGCTGCTTCGGTGGCGCCAGGGTCAGGGCTGCCCAAGGCGGTGGTGTTTGCACCTGGACAACTTTGTGTCCCAGAGTCGGCGTCCTCCCCAGACTGCACCTCGACATCTGGTCCATGCTGTTGGGTGTCCCAGTTCAGAGGATTCTGGTGTGCAAGTTAAACGCTTCGTGATGCTTTGCGGGATGAGTTGTAGCCGAATATTCTTACACAGTTAGTTTGTGTAATGGTGGTATCGGGAGTGTGTGAAAATAAATGACTCCCAAATGCAGCAATAGCCAGAAATTATAGAGGATTTAACAGAACTGTGATCCTAAAGATTTTATAATTCCCACCCTGAGAATTTACCAGAAAGTGTCCCCTTTTGTAGTGTCAGCATAGATTAGCAAAGAAGAGAGAACTGATTTCTAACAATTGCTTTTAAGACGTGCATAATTTTCTGTTTTTCAGGAAAGATGCAAATGCTGCCTTGCTAAGTAACTTTGAGGTAAGTTTGTTTGCACCATGATTTTAAAGTGACAATTTAACATTACAGTGAGTTGCAGTACACTCCTTTTAATGTCAATGAGAGCATGACCTGGCCCAAACACAAATAATATCTCCAGGGACTTTTAACCAGGAAATCAGGGAGATCTGTATGTGACTTTTGAATGATTTTTCACATTCAATTTTTTTGTTTACAAAGGAGTAACTGGTTCAAATAGTTGAAGTGTAAATGCGGCTCTAATTCACTTTCCATCATTTAACCTGATATTTGTATGTAGGTTGGTGGAATCCGTGTCCTCTTTCAAGTCCTAGATCGTTTATGTTTAATTATGCTGTATTTAGTATATAAAGACTCCATTTTATTTGACGATAAATTCTACCAACATTTGCTGTAATGACAGGGATACCATTAGTACTAATTCTCCGCATGCTCGTTGTATAGTTTTATGAACCAGTAATTTTTACAAGGCCATGGGATTTGTAAGTGGAACTTGAGTGGAACTTGTTAAAAATGAAAGAAGCAGCAATAGCAGGATGTCCATTATTTAGATTTTGTTATTGGTTTTGGACATATTGTGAGGCATGAGGCAAAGGGCCTTACAGTAAGTGCACAAATAACCATGTTATTCACAGGCAATTGTGGTTCAATATGGATCTGTGGTTATGAATCCAGTATTTAAGGGGGCTGCCAGCATTGCTGTTAAAATATGCTTAAAAATTACAACAGACAATTCAGAAATGGGGCACGTTAGCAGTATTTATTTTGTATTTATTACAATCTTAAATAACGTACCATCTGCTACTCTGGGCTCAAATAGAATGAATACAGTATACATGCCTAGATAGAGAAATACTGTGTATTAACTCAATGTTTAGAAAATTCTTTTTAGACTTAAAAACGAATCTCTCTTCTGAGCTCATTAGTGATACCCCAGAGTGCATTATTCCAGGACAATAAATGCACCAGATGAGTCAGTGCATGAAGGCTTTTGGTATCAGTGATGACACATACAGATGCATTCTGGGGTGTGTCTGTCATCTCAGAACCATCAGTGGACTTTCACAGAGTATAAAAGGAATTTTAAATTATTTAAAAAATTTCTGTGCTGAAAGCCTCCCGTAGTCTGGCTGGGAACACTTAAGCCTATGAAGCACTGAAGCCTAAGTACTTAAGCACGTGCTTAAGTCTCAGTGGCTTCAAGTACATGCCTTTGCTTTGCTGAATTGGGGCCTAAAAGAATAATGGAAGTTGTCTTTACATTTTACTGCAGTTCTGACCATCATGCAAGAACATGTAGCAACAGTGCACTAGGTTTGTCTGTACTTCATTTTAGAAACTGAAACATAATTTATTTTAAAAAATCTTTTTATTACGTAAAACGTCAAACAGTTAATTTCATTCCTACATTTTTGAGCCTTCAGTAACATGGAGACATCTTTATTGCTGTTTTTTCAACAGTATTGCTGCTTGTATTTATTTTTTCTAAGGAACTCATGTACTAATTTAATCTGTTTAGGTTTTTATACCATACTTATCACTGTGCCATCTGAGCACCCTGCTAAGCTGATCCTGGAAGTACTTATTATTAAGCAAAGTGCTTACTACAAGTAGCCCCACTGAAGTGAATTTATACTAGCACCGCTACACTCAGTCATGTTTGCAGCATCAGCCCCTAATTTTGTTGGCACGTTACAGAAATATAGTTGTAGGGTAACCATTCTTCTTGCACATGCAGCACACTTGAGTTTCCATAAGATACATTAACCTACAATATTAACAATATTCTATCATGATACGTAAGATAGGGCCATGTCATGGAGCCTGTATTAAAGCAACCCTGACATTGATTTCAGTGGGAGTTTTGACTAAGAACTGCAGGGTATGGCCCATAGCTAGCAGTTGCATATAATAAAGTAAGTGGCTCATTGTTTCATTCTGGTAACCACTTTTTCTGTTGGTCTTTTGGGTAACTCTTCAACAAGTGTTGTTAGTCCGTTAAAATATCTACAGGCTTTGGTCCAACTATTCCTACATCTTTCTGTTTAACATAATTCAAGACCAATAACCATCATTTAGAATGATCTGCTGTCTTGTCATTTCTTGTATACAGATAATTTTTCCTTTACCCAAATGTCTTCCACTTTAGTTACCCAGTCAGTCATTAGCAGGGCAACATAATCAGTGTTTGATTGGTAATATTTTAATAACACATATTTTAAAAAACTGCAGTAGAAAAAATGCTATAAATTAAAAAAAAAAATCTTTTGAAGTATTTTAGTAAAATGAGACTTTTTTTTTATTTTAGGTGTTCCAGTTACTTACGGATCTTAAACAGCAGCGCAAAGATAGTGGAAAACACAAACAGAGCTCTGGCCAGCAGAATCTGAACACTATCATGTATGAAGTGAGTAGAGCTAAACATTGCTTTAGTACTCTAGCACAAGCCAGAGGCTAGACTATAACACCATGTTCATCATTTACAATCACAAATGCAAAATTAAGTCTTGGAATTTTCCTACTGATGAACTTAGTTGTAGTAAATAAATATTTTACTTTTGTGTTTTAACTTTTATCCCCAAAAAATCTCAAAGTACTGCTTAAACTGTGTGGATACAGAACAACTGAAATGCAGCCACCTAGGTAGAAAGTGCTGTCTAGATGATACACATGATTATGGAGGAAAGGAGCAATTTTGGTCAAGGACATAAGGACAGACTCCTGCTCTTACGAAAATTGCCAAAGAATTTTAAATGTTTATAGAGAGCAGACAAGCTGTGGCTCTGGTTTTGAGATGTCATTCAAAAGACCTCCATAAAGCAAACTACATTCAATATATTTTTTAAGGCTGCCGGCACATGCTGCCAGTATTTGAATCTGCACTTCTAGAACAGGGGTGGCCAAGCTGTTGCTCATGAGCTGAATGTGGCTCTTTTACAGTTAAAGTCTCCCCATTCTCTGCCTACCAGACTGGGGTGAGGAGCTTGGAACTTCTATCCTGCGACAGGGTGGTGGGGCCAGAAGATCTTGCCCAGCAGGGAGAGAGATTTCGGAGGTCAGTAAGTTTGGCCATCCCTGTTGTAGAGAGTCTAGATGTTTCAGACCTGAAGTTTAGAGCACACATGGCCTATAGATTTCTCTGTTGAAAAAAAGTAAATTAAATTAATCAAAAAAGAATCTACTATCTGGGATTACACAGTGTAACTAAATTATACATATGCAGTCAGTCACTGGCAGATTCAGTACTAAATGTTTGATGTGGTGTTGGAAAAATATTTTAAACTATTATTTACTGATTGATCGTTTACATGATGGGATGGTTTTTAAGAACTTCAATTAGCAGCTTTAGCAGACGTAATTAATTTAAAAAGTTGTAGTCTGACCTCTAGTGGCTGTGGAAGAGAATTGTCTTTTAATATCACCAGCGTTAATACTGGAGCAGTTATAACTTTGCTGGCTCGCATGAATAGTCCTATTGATTCTGGTGGAACTATTTATGCGAGCAAGATTTCGTCCAGGCTTTTTCTCTTTTTTTCTCTTTGTCTGAAAAGACAAAATTGTAATTTATAAACCTTAGATTCGATAAAACAGAAGTTTATAAAAATCTAATTTAATTTTACATTGAGATTCACTGTCTCATCACCACGTGTTTCAAATATGTGGGGGAAAAGACCATTCTGTGAGTATGTTTACATCTAAACATAATTTAGAGTTTAACTCTTGAATCGCATTATTGCCTGTGTGTGAAAGGCTTTCATATACATTTTCTCGTCTAGATATTTATTCTGTGCCAGTAGAAAGGGAAATCTAAGGTATACTTGCTTTAGATATTGAACAGGTACTTGAGTTAATGGAATTATTTCTGACCATCATGAATACACACTCATGAGTTTTTGTGCATGCATGTGCACACTGGTATTGCAGTGGCTAGATCTAGTTTAATAAACAGGAGCTGAATTTTGATGTGACCATAATATGAAGTTTTGCACTTTTAATTGATTTTTTAATGGAAGAAGCATCAGAGTTTTGAAAAGAGATCATTGTAGAAGTGAAATAGTTGTGTGTTCCTCTAATAAAATATGGTATCTTAATGGAGAATTAGAATTACTATTATTTACCATCTCCTCTAACAAAGTCAGCCGTAACTTAAGAGTTAAAAAACCAAAAAATGTATCCTGATTCTTAGGGGCAGGAATACTTATCTAATGTATAAAATATATTGCATGAATTCATTCAAAGATAGCCATTAAGAATACGAGCAGTGAACAGTTCATCATTCAGTATAGGTCAGGAAAGACAAACCTTTCAATGTTATTCAAAACTAGTTTCAGATAGCTGGTTTTATTAATAATATTATTTTGTTTTAGTTTCATATGCTCTGTCATATCTTAACAGAATCTCACAAATAAAATTTCTTTTCCTACCAGTTAACTGTTTTCTGTTTGGTAAACACTGATGAATTTTTCCCCCCATGTATTCTTTTTAAAATAAATTTTTATTTTAAAGAATTTCCAGGCACAAACATACGTAGAAAGATACTCGTTTTCTTATGCTTTCAAAATAGCAAGTAGATAACACACAAGCTCCTAGGGCAGGAAATCCATCTGTACTGTAAAGTACTATGCATATCTATACCATGTGCCCATGATGGATGGTTTGTTACGTATGTTATTATCCTATTGCTGGCGGGAGCATCAGTCAATTGTATGGACTCCATGAGAGCTACCTATATAGCTGGGGAGAACCACAGATGAAGGTCACTGCTCTCAGTTTGAAACAACTAGACATAGACAGTATCCTGTTGTCCTTCAATTATTGGCATGTTTAGTACATTTGTACTTTTTAATATTAGACAAAATGCAGGAATTCTCTGAAATCCTGTTCTGATTCTGTTTACTCCCAATTCCTTATAGTGGGGTATACTTCAAGTAATGTCCAGAAAGGCTCATAAGTTACTATCAAATTTAAAAGGCAGTTGTAAATTGCAATCTGCATATACCTATATAAAACTAAAGCAGGCTTCTTTGCCAAGCCTTCCATTTAGTTAGGATGATAGGCTCGGATAAAGTTGCAAGATGTATTATCTGTCATGTTGGATTCTCATTCTTTTAAACAAAGAAACAAAACATAACATCCTTTAAAGGCTAGTTGAGGTTAAAAAGTGTTTGCGTATGTTAGTGTAAAAGATAAACAGAGCAGGGAAATGAATTGTGTCACTGAAATGTAAGATGAAAATATCTGAATAAATTACTACTACACTATTTTTGCAAAGGTTTTTTAGTTGTGATCTTCATAAATAACTTTTGTGCTCTTTAGAAAGCACTGCCAAATATGCTGATTACAGTACAGTACGTTCAGCTGTAAGAGATGAAAACATCCTTATGCTGGGAGACTTTGTTTCAAATGTGGAGTTTAAATTAGCTATTTATGGCCTGGCAATAAGAGTTCCACTGGCACTGAATTCATGAAAACTTGGCAGAAAATAACTACATAGTCCCAACGGCGAATACTATAGGGTTCTTCTTCAGTCCGGTCCAACAACTGGGTGCCTTTTTAAACAAAGTTTTGAGATCCTCTATATTGTTAGACCTGTACATATTTTAGCTGTTTAAAACAATCTAAATCTCTGATTGACACTGTTAAAAATATCTTGGTCCCAATCTGAGCCACCAGTTAAGATTATTTCATCTAATTAATAAAGAAAACTTCTTACAGACCAATACCCTTTGAATTGCATGTGTTTAAATGCTTAGAACTAAAAAAGGACCTTTCATCCATATACCTCAGTGCATTCTATAAATTTGAGTAGATGTTATCCCCATTTTACAGATGGGCAAGTGAAGTTAAAGGGAGGTTAAGTGATTGTTCAGCGCTACAGAGAGAATCCTCAGAGTTGGCTTACAACATAGGAATTCCTGTCTTCCAGCATTAGACGATGTCTTTTTGTATGGACCATCTTCAGCAGGGTTTCCTTGATAAGTGCTGGCATAATTTCCATTTCATAATTATTTTTGCATTTACTGTCTGTTGATTACACTTTCAGCAGAAATGAATATATGGTCTCTATGAATCAAGAGAAATCCAAATGAAGTTGTGCCAATTATGATAGCATATTCCACTTTTTGAAGGTTAAAGAACTAAGTTCCCCATTCAGACTTCTCTCAACAGGCGTGAGGAGATTTTTCATAAAATAACTTGTTTCATAGAGATCTCATATAACTCATAAAGCAAAAATAAATGTGGAGTAACACATCTTTTTTCTGTCTTGTGCAGACATTAAAATACATATCTAAAACACCATGCAGATTCCAAAATCCTGAGATTGTCAGAGATTTCCTCATAGCAATGAAAGGCCATAAACTAACCAAGTAAGTAAAGACCTTCTTTTGAGTTTGTATATGTGAGTGCATGAAAATATTCAAAACCAGCTCTTCATAAAAACAGTTTAATAATTTGTCTGCTTTTGCTTAACTTTTCTAAGACAGTTTACAGAAAAATGAAGGACAAAATTAAAATTCTCTGCCTAACTATCCTTTCCTTCTCAAGTGAACACCTGTACTTTTGCTTTAAATGGATGCTGTTTTTGCCAAAGTTTTTCTCAAACTGTTTGCCTGTATTTCCTTTATAATTTTAATTTGAGTTCTTCTCAAAGTCAAATTGCAAAGAAGTAATAAAAAATATTTTTGCTGAGGTAAAAACTGTCAGGTGGAAGGATTTGTCTTCAAAATAAAAAGGGATATTGAGAGAAACTTCAGTGTATTAAGTCATCTTACTCATTTCTATCCTTAGCAAAAATAAATCCATTCCTAAGAATATTGATGGCTCCAAAGCAAAGAATAGGTATAATTGTGAAAATAAGGTCCCCATAAAGATGTATAGAAAATGTGTAATCTGTTGAAGAAACTAATTCTTGCCTGAGTCTGTGAGTTGCAGATGCTCAGCAGCTTCCTACCAGAGTTACGAATTGACCGGTCAACCACACACCTCATTTGGAACCAGAAGTATGCAGTCAGGCAGCAGCAGCAGAAACAAACAAACCAACAGCAACAAAAAAGCAAATACAGTACATTACTGTGCTAAAATACTAACAAAATAAAGGGAAAGTTTAAAAAAAAAATTGGCAAAGCAAGGAAACTGTTTCTGTGTTTGTTTCATTTAAATTAAGATGGTTTAAAAGCAGCATTTTTCTTCTGCATAGTAAAGTTGCAAAGCTGTATTAAGTCAATGAAAACTTTTGAAAGAATAACCATAACATTTTGTTCAGTTACGAACATTTTCAGAATTATGAACAATCCCCATTCCCGAGGCGTTTGTACCTCTGAGGTTTTACTGTATATGGAATGCTTGTCACATACTTCACAAAATAAGAAACACAGGTGTATTTTTTTGCATTATCTTGTGACTGCTTTTCCCCCTCTAAACTTTTCCAATGTGTCCAGGCTAGACTTACCAAAGCACACCTGGTAGCCACTTCTCCACCTTTCACCAAAACATAGAAATCATGATGATGGTGCACATGTAAAAGAATGGGCTCAATCTGAATAATCTTATCTCTTAACTTCCATGATCCTATACATTTAGGAGAAATAACTTTGCTAAATATATTACTCTGGTTAAAAAAAATATCCACAGTAAATTTATTAGGAATGCATTTGCCTTTTTAACCAAGTAACCATAGTGTTAATAACCAGTGCACGATTAACATTCTTCAGCAGCATTTGCTGCTTTTTCACTCTCCTGAGTGGTATTTCTTAAAAGGTACTTCTGATTATACATACCCAGTCAGCTGCAATGGTTCCTGTTCTGGTAAATGAGCTGTTCCTTACGCTCCCATTTGATGTTAATCCAGGAAGAGGATTGAAGAGTGAAAGATTCACATACTTTTATCTTGAAGACATATTTTAAAAATATTACACATCTCAGCCTCTATTACTAGTTCCCTGGTTTGGTCAATAGACTGTGTTCTGGCCCTTTAATATATCGTTTAGCATGAGGACAGTTTAAAGGTATGCATGTCAGTCTTGTGGCACTTGTTCTTTCACCTTTATTTTGTTCCACTGAGTAAAGATCATCCTTTTTTTGGCAATACCTGAAGAGGTATTGTACTACTTGTTACCAATCCCGAGCAAAGTATTGGCTATCATCCTGGTGAAGAGACTGAAAATGGCAGTGGATGTATTATGAGAAGAATAGTCTGGGTTCTGTCCAGGTAGATTATATTGTGAACAGATATTTACCCTTCTACAAATCTGCGGAGCGTGATGACATTTGAAGGTGTCTGCGATAAAGATATTCATACAAGATGGGGAAAAGCAAATACCATTTTTTGGAAGGATGAACAACATCTGGTCAAACAGAGGTCTCCCCATTAAACTGAAGAGAAGATTATTCCATGTGATAGTGCTGAGTATGCTATTGTATGGATCAGAGACTTGACCAGTGACAGTGGGTAACAAAAAGAGTTTGGAGGGTGCCCATGCAATATGCAATATGTTTCATGCAATTATATTTATATATTTATATTGCAGAATGCAACAAAAAGAGTTACAAAAAGAGTAACAAAAAGAGTTTGGAGGGTGCCCATGCAATATGCAATATGTTTCATGCAATTATATTTATATATTTATATTGCAAAATGCAATATGTTTCATGCAATTATAAAAGCACAAATGTAAGAGTAAGGGAGCTGACAGAGCAGAACATGTTAGAGAATATCATCAAAGAAAGAAGGCTCAGATGGTTGGGACAAGTACACCATATGGAAGATGGGAGAATTGCTAAGCAAACGTTCAGTTGGATACTCGAGGGAGAAAAGAGAAAGTGAGGAAGGACAAGGAAGAACTGGGAGAATGCAGTGACAGAGGATATTGAATGTGCTGGGATCACCGGAGAAGAATCATAGAATATTAGCGTTGGAAGGGACCTCAGGAGGTCATCTAGTCCAACCCCCTGCTCAAAGCAGGACTATCATAAGAAGTACCGTAACTGGCAGGTGACTTAGTCTGTGAAGGAACTGCACTGCCTGATGTCAATGGCACTGGAAGAACGAAGGTATGCAACTCAATAGAGCTATGTGAGAATGAGAAAACAAACGTGATCCACATTTGTTATTGCACTGCTTGAACAGTAGAGGGAGCAGGTAGACAGCAGAATTTTAGATGGGTTTGTAAACTCAGAGGGTGTCTATGGAAAACCACCTAACCTACTGACTGAGTCAGCACTACATGAAGAATTAGGCTTTTATCCAGTGAATTATTTTTATTCTGCCTACCAACAAGATGAGTAGTCATGGAAACACATTGCCTTTATGGCCAATCATAGTAACGGTTATACAGTTCAAAGCATTTTAATGCTGGCACATAGTGTGATCCCAGTAAAATAACTGCCATAAGCCTTTTCTTATTCCTCACAGTGGCCCTGCTGTATTTGCTGGACCAGTGGTCTGGTTTGATATAAGTTTCTTGGTGTAAGTGTTCTTGAGCTGCTGTGCTCAGTGATGTTGATGTGTTTTCCAAAACACACTTGCTGGGAGTGTAGTGAACCTAGTGAGTTTATTTTTCAATCCTCTCTTAAAAGAGAACAAAGCAGTAAAATATACAAAAACAATTAAAAACCTCTAGTTTTTAGTGCGTTCAGCCAATTGGCTTGTTAATGTGTAGTTTCAAAGCCATGCAAATACCTAATTCATTGATACTGTTTGACATGAGATGTAGCCATACTTGGGCCTCAGCAACATTTGGATGAAATTCAAGGCTCGGAACAGAGAATTTAAAAGTGAAAAAGCTATAAACTAACATTGCAGTAAATTTTATAACTACCTTGTTGAGGTCTTATGCTTTAAATAATTCGTTAGCAAATCCAGCAGTGTTGTATTTGGAAAATATAGGGGAAGATACTCTGTCACTCCAGTCCAGATTAATTCTCCAGGTCTAGTCCTCTCTAGAAGGATTTCATATTTTTCTATGTGGTTGTTAATGCTACCTCATTTAAAAAAGCATGTGTCAATCTTATGGTTTGCAATTGAGGTTAAATCAAAATTGGCTACTCTCTCACTTTTTCTTACCTGTATTACCTATGTGACTTTTGTTTTCGGAGAATCAATTTGTCAGCTGTTGGATGGACCTAAATATTTGAAAGTACATTAAAGTTAGGACCCAGACATTGTCCTGTTGGTTTTTAAACCAACAAATTCAAAGAAATTTAGCTCTGAAGATTAAAAGTACTTTAAAATGTATTTCATCCTGATTTTACTTTTCCCTTGTCATTGTCAAAAATTATAACAAAGCATAAAATGTCCTTAAAATGTTTAATGGTAGATTGTGTGTTTTGTCATTGCTGTCTCCCCCAGAGTTTTCAGAGTGAAAATGTTTCTTGGAAGACAGACCGGTATTATTTAAGTAACAGCGTAATTTTCTAGCTTCCTGAAAAATATCCATTGTACTTCCCATACTTCAGTGCAATCATAATTGGGTGTATTATCTATAGAGCAATTCCTGTAATCTTGATTCAAACCAGACTCCTAGAGGGGAGTTTTGGCTGAATTAGAATGATAGGATTTTGAGTTTGAAGCATATAATAAAATATAAAGTAGTGATAGCATATGCCAGAATATGATTTTTCTTCTAGGAGCTAGAAAAATTGTGTTGTTTGAGTATAAATCTGCTTCTATGCAAAGGGAGGAAATTCTGATTTTTAACTGTGAATGGTGAATCTCAGCACTGATATGCTACTATTTCCACTTGTGCAGATCTCTGCCCATGTTGCAAGAGGAGACTACCAGAACTCAGTTCTGCTGTGTGGATCTCAAAGTAAATTTTTTCCCCCATGAGAATGCGTAGAACTTCAAAAGCACAACCTAAAGATTCTCACCACTTATTAAAATTAACATTTTATTACAAGGACTTGGTTAAAAGAGTGAATGTACAAAATGCATTTGGGTTCCTATTCATCAAGGTTGGTGTTCTCCCCTTAATTTTCACCATAATTCTTAATTATTTGTATTTATTATTATTATTATTATTATAGCATCCACAAAAGGACTGAAATCTGCAGAGGCATTGCAACGGTGTGGTGTTAATTCATTATCTTAGTTAGGGCATGTGTTGCCTAAACTAGGTATGCTATAACAGATTAAAGATGGCTGACCTGAATTCCAAAGTTCCTGGCTTTTGTTTGGTATAACTAATCATGAGTTCAATTCAAATCCTAAATTCTTTGCTGTGTACTCATGTTCATGCAAAGGAAGCATTAATTATGGGTTCATATTGAGCACTGGCCTCTTGTGAAGATTATTTTTGATGGAGTTTATAATAGTCAGGTTCTGCGCACGTGTGTGTATGCTAATAAAGACCCCTATGTATGCACTTAGGGCATGATGCTATGTGACTGACATTTGTGAGAGTATTGACGTTGGCTTAGATGAGGGCAGATCAGTTTCTGAGCTCTTTGCTCAAAGGCAGCACAGTGGCGGCTCAGTCCCAGCTTATAGAGTGAGTAGGGGGTAGGTCACCTATTAGTTGTGTCATGGGGCTGTGGTTTCTTGCTCTGCCATGGCATATGTGAATTTTTTTCTATCTCCCCTTTCCCTGCAGCAGCATGGAATGGAAGAGGAGAGTTCTCCTCTGGCTGCACCACTCACTTTGGGGGAAGGGAGGTCAGGGGGCTGCGGCTTATACAGAAGAGAAAGGAGCTTCCATATTTACAGCACCTGTGGTGGTCTCACAGCACACACTTAGGCCTGGACTACACCTAAATCTTATGTCCACCTATCTATGTTGCTCAGACTGTAAAAAAATTTGTCTCCTGAGCACTATAGTTAGGTTGACCTGATTTCCCATGTATATGCAGACCTAGTTATCATTGAGAGGTGGATTACCGACCTCAACGGAAAAACCTCTTTTATCAATGTAGGAAGCGTCTACACTACAGTTGCAGTGTGTAGCTGTGCTGGAGTAGCAGCTGTAGTGTGGACATACCCTGAGAGTACATTTGTGGGTTCTATTAGGGGACTAGATGTCCCAGTTTTATAGGGACAATCCTGATATTCGGGACTTTATCTTAAATAGGTGCCTATCCTTCCCCAAGCCCTTCCTCATTTTTCAGACCTGATATCTGGTCGCCTAGGGTCTATGCATACAGCAGAGAGAACTGCTAACATGGACTTCCCATGCAGGAGATGCAGCTATATTTATTACACATATGTGTACACTGGTTATTTGTTAAACAAATCCCTGCATCTGAAGATTTCCTAAACAAATAGTTATAAGACAGCATGTTCTTGTTCTAGGCTGCTGAATGAAAAATAACCATGGAAATAAATATTCATACTAATATCAACACACTCACACAGATACCCTAGTTTTGTGATCAACCCTACCATTGTCATCTTCAAATGATTCACCAACAGAAGATAACCTACTATTCTGATTGTCAGAGCAATGTTTAGGTTGATCAGACAATGGATGATTAGTTACCGTTTATCAGGCACCTCCCTCTGTAATATCTGATATTTCCCTTTGCATCTTCAGTTGAAGCCCAGTATATTTTTTTCAAATACATTGTTTACAATCATAAATACACAGTGTTTGAAGATGTTAATACTCATGCCTGAGGCTTCTAATTTTTTTCACTATAAAGTAGCATTTGCAGTTTATAACTTGCTAGGACCTGTTTAGGCATTTTAGGCAGAAAAATGCCATGCAAACTGTTCCTGGCTTTTGATTTTTGTACCCTGCTGCTAATGCTTTTTTGATGCATTTAGTCATTTTTCTGAAAGAAGCATGATGATCAAAAGCTGAATGAAATTTCCCAGCTAACCTATTTTAATGACTTGCCATTTTTTCCTCTTGTAAATTATCCACTTATTTTTATGCACATAAATTTGAAAAACTAGGAACAGTCTGCATGATTTCATCTTTTGTTGAAGCATTTCTCATTGAGATTATATTGTATTGCCTATAAGCCTTCTAAAAAACTCTATTATAGGTTATTATGTTTTCTATTGATGACATTTAAGCCAAAATACCCTTTGAGAGATGACCTTGCCTTTCACTCTTGGAACTAATATGCCTAGTCCCAGGGAATGACAAGTATTTCTGCTTAATGATTACATTAGATGGTTCTAGATGTGTATTTGTCTTTAGTTTTCATTGTTGCCTGGTCTGCCAATAATCTTTCCTTAACAAACAAGGTACTGTTAACTGGAGATCTATGTCTTTTAAACTAGTTCTGGATAAATAATACTGAAATTATAACATAGCTTTGGTTGTGTGTCCCAATATTCATTTAATCAGCATGGCATAATTGAGGAAAAAATCAAACAAAAACTATTATAATTATGTTTTTCTTGGTGAATAATTGTTTAGTAAATGTTACAAATATCATTGTTAGTTGGAAAATAGACATGCTAAAGATCATTTGTCAATAGATTTACTTGCAGAGAAAAAATAGTTTTCCAAAACACTTCTGCTCCTTGGTAATATTTTGACCCATCGTTTGTTTAGTTTTCATAAAATAAACTAATTTTAAAGCTGAGCAGAGCAGGGCCAAAATCCAAGGACATCTGCTCCTTCCAGCCTGAAAAACTTGAACAAAAATCTTTATTTAGGAATAAACAGTTTTTTTCCTTTATTTGGTCAAGGATTATTTTCTAGATAGAGGTAATTAGGCTTACCTCAATGGACTGAATAATATGCATCCTGCAGCAACAGAAAAAAAGACAGCTAAAAAGGCTCTGGTGTAAAACCAGCCTAAGAGTATGAGGAATTTGAAGTTAGAATATTACGTTATTTAATATTAAAATAACTTTAACTTGTACATCCAGCTTTTCTTTCTCAAAGTTCTCTACATAATATGAATCTTAACAACTCTTCTGTAGGGGAGGCAAATGTTATTCCTATTTTACAGCTCTGGAAACTGAGGCACAGAGAAGTTGTGGCTTGCCAAAGCCACATAGCAAGCAAAACTGAAAGTCTGGGTTAAACCTCAGTAGCTCCCATCTCTCAGTTCTGTACTTACACCACCGGATCTGCTACTTCCTAGCTCTAGGAAAAATTCATCTTATATTACTCAGATGAGCCATGGCCTGATCCAATGCTAGTTGAAGACACTGATTAGCATGCTTTCTCCAAGCAAGCCAGGACATCTCTTTTTATATTGGGGAGAGGGGGAGACTTGTTTTTGCTTTTTTAAAAAATGGTATTCTTTTAGAGTGTAGGCTTTCTCTTCCTGTGATTTTTTTCCTGTTTAATTTTAGTATTAGAACATTTTAATGCTAGTCTCTTTAATCAGTATTCATTCGTACATGTCTGTGTCTTCAGCTGCGCACAATATTAGTGAACTCCAAATGTAATGAATCTTTATCTTTTAGACAGAAAGCAGCCAGCAATGTGACCTTAGCTCAATTCTAAATCCAGCCACATTCTTAATAGACACTGCTTTGTTGTAAACAAGCTGGGCAGTATTGGTAGAGAAATCTTCATAAATGGCTAGTATGGAAAAACAGTGAGACTTAATTCAGAGTTCTCAGAGGCAAGAAGCACATGGAACTCTTTTATCTTTGACTGTCCAAAACCAAAGCAAAGCTAGTGTGTACAGCAGATGAGTCTAATACTGACTCCTGCATGTCCTTTATAAACCATCATTGTCTTCTTGGACAGTCAGTCTTACTTCAGAATTAAAGAGGCTAAATGTTGTGCTGCAAAAGGATTATTGATGGGAGGAAAAAAACCTGAACAGTTACTTTGACAGAAGAGAGAGTATATTGTTTCTGCAATGGACAAACTGGACTAGACACATGGGGTTAGATTGTGGCAAACACTGCACGGGAGGGCCCGAGCAAGGAGCTTTCTCCCCTTCATTCTCATGTAGAGACTGCCACCTTCATGAACCTTGTACTCAGTGAGCGGATGGGGAAGCCTTTTGGGTTAACAGCCGATCTCTATTTCAAGGGCGATAGTATCTTTATATTTTCTTAAAATCTTCAACCAGTAAAGCATACAAAAAGTTTCTTGCTGATTAATCATTCTGTACCTCAATTTTCCCATCTGTAAAATAGTGATAATGATCCATATCCTTTTTGTAAAACATTGAGACCTATAAATATGCACCACCACTGTATAATAGTGAAATGAGAACAGGCATTTCTAGAAACATATATAAATTGAGTTTTCAAGGTATCTTTTTTAGTAAATATTTATGTTCCTTTCCTTTGAATTTCATAGTCTTGGCAGCTGTGCTTTAAGGGATTAATTCATGACCCTGCTGTCATGGCAGATTCTGAGTTCCGAGGACACTGGTTGTTATAGAATGGAAGCAAGCATTGCGTTCCTTAAAACAAAAATAATTTTATAACTGTGACAATATACCTGGGCAGCATAATGAGAACTGTAAATACATTTACTGACATTGATCCAGATGTCAGCTAAATCTTATTCCAGATTCTTGCCTAAGGAATGAAGATGTGTCTGTGTTTTTTTTTTTTTGGGGGGGGGGGGGGGGGGCAAGGAAATAATTTCTGTTGTTCTTTATAAACAGGAGAGCAAATTAAAAAGGAGATTGTGAATTTAAAAAAAAATAAAAACATTTTGACCAGCTCTTTAATTCATCAAAAAGTAGAGAAAAAATTGTCCTGATTTTTTAAAATGTCATCAAAACATTAAAATTGCAAAAATTTTGAGTGGCTCTGGTAAATATCGTATGTTTTTTTAAATGGCACATATGTTCCTAAAGATTGAGCACATTTTTCAAATATTAAACAAATGCGAGTTTTTTTTACAGTTAAGTATAGAGAATTTCACAGCCATAATATTTAAAAAAAAATATATTGGGAATGTATTAACATTGAGGCTTTTTTCATTAGAACAGCTTCCCCTGCTTTTATAAAAATGGTGACTGATTGGCTTAGGGAATTAGGTAAGGTAAGGGAGTCTTTCTCTTTTGGGACATTGTTTTGGGCCAGATTTGGAACCAGTATGCCAACACTTTGGAGGCTCCTGTGAAGGAAGGAGGCCTAGGTGCAGGAACTGGGAATGCAGGACGTGCTGGTGCACCCCAGCTCGAAGTGGTGTCCATTATATCCAGGGTTTACAGTTTGATTAATTACTCTCAGCGGCCCCACTGTAAAAATTGTTCCAACACCTCTGTGAGAAGGTGGTCTCAGTTCTTAATGGGTATTCATCAACAGCATAAAAATCACCAACACCATTGTTTGTTTCAGCCTCGGCTGAGTGGTTCAGACTTGAATGACCGTGTTGTCTCCCATAGGAGTGCTCTATTAATAGAGCCATGTACATCAGAGATGGTGAAGACCTGTCAGGACATCCTGATTTAGGTAGTGTGGGATTTTTCCTCCAAGTCAGAGTAGAAACATATTGGTGGAGCAGCCTCGAAAAGTTTATACTACTACTGCTCAGGCCGTGTGTTTTGTGGATAAACACAGGGCTTCAGTCTCCAGGTAGATCATTCAGCCGCCTGTCATGGATATTAAATTCACACACTCGTGCACGCACACAACCAGACTGGTGCATCATTTATCACTGTCTTCTCGTGGGAATTGTAAATGCCTTGGCTGTTGAATGGTTACTAGTATGCATACATGGATGATAAGCCATTGAAGTGTCTGAAATATTATAAGGTGTTAGATTTCAAAGGCTGACAATGTCTGAGTACCATTTAAAACTGAAATGGTATCTGAAGGGCATGGGCATGCAGCCAGCGACCAGCTGGTTGTAAAGGCCCAAACATGTGAGCACAGTTCTGTGAGTTTTGGCATCTCTTTCCTCTTGAAGAATGTGAGGTTTCCTCTTTCTTGAAACCTCCTATAGTTCTGAGTAACTAATGAAAAGCTATTTGGAGTTGCTATAAATATACATTTAAATGCCCTTTGAAATTCATATTTAATAACCTAGAAGGAAGCTTTAGCCCTTTTAAAATGATAGGTTAATACTAGATGGCAAACTGTAAAACACAAAATATCAACTGATTCTTTTTTATTCTAATTTACTAAATAATAAAGAAATTTTGGGCAAACACAGATTGCAATAAAGATTTCTCTAATTTGAAAACAGTTTTTGAGCAAATTCTTTTATTCAAAAGGAAGGTTTTAAATTTTTATTTTAACTCCCTTTCTCATTGTATCTAATCTTACTAAATTACAATTACTGACCTTTAATTAAAAGCTGTCTTTATTAAGGCTACAGATTCCCTCACCAGTTGTACCAGTTATATCTCTAGCATGTACCTGGTCAACAGGACCATAATATTAAACTGTAGCTTTTGAGAGCGGTGAGATAAACATACTGGGATATGACAGCACATTTGGGCTTAGCTGTTGCAGAGGCTATGTATTTCATTAGGATGTAAAATAAATATTTTGGCTGCAGATCTGTTATTTGGATGTTTTGAATTCTGTGAAAATAGTTGTCTACATCCACCAAAAAGAAGAGTTCTTCATATGACACTCAAATACGTTTTCTTGCATACTTCCCATTTTAGTAATAAAGCCTTAAAGGAGGAAAATTTGTAACATTCTTTTATGATTTGTAGATTAATGAGTAGAACTACTATAGAGAGCGAATCCAGGGTATAGTTAGGCTTTATGGGTGCAGGCTCCATTGAAGTGAGTGGGAATTGTCATTGACTTCAGTAGAGGTAGAATTTAACCCTCTATATGATGTATGTTCTTAAATATCAATGTTGGAGTAATTGTATTGATTTTTTTCCCTTGTATGCAGAGAAGGATGGAAATTAAATAATTTAAAATGTAAATATAACACCAAATATATACTTAAAATCAAAACAAAACTAATTTAACACAACACAGAAGGAATCCTGGCCTTGTGATCAGAATACTTGAATTCTTCTGGAAGTCAGAATACATGGATTTTGAGGCTTAATTTCACTAATGTTTTTAAAATGTTTTAAAATCCTCAGGTGGAAGGTCCAAGAGGAGTGCAAAGTATTATTAATAAATAATTATTTGAGGCAGAGATCAAGCATGGAAAATTCCAGCTTGAAAGATGATTACTACAGTAAGTTATGCATGTGTGGAAACAAGGGATTGTAATAGAAACTGTTCACGCAGCAAATCATGCAGCAAATCTAGTGAAAATGACCTTTGGCAATGGCTTTCAGCTCTCTGTTATTAGGGAAGTGTTTGCATCTGGCCATTCATTTGTTCAGAATCCTGAAATTTATATAAATGTTTTATTTTTTTTCTTTTAAACAGAGCAGAAAAACTCCAGTTGCTTAACCACAGGCCCGTGACTGCAGTTGAGATACAGCTGGTAAGTTACAGTGCTTCTAACTGCCCAAACCCAGCTTTAACCTTGAAGATAAACTGAATAATTGGTTGCTCATGGTCTGTGACTGACAGGGTCCAGCACAATTTTTTTGGGCCTAGTACAAACTTGTAACACAGGCCCCCTCCCACACACACCACAATCCATGGTCCCATACATACAATCTTATTACAATGAAGAAAAAAATTTTCAGAGCTGATGAGAGTTGCAGCCTGGGATGGCCCCCCAGGGCCAATATGGCGGCCCTGCTGACTGATAGTACTTGTCTTTTTATACACATCTTGACATTCATATTTTCTGATTGGTTTCTTTTCCTCTCTAGTTCCCATCTGAGATCTCTCTCTAAGACTTGCCCCTCTTCCTCTTAGACATATCCTTCACTCTCACATGTGTTTCAGTGTCTCAGATTGAAAATAACCATCAGAATTGTTAAATGGAGGTATAATCTCATGTCCCAGGAATACATTTATCTATGAAGAAATACTTGTAGTGAAATACTTTGGAATATGAATTTTGGTTTAGAAAACTACTGTGGTATATTCCTTTTAATTATTTTTTTTAAGATACAGGGAAGGCAAAAATTTGGAAGAGAACAGTAGCTAGCAATGACTGCCACTGTGCTTTTGAAATGACTGTGTAGCGTGAGAACTGTACGTTGCGAAGTTTTCAGTTGGAAGGCATCCATTATCAATATTTTGAAACATAACCTTTGGATAAAGGGATATTACAGATAAAAAGGGATAGATCGGTTAAATGTTCTCCAGAGCATCTTGTAAAGAACACAAATGCTGTATTAATAAGGATATTATTATAACAAGACTGTTCCTCTAATAAGGTTAACTTGCATGGAGAACGTCTGTTGCTAATCTTATCCTGAGACTTGATTGTGTAGTAGCAGGATTACATTCTGTTGCAAAAGGGTGAGGGTAAGAAGTGGATCCTAGTAGGACTGCATCCTGTACTTCTTGCATTCCTTAGGCTGGGTCTACACTGATGGTGGCAAATTCGCTGCCGTCACATCGATTGCTCTGGATCGACTGAGCGGTTTGTATAGACGTGCTCAGTCAATCCAGGAAGCGACTCAGGAAAACCACCCCCACTTGCTGCAAAGTCGGCAGGAGATATGCAAGTGATTTACGTCACTTGCATCTCTCCTGTCGATTGCCGCTGAATCACCAGGGTAAGTGTAGACCGGGCCTGAGTAGCCAAGAACTAGAATTGCCAGCAGTAAAAACAGCTAATACGATGCACTAAAACCTGCTATAATCAAGTTTTTCTGCGAGTTAATTCCACTTTCTGCAGATGCAAACAAGAGCATGAAGGCTAATCAGCGTCTTCAAAAGTGATAAGTAGAGCCTTCAATTAGAATTTTTCTCGCTCTTAGCTTCCTGCATTGCACTTGCTATTAGGGTCCAGCATAGTTCATATTCTGTTTTCTCATCTTCTTAAAACATACTCATCTTATGGTCACTTTCAAGATGTCCTTTGTGTTTGGGAGCTCCCTCATTCACTAATTATCTTGTCTATCCACATAACATGGAGTGTATCTGTTTATGCTCCAATGTCCAACTTTTAGTTTTGGCTTCAGGTCGATGATGCAAGTGTAAGCAAAATATACCGTATTTTTCGCTTTATAAGACGCACCTGATGATAAGACGCACCTAGGTTTTAGAGGAGGAAAATAGGAAAAAAATATTTTGAACCAAAAGGTGGGTTAAAATATTTAATAAAATAACAGAATAATATGTAAACATGAACAACAGCCAACAGCAGCATTAAGAACCATTATTACTGTAATTAGCAGATGAGGAGAGATTTTTATCTTAGAACAATACACCTCTAGTCATCAGGAAACCCCAAAAACTTCTCACTACTGTCCGAACTTATCAAGCTCACTTATCAAGGCATTTTCTTTGGCGTATTTTACTACCTCCAGTTTAAAAGGGATTTTATATGTTAGTCTTTTCTGCTTTGACATCTTTCTAAAATTGGATGCAGCAGGAGACTACGGTAGTCTGATTGGTGGAGGCGGGGGAGCAGCAGCAGTTCTGCTGCGCTCTCTCTCTCTCTCTCTCTCCCGCCCCCTCCTGCCCCCCCCCGCTATGGAGTGACCCCGCCGGCAGCTGTATGATAAGTACGTGCGGGCTTAGTGAAAGCTCCTGCGATCCTGCAATAGTGCCAGCCAGCTTGATTTTCGGCACGTTCGCTTTATAAGACGCACTGACTTTTCCCCCCCAGTTTGGGTGGAAAAAAGTGTCTTATAAAGCGAAAAATACGGTAACTTAAAATGGAGTCAAGTTACTGCATTGGTACATCATTTGTACCTCAACTCTTTCAAGATTTAGCAATATAAAAGTTAAAATTGCTCTGTTAAAACTGATGTTTTGCAACAATAAAACTTGATTTAAATGTGAATTCACCAGTTTGGTATGTAAACCTTCTCTAAGTAACCCAAAGCAACCTGTTACATAATTAGGAATTACTCTTAGGAGGTCATGGGATGTTACAGTTGGCAACTAATCTTGTGTTTATCCACAAATTATATCCCAAACTAGACAATAGAGTGAATTATGGATGCTAGATTAATGTTTCTGTGCAAGTTTCTCCAACATCACAATCGGCTAATATGAGTGAATTGCTCATACATACGCATGGCACTGTGTCAAGTTAAGTCAGCAGAAAACTTAAACTTCATAGATCCTTCATTAAACTAGTAAATCTTTGGGGAGTAACAAATATTAGGATGTCACAGGCCATATTTGTGGTGATTGCCTTTGGGATCTGGGTAATGAATATGTTTACTGATATAACGACAAGACTTAGTGTTACAGTGTCCTCATGCAAGTAGAACCTCCATGTATTTATAAGGAATTTAATACATTAAAACAGAAGCCACTGTGAGTTTTGTCATTGAGAAGGATTGTCTACATACAGATTTCCATGAAAGCAAGTCCATTAGCTGGAGAAAGTTTTTGAAAGGCAAAATATACAGGCAAATTAATCCCAACTCTAAAATGACCTTGATTGCCCTGTGAAGTTTTATTTTATTTTTTTTCTTAAAAGCTTTGACTCATCCCTGGATACAGATCTATAGCAATTGATGTTGAACTTTTTAGACCACAATTTCCCAAAAAGCAGGTGAATTAATGTAATTTTAAGAAGAGGCACCTTCTAGAACTAATTACAAAACAAGCCATGTCCCCAAAAGTGTGTGTAATTTCCCCAAATTATTTTAAGTAATGTATGTAAAAGGGAATTTAATACTATTTATTTTCTCTGTGGCGTCAAGTCTGTTTATTCTTTCCTGTATAATTCCTGCCCTATAATAGTGCACAAGATATAAATCAGGGTAACTATATTTAATCTAAAAGGCATCTTTCTGTGGAGAGGTGCCTCTTTTGTTTGAACTCAGATCTTTTTTTGTCCTCTTGCATAAATCATTGCACTTTGTTTATAGTTGCCTTCTCCAGACTGTGTGCTGAGATTTGTTTTTAAATGCTAACAACAAAAACAGCATGAAATTCTAATCCTTATCCCACTGGGTAAAATATTGTATATAGTACATCTGTCTTGACCTCCAGCTTTAATCTCCAACATATGTTGTTCATGGCTTGGTGACTCACATAAGAGAAAAGAAACACAGTGTGATCTAACCATGATGGGTTCCAACTTTATGTAATGCTTAACAATGATGTGTTAGAGTGAGGAGCTTCTTAAAGAACAGATTGCTCCACATCTGTGTCTCAGTTGCGGAGTAGGTGTTAATTTTACATATTTTATAACTAGACTTCAACACCTGGGAGACCACTGCCTCATGGTATCCATTCCATGCAACCAAACCGACAGATTTTTATTTATTGTTGACCATATAATAATAATAATTTCACCTATTCCTCTGGAAAATGCAAGAGGATGGAAAGTTTAAACATTTAATGTTCTCAGCAGTGTGCTTTGCACACTTGCTTAGTTTCCTCTGACAAGGAGATGAATCCAGTCATTCAGTCTTTTGCTGTACTTTTCTTACGGTCTTATTTGTATGTTTGTATGCATGTCTTGGAATTACTCTACATTTGAGGAAACTGCAGGTATCTCCTACATTGGAACAAAAATATATTGTTTGGTAGCTTTGAGAAGTACCTTTCTCTTTTTTATGTTATTTATGTTATGTTATTTAATACAGCCTTGAAACTATTGTCTACTGAAAAACAATGTGCAACCCACAGATAGTTCTCTTCACTGGCACTAAGTCTTATGAGCACAGCAGTGCAGGGTATTTTAAAGTTCTTTGTATTTATTTTCCAGCATTTGCACAGACAGAGAGTGAGAGAGTGAGAGTGAGAGAGAGTGTGTGTGTGGACCAAATGCCTAAGGAAACAGCCCCTTTTCAGCTGAAAGTATTTTACTCCAAACATATTACAAAATAGTGCTCATTTATAGTATCTTTCCTTCTGACTCCTGCATTGAACCCATCATAATGACCATTCCTGAGTAAAAGGAGAAAAACCATGACTGGTGCTCATAGTATTAACAGATCACATTGGAATGTAATAATTGAAGTATTTGTCTGTGTCAAATGGGAAGCATGATTGACTACAGTATGGCAACAAATCTGATCTTGTGAGCCGCATAGGTGCATTTTCCTGAAAACATGTATATATATTTTTATGAATGTAAGTGGCATGCTACAGCATCTGCTACAGAGAAATTTTACAACGATTTAGAGAAGTAAAAAGGTGAGTAATCAAATGCAGTAGAATCTTTGGAATTTATTAGAACAGATAGCATAGACACTATGATTTATTGTGTTTCTTTTTCCCCCATTGATTTTAATAAGGTTCCTGCTCTGAGGCTTGAGATAGAGGCATGCCTGTCTGGTTGTATTGGAGAGTGTTTTTTAACATGTTGCTTTTGTTACTGTAATGCTAGGTGTTTTCCACTAGTCACATGATTTTTTAAAGCCCACCTGCATCTCCAAACAAAGTATGAACAAGGAGACCTTCATAAACATTACAAATGTCCAGTCGAACCGTTGGCAGAATATGCCATAAAAACTGCGTTGACAAAAATTTTGTATTTTTTTCCCCTAGCATAATGTTTGCATTCCCTTCTGCTTAGAGTTTATATTTGTTGCTTTAACAAATTTAGTTAATTGCGGGCTAGAGGTTAGCAGGAGTGCTTTATAATCCATAAGTGATTTGGTATTTATTCCTTTGTTATAAATGTTAATAGTTAAAATGTTTGTGGGTTTTTTCTTCTGTGTTATTTTTTCTGTGATGTTAGTGTTTCCTCATGATACTACTGTATTCAATAACCAGGGAACATTTTGTCTTAGAATTGCAAATCAAGAGCCTTTGTGCAAATCAGAAGACTCTGCTAAAGTCTGGTGCACTTAGAAAGAACCACTGAATCTCCTGTTTTCCTAGTTTGATGTTTTTATTTGACTCGTTTCCACTTTTCTCTTTATCTGCATCTTGTTCATTCCTAAACTTTTGCATTTCTCCTTTATCAAGAAGGATGAAGTAACTTTATCCTGTTACTTGGCTGTTTTCTAACTGCATAATACATTTCATGTCATTATACTTGTTTCTTTGGGGGGAAGGATCTGATTTTCTAGTTTATCCTTTTGATCCTTGAACTTTTTGGTTATATCCACCACTATAGAAACATGGACATCAGTAGTAAGCCCTAAACATGGAGGATTTGTCTGTTGGTCCCATTCCAATACATAAGAATTTCTAAAGAAGAACGAGGGGGCATGATTGTCACTGTTTGGAATCAACTGGTCCTGCAACACTTCTTCATTCAAATAGTGTTATTAACCTCAGCATGACTCATCATTCATGTGAGGAGTTGCAGCAGGATTAAGCACTACAGTTTACCAAATGCAGCAACATTCCAGCACTGTTGTAATAGGGGGACAGATCAATTGTTTGTGTTCAAGCTCTTTTAGTTGATTTAGCAATGAAAAGTAAATAGAAGCACTAGGAAGCACATCTATTGATGATTTTATAAGAATGGGAGATAGTATAAGGATGCTTTAGTGGACTTTGAAGTGTTCATCTATTGTAGTCTGACTGACAGAGATGAGTGATGCAGGTAACCTTCACATTTCTTCTTACTGTTGCATATAACACCACAGATTGTCCTACAATATTTCTGTTTTACTGACTGGTGTTATAGTGTGAGGCAAGCTCCTGGAATATCACAAAGTATCTCAGAAGTTAACCCTTATTATCACGACTGTGTTTCATTTTTTATTATACTCTGGTAAAAAAAAAAAAATCTCATACCATCGCTCTCAGGGCTGTTAATACATGCTGATGTTCTTGATTGTTCTTCCCCTTCCCCCTTTGTGTGATACTATATCCATTATTATCATGAAGATAAAAAGGTAATCTGATAATATTAGTGTATAAATAGGCATGAGAGAGTGACACCTTAAATAAAAACCTTTCCAGACATTGATTCTCAGAGAAGATGGTATTGAGAGTTGTCTGACTGGAAAAAGAATGGTGTCATTGCAAAATAGCATTTTACACTGATAAGTCTTGATCCTAAAGGCTCTTGAGCACCATCCACTTTCATTGATCTAACCTCCTTGCACCACCATTGATGCTGGTATATTGAAAGCTCTGTAAAAGGCAGTGGCTACCTTAAAGCAGATTCTCAAACTTTAGCATACTGTGGACTATATCTTTAATAGAGAGAGTGTCTTGTGGACACCTCTCTCCTATTCACATAAAATCTTTGTAGCAGCTACAATAGTCGCTTATGCAGGAAAGTAATATTAGGAAAGTATTTAAGGTAATGTAGTTTATTTTAATACAGTATAGAAGCTGGCAACAGGAGAGTCAGTACCATTTTACTAGCAAGTGGTCTGTAGACATCCAGTAGTCCATGTACCTTGATTTGAGAAACACTGCCATAAAGAATCTCTTCCATTGGTCGTGAATAAGGCCAGGAAGAGATCTTCATACAGAATCTCTCGCCCCTCCCACCCTTTTGTCTGCTGCATAAGCAGATTCCAGTTGGTTTATTGTCCCTGCTTCAAAGAGTTCTGGTAATGGCTGGTGAAATATGAGCAGACTATATAAAGAGGTGGCTCTTAGGATAACGAGCTATTTGTTTTAATTGAACATATCACTTCAGGATTTAGAAAGCAAGATGTGTCTGGATAGCTGCCAATTTAGCTAGGACTTATTAAGCTTAGGTTGACTGGAAGCCATAATTAATGTAAATCACAGCTCTGCAGAGAATTTTTTTTTAAAAAAAGACTTTGTATACAAAAAGATCTTAATTGGTTGCATTTGCTTTTGAAGATCCCATTCTGCTTGCTTTTCTGGCCTCTGACAAGCTCTTTCTTTTAACAGCTGGTTACAGATTAAGACAGTTGTTATTGGTGGCAGTGTTACCATGAGAATTCTTGTAGTTCCAGATGAGGCTAGGTCCATAATTAATCTTATGGAATATTAATTATTATTTGTTGAGTCCAGACTGGGTGCTTTGTTCTGTAAAGAGTAAGGAACAGACGAAGGTCCTGCAAGCAAGGATCTTACAATCTAAATAGACTTCTTGATAGTATGACTGCTGTAGGGTGAGGTGGCTTTCAAGGGAGAAAGGCTTTAGATTTGAAAAATACACCCATCTCTGGAGAAAGGTACTAACAGTCTGTAACTTTCATGAGCTTTATTTGACACATTGGCCAGTGAGTTGGCCCACTGGCTTATATTGACTTTTGGCTCCTTGTTTTGCACAGCAGAAAGGACACTGGGCTAAAACCACAAAGGTGACTTAAACTCAGGATTATAACACCTAACTTTTAGACAGCCGGCCACCTCGTGGAATCTGCAGACCGAGTTAGGTGCTCAGGCTCCCTGTGAATGTATGGGAAGAGTTAGAGCAACAAGATGGGTCAGTTAATATCCTTAAATGGGATTCACAAAGCCAGCCTGCTGAGCAGGGAGCTGCCTAAGTTATCCAGTAGGAAATGCCAAGGAGAGGGGTGGGACCTAAACCCTACCCCTGGAAGGGAGTTAGGCACCTAACAGGAAGTGCCTCCCTCTGGTTGGGGTTTGAACTCCCTCCTGGAGTTAGGTGCTTAATCCAGGTCAGCCCTTTCTCACAAAAAATTAGGGTGAGGAGCAGGTGGTGGTGGTGCTGGTGCTGGCCCCTTGTGAAATAGCCCAGTGGTCAGAACACTGAACCAGGATGTGGAAGATCTGGGTTCAAGTCCCTACTCTGCCTGACGTGGAGCAGATCTCCCATGTCCCAGATGAATGTCCTAACCATTGGGCTACTGGATATTCTGGGGGTGGGTCTCTCCTGTTGAAGCAGTTTCACTTCATATAAAGTAATTCAGTATTCATTGGAGCGGGATTTGGAACCAAGCTTCTACTCTAACCACTACACTATAGTCATTCTCTCTCTCTCTCTTCCCCCCAGTCTCCTCTTTGTCTGTTGTCTGACTTGCTGTCTAACCCAGTGCGTATTGAAGTATATCATACAGAGTGGAAAAGCTTCAGCTAGAGAGCCCCACCTCAGAATACCCAATAGTCCAGTGGCAACACCACCACCTATCTGTTGTGCAGCGTACAGGGTCAGGTCCTTCAGATGAACTAGTTGGGGAATATCTAGTTTGGGGATCCTACAGGAGCTTAGGTACCTGGCATCAGAACTTAGATGGCTTTGCACATGCCCACCAGCAGAAATGTAGGTGCCTACAGAGTTAGGTGGCATCTCAGTGAAAGTTTTGAGGATCTTAATTTTGCATTTTAGGTGCCTACATCCTTTTGTGGATCTAGCCTACTGTGTTTACAGTTAAGCACTAAGTGTGCTTAAATCCTATACACTTAGGCTCCTAGTTCATACAGGCACTTTTGACAGTGTTATGCCAACTCACATTAGAGAGGTCCTGTGCCAAAAATCTTAGATAAATGCCCAGAAAAAAACTACTTCCAAATTTTCATAACTTTAAAACTGGCTGATTCCAAAATTACTAATGTACCCATGACATCTGGAAAGCAATATTTTAGAAAAATAGGTTTCTTCTTGGAGAGAAGGTGGGGCTTATAAATCTGGTTGATAGTGGAGAGCTAGCGGCCATCGTATCTATGGAGCAACTATCATTCTGTAATAATTTTTTTTTTATCATAAGCATTCAACTTTTTACAAGCAAAAGTTTGCATAATGAGCTCGGGCAATGTGTAATGTCCAGTTAATACAGCACTTCCTAATGGGTTAAATCCTTCCCCCTGGAGGTGAAGGAGGAAGTGTGGATTTTACAGTTACAATAGATTGTTTTTGATCTGCAGATGGTAGAGGAAAGTGAAGAAAGACTAACAGAAGAGCAGATTGAGTCACTTCTTCAAACAGTCACCAGCATTCTTCCAGGGGACCCACAGGAAGAGCAGCAGAGACAGTCAACAATGGCAGCTGAAGAAGCAGGTGACCAGGAATAGACAGCATCTGCACCAGAGTTGGCAATGTCATCAAACTTTGGGGGGAGGGGAGGGAGGGAAGGAACAGCTAAACTTTCTGATTGCAAAGACAGTGTGGGATTTTTTTACACAGGGCTTAATCTTGTGTAACATCAATGTATGGTATGTTAATGCTTTATTGTATAAATCATGAGAGCAACGGTTGTTTACAAGAAACATAAATCAAAGGAGAGCTCTCATGTCAGCCTTTTATGAGATGTGAGAAAGATAGTGACTGACTACATAACAAAGCAGTTTGAGAAGTAAGGAAAATAAATCCTGAGCTTTAATATTTTTTTTTTCCATTACCCATGTAACCAGCTGTTCTGAGTAGGAGCTGACAATGTACCAATTACCATTGCAATACACTATAATAGGTTTCATATGTTTTTGAATTACTCAACTGTTTAGTAGAATGCAGTTTACAATGCAGTGCCAGTTCTGTGTGGAAGGAGCCATTTCAGGGTATCAACACACAATTACAATAAAAGGTGCTTACTATCCATATAAGATGAGCTGTAATAGATCCTTGCAACTTATACCATGGAAATGGAAGGAATGTGAAGGCGGTACTGATACGGTAACTAGTCTCAAGGACACTGCTGTTTTTCCTTTGTATCACCTGTTGTCTAGGTATTACATGTAGAACAGTGCACTGTCCACATGAGCTATACTACCATGGCACAACTGGGTGAGTTAACAGTGACGTGACAACATTAATTATGAATTTCCCTATTTTGTTTTCAGATGTTTAACTAGGGCCTGGTTCTTGCTCAAGCAGAACTTCCACTGAAGTCAATAGGAGTTTTGTCTGATCAAAGACTGCAGGACCCAAACACTGAAATGTTGGAAGTGTTAGAGATTATTAAATCACAGGTGGTACGTATATGTTATAGGCAACACTGTTTCTTATTATGCTGTTACTGGTACAATTTTTGTTTGCAATCATTATAATGTGTTAAAAGCTGAAATAAAAAGTTTGAAAAAACTCAGAGGAATTTCATGGTTGATAAGGAGTGGGAGTCAGAATATCTGATTTCTGTTTCCAGCGCTGTCAGCTTTCTTTTGCGATATTGGGCAAATAATTTACCCTTGCTCTGCCTCAGTTTCCCCTTTATGTAAGGCAAAATGATAATACCTTCTTCACGAGAATGGTGTAATGCTCAGTTCATAAATATTTGTAAGATGCTTTGCGGTACTGAGTTGGCAGATGCTAATGAAGTAGAAATTATTATTACTAATAGTTTAGAAAGTAATGACTGTACATCAGATTAATACATTCTAAGGCTGAAAGCCAAGATGTTTATTAGCACAAGGTATAGAGATTATGGTGTTAAAAGGAAATATCCCAATATTTTTATTACATAAATGTAAATATTCATGAGAGAAAGGGAGGGAGGGGGAAAAAGCCCTCCAAATGCTTAATGGACTACCAGACTGCTGAAAGATACATTTTTAAATTTGTTTTAAAGTTAACCTTTTTGGCTCTTATGAGTCATTAATGGTGCTCAACAGCTTGCAGGAATGGGCCATGTCTTTTAGAATGTATCTTATTTTTCTAAAAGCCAGCTAATGAAATGTCATTTTAAAACTAACAGAGCAAACAGAAGCAAATCACAAGTTCCTTTAAAATATTTTTACCCCTTTCTTAAGCTGATGGTTCCATGTCAGGAATTTTTGATTTGTTATAATATATCTGTGCCAGCCATCAGTGTGGTTTTATGATGAAAGTTGAAAATGTGTTCTTTGATTACTAGGAAACTGCCCTTTTACTACATTATTTAATTTGTTTAATAATAAATCACTTCCGGATAAATAAAAATATTTAATTTTGTATAAACTCATGCATAGTCTACTTAGCTCAGTAAAAATACAATTTTTGTGGAGGTATTTTGCCAAATTATATTACATAGGGTTTCAACATCTGCATTGCATTAAGGAATTTTGTTTTAACCTGCTGCCTATGTTCTCTGAATGCACAAATGCAGGTGGTGAATTCTGGAACTCTAAACCACTCTTGCTTCATGCTTGTTTGTACTCAGATTGGTTACTTGAAAGTCATAATCCTGAGACTCAGAAATGGTTTATGGAAAACAAATGTTACTTCATGTGCGATACCATCCTCTAGTGTGTTGTACGTTACATAAAAGAGCTGATTAGTATATAAGAACAATTATTTTTTATTACTAATTTATCTAGCACTGCAAGTGCATGCTGTAGTTCATAGAGCAATACGCATTCTCTGCCCCAAAGAACTTACACTCTGAGGCCCCAATTCAGCAACATACTTAAACATCTGCTTAACTGTAAACATATTCATAATCCTATTGACTTTAAGAAGACTACCTACATTTTTAAAGTTAGCCACATGCTTACCAGAATAAGAAGTGCCCACAGTACTGCTCCAGAGCAGGGATCAGACGACACTCCATGGGAAATGCTCTCCTCCTTCCTTGGGACAAGGGCTTTTTTTATGCCTTTACCCCGTTCCTTCTATTACTGAAGGTCCTGTTGATAATAAGAAGAGAGAAAACAAACATCATGCTGATTGCTCCTATCTGGCCCAGACAGACGTGATACCCTTACCTGTCACAGCTGGCATTATGTCCACCAATGACTCTCCCATCACTTACCTTACCTCCTGTGGCAGAATGAGACGCACTCTCCTTCCCGATTTGTGGATTCTGCGACTCAAAGCCTGGCTTCTTCATGGTTCTGGTACACAGCGACATAATGCTCTCAGGAGGTGCTGATACACCGTGGAAAGGGGACTCCTCATGGCACCTATCTTCAGAAATTGAAGAGATTCCAGGTCTCGTGCCAGCCCAAGTGTGTCGCCCCTACTGCAGCCACCCTACTGGTTGTCTTAGACAGCCCATTGGCTTTTAAGAAATCAGGACTCTCTATGAGTTTGCTGAAGATTCATCTGGCAGCAATTTAACCTTACACCAGCAGGTTGAAGGATACTCAATCTACTCCCACTCAACTACGAACAGGTTGCTTAAGAGCGTAGCAAACCTCTTCCCACAATGGGATCTCAACCTAGTGTTAAAAGGACTGACTAGACTGCCATTTGAACCCATGGCCACTTATTCACTAATTCACCTTTCCATGAAGGTGGCGTTCCTCATCACTGTCACCTCTGCCAGGAGGATTGAGGAGATAGTGGCTTTGATGGTGCATCTCCCTTTTACTGTGTTTTTCCTGGACAAGGCCACACTTAGATTACATCCAAAGCTCATTTCCAAAGGACTTCTGCATTTCACATGAATCAGCTTATTCAGCTTTCAATCTTCTATCCCAAACCTCATGAGGATAATAGGGAAGCCATCCTTCATGTTCTTGATTTGAGAAGAGCCTTGGCCTTCTATTTGGACAGGACAAAGGCTTTCAGGAAAGCCCCAAGACTTTTCCTATCCATTGCAGATAGGTCAAAAAGCTGCATTAAGCTCTGTTACCAAATGTGCAAGCTAGCTCTGCCATCTTCAGTACGCATGCATTCTACAAGGTTGGTCTCCTTGTCCGTAGCCTTCTCCCAGGGTATCCCTATATCAGAAATCTTCAGAGCAGCTATTGGGCAACTGCTATACCTTTGCAGAACACTACACCATCTTGGCGGATTCAGCCGCAGACCCCAAATTCAGTGCCGCAGTACTATCATCTGTATCAAATTAGACTCCGAAGTCCTGGCCTCCAGGGGTGGGTACTGCTCGGGAGTAACCTACAGTGGAGCACCCGTAGGGACACACATCTCAAAGAACCATCATTACTGCACAAGATAAGTAACTTCCTGACTGTTTTTGGGCAGCTGGAGGCAGCTAAGAAACTGGCATGGAGCTGAGACCAGTCTCTGAAGTGAAAGAAACTGGTACTTGAAGCTCTGTGGAAAGGCTTGGATGTAATTATTCCCTGTAGCTTGCTAGTCTTACTACTGTGCCTACCCAAGAAGGTCTGCCATGTCTTGCTGCTGCCATTTGGATGACCATGTTGCTACTATTTTTCCCCATTGGGTCCTTCCAAGTCAGTTTGGGGTGGTGAGTGGAGAAACTGGGAGGGAAAAAGCAAAAGAGAGAGATGCTGTTGCTGCCAGATTCCTCTTTAAGATTGCAGTGACTGTTATTAACAAGGGGCTGATGAAAGCCAGACAGCTTTGCTTTGCTGTCATCTAGGACAACGAACCACAGCTCGTGGCTTTCATGTCCTCCAGACCCTAAATGTAACCTTCCATCAGGAGATAACGCTCACAAGCCTGCCATACCCCCGTGAGATTTTTGCCTGCTCTGTACAGTGCAGATTGATTTAATTAATGTTATGGGCTTAATTAGCTGGATGATGAATTAGTTATTAATTATTTGCAAAGCATTTTGGAAAGCAGCCAAGTGAGAGATGAGTGGTGTCAATATTAATATAGTTATTATACATTACCAAGCCTTCAGATTTGAAGCATTAAGCTTCTGTGTTTGCCTTTCTGCACCAATAAATTTTTTTTTCCTGATCGCCCCACATGAACATTAAGCTCTGAAAATGGGTGTTACAGGTATGATATTGCAAGAGAGAAAGGGGTGTGGCAGGGAAAACAGCATCATTGAGTTTCTCTGGGTATTTTTTAAACTGAAGTGACAGTTCAGCCATGAGACATCATAACAAGAATATTTTTTGTGTACATTGCATCTTTCTTTAGAGGAAGCCAGAGCTCTTTATGACCATTAATTAACCATTTCAACACTCCTATGAGGCAGGTAAGTGGTATCATGCCCATTTTAAGGATGAAACTGAGGCACAGCATTGGTGATTTGCCCAAGATCCCAGAGTGACTCAATAGTAGTCTGTTTTTGGTTGGAACTACAGTAAACCTCATGAAAGAAAATATTCTATGTTATTGAAGAAACATTTCAGACTACAAGAATTAATTGAACTAAAAGAGCTTCAGCCAAGTCACTTTGGTTAAATGTTCAGTGCACTTAGAAGACATCGTTAAATCCTGAAGTCCTTTGCATGCCACAAGCAATAGAATCTAAGTATATTGGTTGAATGAATTTCCTTTATTAAGAATCTTTATTGTATTCATTTTGCTGGCTTAAAGAGGGACCTTCAAAAGTGTGTGAGATGATGTAAAATTTTTAAGATTATAATTTAAAACAGCAGTGACCCAGGAACCAGCCAAGGGGGGAGAGGTGAGGGCACTGAAAGGAATATGAGAAGTCAAAAAGGATCAATAAAAACTGACACAAATAGCAAAGCCTTGCACTGAACTTTGAAAACAGCCGCAGAGGGGACTCTGGTTGGCATACAAGGAAGCAATCCCATATATGGCCAACTCCCCAGGGTATCAGAAGTCACTGGTGTTGGTGGATACCGCTGCCTGACATGTACAGGTCACACACCTTTTGTAATACTGACCTACATCTGGTGACTGGAGTCAGGGAATGAAGAACATTCTCATAACCTCACTCTTGAATATCACACCTTTATGATACACAGCCTGTACCAGACTCAGCCTTGGGAAGGAGTTCAGAGACAAGCCTGCTGTGGCGGAACACAAGAGAAGATGTGTGCTCAGGTACTTAGTTTAAGATTCTATTTTTCTTTTGGCTATAACAAAGCCTGTTACAGATAATTATCCTCTTCCCGTAGTGCCGTGGTGCTGAGTTGGCATTTTTTCTGCATTCACCCCAGTAGATGTGAATCTGCCTGACTAAAAGACATCTTAGTTATCCTGAGAGCATGAAATATTCTGTTTTTAATTAAACCGTGTTTTAATTCTCTCAGTAAATTTACTGCTGGTGGCAAGTGTTGCATTGAAAGCTCTGGAGCCCAAAGTGCCAGATGCAAAGAACAAAGTAGCTGCAGCCTTCACTGGTGTGCTTCAACTCTGACTGGAGGGACCATGTCTACTGGTAAGAGTCTTCTTGGCCTCGCTGCTGAGGAAGTTATCCATAGTGGCAGCAGCTATCCCAGTTTTAACTGGTGGGGGCAAGTGTCCTCCAGGCCTGATACGGAAGCCCCCAGGTAACTTCACAGCCCCTCTCATTGCACAGACTTTTCTAAATAAATAATGAGGTAAAGGAGCTACAGTGGGTTATAGAATTGCAGTGCTCTGTGGCTGGCTCACCCTTTCTCTCTAAACCAGGTAAGATTATCAGTGTAACCCCCTGGAACACAAGGCAATGGATATGATGAAAGTGTTTATTTTCCCGGCCTCTTGTCTTTAGATCCCTGCTTCGATACCAAGGTTGTAAGCTTTGATACTAAGGTGGCTGTCCTGTGTTTGGGTCCCTCCCCCAGTGCAGTGGTAAGGGGCTGGGCCAGATGGAACACCATATGTTTGTCCTTGACCCCTGAGCCACAGACTGCCATGGAGCGATCTCATCATGAAGAGCCTGCAGAGCACATGAGGCAGATGGCCTGCTGGAGACAGTCCCAAAGTGCACCCCACGTGGTCACAACAAGGCTGGACAGGACCCGCTCTTGGTGATGTCCTGAGGGGGTGAATGACACTCTTTGGGCACATCTGCAATTCGAGCTGGGGGTGTGATTCCCAGCTTGAGGAGACGTGCCCATGCTAACTCTGATTGCTAAAAATAGAATGTAGCCGTGTGGGCCTGAGCAGTGGCCAGCAGCCTTGAGTGCATGCCTGTGGTCTCAGACACATCATACTCGGGGTGGCTGGCAGCTCCTGCTGCTGCAAATACACGCAGTTTGTAGCATGCAAACTTCTCATGAGCTAGTCCAAGTATGTCTCCTCGAGCTGGGAATCTCTCCCCCAGCTCCCAGTGTGGACATATCCTTTGGTCAGCGGGGAAGGGCTGCTGGTAGTGCACCTGTGGGATAGCTGCAAACCCAGCTGTCCCTGTAAAGCTACAAAGAGGTGGAGCACCAGCCCAATGCCCCACTCAGGCAGCTGAAGAGGCAATGTCCAGGCTGCTGCAATGTTTAGAGCAGCCAGGGAGGAGAACTGGCCATTCCCACTGCCTGGAACAACACCTGTCTCTCCAGCCCCTGGAGCAAGGTGCTCTGTGTGAAGTGGGTATCAGCCCTGCTCCTTAAGGCAGCAGGCCATGGGTGGGGGGGTGCTCAGGTGAGAAGAGGCCCCTGCTAATTCGTTCTGTGCAATGACTTTTCCTTTATTTAAAATAAAAATTATGACTGTTGCATTATTTGCCATGGCAAAGCCACAACCTTTCCCATCTCCTGCCATGGCAACTAGCTTTGCTAATCACCAGTCCCATAAGCCAGTGTTTCTCGATGACCGGCACTGGTCCCTGAGATCTCCCTGACACAGTATCGGAAGCCAGTCCTCGGTATCACAAAGGTTGAGAAACACTGCCCTAAGCCATCCAACCCCATGCAGCCTCTCCCTGTGCTCAACCCACAATGCTATGGTTGCAGAATTGTTTCTCCATAGCTTGAAGAAACTCAGTGGGTTTGATGTGCTGTCTGTCTAGGCCAATGTGGTTTAAAATCCTTGTTTATGAATTCCATTGCCAGTGCCTTGTTTTAAAAGACATCTTTGCTGCAGACCAAGTGTGTGTAATTAGTGACTTGGCCCAGCTGAGCTTACTTCTCGACATCCTGTCGTGCTTGGAGACCCACTAGAGAGAAGCTGGCACAAATAAGACGGACTTTTTTATTTCATGGGGCTGGAGAGCAGTTTCATTGTTCATAAGAACAGTAGCTTGCTGCAGTGTGAAATTGCAGTTCAGTGTAAGCATTCTGCTTCCCACCCTGACTCTTTCCTGTGAAGAACTTGAGTTTGGCATTAAAATACAAATGGGACCCTCCTGAGGGCTCTGGATATTTGCTTGTCCCCTCTGGGGGTGCACCTGTTCACCCCTACTTTTGTCATTTAGGAAACCCAACCTATTGCCTGGGACCTGATCCAGCAAAGCACTGAATGACACGCGTAACTGTAAACATGTGAGTAATTAAAGTTAAGTACATGCTTAAACCCTTTGGTCTGGATCCAACAAAGTGCTTATCACCGTGCAGAATTGAGCACATATGGCATGTACCTGGAAGAGTTATATGCTCCCATTCTGTATAAGGGGTGTTGGTGAAACAGGAGAACCCAGAGCAACCCATCAGAGGAGAAACCTGGGGAATTTGGGCTTGCTCTAGTGCTAGCTTCGTAGGCAAAGGTCAGAGGTGTCTTTTGCTGTCCCAGCTTGGAATGGCACTGCTGCCCAGGCTATGTGTAGAGCAGGGAAACATGTTTCAGCTGAAACGCCTTTTCTCTGAAAAATGCAGATTTGGGTAACCCAAAAGATTTCCTGAGGTGGATTTCGGTGAAACAAAAACAGAAGAATTTTTGAATACGTCAAAACAAACCATTTCAACAACATTGAAACATTGAAAACATTTTGATTTTTCAGGCTAGAGTCATAAGGCCATTCACAAAACTGGAGGAGGAGGAGGAGGTAATGTCCCCATTATAGTCAATAGCCCAGTGGCTAGCTTACTCACCTGGGATGGGGAGACCCATGTTTGAATCCCTGCTCTGCTGCAGGGACTTGAACTTGGGTCTTCCCCCTTCCTGATCAATGCGGCTGTCGGGTATTCTGGGGTGGGAATCTCTCCTGTTTAAGCTGTTCCATATGGTCAAAATAATTAAATATTCATTGGGGCAGGGACAAAAACCTGGGTGTCCCTAATCACTGAGCTATAGACTCCTTCTCACTTGCTCTCTGGTCCAAAGACTTTTCAAATATTTTATACAAAGTAGAGACTCCTCAATGAGAGAGAGAGCCTCCATCCCAGAATAGCCAATATTCCTGTAGTGAGGGCACTCACCTGCCATGATAGGAGACCTAAGAACGTGCACATTGCTCTCTGCTGAATGTATTGTTTGATGTGGCTAATCATAGATGATAACCACCTAAGAGCAACCTTCTGCGTCTTGCAAATAATATGATTCTTCAGTTTCATAGCACTGTAACAACTACTCAGGTGAATAAAATTATCGCTTAGCACTTTTGAATCCCAAACATTCATTCTTTGTTTCTTTTTGCCATGATCTTTAATGTCTTCAATTTGACATAATACAGCTGTGCTTTCCAGCTCCGGGTTTGTGTGTTCTGTAAAATTGAGTACCAACAGTGCCTCAGTCCTTTTGGGTCTTCTGTCATGAGATGTAGGATTGGTGGAGCTGATCCCTTTCGTTACAGACCAAAGCATCCAAAAATAGAAAGTCTGAGCTGTTAAAATAATCCAGCTATGTGCAGAATGCTGAAGTTCTTGGAATCCTTCCCTGCTTATTTTGTGTGTGTGTGTGTGTAAATATCTGGATTTAATCCCTTTTGACACATTAGAGGGCTAAAAAAAGAGCATTATACCACAGTGATTGTTTTTTTTAGTCTAGAAGGACCTAGAAGTCTTTTTTGTTTCTTGTGCAATTCTTCCAGGAGAAAACTTGGATCCAAATCCTTGTACTTGGGACGCATTAACAATCTTGAACCTGGAGCTCCATTTCACTAGGTGCATTATCATTTTGGTGGGCTGATCTCTGGATCCAAACATCACAGAACTTTGGAATGTTCCAAATCCAGATCCAAACTTTGCCTTTTTGGTATCTCTCCACTAGTTTATAGATGCCAGTAAGAGGCATAAGGCCTATTAGCCACGTTCTGTGATTTTTCTATCGGACTGGTTTTGTTCTCATTGTTAGGGCAGTTTGTACACTCTAAAAGTTGTTAGGTGCAGAGGGTCAGAGCTTTGGAGAAAAGATGGCAAAATAGGCACATGCCTAATTCTGAAAAATGGGTGGTGAGAAAGAAGCAGTGTAGATGTCAGTGAAAGCATGTATGTATGATATTACTGTAGTTCTTGTTCCAAGCCTTCGTTCAGTCACACTGCTAGGGCCCTCACACCTGTGCAGCCAACCCGGTTTTAAGACACTTAGTTCCGCCTGACTTAGAACTAAGAACTGAAACTCGTATTTTTCTGTTTGTGTGTTTGAAGGCAGATTCCTCGGCAAGGAAGCCTTTGGGGATCTGTGCTGTTATCAAAGGAGTGAGGAACCCTGAGTACTTTCTCTCCAGCGGAGAGGGCTATGAGTGAGAATGTAAAACTCCATACAACGTTCTCTAACAAATCACAATATACTACACAGCTTCATCATAAAACCATAAGGTTCCCATTTGGTTCTGGGTGTGATTCGAGATGCTGATATTATTATTGCTTTATATCTTCATAAAAACAGAGAGCCAGTGCAAAGCCTGGGCACCACTTCAGTCCCATTTAAGTACTCAGAACAGGGTTTAAGCGGTGCATAGCCTCATGCAAGTCCTCTGTATGGAGGTGAATTTCACCCTGAACCTCCAAGAGCATGGTAGGTGCAATTAAAAAAACTACAGCCCCATCACTAAAGAGTTTCTACTCTAAAGGCCCTGATCTTGTGGACACTATGCACATGGGACCTAAGTAAAGATGTAGCAAGAAAAGGGGCAGGAAAAGAGAGGGAGGAGGCTGGGGATAGGGACACGGGTGACAAATACAAATTGATGAATTCTTGTAGTGGAAGACATTCCTCAGTAGAAGTCATGGATGGGAACTATGGGTCATTTTGTGAAGGATTCAGAGGTCTGGATGTCTCTACACATGTGCTCATTGGCATGGCAACACCTTTCATGCACCCCTCCTCTCTCAGACAGCATTAGGACTTGATTGTATGAGCAGGGGGATCTTATGAGCAGGGGGCTCATCTTGGTAGGTGCTGACTCATGCTAATCTTGCTCTCTTGTGGGGGTGATTGCTCTGGTTTCCAGATGCCAGCCTTGTGTGACCCTTGTATGTGTTTGACCCATTTGGATGGACTATGGCTTCTAGAAATTCTGTAAAATGTATTATAGCCTCTGCCTGACCTTTACTCTGAACTGGCTCGCACTATAGACATAATTTAAAGGAAAATTAATACGTTTTTGTTTTCCTTTTTTCTACTACTCATATTCAATTGATTTTTCAGACTGTTCAGTTGTTTGGGTTAGAAAATGTAGTGTAAATTCGATGGTGAATTTTAGACAAGATGATCTTTGTGGTCCCTTATAACCCTATGGTTCTAAGAATTGTTGCCTGTCGTAGACTGTTTGACAGATTAAAAAAGAGCGCAAGCAAGCACGGTCAGCTAATGCCTTAAAAGATTTCAGCCGTTTCCTTTCATTAGGGCTGTTACTTTGTTATACTGTAAAAATTGTCAGACCCACCAAACCATTTTAACTTCCAGCTGCAGACACTGCAGAATTAATGAGCTTCTCTGTAAACTAATTGGGGCTGTTTGCAGGGTGAAAAGAAACCTATTGGCCAGTTCTGCCTGGGAATGGTGGAGGGGGATAGTGGAATTTATAATTCTGGCCAATATAAACAGTTTGCTTTTTCCTGTCCAATATCCCATCCCGAGGATCCACTTCAGGGTTCGGCGAAAAGTAGCCTTTACACAACTTCCAATCAGGGCTGCCCTGCTGGAGCAAGCATGGAAATGTTTCTCAGAAAAGGAACACCCAGGCCAGGGCTATCCCTGCTGTATGTTGCAGCATTTTTAAGGTATCCCAGTGGTTTAAATATTCAGGAGAACTGAAGAAGACACAAAGCAAGCACCATAAAAAATACTTTGGACTTTGGGTTACAGTCAGGCCTCTTTATGCCTCTCAGGTTATAGGAAGAGGACTTAAAGTGACTGGAAACAGTCCTCTGGTAATACCTCTTGACAGAGGACGTTTCCAGCTGCTGTGGGCCTGGCATCAGGCTCCAAAATGACCCTGCTCCAAGTGTAGGAGAATTGTAGTTACAGGTATTCTCTGCTTTCCTGGGCCCATAGGGCTATAGGAACCAGTGTGTAAGTCAGTGCAGTCTTGAGGCTGCTCTACCTTATGACCATGGACTAGGAAGACGCTTGCTTAGCTTCATAATACGTGCAGCACAAAGATGATTTAAAGTCACCTTTGTCCGCCCTGCTGCATCCCAGCCCTGTCCCAAGCACTTTGACAGAGTGTCTGAGAATCAGATCCCTTGTGTTCTTATTTACTAATCTAGCTTTAGTATTTCAGAATCTGGGGAAGATTTTAACTCTGCCGTCTTGGGAGGCCTGTGTGCATTCTTGATACCTTCACAGAAGCTCAGCCGTGCTAACCCTCAGCCTTATCCAGGGGTGTAAATCTGGCACCCACCTTTATAAAACAGACTGATCCTCACGAAATGGCCTTAGCTGGTTGTGGCAAAGATCCCTGAAAATGAAACTGATTTAGCATTCAGCAGAGCACATAAGGAGTTTATAAGAAAAGTCACAGTTAATACATCAAAATAGCTGCAGGTTATGATAGAAGCAGTATTTAGAGCTTGCTGAGAGATCTAGCAGGTGGAAGCTGTCATCAGCTTCAGCAGAAGTCTGGCTCTAGAGATGTCACTGCCACCCACGTAATAATAATGTTCAGCCCTTTCAATCTTCAGAGCTCCTTGGAAGTGTTAACTCATTAATCCTCACAACTCTGGTGCGGGCAAGGTCTAATAGTCAGCTAGGAACTAGCAGGCTGGTCTTCCGGCTCTGCCGCTGGCCAACTGCAGCTTGGATAAGTCACCTGGGGCAAACTTTTAATAGTGGCCTCTGAATTTGGGTGTCAGAATGGTTGGGTGCCCAACCTTAGGTAGAAGGAACGTGCCACCGACAGTAAAGCCTGGTTTTTTAGAGGTGCTGAGCACTGCCGTTCCCATTGATTTCGGTTGGAGTTGGATGGGTTCTCAGCACTTCTGCAAAGGGGCACCAAGAAAACTGAGGCCCCTTTTGGAAATCATCCTTTTGCCGTTCTGTGCCTCTGTTTCCCCATCATGGGGCGAATACTACCCAACTTGCTGGAGTGTACTGAGACTTAATTCATTCACGTTTCTATGGTGTTTTGACATCCCCAGATGGAAGATGCTATAAAACTACAAATTATTGTGTATTACCCTAGTGTAATTTTTTTTAGGTGTATCCATGAGAACCCCATACAAGAGTTAAGGCAGCTGATCAAAGTTGGGAGATTTCTTTTAAGTTATCCATTCCAACTCTGCAAGACTTACAGTACTAGCAGCATTTTAGGAACAGGATTTTGCTGAACCTGTTTTCTGTTTTGAGGCTGTGCTAAGCAGGTTAGACTGGCACAAGATGAAGGACAATTGTTGTGTTTTGTTCTGTAATTTTCTTGGTGCGTTTTGTAGCTGTAATTGATGTCATATGATATACTGTCTGTCGTGATAGTCACTGATGTAGTGAACCTAAGGCTTTTGGGCCTTTAAACCCAGGTCAGATTCCGGCCTCAATTATGTCATTGTCTTCTCTGGCTTTCATGGGGGTAATTGAGGGCAGGATATGGGGAAAAGGCGTAAAACCCCATTAAAGGTAACAGATGCTATGCAGTCAACTATTTCCTTCTCTGATGCTGAGCAAGGAGTTCTTGGAGCGTGGCCCAACTTTTGAGAAATTCAGGGAAGCTGGAAACTTTAAAAAAAAATTTGTTGGCTCATAACATCTGTGGAAAAAAGAAGCATGAGATCTGAATGCCACAGCAGGAGTTGCCTTCTTCAGCTCCAACCTATTAAAAGTATTAAACTATACTCTAGGGAACGCACCCAAATAAGACACTGGGCCTGATCACTGCTATGTTAGTCCACTTCTACCCTATCGTCAGTTCACTGATTTCAGAGGAGTCCCATTGGTGTAAAATGCACTGTGTAATTATGTCCCTTGTGTTAGAACGAAGCCATGTAGAATTGTGCTCTGAGTTACATAAATCTAGTTTACACTGATGTCAATAGGACTTTGTGTCATTCTGGCCGGACTGAGCCTTTAAATTGTATCATCACCAGCCCTGCAAAATGCTGTGAAAGGTATGCTATGGGACAGATTTTGGTCTTATTTACACTCAGGCAAATCCAGAGTAACCCCTCTGAAGTCAGCAGGCTGCACTGGGGTAACTGAAAGGCAAAATATTGCCCTTGGTCACCCAGTTGTTAAAGAAGGGTTCTTCATATTTGTTTAGAACAAAACTCCAGGGGGAATGTATTACGTTTTGAGTTAACAGGCACCATGCCTGATTCTTCTCTGAGTTACACTGGCGTGAATCCAGAATAACTCTATTGACTTCAGCGGAGCCTCTCTGGATTTATAGCTTTGCAAACTAGTAGAGTCAGGCCCACAGATCTCTCTGTCTGTTGTTCGCTGCAATATATACACAGAAAGCTGGTTTTTCACAATCTGAAGGGCACCTAAAAGTTTTCTTATGTTTGTATGTGCTAGTGCAAGGGAAAGAATAAATAGAAAAAGTTACGAGTAAGGATTTATTCTGGGGAGGAAAAAGGGAATTGTAGTAGTGCCACTCTCAAAAATCGCAAGTCGTCAAACCCTAAAAAATATCATGAATTGTCTTTAAAAGTCAAGAGATTTTAGGTTCTTTCTATTTGCCTTCTCGTTTTTGAGCTTTTAGGATTCGTGTTTTCAAGTTTTTCTCAGGAGGGCTAGACACTTGCTTTAATGGAAGCTGAGATTGATCAAATGATGCCAGGAACGGGAGCCTTAAGAAAAACACTCAATATTGCAGTACTGGTGACAAAATGGTGTGAGCTGGCAATGCTGGAAATGTGTCTGCATGTGTTGGGTGAGTTCAGATGCTTTGCATTTTTTGCAAGCCCCTTTGGGAAGCCTGACAGTTAATGATTAAAATGTGATTGTATATAACTAATCTGTGAAGGACAACGAATTTAGAAATCACTTAACACAGGTCAAATCAGCCAGAATATTGTCCAACTGACACACTCCTCCACTCAAACCAATAAACTGTAAGATCTATGTTACAAGTGGAACACTAAGAACTGGAAACACACAGCTCACAGAATGATCCATGCATGAGCTGAAAGATCAGTAAATGAACTCTCAAACGAAATAGTTTAAAACCAGTTTCTCCTTGATCTGGCCAGTGATAAGGCTCCTGCTTCTGCGCTGCTGTGATTCAAATGTCAGCAGTTCCTGCAACCACCTTAGGTGACTCTGATATCCGGGAATGGGCCGGATCTGAACAAATTAAACACTAAAGGCAGCATCATGGCCTCTCCGCAGGTTCAGCTGCAGCTGATATGAACCGGTGCTGCATACTTAGAACATGGGTGAGTTCAGCCATGACATAATGGTGGCCCAAGTTACTTGGGTCAGCCGTGAGTGGATTAGAAAACAGGCGTGCAGAGCAAAATAGTGTAATGTGCACTAATAGGAGTGCAATCTGAATGTAATTTATACCCAGTAAGTATTTGTTGGGAACTAAATTAAGCCTTTGCATAAATATTGAAGTCAGGAGCTGTATGTGCTTCCTGTAGCAGGGCTCCATTTGGCTCTGGAAGGGATAGTCATGGAGTAGACATAAATCAGATCAGGGAGGGGCTGCTCTCCCTTTGGGAGATAATGTTCTGCTTTTGTTTACACAGGTTAACTCTGCTTAGCTCCAGAATAACTCCATTGAAATGAACAGGGTGACACTCCACAAGGAGGACAGTGACTGACAGAATCAGGTCCCTAGTGTTCAGATTATTTTCAGGGTTCTGGTCCAGTTTTTGATCTCAGTTTCACTGTTGAACATCTGCACTCGTTTCAGGGACTTCAGGGGAAGTACTCTGCATTTACACCACTGTTACTACGATCAGAGCCCGGCCTACAGAGATTCACACCAGTACACTTTGGTTTTATCCATTCCAGTTTGTAACCATGTTGAACCAATTTGCAAACATGGCTTTTGCCAAACACAGCTGCCACCACACAACCCACGCTGTTGCAACTATGTTTGGAATCTGTGCCATCAAACTGGGTAGAGGGATAAAACACAGCATGGTTTCCGTTAGCCTCATTGTGGTCTTAAGCAACCTCCTCCACAATAGACATGGACACTCTGCTAAAATTGTGTTGTGAACAATTGTCAAATACAGGGTACTTGTGACTTGGCTGCACTGTTATTTATTTCCGCAGCTGTGACAATGCATGAAGATACGCCTGCCACTGAATCCTGTGATAGGAAGTTAATCATCTTGCCATCTCCATAGCTCATTCTCACTCATTTGCCTATGAAAATCCCTTGAGATTTACAGAGCTTTGGGAGCTGAGATTCCAGCTTCTTCCGTGAAAGAAAGATGCAAAAACCTATTCCACTCTATTCCAACAGAAGAATGAACATGAAACCATATGAGCTGAAACATTTGGTGTTTCCCCTCCCCTGAGTGCAAGAAACACAGAGACCTGAAATGAGCATCACAGAAAGATCAGCACTAAGGTTTAGCATATCATTCATCCTTGACATCTGGATTATCATAGTGAGGGATGCAAGAAAATGGCAGGTCATGTGACAGTCCTTCCATAAGGGGTGGGGGAATTTAGGTCTAGTTTACTTTCCTTTGAAAAACTGTATGCAAAGTATGTGAAGATGTTTGATGGCTGTGAAATTCCTCTCCACCTACTATGCCTTCCTTTAAGGAACCTGCACAAAATAGACTTCACATGGTATTTTCCTAAACTAATCTCCATTTGGTACATACAGAACCCCAAGTTCAGCCTGCAGATGCATGCGAGTGGTTCCTGTCGATTATCGGGGCTCAGGACCTAGCCCACGGAATTCTTTTCACCTTGTGATTGCTTCCTGCTTCACCAGAAAGATTGCTGTTTTGTTACTTATTAACCTTGTAGGGTTGCCAGCTTTTGGAGCATAATACAACATCGTGGCCTCGCGCCACAACATAAGGATGCTGTGCAAAATCATCATCGTGTCACAAGATAGTGTTGTGACTTGAAGACGTTTTGCTGGCCTGAAATAATTTTGCAGACTTTAAAATCATCAGGGTCACCCTGGTTAAATAGGGACAATCCTCTACATTCAAAACAAGAGGCAATCCTCTTCTTTCTTATTCCCACTGAAGGCAGAACCAGAAGGAATCTGCTTAGTTTGCAGCAAGGGAGATTTAAGTTAGACATTAGGGAAAGCTTTCTAACTGTAAGGATTGTTAAGCATTGGAACAGGTTACTGAGGGAGATTTTGGAATCCAAATCAGTGGAGGATTTTAAGAAAGAATTAGGCATGGTTTAGGTCTGTCAGAGATGGTCTAGGTGTACTTACTCTTTCCTCAGCATGTGGGGATGGATTAGATGACTTCTCAAGATCCCGTTCAGCTCTATCTTTTTATGAGCCTATGATTATATGCTTCTGGCAACCCTTGGACATAGCTTAGAATTCTGTGGCACTCCTTAGCTCAGGCTTCTTCTCACAGTTACACTCTGTCTTTATCTGACTCTCCCATGGAAGCTCCCATGGAATGAGCTGCTCTTTAGTGAAAGGAAGGAATCGTTCTTCTTAAGAGGCTCCTGCATTTAAAAGCAAAGACCCTTGCTATACCGTCAATCATTAGCCAGTCTAGCCATGCAAATTTTACTGACATATTTACTGTGCTACATAGGATGTATTCTAAAGCTCATATTTATATAAAGTGGTATGTCAGCTGCTGTTCCGTCTTGTGTAGTGTTCTCTGTCAAGTCTGTGAGCCAAGCAGAGTCACTCTGAGTCATTTCTTAGATGGGTGACCTCCACAGAACACCTAGGTGATGTGTGGCAGTCCTCCCAACAAGTCAGTTTTGAGCTAATGCCCCAGCATGGTGTTTGGAGGCTTTGAGCTGCTGTCTTTAAAATTAAATGTAAAACTGGCCTCTGTGGCTAGTAAAGATCTTATAGCAGCTTTTATCAGAGTAAACTCAATGCCTTAGCCAGATTACAGTTTGAGTAATTACAGTCTGCAACCTAAGTTCCCCCTAGAGGTTGAGTTGGATGCAGCATTGTGCTTTCCTCCTCTTTGCCCTACATGGTTGTGACATGCAATGTTGCCGTCAGCTGTTGAACAGCAGCCTCAGTCCAGACGTGATTGCATCTCACTGGGAGGTGAAGTGAGTTGCACATAAAGCTTGTGTTATTCATTTAAGTTTGTAAATTATTTGGAATGAAAAATAAGCATTTAATTGTAAGGCTCTTCCACAGTGTACTGAACTTTCAAGATTACTTGATTTCAAGATGACTTTCAGGCTCCCACATTTTGAGTCTGATAGACAACTGTATCATGACCTATCCATGGAAGAGATTAAGTCTAAGATAAAGTCCATCATATTTTTCTGCCTAGTTATATATATAAACTGCACTAATGCAAGCTTTGTGTGATTCAACCGCAGATAACGTTAACATTAGTCAGGGAAAGCATCATGTGCTTGTCTGAGGGGGAAAATAAAGTAAAAATTTAAACGAGAAATAGTTGATATGTACTAGAAAATGCACTATATAAAGTCAACTTATTTTTTCCCTTATGAGCCATATTGTCTTTGCTTCCAAACTGCAATATTTCTGGCTGTTTTGCAAGAGATACCCATCAGCAAAATGGATAGTTGGCAACTCATCTGGAAAATAAAGAGCACAGTCTGTTTCCTGTTAAATATTGCCGGTCACATTGATTTACGTTGTTTGTCTCGTGTTTTACTGCTTCCACATTGATGTTGCATTAAGTTGGCTGGAGTTGAGGCAAGAAATCAAATGCAGGCGCTGGCAAAAATTATTTTACACTCTTACGGGTTGTTCATATAGTCGTTGGGTTTTTTTTTTACACGTCGAACTACAAACACTTTTTAACTTCTTTAATTACTGTCTGTTAATACAGTGCTGGTGAAAGTGTTGGAGAGTCAAGCTTTTGTGCAACACAGGCATCAGGCAGTGCAAGCTTCTCCCACTGTTGGACTTCACTCCCCTGTGGATTCATCTTTGGCCTTTCTGCCGTGACTGTTGACAGTGGACCCTAGTAAGTTGTGCCAGCTATGTTGATATTGGTTTTTGTGCCTGTCATCTGTTTACTTGTCCTCTGGGAGGTTCTCTCAAGCTATCACATGGTGAAGGGAACTTCCAATTGTTATCAGCCTTTCCGGATTTTACCAGCATCCCACCATGCAGGGAGTGTACAATATCTCATTCACTGTCCTCTGAGCCTTCTGATCCCCCCATAAACACTCTTTTCTGCCTTCAAACTGCAGCAACAAGTGACGGCTTTGAAAGGAATTATTTCGTCAGAGACACCCTCCTGTGTAACCAGCATTACGCATTCTCCTCCCCAAACAGAACTGCTCACTCTATTCATTTAAAGAGAATTTACTCTAGGTGGGAGTTGCCAATTTGACAGACCTGGATACTAGAGGGGCAGATCAGTCATTGAGCAGCCAAATGTCCATATTTGACATTAAATGGATACTATATGCTGAGTCAAAAAGTGTCAGATGAAATTAAGCTGAGCACAATGTCTTGTTTAGATTAAATCAGACAGGATCCAGTTGTTTTTCTTCACTGTTAGCTGCTTTAGATTGCAACGCTGCCTATACTCCATCAGTGCATCTCCAGGCTCTGAGGAAAAAGGCAAAATAAGTTAAGCACATGGGACAAATCCTGGTCCCATGAAAGTCAGTGGGAGTTCTGATATTGACCCCTGTAAAAATGTGAGCCTGAGGTTTTCAAAAAAATGTCTTTTGAGCTAAATCAGCCTCTTCTCATGTGCCTGCCACAGTCTGACCAGAATTGTCTAGGTGCCCTCCAATAGCTAAACCATCCTTTTTGTGCTGTCATAGGTGGCTATGGTGTCAGATTGCTGGGAAAACACAGAACTCTGAATTTTGCAGCTGTGCAGAGTGCAGGTAAGTGAAAGAGGACCTGCTTTTCTGTATTAATATGTACGAGATCGGGTATATCTGTCTTTAGTTGGTAGGTAGGTTGCAGATCTGGGCCCCGAGCTGTCGGATGTGGTCATTCTTGTCGGCCGTCAGTAAATCACCATGATAAACTTCTGCAGACACACCCCAAAATTAATCTCACACCTGTGTGATCCCCTGTATGTGACTGACATCCTCATGCACCCATATCACCTCGTTAGCTTCAGCAGAGCGATAGGGCAGTGGTTGGTGTGGGTGGGGCCTGAGCCAGGCTGTACGATCAGGTCCTTGAGTGGCCTAATGATGTCCTCCATCCCTCCCCCATACTTCTCTAGCAGTTACTGCTTTGCTCCCCTTTGGTCCTTGTCCTCCTGCCTCTCTCCTTGGCTCCCCCTCTCTTCAATTACACCTTTTCTTTTCTTGCTGTTCCCCTTGGCTTTCCATCACTCCTCTGTTCCTGTCACTGACCTCTCGTCTCCTGTGGCTCCCGCTCTTGCTTCATTAGTCTCCTGCTTTTTCTCCATCACGTCCTTTTAGCTGCTCCTCCATCCCCTTTTCATTCCTTCTGTTGCTGTGTCTCTCCCTTGGCTCTCTTCTCACTCCTCATTTCACTTGCTCTCTTCCCTGTCCCATTCACTGTTGCATTGGGTAGCAGAGCAAGGCTCCCCTCAGCCCTTCCTCCCACCCCTCATCTATGTGTGTGCATCCAGGTTGGCAAACTGGCTTGTTGCACGTAAGGCGAGATGGGTAACAAATGCCAAAGAGAAAAGTAATCACCACTTGACACTGATAAGTTGCACTGCACTGTGGAAATGGTTGCCTTATTGTTCTGTCCATTCTTTTGTGTGATGGTCTGAGTGACTCACAAGCAGTTAATGGAATAGTTAATGTAGCTCACATCAGTCGCAAGCAACACGTGTGCTACTAACTGCTGCCAACTTTTGTGGTAGAGAACTGAACTTCCATAAAGAATCAACGGCTTTCTACCAGTCTCAGGTTACTTGAAGGCTGGCTGCAGCAATACTAGAAAAGATGGCAGAGCAAAGCAGCGATTTCTGTCCAAAATGATCCAAAGGATTTGGAATAGAAAGGCCTCAAATAAGGACAAAAGCTTATCATAAGCCACATTTAGTAGAGAAGGTTTTCTTATTTCAGTTTACAAGAGTTATCAGCACATTGGCTTGGAATTGTTTCTACCATTTTTAAAGGTACTTTTCCTTTATGGAAACATTTTATAATTAATAACAGGGTAGAAACCAACAGGGTTCTATAGAAATCTCTCTAACTCACCAATAGACTGTCATAGAGAAATTTCAGCTTTCTATAGAGTTTTTAAAACAATGTATGGAGTTTAAAAGAGATCCAGTGCATAGAAAAATTGAGTTGAGTATACTTGATACTATTCCAGACTCTGCTAGTGTGTTGCTGTGCAACTGTACCCACTTACCCGCTCTGTGCCTCAGTTTCTCCATATGTAAAATGGAGATGATACTTACCTTTCTAAAATCTTTTGAGAAATGCTACCAAGAACTCTGATGATGATGATGATGGTGGTGGTGGTGGCGGATGATGTTTTATTAATTACGTCTCTACTTATAGAATTCTGTAGGTTGATTTCCTTTCTATAGGAATTTTAAATCATTCTTCATTAAATTCCATAAGGTTTTCCCATAAGGGTATAGAAATTCAATTGCTGATTTTTGTTTTCTTTTATTCCTCTTTTATATATGAGAGGGAGCAGTGTCCAATGGCTAGAGCAGGGGACTGGGAGGAGAGAGATCTGGAGTCTCTCTGTCACTTACCTGTTGTGGATTCTCGGACAAGTAAATTAGGATCAATAGAGGCCCATTTTTTCAGGTGCAAATGGCAGGTACATCGGTGTGTTTAAAAAATACAATCAGAATCTGATTTGATTATATGCTGTGATGGACTAAGCCTTCCTGTTGTCCTGGGTCAAGACTAAAAATGATGCCTCTCAGCTCATGCCATCGAAGGACAGGAAATAAAACATTTACCCCGTTTATCCCACCCTGATCCCCTTCCTGTAGAGTTGATGCCAAATTCAGCCAAACAGACAAGATTTCAAGTATATGGAAAAGCTCATTAGATTCAGTGTCCAAATGATCCAATGATATAAACACTCGAATCAGATCAAAACAAAAGTGAGGAAATGTTTTTTAAAGAGAAACTGTGTCCCCCCCTTCCTCTCTCATCCTCTGCAGACTTCCTCTTGTTCACTCTGGGCATGGCATCTGCTCTTATATAGTGTTAGCTATACCCAGCCAGAAACCAAGCCTGTGTAGGAGCACTGTTTTTATTAACATTCAGATTTTTGTTTCAGAGCGTTTAAAAAAATTTGATCATACTTATACTGTTTCTTACACACTAGCCAGTTAATAAAAAGAAGAATGACTCACTGGACATGCATTGTACAATCACTGCTTTCAAAAGAACATCTGTACCTCGCAAGTGAGTTAGATGCCAGCATATTTAGATGACAAGACATTTTCATTTTCAAATCTGCCTGAGTGGCAACAGCAAAGTGATAGTTTCCTATTTTAATGCTGGAGATGTTGGCACTCCAGTGTAATTCATAATACAGCAAGCAAAGTGCTGTAATAGGAAAAGGTTTTCACAGATGTTTCACTGCCACACTTATAAACAGAGCTCAGTTTGAATAGCTTTAAATGGATGAAAACAAAATTCCCTTAACTTGGCACTGAATTTTTGAAACACCAGAGCTTATCCTGGGCCCCACTGTCACCCCCTCTCGCACCATTCCCAAGACCCAGATGAGATCATTTCTGTATTACTGGCAACATAATTAAACTAATGGATACGTAGCTCATTAAGTGGCCATTACATATTCTGCAATCCTCTCTTCATCTTACATACTCAGGGATTTTCCTGCGAGGTGCTGAGTACCTGGAAAAAGTACTGGAAAAAAGTACAACTTTATACATCCAGAGGCACTGTACAGATGGGGGTAAAAAAAAATCTCTTCATGAAATATATTTGATGTCTAGTGCACTGTGCCAACTAGAGCAGAGATGAAAGCTGCATGAAGATATTCATCACATCAATTATTTTTCCAGGTTGAAAATGCTAGCAAGCACATTAAAAGACCAATTTTTTTAGCTCTCACATATTTGATGATTGACATGGTATTGTGGACAGATTCAGGGATACAGATACTTTCATCTGGAGGCTGTTGGCTGTCTTGAAGTATTAGTGAGTGAGGGTCATGACCATCTGAAGGAAATTCAATGGTCCACGTGCCATGAGTGTAGTGGTCTCAGGCCAGTTGCTATTGAACTGGTGTCCACATCAGAAAAACAAAAGTAATAGATGGTGCCCCGTTGTCAGTGATCAGAGACCAACGGCTAAACAGTGGGCTTGGAGGCTGAACTAGCCTCTCCCTTCTAGAGGCCTCCTCAGCCAACAGGCTGTAGGCCAGTGGTTCTCAACCTTTCTAATGCCGTGACCCCGCAATACAGTT